>OU343220.1:209147667-209504591 GCA_910596185.1 Chrysanthemum makinoi
TTAAATTAAAAACTACGTGACGTACAAAAAGAAAATGTAAAAAGAAACAATATTAATCCTAAAAATATGAAAATGACATTTTTACAAACCTAATGATAATAGAAAATTTTTAGAAAAATAAAATTATTTTTATAACTATTTAATTAATTATTATTAATTAAAGACTATTTTTAACTATTTAATAATACCCTAAAAATACAAGAAAATATGAGATAATGCTAAAAAATAAAATTATGACTTTTAAAAATCTAAAATATCTAAAGATAATTTTCAAACTAATTTTGTATTTTTCTGATTATTTTTCTATTTTCTATGAATTAAAAACTATCTAGAACTAATTAAATTTCTAAAAATTACAAATTAAACTATGAAAAATCTGGAAAAATTATTTTTTTGCTTTTATATTTATCTTAACCTAGGAAAAATGAAAACTTATTTTTTTGAAGTTTTTTTGATTTAATTGTATTAAAAGCTAATTAAAAATGCCTAAAAAACGCTTTTAATGAGAAAAATAGCAAATGAACAGTGAAAAATATGAAAACTTCCAGAATATTATAAAATATTATTCTAAATATAGGAAAAATAATAAAAGTGGTGCAGGTATTCAATAATTAGGTTTCAGAGTGAAAAGTGCTTATAAATAAGCACTAAAAATAAGCTATAAGTACCAAATGAGCACCAAATTATCACAGAAGCTATAGTATGCTAAAATTACTTAAAACAAACATATTCCAACTATCCTAAACCTCTGAACAACAATCTACAATGATATGGGTCTATTTAAGCACTAGTGCCAAAACAGCCTTATGTACTAACTTTAAGCCCTTGTTAAGCCACTATATAAAAATCACAAAAATAAACTAAAATCACCATGAAAACCACTACCAACCAAAGTGTCTAAATCCAGAATTTCAGCTAATAAGGACTAAAATTGAGGAAACTAAAAATGCAAAAGTGGAAGCTATGGAAACTGGTCAAAATGAGCTATTAAGCTTGCATAAGCTAATAAAAAGCTACCACTACTGAACCAAAGGTTGAATAAGCTATAAACAAGTTATGGGAACTTAGAATAAGCAACAACAACAAGAAAAACACACTAAATAAGCAAAAATAAGGAATAAGCAAAACTAGAGTTTTCAAAAAAGTGGCTTAAAAGAAGCTAATGAATAAGCGCTATAAAAGCTAAGTAGAGATAAACTAATATTTTTATAATTAAGATGAGCAGCTAAACTTTAATATCCCAAAAGCTTATATCCTAAATCCTAATGGTAAGATCACAATAAAATTACAAAGTTTATTCAAAAACTGTTTTTATGAAATTTGACTTTGGACGTAATGAAAACTTGACTTATTTGAACTTTGATCTTAATTTGCCAACTGAATATGATGTTTTAAGCTAAAGCAAAGCTACATAAGGCTACTCCACTGAATTCTAAGCACAAATCAAACTTTTGATTTTCAAAAATTTCCAAATGCGACTTGAGATTAAGACAGTTTAAAACTGATTTTGACTTAAGAGCTATGCAGAAGCAATTAGATGAACAAAATGATTCAAGCTACCTATATTAAGACTGAGTAGACAGAATTGAAGCACAAACCAAAGCTTAAACTTGATTACACTCACTGATCCAAACACTCTCATATTGAACCGAGCTATACCAATGACATATCCTCAACCTTAACCTATTCTAAAAGCTTAATATGACTATAACTACTAAATAAATCATCTAATCCTACGAATTAACATATGACCACAAGCATTGAAGCAATCATGAATTAATACCATTGAAACAGTAAATGGACTCAAGAACTTACATGATTTCGCCAAAGTAACAAGCTACCGAATCAATGGAATAGTACAATACCCACTTTCCAACCCATTTTGACTAACTAAACCCATTTCTAACTCTCAAGATCATCAAATATCATGACCAAATCCAAATCAGCCTTCAGCCAGCTTGATTTTGTTGACCAAACATGAAAATTGCTGAATCTATTTTAAGCCTACTAAAAGCTATATGAAGCTTAAATAAGCTTTTTTAAGTTAAGAATAAGCTACTTGGAGCATGAGTACAAAAGCTTGAAACTGAATTTATTAACAGTGGATATAAAAACATCAAACTTAAATGAAACCTTGAATTAATACTTGAAATGAGTTACAATGACTAAATGGCTTAGGTTTAATACAATAAAGCTTAAGATTACATTTTAAAACACTAATTGAGATAATTTAGTAAAAAAAGCCACATACAAGGAAATTTAAAACTAACTACTACCCTTTTTCTTGCTTTCTTCTTCTATTTATACAACTAAATGTCTTCCACTTGTCTTCGATCAATTCCCACTCAATAATCTCAGCCTATGGATTATTTGAAGCCCACTTTTAGCCGTTGATGGCTTTTCAAGGAAAACATTTTTGCGCTTGGTTCTGATAGCTTGGGATGGGAAGGAAGCATTTAATGCATCTTGGCTTGGGGTGTTTGGAGTGATAAGGGTGGGTGTGATGATGATGGAGTTGGTGTGGAAGAAGTTGCGGGCATAGGTGTGATGATGATGGGAGGGAAAAAGGAAACCCGTGAGTGGTTTGACCATGGGTTTGACGGATATTACACAGTGCGGGTCAGGTGATATGGATCGGTTCATAGGTGGGTTTGGCAGGGTCACAAGGTGTATATGGCAGGGTCCAAATGGGTTTTGGCTTGGTTATTAATACAAGGACGTTTTGCAATTTCAAAAGCAAAGGGACCAAAGCGCCATTTCTGATTTTCCGAGGGACCAATCATGCACATTCGGAATTATAATCCAGGGCCAAACTTGACAATCTCCAATATTCGAGGGACCAAACTTGTCATTTTTGAAACTCAAAGGACTAAACTTGTAATTTCTCAAAACTTTTGATATTTTTCACCAAAGGACTAATTTTGACAACTTATGATTTTAAAAGGACCTTTGGTGATTTTTCTTTTAAAATAAGTGCTCAGGACTATTTCACAATTTTTGAAACTTGGGGGATGAACCGCCAATTATGCAAACTTAGCTCATTTTTCATCCTATTTAAACATTTTGCATCTCAAAACATATAAAATGAAATTTTGAGATATTTTCAGATTTTTGATGCATTTCTCGAGCATTTTTAAACGCTTTAGCTTCGTGATTTGACCAAAAATGATGAGTATTTACACACTCATCATCCAAAGAAGCTCCATCTTTTTAGCAACACAAAGAACAATTGACAATTTGTACATTAATTTAGCTTAAGTTGCGCCTATTCTCATCACTTCCAGGTGTGTTAACTCCAGTGAGAGGTGAATCATTGAAAATTTTAATGGATTTTGATCTATTTACCAAAGCCATTAACTCTGGAGTAGCCAAATGTTTTGATGTGTAAGACCATGGTACATTGATAACCATATGATTTTTAGCAAATCATCAACTATCAACAGATTTGAGTTGTCTTTACCAAAAGTTGTACCCTTTTGGACTAGTTAGTTCTTTCATCATGGTGAATTAATTACCATATAATGGTTTTTCCACGTTTTACCACAAGCCATTTTCTGGGCTAGCCAACTCTTTCACATTTACTGATATGGTGAGTTGATGACCATACAACTTATTAGCAAGTTGTTAACTAAAAACGGATTTGAGATATCTTTACCAGAGCCGTTTGCTCATGGATTAGCCAATCCTTTTGCAACCATGGTGGATTGATAACCTATTAAAGTTACCATCTAAAAAACCATTTATTTTATTCAATATTTGTTTCAAAATATTTGTTATTTAAAAGGTTTTTTCAAAAATCACTTAACCGGTTAAATGCAAGCAAGACTTTGATGAAAGTACTGTTTGATCGCCAGTATTTTGAATAAAAGTACCGATATTTCAAAAAGAATTTATTCAATTAAAATTCATACCGCTTATTCATCATCATCAGCAATTGTAGTCCATCTAATAAACAACTTGATGACCAGACATGCTATTTCATTATCTTCTTCTACTTCCATTCCATGCTCAAGCATTCTTCTCATAAGTTCTGGTGTAAGAGGATATCTTCTATTAGCTAACATATGAATCATAATTCCATCTTCTAGCTCTAGAACATGTACACCAGATTCTTTAAAGAATCTCCAGCTAACAATCTCCCAATTCTCTTGATTCTTCCAAATTCTCACAGTTGCTTTGTTCTTTAGTTTCCCATAAAGTTGTGAGATCTCCAAGCAATACTAAACCAACTCCTTCTGATGGATTTTGTTCAAAGTAATCTCACACCACATGATATAAATAGAATACATCCTCTCTATCTATGATGTGCAATAAATCCCATAACCTCGTTGAACACTCAAGCTTTCATCTTCTCTATGAAACATCGATAACTTCCATCTTTGAGTCTACAACTTCAAAAGCAATAATTTGAGATTTTTTCATTTTCATCTCAAAGATCATAGAATACTCAAAATCCACTACTCTTAAGTAATTTTTAGTTCATCATTAGTATGATCGAACTCAACTTTCTTTCTTTGATGACCTGTATATCTTCAACTTCGCTTTTTCTTTTTCTTTTTCTATCTTTTTCTTTCCAAGCATCATCTTTGTAATCTTTGATGCTTTCAACATTTTTCTTATAAGCTTCCCTAACAAAATCATACAATTCTTTCATCTCAAAATATTTAAACCTCTGCAATCCTTTATATCCTTGACTTTTTAAGTAAGCCATCATTGCATTTTGTCTTTAGCTCGATTTGGTCTTCTTGGTAGGAATCTAACAGGAATAGGTGACTATAATGGTTCATCGCTTCAGATTCAATTCCTCTTGCAATTTCTTAGTCGCCTCTATTCCGAGTCTTCAATTAGCTTAGCTTCTCTATCTTTAGCATTTAAGTCTCTTGAAACTTTCTAGCCCTCATTCATAGCAACTTGAGCTGCCTATCTCTGTGCAAAGTAGGTTTCTTTTTCTTCCTTTTCACTACCAACTTACCGTTACCTTTATCTTTTGGATCTATTGCAGTTGAGAAGTTTGTTGTTGTTCTTCTGAAACCCCGTATGCTTACACCCCTTGGTTTTGATAAATCATGCAAAATTTCAGCAATGGTGTCATCATCACTTGCAATATGTATAGGTTTGGGTGTAGCTTCTTCTTCTTGTATGATAGTTGAAGGACCAACAGCTTCTTCATGTTTAGTTGTTGAAGGACCAGCTTCCTCTTCAAAGTTTAACAACCTTGGAGTAATCAATTCTTGCCTAAAAGATCCTTGAAGAGCAGTACTTTGATCGCCAGCACTTGATCATCTGTACCTTGAACTTGAATAACTTGCTCCTCAGTTCCTTGAACTTCAACCCTTTCTTCCTCAGTACTTTCAATATTAACAGAGATTCAGTCTCCTTAACAACATCTTCTTTCAAATTCTCTTCTTCTAAATTCTTCCCCAATTGGACAGAAGATGATTGTTTTTGAACCTTTTGGCGTTTTGTCTTCTTAAACTGCCTTTGCTCCTTCTTTTAAGATTTGACCCATATACGATGATGTTGAACCAATTGCGGAAAAAATTCTTGAGTCTTCTAAACTTGAGCTTCAACTTCTTAACTGCTTAGCTTGAGCCTCAGTAGTCTTCTTCAACTTGACTAACTCCCTTGTCAAAACATAATTATCCAATGTCAAACCTTCACGGGGTATAGTATGTGAATCATCTCCTTGAATTGGGAATGTTCCTCTGATTGAGAATCGGAACGTATTTTGTGGAGATGAAGAAGGTGAAATTGCAACATCTTCTTGAACTTCAGACTTGGGAAGCAGTACCTTGAGAAGCGTACCTTCTCGAGATCAAGACTTTGAGAAGCAAGACCTTCGTGAGGCGTATACTGAGTATCGCATCTCGTATGACCTTCTCTATCTTCCCTTTCAGTAAAGATCGCCTCGGCTTTAACAACTTCCATCATAGAAGTAGTTAAGGGAGTGTCCCTTCCAGTGAATAAATCACTCTTCCTAGCCATGAAAGTGAAAATCTTGGCTTGTTGTACCACAACAGTTAAAAGACTTATAGGTTTAGGTACATCGGAAAGTTGTTTATTGAGAAAGACTTGAGAAAGTCATGAGTGATGTGTGAAAGCATTCCATCTAGAATTAGCCTTGAAAAATTGAAAACACGATCAGTTGCCAATCCTACCATAGCATATGCTATATTAGATCCAAATTGCTCCCATGATGTACTTTTAGCACTAATACAATGAAGCAACACATGCACTAAAAACTTCCAGTGAGGACAAAATAGTTGTTTCCTGAATGTTTGTTCATTTAAAGACCCTTCATAACCAATGTGCCCAAAAGTATCCCAAATCAGCTTCTTATCAAAACGAATAGCCCCATCAGCATCATCAAACAATAAGTCTTCACTAATAGAGGCTTCAAGAACCTTGATATTTTTCCTAGCAACCATAGCATGAATATACTCTTCATCATTCTCCATATGAACCCTAGCAGTTTCCCAAAATTGTTGAATCTAGGGCTCAATAACATCTGGTTCTACTAATAGAGCATAACTAATGGTGATCCAAGAAGATAATCAATGATGTCATGAAAGATTGCATTCGCCTTTTGTCTAAATTAGCCACCATATTGTGCTTTGAACAAGATGTCGATTCGCCATTGATGATTATGTTATCACAGTAAGAGATATGACGAATAATATAGGTGAAAGTGAAAGAAATATGGAAAAGATTCTAAAATATCAATATGAGAGGGAAAATCGAAGAGTAGTTATTTATAGGTGAGATTTAAAAATCACAATTTAATAACAAAGTTACCATAGTAATAATTACCCCTCAATATTACCGTTGAACAGACGTTTAATAAGACAAACAAGACTTCCACGTATGCAAGACTTTCCAAGCAAGACTTTCCAAGCAAGATTTTCATAAAAAAAAAGCAAGACTTTTCCATTTTCTTCCTTGCATACTAAGTAGACATAATATCCTCCTCAAACAATGCATAGGACTATACTATCATAAAATAGTCCTCCCCTTAAATGTAGCTCAGTAATTGATCATGCCAATACTCACCACCAAGTGAGTAAATCTTGAAACATCAAATCCTTTGGTGAGTAAATCAGCTACATTGTCATCTGTGTGAACCTTGACCACATTAATGAGCCTGTGCTCATAACAATCTCTGATAAAGTGATGCCTAATCTGAATGTGCTTAGTCTTGGAGTGATATATTGGATTCTTCACAATGCAAATGGTACTCTCATTATCAATATTGATAGGAGTATTCTTTAAATTGAATCCATAGTCCATAGTTGATTCAGATCCACAAAACTTGTCCACAACAGCTGCGCTGTACCACATATTCGCTTCAGAGAGGATGTTTCTCAATAGTTCTTCTTACATTGCCAAGAGACTAATCTTTTTCAAAAATTATCGCATCCACCTGTGGTTGATCTTCTGTCATAATTATCACCTGCATAATCACTATCTGAAAAGCTTCCAAGTGAAAAGGTGAATCCTTTGGATACCACAATCCCAACTTAGGTTGTTGTTTTAAGTAACAGAAAATTCTATTCACTGCATTCATATGAGAAATCTTTGGTGTGACTTGATATCTTGCACATAAACAAACTACAAACATGATATCAGCCTGATGCAGAAGATACATAAGACGCCAATCATTGATCTGATACCTTGACTTCAACCGTTGTCCATCTTCATCCTTGCCCAATGAGTTGATAGATTTAATAGGTGTAGTAACAGACTTCATATCATCAAAATTGAACTTCTTAAGTATGTCAGTTACATACTTGTCTTGACTTATGAAAATTCCTTCCTTTGACTGCTTAACTTGAAGTCCCAAAAAGAAAGTTAACTCACCCATTGAACTTATTTGAAATTCATTCTACACGCCTTCTCAAACTCCTTGACCATAGACTGCTTGGTAGCTCCAAAGATGATATCATCTACATACACTTGAACTAGCATGATATCCTTCTTATATCTCTTGATAAACAAAGTCTTATCTATAGCTCCTCTCCTATAACCATGTTTTAATAAAAATGTAGAGAGCCTTTCATACCAAGCTCTTGGTGCTTGATGTAAGCCATAAAGGGCTTTGACAACTTTGTAGTTCTTGTTAGGATGTTTAGGATCTTCAAAACCGGAGGTTGTTTGACATTTCCTCTCAATTTGCCATATAAAAAGGCAGTCTTAACATCCATTTGATAAACCTGAAATCCCATATAAGAAGCAAAAGCAAGAAAGATTCGAATTGCTTCTATCCTTGCTACATGAGCAAACACTTTATCATAATCAACTCCTTATTCTTGTTTGTAGCCTTGTGCAACTAACCTTGCTTTGTTTTTGATGACATTCCCTCTTTCATCTCTCTTGACTCTGAACACCCATCTTGTACCAATGACCTTCTTACCATCAGGAAGATCTCATAATACCCAAACTTCGAAGTCTAATTGTAGCAGTTCTTCTTGCATAGCTTCAACCCAACTTTCTTTAGTCAATGCTTGAGCAATATTCTTGGGTACCTCTTGAGAGATAAAAGCAAAGTGAATGCGTGTTTGATGGTCCTTATGATTAAGTCTGTTTTGTTTATAGACAAAGCTAAGTAAAGCATTATGAGGTTTAGTGAAAGTCTTAGCTTTGTGTCTAGTCATCACTCCATAAGTAGAAGGACCAATGATTTGATCAATAGGATGATTCTTATGAATTCGTAAGTTTGGAGACTGTGGAACTCCATAAGTATCTTCCAAGTTAGTAAAATCAGATCTTTATTGGATCTGAAAATACCTTCATCTTCAAACTCATCATCGTATCTTCTAATCCAGGCATGGTAGGATCATCCAAATCATCCAAAGTAATGGTAACTGGTGCAACAAGACTTTGTTCAAAAGTACTGTCCAAGTAATCGAGAGTACTCTGCGTCTTGTTCTTCTTCTTGCCTCTTCATAAGCTCTTCTTTGGTCATCAAGATAAGAATGTGCTAAAACATGTGAAGAAGCATCCGATTAAGTTCTTCAATAGATTGATCCCTCACACAATGAGGATTTTGGCTCATCAAGTATTTTCTCTCTTCAGCAGGTTTATGTTCTTCATCAGGAACAACATCTGATCTAATATGAACTCCATGAACAACATATTGTAAATCTTTCCATTGTGCAATGGTTGATTTTCTTCTCTAACAGTACATAGTTCATGGAAGGAGTTAAAACTTCAAGATCAAACATCCAATCAGGACCTTTACCTTTCTCATTGTCTTGATCTTTTAAAAACTCAACATGAAGACAATCTTGAACCTTTTAGTGACTCTCATGTTGTACACTCTAAAGCCCTTAATGTTGGTACAATAACCCAATAAATATCCTTCTTCTGACTTGCCATCAAACTTACCCAGATTATCAATTGTATTCAAAATAGTAAGAGGGCATCCAAAAGGCTTCATAAAACGAATGTTGGGTTTGTTGCCCATCAGCAACTCATAAGGTGTCTTCATCTGTGGTTTAGTAATCGATACTGTTAGTACATAGCAAGCAAGATTTCTACAGCCAAAATTGAATAGGTGAGTTGCGAATCTGCTAGCATTGTTCTGGCTGCTTCAATCAAAGTCCTATTCTTCCTTTCTGCAACACCATTTCTGCAGTGGTGTTCTTGCAATATGGAACTCCCTCTTGATTCCTTTGTTTGCACAAAATTCATCCATAAGTTTGTTCTTGAATTCAGTCCCATTATCACATCTAATACCTCTAACCTTGAGTCTCCATTGGTTTTCAAGTGCTATTATGAGAGTCTGAATAGCATCAAAAGTATCATCTTTAAATCTCAAGAAAAATACTCAATCAATCTATCTGCAATCATCTCTGTTACAACTAAGCAAGACTTTTTCTTGTTCAAACTTGCAACAAAAACAGTCCAAACAAATCCATGTGTAATGTACCCAAAGGTTCTCTAATAGTCCTCTCCTCAAGCTTCTTGCATGAAGCTTTGTGTTTTTACCCTTCTTACATGCCAAACATGAGTGATCATTCTTGTAAGTCTTTGAAGGTAAACCTCTAACTAAATTTCCTTTGACCAATTTGTTGATATTCTTGAAATTGACATGGCCCAATCTTCTATGCCACTTGATGTGTTCTTCAGATGTTGCTTTTGCCACCAAACATGTGGCTCTCCCATAAGAATGTAGACTCTTCATATCTAGACTATACACATCATTGGTTCTTGGTACTCTAAGTATTACCAAGTTATCATCAAGTGCTTGAATTCAAGGGAAAGGATGAGACATTCTGTGTCGCTGAATAACACAGATGCTGTTTATCACGATTTGAGTGACTGACAATAAGTTGAACTTGAGCTCCTTCACATATCTAACATTCTCAAAATCTATACGCCTTGATGGTTCCTTTTCCAGTAATTCTTCCTCCATTGGGATCATTCCCAAATGCAACTCTTCCTCTACTAATAGATCTAAAATCAGGCAGAATCTCCTTGTCTCCTATCATACTTCCAGAGCAACCACTATCTACAATCAAATGATCTTTAAGCTCCTCTTCTGGGTTGCCCTGCACAAAGATAAAAAGAGTTAGTACTTTTAGGAACCCAAGCCATTACTGACTTGTGTTCCCTTGTGGAGTTACAAACTCAAATTCTTTGAGTATGTAATTTCCGCTATTTTTCAAAACATGATCCAGAATTATCTTTTGATTTTTAGCATGTGGATTTTCAAAACTTTCTAGATTTTCAACACTCTCTTTTACAAGTTCATTCTCTTTTTCTTGTATCACAAAAACATCTGATTCACTTTTTGTTGAAAGCACTGTTTGTCCCTCAGTAGTACTTTCCCTCTTAACCCATTCGGTTTTAACACTTGGTTCCTGTGATCTAGATCCCTTATGTGAATTGTAATACCTTCTAGGTTGATAGTAATGAGATCTCCTAGGATACTGTTCCAAGTAATGTTAGCAAGACCTTGTTTTGATGGAGCAAGATTTGGGAAAGTACTGCGGTGAAGGTACTGGTGGTCTAAAAGTTAAGGTCTTCCTGGTGAGGGTATCTATGATCCGTGAGAAATTGTCGGATTGACCCTATTTGAATTATTCCGTGACCGTTTGTCTCTGTTTCGGTTGGCGCACTGCTCTTGGAAATTTTCTAAGGTATTCTGAGTGATGTTCACAATCCTTGATTAAATAAGTAGGACTAAAGCACACAAAACACGCTTTTGACCCATACTCCCAAAGTGACTTCTTCTATGTCTATGACCAAAACTATTATTCCTTCTAGGTGAATGATTAAACTTGTTTTGACCAAAGTTATCCCAAAAAGGTTTAGCAGTATTATTTTGAAAAGGTTTTCCGAAGGTACGCTTATGGAGCGCATACTTTGAGTTGAAGGTACTGCTTGACTTTGAACATTGTTTTCAACAGCTTTTGGGGTTTAGACCTAGATTGACCAACTAGCTTTTTCCTAAACTCTAGACTGTCTACTCCAACACGAGAAACATCAGGCCTAGGGGGTTGATGAATTCCAGTAGGATGGGGAACTGCATGATAACCATTGTCTTTCTTAAACACAGAGGTTTCACTTATTGAATCCTCATTACTAGATGTGTCTACATAATTAATGAGTTCATCATCACTAGTGGTTATATCCTCCAAATCACCTTCATCCCGATCACTAGTGGGTTTCTTCTATTTTACTAAAATCCATACCAAAACCTAGACCAGTTCTAATATAAGCTCTTTTCTCTGTTTTCAACATAACTAACATGAGAAAGTCCAGATTCACCCAAGCAAAGAAACTTAGCTAACAAATCATCTCTTTCCTTAGTCGGCTCTATTTCGAAATTTTACAGTTTAATTTCCATTCACTTAGTTTTAACTGATAGTCCTGTTGTTCATACTTTTCAGCCCAAGCCACTTCATTATTTTCATGTGCTAATATTTTGGCTTCCATAGATTATAAGGTTATTTGATAACCTAGCTACCTTAACCTAGCCCTAACACAATTATCTCTTTCAATCACATAACTGCCAAGTAATTTTTGATAAAATCATGACAATTTGAGCATACCTCAAAGATAGGGGATGAACTTGATGAAGTAGCCACCATTGCAAGTAGAACAGATCATTTCACTTCCATGCTCCAATCAAATCCTCCAAAACCATCTCCAGATTTCAAAGCAGCATGATTAGATTCCTCATCAAAGGCAGTGCTCCAATTCAATTCTTCTATCGAATCTTCAACTCGCTTGCACCGCTACCATACAATAGGTGACGGTTCATCATCAAACTCAGACTCCATCAACCTCTCGTAACTTGTTTGAGCAACCAAGGCTTTTGTTTCAGTAATAGGAATTTCTTAAAGCTCCAGCTTTGGTTTCTCAGTTATCCTGTTTGCTTGATACTTAGCAACCCTGCACTCCCTTGCAAAGTGTCCAGTCTTTTGACAATTGAAGCATTCAATTTTGGATTTGTCAAAATTGATTCATGTTTTGGTTTGAAGTCAATGTTCTTTCCTGTTTTCTTCATATACTTTTGATCCTTGCAAAGGATCATTGCAACTTGCCACCCGATATCAATTTTTCTAAAGCATCCTCTTCAATCCGTGAGAGATCTTCTTCATAAGTTACAGGTAAAGAAGCTTGTTGTGCAAAGAAAGAGCATATAACTTCATCTGAGTGCATGGTAGTAGTTGGTGGGGCTTGCCTGAAGCATAGGGGGGTGTAAACAAAGAAGATTTGAGCCACAATACTTTGGTAGAAGCAAGCACTTTTGGTGAAGTAATCGCCTTTCTTCGATGACACAAAAGCAATACTGTGAGACTTTGAGCTTGATTGGCCATTCATCTCATGCTCATACACCTTCATATGATTGTAGAGATCATCAAAATCCATGGTGTCCAATCCGTGTTGTCCTCGATCATAGTAGCAATCACATGCCATGAAGATGGCAAACTCCTTAAGAACTTTAGATTGGCATCTTCAATGATACTTTTCCTTGTATAACTCCAACATGTTGAGGAGATTTTGAAATCTATCATATGCAGCATCAAGACTCTCTTTCACAAACAAAAGTTTCAACTCTGCTTTCACAGATTTCTATGCATCTTCTTAGCTTCATTCCCTCCAAATCTTGTCTTGAGAGCCCAGAATGCTGCATCTTTAGCATCATGAAACTTTAGTAGATGTCCATCGTATAGCATAAAAGTATGTTATCTCTTGATTCCTTATGGTAGTCTGCGGTAAGACCGTTTGGGTGGTTTAGGTTGTCCAGCAATCTCCACAGGTTCTGGAACTACTTCATTACCATTGACAATTACATTCCATAGTGTATGGTCTGTAATGGCAATGTAATCCTCATCTTCATACACCATAGGTCGTATTCTCTCTTCTTGATGATTGGAATTCTGAGTGAGGTGATTGATGGTGGTGGAACAACTTCATCGACATCTTTAGGTATTGTTTTAGAAGTTTTGGGTTTCTTCCTAGTCAGAGTTTCCACACAAGCTCTGATACCACTTGTTGGATCGATGTACTCTAACCAAACTAACTTAAATAGCTTGTTTAAGGTTTAATGACCTCGGATAAATCCTAAGTTATTAACAAAGAAACACTGAGTAAACTCTATTAAGTATGCGGAATTTACTTAACAAAGCTAAGAAGAATTACTTTAACTTTGAACGATTTTTTTAATAACACTAACTCGCTATTATGCGACTCTTTAACAACTCTATAATATCGAACTTCTCTCTCTAAAACTCTAATAATGTCACGACTATAATATCAATCTAGGGGTCCTTTTATAGGCTCAAGGATAACCCTAAACGATTTACAATTTGTATCCTTGTACGACAAGTAATCTAATAAAGAATATTCTAGAATTACAAGACTTTCCATAAACTAATATAATCAGCTCTTTTTAGCCTTGCAGATTTGACTTCTTTCAAAGCATACTTTGACTTCCTCTCTTTATCAAGACTTTGACTCTCTCTTTGACTTTTTCCGACTTTGTCATTCTTCAAAGACTTTCATATCCCAACAATCCTCCCCTAACTTGAATTTACTAGACTTCAAGTTCCCTGTAATTTATCTTTAACAGCCCATCTTAAGGAAAGATTATGTCTTAATCTTTGATTGTATCTTTGTAGTTTCGTGCTTGTATCGGATATCAAAGTATCTTTGAATTATTCTTTACAAAGATCATCCAAAGAAGCTCCATCTTTTCTCAACACAAAGAATAATTGACAATTTGTACATTAATTCAGTTTTGTTGCAATCTATTCTCATCACTTCCGGTGTGTTAACCCTCATGTGAGAGGTGAATCATTGAAAATTTTAATGGATTTTGATCTCTTTACCAAAGCCATTAACTCTAGAGTAGCCAAATGTTTTGATGTGTAAGACCATGGTACATTGATAACCATATGATTTTTTAGCAAATCATCACTATCAACGATTTGAGTTGTCTTTACCAAAAGTTGTACCCTTTTGGACTAGTTAGTTCTTTCATCATAGTAAACTAATTACCATATATGGTTTTTCCACGCCTTTACCACAAGCCATTTTCTTGTGGGCTAGCCAACTCTTCACATCGGGATATGGTGAGTTGATGACCATACAACTTATTAGCAAGTTGTTAACTAAAACGATTTGAGATATCTTTTTACCGTGAGCCGCTGCTCATGGATTAGCCAACTTTTGCAAACCAGGTGGATTGATAACCTATTGATGTTACCATCTCAAAACCATTTATTTTATTCAACCTTTGTTTCAAAATATTTGTTACTTAACAAAAGTTTTCTTTCAAAAATCACTTAACGGTTAAAGTCGTAGCAAAGACTTTGATGAAAGTATTGTTTGATCACAGCGACTTTGAATAAGTACTGATATTTCAAAAAGAATTTATTCAATTAAAATTCATACCATTATTCATCATCATCGAATTGTAGTCCATCTAATAAAATGTATAACACCGCATATGCTATTTCATTATCCTCTTCTACTTCCATTCCATGCTCCAATTTCTCATAAGTTCAGTGTAAGAGGATATCCTCTATTAGCTAACATGTGAATCATAATTCCATCTTCTAGCTCTAGAACATGTACACCGCATTCTTCAAAGAATCTATGCTAACAATCTCCCAATTCTCTTGATTCTTCCAAATAAGTTGTTCTTCGTTTCCATAAAATAGTGAGATCTCCAGCTACTAAACCAACCTTCTGATGGATTTTGTTCAAAGTAATCTCGCACCACATGATATAAATAGAATACATCCACTCTATCTATGATGTGCAATAAATCCCATAACCTGTTGAACACTCAAGCTTTCTTATTTTCTATGAAACATCGATAACTTCCATCTTTTGAGTCTACAACTTCAAAAGCAATAATTGAGATTTGTCATTTTCATCTCAAAGCATCATCGTAGAATACTCAAAATCCACTACTCTTAAGTAATTCTTTAGTTCATCATTAGTATCAGATCGTAACTCAACTTTCTCTATCTTTGATGACTGTATATCTTCAACTTCAGCTTTTTTCTTTTCTTTTTCTATCTTTTTCTTTCCAAGCATCATCTTTGTAATCTTTGATGCTTTCAACATTTTTCTTATAAGCTTCCTCAAGTATCATACAATTCTTTCATCTCAAAATATTTAAACCTCTGCAATCCTTTATATCCTTGACGTTTTAAATAAGCCATCATGCAATTATCTGCTTTAGCTCGATTTGGTCTTCTTGGTAAGAATCTAACAGAATAGGTGACTCTAATGGTTCATCGCCAAGATTCAACCCTCTTGCAATTTCTTAGCTGCTTCTCTATTCGAGCCGTCAATTAGCTTAGCTTCTCTATCTTTAGCATTTAATTCCTCTTGAAACTTTCTAGCTGATTCCTCATTCATAGCAACTGAAAGCGTTCTTATCGGTGCTAAAAGTAGGTTTTTTCTTCCTTTTCTACCAACTTGCCCTTACCTTTATCTTTTGGATCTATTGCAGGTTGAGAAGTTTGTTGTGGTTGTTCTTCTGAAACTCCTGGTATGCTTACACCCCTTGGTTTTGATAAATCATGCAAAATTTCAAAGAATGGTGTCATCATCACTTGCAAAAGTATGTATAGGTTTGGGTGTAGCTTTTCTTCTTGTATGACAAGTTGAAGGACCAAGCTTCTTCATGTATAGTTGTTGAAGGACCATTTTCCTCTTCAAAGTTTAACAACCTTGGAGTAATCAATTCTTGCCTAAAAGATCCTTGAAGAACAGTACTTTGATCAGCAGTACCTTGATCATCGGTACCTTGAACTTGAATAACTTGCTCCTCAGTTCCTTGAACTTCAACCCTTTCTTCCTCAGTACTTTCAATATTAACATATCCTTCAGTACCTTGAGATTCAGTCTCCTTAACAACCTCTTCTTTCAAATTCTATTCTTCTAAATTCCTCCCCAATTGGACAGAAGATGATTGTTTTTGAACCTTTTGGCGTTTTGTCTTCTTAAACTCTAATAATGTCACGTACGTATAATATCAATCTAGGGGTCCTTTTATAGGCTCAAGGATAACCCTAAACGATTTACAATTTGTATCCTTGTACGACAAGTTATCTAATAAAGAATATTCTAGAATTACAAGACTTTCCATAAACGAATATAACAGTTCTTTTAGCCTTGCAGTACTTTGACTTCTTCAGCAGTACTTTGACTTCCTCTTTAGCAGACTTTGACTCTTTGACTTTTTCCAGTACTTTGTCATTCTTCAGCACTTTCATATCCCAACAGTGTATTACTTTTTGAATATTAAAATAAATGTATACGAAGTTATTAGTTATTGGTAAATAATTTATAAGGAAATTATTGTGTATCATTAATTTAGTCATTGGTAATCTTAACGGTATTCCACCCTTCTAAGTCACTAAATCCATTATTGTCAAATATCTTTTGACATTTAATCAGCTTTTTCTTTATTATTTCTATTAAGAATAACCATTCACAATACATACTTTAAAATGTAACTCCACAATGTCACTCATATTATTGTATAACATAAATACCATGCTTTATTTCGCTAGGTGCTTGATTCAAGTTAAGGCAGATCAGGTTCATAGGGAGAGCATCAGTATTGAGATACCATTACTTGATGGGACAGGATCTACTATTGAAAAGATTCGGGTGGAATACGAATGGAAACCGCCTCGGTGTGATGCATGTAAATTGTTTGGTCATACGCTGATTGATTGTCCTAAATATGTTCCACTTCCTACTACCAAACATGACTGTTAATGATGGGTATCAAACTGTCACTAACAAGAATAAGGGTAGGAATGGTGGTCCAAGTGTTCCAGGTAAGGGAGGTTTTTCTAAAGTGGGTCCTAAATTTAGGTATCAACCTAAAGCGCCTCCTCATGAACCCAAGAAGGTGGATAGTGCGAAGAAGACAGCTACTGATGTGGCTAGTACGAGTGGGACGGAGATTGCTACATCTAATCCTTTTGCTGCAGTTATTACGATCGATTCTGATGAATGTGGCAATCCTACTGATGTGGAGGTTTCTGGTGATAAAATGGAGGCAAAGGAGGTTGGGTCTCTCGAGACTAGAATGTATCACAAGATCCGCTTGTGAGTGATTCAATGGTAGCTAACGCGGTTGGTCCTACCCCTATTGTTGAGAAAATTGGGGAATTTGAAAGGCTTCTTATTGATGGAAAAGCTACTCTTGTTGATGATAATGGTAATCCTATTGAAAAGGTTAATTATCAGAGTTATAATAAGGATTTCCCGGCTACTTCTTTTACTAAGAGGGTTAACCCATTCACTAAGGTGGGAGAGATTATGGATTCTGATAGTGATGAGGAGGAGGTTTTGAACACCTTTGATGAGTGGTGGTCATGACCGCGAAGATGACTATGATGATTATGATAACTATGTTGATCAAGTTTACGATCTTTCAGAAAATTTGGATGCCTATTATGACACGTATGGTATCAAGCTCCAAGGTTTTTGTACGAAGTAATTTTATCTCCATAGGAGTCTAATGTTATATTTTGAGTAGTTGTGTATTTTTTTTATATAAAGAATAGGAAGTATCTTGTTATGTAATCTTTTTGCCAATGTAATGGGCTGAGATATGGGATTCACCCATATCCTTTGTACTTAAACATTTTTTGGAGTAATATATTTACCGGGTCATTGACTTTTTACCCAAAAAATACCATGCTTTATAAAAATAAACTAAATGTATGATAAACCTAATTGTAAGGACCCATCTCCAAGCAAAAATTGTGTGGGATGAGCGAGTTGGATAATGGGTCAAAACTGGCCACTATGAAAATTAAGAGTTGACATTTTTTTAAACCTTTTTTAACCTTTTTGCAAATTATAATGTTTTAGAAAAAAGGGTTTTAAAAAAAACTTGTGAATATGATGTTGTGTGTTTAAAATATATATGTCTTACCTCTATGGATGATACTTCGACCTTGTAGGACCTTACTTTTACATCAACCTTACGTGTAACACACCTTATCACAAGATGAACACGTAACAAATACCAACGTTATGCGTAGAAGAAAAGATAAGAAAGATTGTGACTTGATGTTTAAACAAAACCGTGTATGTGGAGATAAGATAAACACAATAAAGTTGTATATTCCTTGAGAGAGAAAACACACACACACACACTTTCTACACACCCCTCAAATGACCATTTGAGGGTTATTTACAGTACAAGTAACTTAAAACCCTAAAAGGCTTTTTGTCAGGCTTCGTGGGTTGGACATGGATTGGCTTTTGGATACTTAAGCTTCAAACGACTAGCATAATCATAACGCCTAGCCATTTAGCTTAGTCCAATCCACGAGCCCGTTGACTATTCTATCACGATATCTAACACACGTTACAAAGTTCCTAAATGTGAATGACCATCACTTCTAATATAAACTATTAAGGCTAACAATCTCCCCCTAAGGGGTGGTCATTCAAATGATGCTCCACTTGATTAGGTCTTTATTTTTCTTGAGCTCGAACTTTGCGTGTAGATATAGAATAGTCTTGATTCTTTGTTCCTTCATGCTTTGTTATCAGATAATGTGGTTGTCTGCCATTGTCAACTTCGTTGGTTAGGTATCTCCAAGTCTTTCTCCACCATGCTCACACTTCTATTTGACTTTTGGTTACCAATGATGTAGTTCTCGAGTCTTTAAACTTTGTGTAGCCTTTGATTGTGATGAGAACTTTCATGTGTTGTTGGTATGAGCATGGCGAGTCTGCACATCCATCCGCCTCCGAGCTTCCATAAGAAGAAACATAAAACAGTTAGTAATAAGCTGTTTTATTCCCAAGCACTTACAAGTTTGAATTTTCGAGGGTGTTAACAAAGATAGTGTGAAAACACGTCTAATTCTTCACAAAGGTCGTTCCTCGAACTGAGTCCCACAAGTGAGATAACGATATACCGGTACATCTACAGCTTCCTCGATGAGTCATGAGGTACACCGAAGCATCACCCCACGCATCAGAGACCGTTTGAGACACACTAACGCCAGTTTCGAAGTTTTAGGGAAGTGGAAATGGAAAAGAATAGGAAAGGAAAAGAAAGTGAAAAGGAAAGTAAGTGTTAGTTGTTATGTTCTTGAGATAGAGGAAAGGAAAAGGAAAGTAATCATAATCATGTTCTTGAGTGAGAGGAAAAGGAAAATAACTTGGTTAAATTACATATATGCCCTTTAATTGTTAATGTCAAATGTTTTAAAAAGGGTATATTAGTCTTTATACAACCTACACTTCCATTTCCTTTCCCTTTCCTCTCCAAAAGTGCGGGGAGGAAGATTTACTTAACAAATCTTTCTCCCTATTTCTTTCCTTTCCCTTTACCTTTAAAAAGACTCAAGAACACAAAAAACTTTCCATTTCCTTTACTTTCCTCTTCCATTTAAACTCGAGAACTGAGCGTAAGCGTAATCCACGGGGAGTTACCGAAGTGACCTGCTGTCAGGGCTGCTTGATGTTGACCCTGGAAGGAGTTTCCATTCAATCACTGAAGATCACAGATGTGAAACTTCTCATAAATGTTCTGGCAGATTGCTAAGACCTGCGTAGGACTCTAGAATGTATCACTTGTGCCCTTATTGATGAACAACAAGTGATGAAATGTCATGTGTTCCTATGAGATCTTTTGATGAATCTCGTGGCTCTAGACTCAATAAGTGCATTATGATTTTCCTAAGCGGAGACTAGGGAGAGGGTCTCCTTCTTCAATATCAACAATCTCTAAGAGAAAGTCGATAGATTATGTAGGGTTCCCAGTGAGAATGAAACAAATCCTTTTAAGAGGAATTGAGTGGCTAGAAGGTTTAGTGCAGTGCGTCACTGGGTCCATGATGTCTTTGTCTTCAATACCAGTGTCATCTAGTGACAACCAGTAGCATATGTATTGAACCCGGTTTCTGCCCTAAGGTTGAATATGGAGGGCTATTTCTTTTCACACTTTCATTACATTTCTTTTTAATTCTTCAACCCCTTCTCTTTTTCACATTACTCCTTTTTCAATAATTCCTAAGGACTTCTAATACTAACTATTTGTGATGTCCTTGGGTAGATCCCTCCGGCTCTGGTGGATCATAGGACGAATTTCCTATCCATAGTCACCTTATAACTCCATGATTGTCCTATTGTTGCCATAAAAACCATTTTTCTTGAAAATCTCTCAAAGTGTTTATGATAGAAAACATGTTTGGAACACTCCGAGAGTTTTATATTTTCGAAACACTCCCCTTCACATGTGCTTATGAGTTTTAACAAAAATATGCACATCGAGGGTAGAGTTTGTACTTTTTGAATTGATCGGTTCTTGATAGATAATTCCCCACGAGACACGGTTACGTTGCCTAGTTAAAGAGTTCCATTGTCAGGTTTTAGGTGACAACTAGCTCTAATAACTAACTTGAAGTTGTAAACACTCCTTGAAAAGGAGGTTAGACCCATGAAAGTGCATATCTATCACAAGTTTCTCGAGATGGTACATTTACTAACATTGATTCCCGTCAATTCGTTGGTTCCGTCTGAGTCAAGCTCATTTTGAGATTCAAACAACGATCATTAAACTTTTTGATCACATTTTAATCACGTCTCCTCCCCCTCAAAAATAGCATGTTTGTAATATTTTTGATATAAACGATTAAACAACATTTTAGAATCTTTTGGGGAGACAAACGGATTTGATTTAAGCATGAATTTGAAACATTTTAGTTTTATACTCCCCCTTTAATAAAGCATAATCAATTAAAGGGTTTTAGAGGGAGTTATCTTGAGCACAAAGTATTTTGAAAGATTTTGAAAAATCTTTTGAACAATCTTGAAAAGGTGCTCAAGATGATGATGATTTCTCACCATTTTTTAAATGTAGTGCATAGTACACTTGATTTTTTTCTATAAAAGCACGAGTTTTGATTTGAAAATAATCAAAAGTCATTATTTTAGTCCGGGTTTCGCATCAAGTATACGAAAGCCATTATTTGAATTTTTTTGAGAAACGACATGTTTTAGAAAACATATTAAAGAACTCTCGCTCAAGCATCTGTACATACACGTATCATTGTTGAATGACATTTCTAGAAACGTACAGAATATCGATTATACGAGAGACATGTTGTGAGAAGAATATTTTTGGATTTTTGATTTTATATTGTTTTTGTATTTTTGAAAAATTTTATATTTTTATATTTTGCTTTTGTTGGTTTTTCAAATTTTGTATTTAGTTTTTTCAAAAATATTTAAATAAGCTTTTGAAAGATCATTTTCAAGAAGATTCGAGAAGACTTTCTAACTCCTCCGGGGTTAGGCTTCGCATTCCAATTCGTCGAACTAAATAGTCAAACCTTTCCTTTGGAAGGGCTTTAGTTAATAGATCGGCGAGTTGGTAATCTGTCTTCACGAAGAATAATTCAACAGCACCATTTTCGACGTACTCTTTGATGAAGTGATAGCGGACACGGATATGCTTAGTCTTTGAGTGATGAACAGGATTGCATGATATGGCTATGGCACTTTTCGAGTTACAATACATAGGTATTTTATCGAAAGTAAAGCCATAATACGTGAGTTGTGTTCTCATCCATAGAACTTGAGCACAACACGCAGATAGAGACACATACTCGCCAGTTGAAAGTGCAGTGCAATCTTGTTTCTTTGAAGACCAGCTTACTAACTTTTCACCCAAAAATTGTGCTCGTCTAGATGTACTTTTTGCTGTAACTTGATCACCACCTGCGTGGTCCAGAAAAGGCTATTAGATCAAATCCGATTCCTTCGATACCAAAGTCCCATGTGAATGGATGTCTTCAGTACCGAAGATCCGTTTAACCTCTTTGAGGTGCAGTTCGGTAGGCTTTGCCGAAACCGCTAATAAGCAAACAAAGAAATGAATATCGGGTCGACTAGCAGGAAGATACATGAGAGAACCAATCATGCTCCGATATTTCTTCGGATCAATAGGTTTCCCAAACAAATCGGCTCCAATTTTTGGTGAAGTTACCATTGGTGTTCCGACAGAGTCACAATTATCCATACCATGATTTTTCAAAATCTCCGTTGTGTATTTAGCTTGATTTATAAAAATTCCACGAGGGGATTGATGTATTTGTAAACCAAGAAAGAATTTTAGTTCCCCATCATGGACATTTCAAATTTGCTTTTCATGAGATTTTCAAAATGTTTTGAAAGATTCGGATTAGTGGACCCAAAGATGATGTCGCCCACATAAATCTGAACAATCAAAATGTCGTATTTGCATTTTTGTGTAAACAAGGTAGGATCAACTGTTCCTTTGGTGAAATTGTTTTGGATAAGGAAAGAGGACAGTTCGTCATACCACGCTCTTCGAGCTTGTTTCAAACCATAGATTGCCTTTTTGAGTTTGTAGACGTAGTCTGGATGTTCCATGTTTATGAAGCCTTCTGGCTACTCACGTACACTTCTTCTTTCAGAGTTCCATTCAAGAACGCGGTCTTAATGTCCATCTCATAAACCGTGATGTTTTTGTGAGCGGCATAGGCTAAGAAAATCCCTGACGCTTCTAGTCTAGCTACCGCGCGAATGACTCTTCAAAGTCTATCCCTTCCTCTTTTCAGATCCTTTGGCCACAAGACGAGCTTTGTTGCGAATTACAGCCATTTCTTCATCCCGTTTGTTTTTCCATAACCATTTAAGATCAATGACGCGAACGTCAATGGGTCTTGGAACCATATCCCAAGAGTCATGTAGACGGTATTGGAGAAGTTCCTCCTGCATCGCTTCTATCCATGCGGGATCTGCCATTGCCTCGCGAATGTTCTTTGGCTCGATATTGCTAATTGAGCAAAGGTAAATGCATAAGTCGCAATCGGTGGCAAGTTG
Source organism: Chrysanthemum makinoi (assembly GCA_910596185.1). Classification (NCBI taxonomy): domain Eukaryota; kingdom Viridiplantae; phylum Streptophyta; class Magnoliopsida; order Asterales; family Asteraceae; genus Chrysanthemum; species Chrysanthemum makinoi. The sequence continues at coordinate 209,171,029 of OU343220.1, forward strand.
ACGTCTCGTCTGAATTGGCCTTGAAGGTTCACCAATAACTTGTTCAATCGGATGGTCTTTAGTCCACTTTAGAGTAGAAGGGTACCGTTGGTTAAACGTATGCGAGTTAGATGGTTCTCGTAAGCTAGAAGATGATTCAGCTGATTCCGTAGCAAACGGGTTTTCAAATAAGTCGTCATCTAACGTTGCATCGTTGTGATTTTGATTTTGCTCATCAACTGCTGGTAGAACGGGTGTAATAGCTGGAGTAGATGTAGATGATGTTGATGGAGTTGGAGAATTGGTTTCGACCGTAGTAGATGCATCTTCTGTTGGTGGTGGAGGATGATTTTGAGCGGGTGCAGCGGAATGATGGTTTGATGCATTTGTCGAAGTTCCACCATAGTTTTCATCGAACATTAACTCAAAGAAATTCTCCCATTCTTGTTCTTTAGGATTGTCAAACGAACTTGATTGAGCTCTTTGAGGTACGAGTCCTGAACTGATGTGTCCAGAAGTCTTCTGGTTTAGTGCGGGTTCTAGAGCGAGTCTCTTAGAAGCCATATGTGAAAGTTCATCAAACTTCACATTCATCGTCTCCATGATCCTCCTAGTTCTCCTGTTATACACCCTGAATGCCCTCGAGTTATCTGAATATCCAATGAAGATTCCAATATCACCTTTTGCTTTCAGTTTTCCAAGATCTTCTCTGTCATTCGTAGGATAGCACAAAGCGCCAAATACGTGAAAGTAAGAGATATCCGGTTTTCTGTTATTCACAAGCTCATATGGGGTTTTATTGAATCTAGGATGGATTAGGGATCGATTTTGAGTGAAACAAGCAGGGCAACAAAGATCAGCCCATAGAAATAACGGTGCACTAGAATAGATTAGCATTGTGCGAGCAGCTTCCACAAGAGTTCTATTTCTTCTTTCAACTACCCAATTCTGCTGTGGAGTTCTAACAATGATGTCGATGTGTGATTCCAACATCTTCAAAATAAGCTCTTAACTCCTGATTAGTGAATTCGTGCCGTTGTCTCCGTTCTTACAACCCTTACCATGGAGTTTGAAGAAGTACTTGAATTGCTTTCAAAGGTGATGATGATGCTTGGTGCTTCGTCTTTTGATCTCAGAAACTTAACCCATGTATATCTTGAATAATCATCGATGATAACAAGAATATACTTTTTCCCATTAATGCTTTCAACTCTCATTGGGCCACATAAGTCCATGTGCAACATATGCAACTTTGCTTCCGAACTAGGTACGGTTTTGGGTTTATATGATGCTCTTTTGCTTTTTCCTTGTTCGCATGATGGACATAAGTGATCCTTGGTGTATTTGAACTTTGGAAGTCCGTTGACGATGTTGTCTTTGGCAATTTTGTTGATGGTGTCGAAATTGAGATGGGATAACCGTCTGTGCCACAACCAGGACTGTGTTCCAGATGCTCGTGTCATAAGACATATTGGTGATGAAGAGGCCATTTGATTGATGTCGATAGCATACAAGTTTGTATCATGATTCCCATTAAGAGATCGTGCCATCCAAGTTTCTAACGAAGCAAGCATTTTTCCTAAAAGCGACCTCTAAATCTGCATCACGAATAACCGCCCGACTGAAAACAAATTGTGTCCCAACCCTTCGACATAGTAAACCCGAGTGATCAAATAATTTCCAAAAGGTAGATCTCCATAGCCCATGATAGCTGCTACATGATCATTTCCAAAACATACGGTTCCCATGAATTTCTAGACGAAATTGATCAGCTTCAGATTCCGGTCATGTGCTTGGAGCTACCCGAGTCAATGATCCAAAGACAAATTTCGATAACCTGCAAGTAACGTAAAAAGAATATTGTGGAAACCGTTTTGATTTTGGTTCCTTTGGGTTAGAGGTAAAATCCTTATCACACGCAGAGAGGTTTTCTACATGGAATTCTGGTTTATCACTCATTGTACCATTCTGGAGTGTGAAAGTTCTACCCGTGGGTTTCCAAATATCATCCCTAAAGTATACACTATAGTTCCTGTCACAGAGTGTAAAGCCTAAGTTTTGCAACTAGTCTTCCTACTCTTTTAGCGTAAGATCTTTTTGGGACGTTCTTCTTAACAGGCTTATCATTCACATTGCTAGAAACATAATCATCTTGAACATAAGATAAAGATTTCTTGCAAGTTAAACAAACAGATTCAACAGATTCATTAAACTTAGCAGATTTCATAGGTTCAGTACATTCAGATGAAATGTCTTTCTTATTCAAAAGCTGTAAATTCCTAGGGTGTTCTTCTACTTTCTTCTCTTTATTCAAGCAACTACTCCTAGAGGCAACGAGACTCTATTGTTCCTTGTATTGCTCTTAGGCTTTAGTCTGCTGCTCCTAGAGGTGCTTTCTAGTCCTGTAGAAGGTAAGGCACACGCAATAGGATTCACATTGTTATGAAGGGGGGTGGTCTCAGATTTCCTAGTCTCTTTAGAGTGCTTATCTAGACTTATGTCGTTTGTTCCATATGGTTTAGATGTGGAGGCAGACGCATTAGTGGTACTCATCTTAAAAGGCCAGTGCTAAAACTTTTGGTTTCTCGATAACCGCTTTTCCCTTATCAACATTTTGTTTAGGTAGGGCAGGTGGAGTGACTTGTTTTGATGAAACATTTTTCTCATTGACTTTTGGAGGAGGCATAGAAACAGACAATTTTGGTTTGGAAACCGGTTTGGGAACATTTGCTTTCTCCGCAGTCAATGGTTTATTAATCACAGTATCCACGCCTTCCTTTTTGACTTTCCAGCTGAGCCCTCAAAAGATCATTTTTCGCTTTCATGTCATTGTAGGCACGCTCATACGACAGTTTGTCATACTTGCATTCCTCCGTTTTTCGATCAAGTTGTTTAAAATATGAGACATTTTCTTTTCAAGTTTTTCAAGAGCTTTTTCATATTTTGAAACAATTTCGGAGGTCTCATATGGAGTCTTTCATGATCTTCAACAGAATATGTTTGCAAAATGATGGACATAATATCAGAGTCGAACATCTTCGAAGAGTGAATCATTTAGATTTTCCAAAACTTTGATGTGTTCAACACTTTCATTAGCTTGCTTTACCTGGGATTTATGGTCCTTGACAAAGTCACTGTTTTTTCAAAAAGGCTTGTTCAAAATGAATTACCCTTGAGTTGATGTTAGTCAGTTGAGGGGCAATTTGAGTTTCAAAAAACGTTTTCTGTTCAATATCAAAACTATTAAACCAGATGTTTGTTGTAATATTGGTTTTAGTTTTAACGGTCTCATTTTCACATTTTCCAAAATACTTCTGGCATCACTTGTGTTAAAAGGATTGTTTGAAGACATTTGTTCAATGTTCGAAAGAGATTTGGAGACAACAACTGGTTTTGAAACTGATTTTGAAACAGGTGTTGACACTTTGTTTGAAACACTTGGTTTGGTGGAAAACGTTGATTGAGAAACAAACGAAATACCATTAATTTTGTTCCATGTGTTATAATCAATTGGTTTGATTTCCGGATGTTTTTATTTCATTTTTAATCTACTCTCCTCAGATAGTTCCAACGTTTCAAGAGAATCATGCACAATTATGGGTTCATGCAAAGGTTTTCCATTGTGCAACACATTCTGAGATTTCTGAGCTTTCTTGAGAAACGAAGAAGGGTCGTTACCAAGTGCCATCTTATGTGAAGTATGAAAACATGGATTTACTTGGTTAGAAAGCATCTTGTTTGATTTAGCTGAATGACCCGTTGTAAGAAGCAAATTGTCCAATGTTTTGAGTTTTTCCGTTTTATCAAGAATTTCATCAAGAAGAGAATCTTCTCGTTTTGAAAAATCAATGATCAACTTCTTCTTCTCTTTTTCAAGATCAGAAACGTTGCTTTTGTTTAGAAAGTTGGTCATTTAGATCTGAAATTTCCTTGTTTAAAGATTTTATTTTCAAATTCAGATTCACATCAAGTGTATCGTACTTGAGTTGCAATTGTTTTCTCTTAAAACAGAATCTCGATAACCAATTTCTAATTCTGACATTTTGTTAGTATGAAATTCAAAAGCTTTGGCGTGCTCCTTGTAACTCTCAAGCTCAGTGGTCAATTTAACATTCGCGGCCTTAACTTCGCGATTGACCTTACTCACTTTTTCAATTTCAATGCCACATTGATTGATTAATGATTCAAAATAAGTACGTGTTTCCTCATCGCCCAGTATTTTGTGCCACACAACCTCCACTAGGATCCACATCCGGAGTTTCAGAGTTAGTATTGCTACAACTCGGATTGTCCAGGTATGTGTCATAAGTAGGTGCGGCGACACGAATGCCGTTGTTTATCATGAGTAAACACATCAAATATGACATTGTTATAGCATGGATCAATGATTGGTACCTCAGATACTGCATTGGCGTCATAGACAGAAGTGCGCCAGAGTCGTGTCGTACTTAGTCTCCTCAAGATTTGCCATGAATATGCAGTTCGCATTGATTTCCTCGAGGTCTTCCAAATCATCCACAATAGCGAAGAAATCATTTTCCTCGCCAGTCAACTGCATCCCCGCTTCTTGCTTCGTGCTAACAACATAGCTTCTCAAGAAACTCAAGATTCTTCTTGTGCGGCTTAGTGGGACAATTTCGCCATGCCATGTGACCCATTCTTGACAGTTATAACACTTAACCTGATTCCCTCTGATTCACATTTCCATAATTCCCAACGACCGGAGCTGCAACATTCCCATTCTCGATTACCCACGCTCTATTCCCAACATCTCGTCCAATCGATTTCCAACATTCTGACCCAACCTGATACCTGATATGACTACCGAACCGCTGATTACCCATGCGAAATCCAGTAGCATATCCTTGCTGATTCCCAATAACTCCAACCATTTGACCTTGATTACCCATATTCACACCCGGCTGTGCAATTTGCCTGCTATGAAGTGTTTGACGAAATCCTTTGGTTGTTGTTAGTTGGTGTGGAATAGCGACTTTTTAGTGCGTTGCCCAATAAAGAGTATATCTGTTGTGGTCGCTCTGGGTCGTTTCAGGATCAGTGATTCCTAGTTCCTGGTATTGTTGATCTGGATAGAATTGTTGTTGTGGTTGTGGAATGTATTGCTTGTTGTTGTTGGAAGATGATGAAGCTTGTTGTTGTGTATTCACCTAGGTTGAGTCTTTGCAATAAGTGCCAATGGATCATGATTCTTTGCCAATCTTTCTTTCCCGACTTCATTGACTTCAGCTTGGTTTTGTTTCAGAAAATCATTCAGTTGATCAAAGTTCACCTGATGAAGGTCTTTTGTTTGGGTGAAAATAGTGACATATCGCCCCATTCTTCCGAAGATTGTTCAGAACTTGATGTTTTGAACGATAGTTCTGGGTGTCAGACTTGTTTCGATAAGCTCATTCATCAAAGTGCAAAACCTTCCATAGTAGGATTCAATGGATTCTCCTCGAGTTGAAGTAAACTTCTCCCATTCAGTTAGCATCTTGTTCTCCATGTCTAGTTGACCATTTCTGTTCCATGACAAAGCCGTCTAACACGTTCCCACATATCGAAAGCAGTTTCACAACCGTCTACCGCAGCAAAGATGTCTATTGGTAAACCCAGTTGGATAATATGAATTGCCATGTCATCTGCTTCGACTTGTTTCTGATCCTCTGCAGTGTATTCAGATTCGTATTGAAGACGAGAAGATGGTGGGACGAGAGGTGTTGCATCTGATTTCCGGTACATGAACTTGTCGAGGCTTGAAGGGTCCATCCTGAATGGATTTAATCATGAGTTTTCCATTAGGTTTGGTCTTGATGTAACGAAGCATACGACTTGTCCATTGAAGATAACCACCTTTTGCCAACAGAGGAGGACGGTTTTCGCACCGCTGCATGAATGTCTTGTTGAGTTGCCATTGATGAAGGTATGATCCGATAAAGTTGATGTAGGATCGATTCAACGATAAAGGAGTTGTGGTTGATGAAGATATTGCCGTTTGAGGTTTTCTGAAAGTCGTACTCGGAACCTTGGTTCTTAAAAAAATTTCGCCCAAAATTTGAAATTCACTATAAAAATCAATTCTAAGGACGTATGAAAAATTTGAGTTATGACAATTTTGACGCCAAATTTGACCGAAAAATTTGAATTTAGGCCCAAAAAATTTGAATTTTTGACCAAAATTTTCACAGTTAAACCAAAATTTGAATTTCGCTAAGAAAAATTGATTTTTTTTAAACCTTTATGCGTAGAAAGAGCTTAGGCGTAAAACGAAGTTACGAGTAGACGAGGCTTATGCGTAGAGATAGTGCTTATGCGTAGGATCTTATGCGTAGGATCTTAGGCTTAGGATCTTCTTATGCGTAATCAGCTTAGGCGAGGAATCCTCATGCGTAAACAAGATCTAACGCGTAACCTTAAGCTTATGCGTAGACAAAAGTTACCGTAAAACCTTACGCTGCATTTGTGAAGTTATGAGTTTACTCGAAGCTTTTAGCTTATGCGTAAACTATGGTTAAGAACCAAAAATCCTTTACACTGTCACAGCGTAAGGGATATCCACAAGTTGAAGTGTTCCACACACTTATCCAAGTGAGGGAAGCACTGAGTAACCGTTATAGCTCGAAGATTCTTTACCAAAAAGTTATGCGTAGAAAACTAGGGTTTTGACTTTTTGACTTCTACGCGTAAGAAATTTCCAACGATTTAAATGATTTCTTTTGCAAATAGCCTTAAAACACTCGAATAACCCAAAATGTTGACCTTTTTCACCCAAAGTGCTTAGAAAAGTTACGAGTAGAAATGACCAACGAACCAAATACGAGTTCAAAAGTGAAGAAAAACACGTAAAGCTTCGAACTTTTTGCAAAAAACTGAAAGTTTAGCACCAAATAAACCTTAAACCACAAGAATCTTGAATTTTTAAGTGAAAAAATTAAAGCTTTAAGCGTGACAAATATCCTACTCGTAAACTATTAAACTTACGCGTAACCCTTCAAAACAAACACAAACACTCCTAAACCATTGTTAGGCTTTGATACCAATTGTAGGACCTTACTTTTATCAACCTTATCACAAACCCACTTAACAAACACAAGTATCACCATGTTTACCACGCTACGCGTAGAACACGTTCAACCCAAACACAAACATAAAGCTTAAACAAAGAAGGAAAGATTAAGAGAGATGGTGACTTGATGTTTATACAAACCGTGTATGTTGTGAAAGAAAGATGAAAACAATAGATGTTTTATATCAAAGGAAAAACACACACACACACACTTTCAAGCACACCCCTCAAATGACCATTTGAGGGGTATTTATAGTACAAGTAACTTAAAACCCTAAAAGGCTTTGCTTGGGCTTTTCGTGGGTTGGACATGGATTGGGCTTTGGATACTTAAGCTTCAAACGGCTAGCATAATCATAACGCCTAGCCATTTAGCTTAGTCCAATCCACGAGCCCGTTGACTATTCTATCACGATATCTAACACACGTTACAAAGTTCCTAAATGTAAATAACCATCACTTCTAATATAAACTATTAAGGCTAACAGACCTTATGGCATCGAAGATTGGGTCACGCCAATATGCGACTTCTTCAATCGCTATCATCCAAAGATCTAGTAAGAGATCTACTTAAGTTAAAATATGAACATCATTTTTGTGATCTTGTAATGTAGGAAAACAAGCTCATTCTAGTCATAAAGCTAAAAACATGGTGTCTACAACTAGGTGTCTAGAATTACTACATATGGATTTATTTGGTCCATCCGCTATCCAAAGTTATGGAGGCAACTACTGCACTTTTGTCATAGTGGATGATTATTCTAGGTATACATGGACAAAATTTTTAGAGAACAAAACGGAAACCTTTAATTATTTTGAAATATTAAGTAAAAAGATCCAAAGACAACTAGGAAGTCCCAGAGTGTCTATTAGGATGGATCATGGTAGGGAATTCGATAATGAAGTGCAATTCGAAGCTTTTTGTGACGCTAATGGTATTACTCATAACTTCTCGGCTCCACGCACTCCACAATCGAATGGGGTAGTAGAAAGAAAGAATAGAACCCTACAAGAAATGAGTCGAACCATGCTTAATGAACAATCCATACCTCAAAAGTTTTGGTGTAATGCCGTTGATAATTCAACGTACATACTCAATCGAGTCTTAATTAGACCAATCTTAGGAAAAAATCCTTATGAGTTACTTCGAGGCAAAAAGCCTACGTTAAATCACTTTAGAGTCTTTGGTAGTAAATGTTTTATTCTTAACACTAAAGATTACCTTACAAAATTTGATTCTAAATCAACCGAAGGTATCTTTTTAGGTTACTCGCCAAATAGCAAAGCTTACGTCATATTAAACAAAGAAACAATGAAGGTAGAAGAGTCATTAAATATAAAATTTGATGAAAGTCCACCCAAACCCTCTCCACCTCTTGTCGATGACAAGATTATAGAAAGTAAAGCTATAGTAATAAAGAAAAAGATAAGTGAAGAAGAAGAACCTCTAAGTGATGAAATAATTAACATTAAAGAGTCCAAAGATCACCCTGTAGATAAAGTCATAGGAAAGCTAAACGAATGAACATTAAGGTCTCAAGTTCAAAACCAAAGTAGCTTGTTTTGTTTCGTTTCAACCTTAGAACCTAAGAGCACACAAGAAGCCATAAAAGATGAGAGTTGGGTAATGGCTATGCAAGAAGAACTAAATCAATTTGTTTCTAATGATGTTTGGAAACTTGTCCCTCCACCTAGTAATCAAACCATAATAGGAACCAAATGGGTTTATAAAAACAAATTAGATGCAAACGGAGTAGTGTCTAGGAACAAGGCTAGACTCGTTGCTCAAGGGTATAACCAACAAGAAGGAATAGACTTTGATGAGAACTACGCCCCCATGGCTAGATTAGAGTCTATAAGAATACTTCTTGCGTATGCTTGTGCTAATGATATAAAGCTTTATCAAATGGATGTCAAAAGCGCTTTTCTAAATGGTTTCATTAATGAAGAAGTATATGTAGCTCAACCTCCTGGCTTCATTGATTTTGAAAAACCCAAACATGTGCATAAATTAAAGAAAGCCCTTTACGGTCTTAAACAAACTCCAAAAGCTTGGTATGATAGACTCAAGTCATTTCTAGTTAAACACAACTATACCATGGGGTTAGTTGACAACACACTTTTTACTAAGAAAAGAGAGTCACATATAATCATAGTACAAATATATGTAGATGATATTATATTCGGATCCACTTTGTGGAGTTTGATAGACTCCTTGAGATCGTTTTGAGCCTCTAGGGTTAACAATTCAATGATAAAGAACATGTACACGCAGCGGAATTAAAACAGATCATAGTTATTGACACAAGGTTTTTCATTATAATCACTCAAAGCCTCAAATATTATTTGATCAGAATAATACGGTTACACTAAACTTGTAACATGGATCAAAGATCCTTGAGGCTAAACCAAACAAACTTTAACCTAGACCTATAGAACATGTCTAGGTTACACACACACACACACCTTTAATGACTACATTATAGAATACTTATATATAAAAACCTACACCATGTCCTCTTTATATACTAGAGAATTAGGGTTTACAAAAATACTACAAGGACTAAATAATAAATCTTCTTTTGCAAGCAAGTCCTTCTATCTTTTTGGAGGTTTCATCTCTTTCACTTTAAGTCCCTTTGTTTCATTCTTGTATTTATTTTGTCTCATCAAATCTAAGGAACCTAAAACCCAACACACTTGTCAAGACATATGTGATGATTTCTCTAAGATCATGCATGACGAGTTCGAGATGAGTATGATGGGAGAACTTAGTTTCTTTCTTGGTCTACAAATAAAACAAGTAGAAGATGGTATCTTCTTCAATCAATCTAAATACATCAAGGAGATGTTAAAGAAATTCGGTCTCGAAGAGTCAAAACCAATTAGGACTCCAATGTCATCCGACACCAAACTCACAAAAGATGAAGACGGCGATTCCGTAGATAATACAAAATATCGTGGCATGATAGGTAGTCTTCTCTACCTCACGGCAAGTAGGCCGGATATCATGTTTAGTGTTTGCTTATGTGCTAGGTTTCAAGAAGACCCAAAAACATCACACCTAGAAGCCGTAAAAATAATATTTAGATATATTAAGGGTACAACACAATTAGGATTATGGTATCCTAAGGGCACGGGAGTAGAAACAATTATTGTATATGCAGATTCGACCATGCAGTGATTACGTTGATAGAAAAAGTACAAGTGGGGTATGTACTTTTATGGGATGTTGTTTAACATCTTGGTTTTCTAAGAAACAAACGGCACTTGCAATATCAACAACCGAAGCCGAGTACGTCTCCGCCGGCAAAGCAGGCCAACAAGCACTATGGATGAAACAATCGTTAGTCGACTACGACATTCATCTAAGCGACATAGCCATCCTATGTGACAACAAAGGTGCCATCGACTTAAGCAAAAATACGGTATCGCATTCTCGCACAAAGCATATAGAGATTCGTCATCACTTCCTAAGAGACAATTTTTAAAAGGGGAACATCTCTATTGAAGGTAGCATCCGAAGACAACATAGCCGACGTCCTCACCAAACTGTTGAAGCGGGAACAATTCAACCTACTTCGCCTTGGTCTTGGTCTAATGGAACAAACGTCATAACTTATTTGACTCTACAAGGTATGTAAACACTAGCCTTCTTCTTTCCGAGTCTAGGATTTCTATTTCATGCACAACTCACAAACAATACGGGAATTTTCAAAACCCAAGATAAGTTTTCCACTTATAGTTTTCTTATACACGTTTTCAAAGAAAACCTCTTTTCAAAATGTTTTCTAAAAGGATGATACCTTCCTCAGATCAATTTCACAAAAGCAATTTCTCACGACTAGGAAAAATCGCTTTTTCATTATTAATACAAAGTAAAAACTCGTTTTCATTGCATCTCATGTCTTTTGAATGCTAAAGGGGACACATAACTAATATGTGTGTTCGGGTACATTCATTTAAGCAACAATGAATTAGGAGCATTGATAACACTACATTACGTACTTATGTACTATATATGTGTTTTCGGGTTATCTCAATAGAATGTTTTTCAACTTCTAGTTTATTTTTCCTTTTCTTTTTTAGGGGTCGAGATAACCGTAACTCCAAATAGTTTGCATATAGGCACACACTAGGCAAAAATGTTTCCAAAAAGGAAAATTTTGTGCTGCCTGAATCACCAGACCCGCGGATCCCAGCCTTAATGCTGGACGGATCCCTCAAGGGAAGGATCCATGGGATCCGTGAGACAGAAGCTGTTTTTACCTTCTATTTTTCTCATTTTGGATAAAAAATCCACATTTGTTTTATTTTTGGGAGTATGTTCTTTAATGCTTGTGTTCTCATGATCACATGCCTTAAATTCATATCTAATCATTAGATTTTAATCCACATTTTGGGTCAAGCATTCATTACAATGCCTTGTTTCTCTATATATAGAACTCCCAAAGTGCTTGCATAATGCATCTCATCCTCACAAACACAATACACCATGTCATCCACAAACCCTTTAGATGAATCACCTAGTACAAACAATCACATCCATGAAACTCAAACCTTTGTACTTCCACCTTCCAAAATACCAAAATCAAACTCTAGGATATCCGCACGGATTAACATCCGATCTTGTTTCTTAGGAAAACCATCATATGGCTCATCACCATCAACTAACTCACCATAAGATGCTTCCATTATAGCACCTCCCTCATCACCAACGAGTACACCAACTTCATCACCAAATCATTCACCACCTAAAATCACTCTTTTGGAACTCCTTACGACTCCAACAAGATCTCCACAACCAAAGCAAAAAGAATTAGCCTTTTTGACACCTCCAACTTCTCCAAACACTATTTTTCAAGATCTTGAAACATCACCACCATTAGCTCCCATCACATTACAAGAACATCAAGGTTCTTTTCCACCACCACTTCCAATCATTCCGGACTTTGATCCGTATTTTCCTATTTTTCCACCACAACTTCCGCAACTCACAAATCAAAACAAACCGGAAAACTTCCGCACTCATTACCCACATCATTTACATTGTGAACATTGCCAATCCACTAGGGAAATCGCAATAGAAGTTAGGGAAGAAATGCGATTCATACTCAACCTCATCCTTGATCGTATCAATACCATCACTCATCAAAACCTCCATCCATAACCTTATGCAAGCATGGAAGGAATCACTACTACTATTTTCTACTTTTAGTATTTTTTTTTCTTTTGAAGTCATTTTCAAGAACAAGTCTTGTTCTTATTTTTACATGCTTGTAAGTGGCATAAATACCACTACAATTTTTTATTTTATTACAAGGCTTTGTTTACATACCTTGGCTCCCAATCTTGATTCTCGGCAATCACAAGATTATTTAAGCATGTTACTAACCTTTCTTTTTGTAGGATTTTTATTTTTCTTCTCTTGACGCCCCAAGCTAGGGGGAGCTACCGTCAAGGGGGAGTAAGAAATATGTGGACTATTTTTTTTCCACACTTTTATGTTTATTTCTTCCAAGGGTTAAGTTTTTGTTTCGACAAAAAGGGGGAGAAGAAGTAAAACTTAGGGGCTTTCAAAACTCACATCTATTCTTAAGTTTTACTCATCATAACATTATGTTTTGTCATCAACAAAAAGGGGGAGATTGTTAATACAAATAAACCGTAAAAACGTTTATTAATATTTTACGATCTCTTTGTGTTTTGTTGATAACAAATATAATGTTATCTTAAGTATAATTATAAGGATACATGTTATTTTTGTAAAGCATTTACATATAGCCATTTAAATACAAAAATGTAGTAATTAAGCATTTGTTGTAATAGTTTATTAGGATGGGTAAAAACCATAACCCATGGACCATAACCCATGGATTTTAATCCATACCCAAGTAGACTAGATACAATGTATACTTAGATACATTGAATCTAAAGAAAACCCATGGACCAACCCATAACCAAAAAACCCATGGGCAAAGAGGAGCATTCCACGGATCCCTAGGATTACACTAGACGGATCCCAAGTGGAAGGGATTCGTAGGATCCGGGGAACAGTGAAGATTTTTGCCTATAAATAGAGAGCCATTTCTTCATTCTAACTCACCCCTCTTCTTACTAAATCTCTCATACACTCTCATTCTCTTCTAACATATAGATCACTTGATCTAGAGAGTTGTTCTTCTTTCTTTCTATTTGTGATCCTTATATAGGTCCTTCTCTAAGGCAAGATCACAAGCATTCTACAAGTCATCCAAGCAAGAAGTCCTTGATTGATTTGTCACTCCGCAAGATTTCTGTAGCGAAGATCTTGTATTTGATATTTCACGTACTTGTTTTGTAATAGTCGTGTTGGTTTGGTCCACCGTGCTACGGACTCGGTATTTAGCTTTGTACCGAAAAAGGTGTAAGCAACGTTGTGAAGGAGTTTGTTGACATAGTTCTTGAACTCTCGAGTAGGTGACTCGGGGAGTGGAGTAGGGCAAGGAAGGTGTCCTGGTAGCCGAACCACTATTCATCGGTTGTGTCTTTTCTTTCCCTTCGCTTTACTTTATTTACTTGCTTTATCATTAGATCTATACTTTCTCTACATCCATAAGATCTCACATATTAACGAATCTAAAAGTTTTTGAAACTAACTTAAATTCGGCAAAACTATTGAACCCCCCTTCTAGTTTTCCACACATGCCAACAAGCACTATGGACGAAACAAGCGTTAGTCGACTACGACATTCATCTTAGTGACATAGCCATTCTATGTGACAACAAGGGTGCCATAGATCTAAGCAAGAATCCGGTATTACATTCTTGCACTAAGCATATAGAGATTCGTCATCACTTCTTAAGAGACAATGTTCAAAAGGGGAACATCTCTATTGAGACGGTAGCATCCGAAGACAACATAGCCGAGGTCCTCACTAAACCGTTGAAGCGGGAACAATTCAACCTACTTCGTCTTGGTCTTGGTCTCATGGAACAAACGTCGTAATTTACTTTTTGACTCTACAAGGTATGTAAACACTAGCCTTCTTCTTTCTGAGTCTAGGATCTCTATTTCACGCACAACTCACAAACAATACGGGAATTTTCAAAACCCAAGATAAGTTTTTCACTTATAATTTTTTTTTCACATCTTCCTTTCTAAAATGATACTTCATCCCGTATCAATTTCACAAAAGCAATTTCTCACGTCTAGGACAAATCGCTTTTTCATTATTAATACAACGTAAAAACCCGTTTTCATTGCATCTCATGTCTTTTGAATGCTAAAGGGGACACATAACCAATATGTGTTTTCGGGTACATTCATTTAAGCCACAATGAATTAGGAGCATTGGGAACACTAAATTACGTACTCAAGTACTAAATACGTGTTTACGGGTTATCTCACATAATAGTATGCTTTTCCACTTCTAGTTTATTTTTCTCTTTTCTTAGGAGTCGAGATAACCGCAACTCCAAATAGTTTGCATATAGGCACACACTAGGCAAAAATGTTTCCAAAAGGAAAATTTTGTGCTGCCTGGATCACCAGACCCATGATCCCAGCCTTCATGCTGGACGGATCCCTCAATGGAAGGATCCGTGGGATCCGTGAGACAGAAGTTGTTTTTATCTTCTATTTTTTCTCACTTTGGATGAATAATCCAACATTTGTTTTATTTTGGAGTATTTTCTTTAATGCTTGTGTTCTCATGATCACATGCCTTAAATTCATATCTAATCATTAGATTTTAATCCACATTTTGGGTCAAGCATTCATTACAATGCTTTGTTTTTTTTTCTATATATAGAACTCCCAAAATGCTTGCATATTCATCTCATCTTCACAATCAAACATCACCATGTCATTCACAAGTTCTTACAACTTAGATGAATCACCTAGTACAAACAATCATCTTCATGCAACCCAAACCTTTGTACTTCCACCTTCCAAAATACCACAATCAAACTCTAGGATATCCGCATGGATTAACATCCGATCTTGTTGCTTAGGAAAACCATCATCATATGGCTCATCACCATCAAATAACTCACCACAAGATGCTTCCATTATAGCACCTCCTTCATCACCAACGAGTACACCAACTTCATCACCAAATCACTCACCACCTAAAGTCACTCTTTTGGAACTCCTTACGACTCCAACAAGATCACAACAACCAAAACAAAAAGAAATAGCCATTTTGACACCTCCAACTTCTCCAAACACAATATTCAATGATCTTGAAACATCACCACCCTTAGCTCCCATTAAACTACAAGAACATCTAGGTTCTTTTCCACCACCACTTCCAATCATTCCGGACTTTGATCCGTATTTTCCTATTTTCCCACCACAACTTCCGCAATTCACAAATCAAAACAACCTGGAAGACTTCTGTACTCATTACCCACATCATTTACATTGTGAACATTGCCAATCCACTAGGGAAATTGCAATAGAAGTTAGGGAAGAAATGTGATTCATACTCAACCTCATCCTTGATCGCATCAATATCATTACTCATCCAAACCTCCATCCATAACGTTATGAAAGCATGGAAGGGATCATTATTACTATTTTCTATTTTTAGTACTTTTTATTTTGAGTCATTTTCAAGAACAAGTCTTGTTCTTATTTTTACATGCTTGTAGGTGGCTTTGTTTACATACCTTGGCTCCCAATCTTGATTCTCGTCAATCATAAGATTATTTAAGCATGTTACTAACCTTTATCTTTGTAGGATTTTTTTGTTTATTTTTCTTCACTTGACGCCCCAAACTAGGGGGAGCTACCGTCAAGGGGGAGTAAGCGATACCTGGACTAATTTTTCCACACTTTTATATCTTCGAAGGGTAACTTTTTGTTTCGACAAAAAGGGGGAGAAGAAGTAAAACTTAGGGGCTTTAAAAACATACATCTATTCTTAAGTTTTACTCATCATAACATTATGTTTTGTCATCAACAAAAAGGGGGAGATTGTTAATACAAATAAACCGTAAAAACGTTTATTAATATTTTGCGATCTCTTTATGTTTTGTTGATAACAAATATAATGTTATCTTAAGTACAATTATAAGGATACATGTTATTTTTGTAAAGCATTTACATATAGCCATTTAAATACAAAAATGTTGTAATTAATCATTTGTTGTAATAGTTTATTAGGATGGGTAAAAACCACAACCCATGGATCATATCCATAACCCATTGACCCATACCCATTTGACTAGATACAATGTATTCATTAGGTACATTGAATCTAAAGGAAAACCCACGGATCCCTAGGATTACACTAGACGGATCCCAAGTGGGAGGGATCTATGGGATCCGGGGAACAGTGGCAGAATTTGCCTATAAATAGAGAGCCATTTCTTCATTCTAACTCACCCCTCTTCTTACTAATTCTCTCATATACTCTCATTCTCTTCTAACAAAAGATCACTTGATCTAGAGAGTACTTCCTTCTTTCTTTCTTTAGTGATTCTCATATAGGTCCTTCTCTAAGGCAAGATTACAAGCATTCTACAAGTCATCCAAGCAAGGGGTCCTTGATTGATTTGTTCCTCCGCAAGATTTCTGTAGCGAAGATCTTGTATTTGATATTTCACATGTTTGTTATGTAATAGTCGTGTTGGCTTGGTCCACCGTGTTACGGACTCGGTATTTAGCTTTGTACCGGAAAAAGGTGTAAGCAACGTTGTGAAGGCTTCTCCGCCAAGTGAAGGAGTTTGTTGACATAGTGCTTGAACTCTTGAGTAGGTGACTCGGGGAGTGGAGTAGGGCAAGGAAGGTGTCCTTGTAGCCGAACCACTATAAATCGGTTGTGTCATTTCTATCCCTTTGCTTTACTTTATTTACTTGCTTTAACATTAGATCTATACTTTCTCTACATCCATAAGATCTCACATATTAAGGAATCTAAAGTTTTTGAAACTAACTTTAAATCGGCAAAACTATTCAACCCCCCCTTCTAGTTTTTCACATCTTGTATTCACCTACCCAAAATCAGAACATGCGTGTGGAAGAGTTGATAAGTCGGTAAAATTAAAGTAAAAGCTAGCCAAGTCTTACTACCAGTTAACCACCTATATGTATTGGAGAACAAACCAAGGTAATCTTTAAAATTTCATTATAATAAAGATCACTAAACATAAAGAAAGTGCATGAAACACACAACATAAAGTAATCCTTTCGGATTGAAATAAAAATAAAATGTAAAAACTTGAGAAAAAGTTCATGAGACTTCAAGTCGTTTGAAAAGAATTTCTCACGTGAAGGCTGCTTACTCTAATTCCTAACATAATTACCAACCAATAGACTCACACACACGTTCCAATTGGGCTTGCGTGTTGGCTATCTCATCAGTTTCAGCAAGCTTATTGTAATCAAGCCACTGCATTGCTTCCTCAACAGCATCAACTATCTTCCGTAAATCTTTCTGGCTTAGCCTGCTCCTCACGTTGGGACTATCCACTCTTTTTTTCTAGTCATAAACGTATTCTTCAAAGTCATTATATGCCTCTACCTTCTATTTATATTCTTGATCCTCCGATTTGTATCTCTCCGCGTCTTCTAGCATCCTCTCTCAAGTTCTACCTCCATCAAATTGCCATTATGGTTTGTGATTGTAATGTTGTTTTTGTGACCAGTTTTAAGTTCCTCCGCTGATACTTCCATTATGCCATTTGCATCAACGTCAAACTGTACTTTTACTTTTGTCACACCCCTAGGGGCAAGAGGGATGTTGGAAAGCTCAAATTCACCTAGGCAAATGTTGTCTATTGGTTTACTTCTCTCACCCTGAAAAACCTTGAACAGAAAACCGGACTGGTTGTCAACAACCGTTTGACGGAGTGATTCTTTTGTTACAAGTATGGGTGTATTTCTTGGGATTAAAACACTCATGACCTGTCCAATTGACTCCACACCAAGCGAAAGAGGAGTGACATCAAGCAAATTTAGATCTCGAACTACTTGATTGCCCTTACCACTCATGTTTGCAGCCAAAACTGCTGCACCATAAGCAACAACCTCATCAGGGTTGATTGTTTTGCAAAGGTCCTTACCATCAAAGAACTCCATCAACATTTGTTAAACTTTTGGAATCTTTGTTGACCCAATGACTAAAACCACCTCATCCACCATGTCCGTGTCGAATCTGGCATCAGCTAGATACTTTTCCACACTTTCCATACACTTGTTGAAATAATCCATATTTAGCTCCTCAAATTTCGCCCAAGTTATACTTGATATAAAATCAACACCATCGTGTAAGCAATCGATATTAATCTCCATCCAAATTGATGAGGAGAGAAGCCTCTTTGCTCTCTCAGAAGCTTCTCTCAACCTACCCAACGCTCTCGGGTTCCTGCTGATATCTTTTTTGTGTTTCCTTTTGAATTCATCAACAAAGTGTTGCACCATTCGATTATTAAAGTGCTCAACACCCAGATGAGTATCACCACCAATGGCTTTAACCTTAAAATCCTCTTTGTCAATGGTGACAAGAGAGACATCAAAAGTACCACCTCCTAAGTCAAAGATAAGAACATTAGTTTCGCTACTTATAGTAGCTTTCTTGTCTAGTGCATAGGCAATAGCAGCCACAGTTGGCTCGTTCAGTAAACGAAGAACATCGAGGCCAACAACAGTAGCTGCATCCTTTGTTGCTTGGCGCTGTAAATCGTCAAAATAAGCTGGAACAGTGATAACTGCACTTTTGACGTCAACATTAAGGTACACATTAGCAACCTCTTTGACCTTCGCAAGAACCATGGATGAAATTTCTTCTGCTGCAAACTGCTTCTCATCATTCATGTGCGTGAGTATGATCATTGGCTTACCATTTTTCCCTTCTACGATCCTAAAAGGCCATACTTTCATGTCATCTTGCACCTTGTCATCACCATACTTTCTACCAATCAGCCGCTTAGCATCTGTTCAAACCAAAAAAAGTAACATGTTTCTCAGATTCAAATCTAACATGACAATCTTGTATCATTATAATTCAAAAAGACCATGTTCCGATGTCCATATAAATATATAATCAAGCTTCATCGTGCCATTCTTTACTGTCCTAAAACATTATGAATCATGGTGCCTGTGACAGAACTATCTTGAAACAACTATTTTTTTTATATGTAGGACATATTCCTAATCTTTTTGGACAATTCAACTTAAACGTATTTTTTGTACATATGGACAAGTAACCAACATCTCAAAAGTTGTCAAAATGACTGAGACCAAGAAAGAAAAAAAAAGAATTAACATATATCAAAAAAACTGATGTGATCATAATCAAGGTGCATTAGACATAATGAACAAAAACCATGCACTAAAAGGAGATATTAACCAATCATATCAAAATATTGCTCATCATAATGATAGCAGCATCAAGATTGAAATATATTATCTAAGATTTCATATATATAAATCCCACATAAAAAGTTACCTTTTCTTGAAGACTAAAGTCCAGTTGATCCAACTTGAGCAACTGTCAACACTAAAAATTTGTAATCAGCCTCCATAGCAATCACAAAATTTATTTATAAATACTCACCTTAGCTAGCAAATGTAACTTTGTTATTTATACATCTATTTAGTATTAACTACCAATGAAACTGAAAAAAATAATAGACATATCTAATTACCTATCTTGCTCATTCATTTTGTCGAAGCCCTTCCTTAAAGTGTCTATTCTCATGTGAATGGGTACTTAGGCATAGCTGTTGTAAGTCCAATAGCATAACCTCATTTTCCTTTAGTGTAAACTGCCTTTATATCCAGTTTTTCAGCATATCTTCATAATAAAGTTAAAAGAAAAGGTTAGTACTAATGCTGATTCTAATATGATCCGGCTTAGCTGAATAACATGATGAACTTACCGTAGAAAGTGAGCTTTTGCAGTTCTAGGATCACCTAACTAAAACACATTAATGTCTCCACGCAATCCATGCTTTCCTTGCACATTTTTCTCCTATACCAATAGAAAATAGAGAAAGATAATTATAGTAAACAATCAAAAGATAAAAAAAAAAAAAAAAAAAAAAAGCATGAGATGAATGTTTTGGCACATACTGCTTCATGGTCCAGTCTAATTGCATGAAGCTCTTGTCATCACCATACTTTCTACCAATCAGCCGCTTAGCATCTTTTCAAACCAAAAAAAGTAACATGTTTCTCAGATTCAAATCTAACATGACAATCTAGTATCAGTATAATTCAAAAAGACCATGTTCCGATGTCCATATAAATATATAATCAAGCTTCATCGTGCCATTCTTTACTGTCCTAAAACATTATGAATCATGGTGCCTGTGACAGAACTATCTTGAAAAAACTATTTTTTTTATATGTAGGACATATTCCTAATCTTTTTGGACAATTCAACTTATACGTATTTTTTGTTCATATGGACAAGTAACCATCATCTCAAAAGTTGTCAAAATGATTGAGACCAAGAAAGATTTTTTTTTAACATATATCAAAAGAACTGATGGGATCATAATCAAGGTGCATTAGACATAATGAACAAAAACCATGCACTAAAAGGAGATATTAACCAATCATATCAAAACATTTCTCATCATAATGATAGCAGCATCAAGATTGAAATATATTATTTAAGATTTCATATATATAAATCCCACATAAAAAGTTACCTTTTCTTGAAGACTAAAGTCTAGGAATCATATTTAGTTTCTCTAGGTCAGGCAAAGATATGCTCATTATACTGAATTCATACAACATCTTTAGTTTAACATATATCAACTTAACTTATTCACATATCAATAGAAACATTACCATCAAATATCATCATTAGCGATCATCTTCAATATCTATTACTCAAATCACGTGCAACAACCATCCAAATACACAGTTAAAATCAAGGAAAAATTAAATAAAAATGGTGCAAAAAGAACAGTTGTATTGGGTGTTTTTTGTTCCGGATTTAGTTTTTAGGGTTTTGTGTGTATTTGCTTGGAGGAATTATCCAGCTTCATGATTTTTTAGGAGCCGTATATATTAATAATATTGGATTTAGTTTGCTAAATATTTAGCCATATATTTACTTTGTTTTTGGTTGTTGATCACAATCAATGGCTTGGCTCCATTGGTTGGGACGTTTGCATTGTTACCTAAACATGCAGGTTCGAATCTCACCATGGTCATTTTTTAAATCCGGAATTTATGAATTAAAAAGGTTTACTTACGTGGCAAAAATTGATTATGTGGCATTTAGTATCTTGATTACGTGGCTTAAAAATAATTGCATGGCAATGACATGGACTTTTCTTGAATAGTCTACGTGTCATGCCTCCTGTTATATATAATATATAGATATATATATGACATGGACTTTTCTTGAATAGTCTACGTGTCATGCCTCATGTTATATATATATATATATATATATATATATATATATATATATATATATATATATATATATATATATATATATATATATATACATATATATATATATACATATATATATATATATATATATATATATATATATATATATATATATATATATATATAATATTATATGTGTGTGTGTGTTTGTTAGATTCAAATGCTTGTATCGAGTCACAATAGATGTTTTGTAGTAATTTTCCAGGTCTTTAAAATAGTAATATTTCCATAATTTTTTTACAGAAAACGACTCTGACTCATTCTGTCAGGACAACCTGACGGCGTCAGAATTAATACCTGACGGCGTCAGGCAATGTAGAAACAGTTTCCAGATTTTCATTTTCTATCTAATCTGTAATTTTTGTAAATTGCCATAATTCTTAATTTTCCAGAAATCTGCAAACATTTATTTTACAAGCATTATATCTTGCTTTTTAGTTTAGTTTAATTTTATACAGTTTTTACCGCCGATTTTACGCGAGGTTTCGTCTCCGTTTTCTTAGAATTTGCAGGTTATATTGGACAAGAAGATGAAGTGCAAGATGGAAGCAACACTTATTACTTACTCATTCTTCTTGGAGAAGGATTTAACCGCGATTCTATACATATCCTACCGAGCTAATTAGGGGAGTATTAGTTTCTCTATTTTATTTTAGCTTTCTCTATCATTACTTTGATACTTACGGAGAACATTGGGGACAATGTTTAGTTTAAGTGTAGGGAGGAAGAATAAAACGGGAACTTAGAAACTATTCACTCACTTGATTTTTGCCTTATCCTTAGTAAATTGTGTAATAAACTATGATAAATATTTGTTAGGTTAATTTTAGCACCAAATTTTTAATTTTTTATGACGCTTACGAGTAAAACTTTAGTCTTCATAAAGCGTCTCATGGATAGGACTACCACAAAAAACCGTATACCACTCGAATTCCACCCCAAAAATGTGAGGTTCACCCCTAGATCTTTAGGAATAAAGCATTCATTTTTAATGCTTATGAGTATACCGGTAGTACAATAGATTCTAGAACTTGTTTTTGTGATGCATTCCGAGATCGCTAGTGAGACTACATTCGTGTAGATAGGTTTAACTAAATGACAAGAGGCATTAGGATAACCCCTGTTTTAAACTTGTAATTTAATTACATCGACAACTTTGTTTGAGTAATTTTTCCCACACCTTTGCGATGTACTCATCTTTAGTACATGATACCCCTAGTTAACCCCTCCGAGCCTATATTTTCGCGATTCTCGTGATGTTCCGGTTTCCAGAATATCAATGAAGAGCATTGTTTACAATCCACCGCCAAATGTTACACCCAAATCGCCTTAGCCCACCTTGTATGCACTCATCTTTAGTACATTATTGTAACCGTTGTTTAACCCTTAGTTCAATTATCTAGTTACTTGCATGATTGCTAAGTCAAGTCATATCCTTTGTACACAGTTTTGAGATGATTGAGACTCATAGGTTAAGTAGTATTTTATGGGGTAACGGGAAGGAACATTAAATTCAAATTCCTTTTGTCTACGTAATTAATTACTCCAAGTGTTTTAATCTTTTCAATTCGGGTCAATAGTGTTAGAGAAATAAAAACTCAAGTGTAAGGATTTTCCTATAAATCCCTTTACATTGATGTTATCTTAGAGGATGGTAGGGTAAGAATGTATGAAAAAAAAAAAAAAAAAAAAAAAAAAATCAAGGGAAAAAAATAGAAAAAGAAAGAGAAAAACATATGGACTACCATCCTACGTATATCCTTTATGTTTTATGTTTATGTTTTGATTTTGTTCTGATACGCGTACAACGCGCGTTCGGGGTCAAAGGAACTTCCTTTTCGTCGAGCAAGTTTTTAACACCCTAGGCAGTGAACCTAATCGTTGTAGTGTAGTATTAGGGTAAGCCTCGGGAATTGATATCGTTCTCTAGGGGAATAGGAATGCTAGTGAGAAGTTACTACGCTAAGGTTGGGGTTGAGGAAAATTACTTTTTTATCTTTTTTATATTTTTTAGAAAATGTAAAGGTACGAATCTCGGGGTATTAGATTTGGGGGGGTTGGTATTTCTACTGATTACTCTACTTATCTAGTTATCTAATTATCTAAACTAAGGTGAGTGTAGTCTATGTCTATTGTTGTGTGCTCTTATGATGATTTAAAGATGTGTTTACTTAGATGCTTTTACTCCCTAGTTATCTCCTGTTGATGGTTGAATTGTCACGTCCTTATTCTTAACGCGTTGTGTCTTCTAAGGTCGTAGGTTATGCGTTTTTCCCTAACTCTTTGAGACTACCTTAAGGTTATTGCCTACGAAATCTCTAGAATTCATAAACTAACTCTAAGGTTATCTTTGGATGTTTAGACTACAATAACTCTAGGTGATTATAAACTAATGTTCACAAAGATTACTCAAGCATTAAAAACACAACGAATGACCTATCGCAATACTAGGTCAATCACAATTAAGATAAGAGACAACCAATCAATATTCAATACCTAAGTTTCATAGATCTAAGCAAACACACAAGTAAATTAGCCGGACATGGAAAACATGCAAGCATACACACAAACATCTGAAGACATAATTGAATTAATGAAGTAAATCACTTATCTTGTTGTAAAATAGGGTATGGAACCCTAAGATACTGCCCAAGATAGCCTATGTTCGGTTTAGGTTTTACTCCACAAAACTACCTCTCTAAAATACTAAAAATTCGAATTCTATATATAGAGTTACAATATGCGACAGCGTCACTCTTTAATTGTGACGCTGTCGGGTCGCCGCCATTAGGTTTTCGTCTTGGCCACGTCAACACTGTGACGGCGTCACCTTATGCTTGTGACGCCGTCGGCTTCAACATTTGACACCGTCGGGATCCAAATCTAGGCCGTCTGAGTTGTGACGCCCTACTCTTTTAAACCTGATGCCGTCACTTGTAAAATCGCTATTTGCTCTCTGAGTCATCTCAAGGCGTGTCGTGACGGCGTCGCTATTAGGCCGTGACGTCGTCCCCTTCAGTTCCAGCAGCTTGAGTGTCTCGATTCTTGACTTTGGCCATTTTCTTCGTATATTCGCGCCTTTTAGTCCGAATAAGTGTCATTCCAGCAATTTGCCTTCAAGAGACCTAAAAAGTGTAAATGAACGAAATTAAGTAGTAACGGATACAAAAGTGATCAATTAAGGGCTTAAATAACCCCTCAAAAGTGTACCTTTTAAATCCTTATCAAATATCCATACACTTGGTATTTGCTTGTCCTCGAGCAAATGTGCTTTTGGCCAATTAATTTATAAGTTAAGGGTCATGAAATATTAGTTTAGAATAATTCACAACACATATAAGCCCCGCAAAAGTCATAACAAGCACGGAAGTTACATACTAGCACCTAACAAGTGGTGTTTGGATACTCTCATCTCTCGGTTGTATATGAAATATATCAAGTTGGAAATAGAAGATAAACACTCATTAACCGGTCCTAGTACATAGATTACCATAAGCTTGAGACTAGATTAAACCTCCATCGCTTTTGGCGTAAGCACCTAGGAAAAACTATCCAAGAGGTCTTTTAAAGGGTTGTAACGTAAGGCTTACGGTAGTGAAACAAAGGGTTTGGTGGGATAGGCGATTTAGTGGTGGCAAGTCAAAAATATGTATGTTACAAGCATGAGAAGAATGGTGTTGCTAAGCCAAGACTTGACACTCTAAACTCTAGATAAATTGAAACAAACAAACATAAATTTAAAGATAGATGTAGGAAGGTAGCCCGTATGTTTTTTTTTTTTTTTTCTTTTCAATCACTCTTCTTTTTCGATTTTTTTTTCATACACTTTTACTCTACCATCCTCTACGATAACATCAAAATAATAGGGATTTATAGGCACATCCCTACACTTGAGTTTTTATTACTCTAACACTAATTTGACCCGAATTGAAAACATCAAAACACTTGGAGTACATTATTAC
This sequence comes from Chrysanthemum makinoi, assembly GCA_910596185.1. Classification (NCBI taxonomy): domain Eukaryota; kingdom Viridiplantae; phylum Streptophyta; class Magnoliopsida; order Asterales; family Asteraceae; genus Chrysanthemum; species Chrysanthemum makinoi. Next base: position 209,196,443 of record OU343220.1, read on the forward strand.
ATAAATAAAAAGAATTTGAATTTAACGTTCCTTCCCGTCATTTCATAAAATTTAACTTTTCCCATGAGTCCCAATCGTCCCAAAACTGTGTACAAAGGATATAACTCGACTTAGCAACTTATGCAAGCAACTAGATAATTGAACTAAGGGTTTAGTATGATAACAATAATGCACTAAAATTGAGTGCATACAAGGTAGGCTAAGGCGATTTGGGTGTACATTTGGGGGTGGATTGTAAACAATTCTCTTCATTGATATTCCGGAAAACCGAAACATCACGAGAACCGCAAAAAGGATAGGCTCTGAGGGGTTAACTAGGGGTATCGTGTACTAAAGATGAGTACAATGCAAGGGTGTGGGGGAATTACTCAACCGATGTGGAAGGAGTAATTATAATACGGGTATCAAACAAGGGTTATCCTAATGTCTCTTATCATTTAGTTATTCCTAACTACATAAGTGTAGTCTCACTAGCGATCTCGGAATGCATCACAAAACAAGTTCTAGAATCTATTATACTACCGGTACACACTCGAAGCATTAAAGTGGAATGCTTTAATTCCTACAAATCTAAGGGAGATCCTCACATTTTGGGTGGAATTTAAGTGGTAAAGGGTTTTTGTGCTACTCATATAATTTCCTATCCATGAGACGCTTTATTAAGACTAATGGCCCACTCCTACAAATCATGAAAATTTTTAAATTTGGTGCCAAAATTACCCTAACCGATATTTCTCATGGTTTATTAAACAAATGAAATTGGAAATAGCAAATAGTCAAGGATAAGCATAGTTTCAAAGTTCCCGTTTTATTTTCCCTCCCTACACTTAGACTGAACATTGTCCCCAATGTTCCCCGAAAGTATCAAAGTTATGATAATGGAAGGTAATTAAAAATGACAGAAACTAATACTCCCATATTAGCTCGGTAGGATCCGTGTGAAGTAGTGGTTAAATCTTTCTTCAAGAAGAATGTTTGCGTGAAAAGCTCCTTCCAATCTTATGTATCTTCTTCTTGATAAATAAAACCTGCACACTTGAAGAAAACAAACGAAACCTTCGCGTAAAATCGGCGGTAACAATATATATATGACTCTACTAAACTAGGATATAATGCTTGTGGAATGGATGTTTACAGATTTTCTAGAAAATTAAGACCTGGAAAATTCCAAAAATTTATAAGTAGCTCAGAAAACGAGAAAAATTAGTACGCTGTTTCTACTCCTCCTGACGCCATCAGGTTGGGACCCTGACGTCGTCAGGTTATCCTGACAGAAACTGGTCTCCAATTTTCTGGAAAATTTATATCTATAGAATCTGGAAAAATTTCCTGCAACACATCCATTATGACTCAATACAAGCATTTGACTCGAACAAACACACATGTATATCTTTTTAATAATCGTAATTCTCCTGTTCACGTTCTTTTTGAAAACGTGTGTAATCCTCCCTACACTTATCCCTTTTGTAAAATACCTTTATATGTAATTAAGACAAGGTTAAAGACAAAATAAAGCATTTTTTACAAATTCAAACATGAGAATAAACAATCAATAAAAGATATACGACACACAAACAAGCAAACAATTAAGCATGGGTTGCCTCCCACGAAGCGCTTTTCTTTATTTATGAGTCTTGTAGCTAGACTCGAAGTCGTGCCCCTACGTACCGATATAAGTAAGCTTATCCTCTAGAATGTCATAAGGATCAAACTTATCATTTAAGTTCCTAGTGGTACGCTTGTTTCGGTATGCCTTTTCAAACTTCTCTCCATTGGGGTCATAGATCGTTATCCTAATGCGCCACTCTCCATTACCATCACAAGGCGGGCTATCCCAATTCCACTTATACTTAGGCTTATTGCTCTCAACTTTCCACTTATTCATGACAAGGTTGACGGGAAAGCTTCCTAGGAACTCGGTCATCTTCCTAAATACTAAGGCGTCCTCGAATGGGTTCACTTCCATGTCCCTAGCCAATTCTTTTTCATGGAAAGTCGCTTGACTCGCAAAGGCTTCATCTAGATAGAAAGGTCGTTGGGGACCTATGAAATCTTTATTAATCCAAGGTCCATATCTAGATGGTGTTTTATCCAACCTAATCTCATGTGGGATTCCCTCTTCCTTGTAGTAAATATGCTTTTTGACATCGTAAATTGACCTAGCACTCCCTTCTCCTACCACTATCTTAGACATCTTACAATCAATGATGGCACTAGCGGTGGCTAAAAATCCCATTCCTACTAGCAATGGGCATGTCGGGGCCTTATTCATGTCTAACACATGGAAATCCGCAAAAAGAGTCAATTCTCCTACGTATACTACCATGTCTTTTATTATCCCTACCGGATATGCAATACTACCGTCCGCTAGACCTAAGATGGTTTTCGTTGGTTCTATCTTACCTAAGTTAAGGCTTCTATGGAGGGACAACGGAACAAGATTGATGCATGATCCTAAGTCGGCTAGAGCATCGAGAGGTTTGGAAGTTCCAAGCCTACACAGAAGAGTGAATAGCCCAGGATCGTCTAACTTCTTAGGTAAATTATTTTGCACAAACCGGTTTTTCTGGATGGAGTTCCTTGTACTCCTCCTCTAGATTAGGTTTGGGTTCTTGGTTGACGGGTTTCTCAAGAGTAGGTTGTACCAATTGTAGGATCGATATATTTATTGTGTTTGATGATTCGGGTGGTCTTGGATGATCAAAATACATGTTATCCATTAGAGAGAGAAGTAGAGAGTTGGGTGTTTTCTTGCTAGAGACTTGGTATACAAAAGTATGGAATGTTAGATTGAAAAGCACCACCCCTTCCATGGATGGAAGGGGTATTTATAGTTACAAGAAATACGACCTCCTATCGGCCAGTGGATCAGGTATACAGTGGGTAAAGACCCGTCCTTCCTCCATGGTGTTGCACTATACTAAACTACGCTAATAACTAACTAATCTATACTACTTTATAATGCATTTAGGCCTTCTAAAATTAGAAGGCTTAAAAATTCAGACTTTTTTAGTTGCTTATTATGGAAAGATATATTATAATGCATGTAAAATTAAGATAAGGAGCTCCAATCATGAGATGACATGTGTCACTTCTTAACAAACTCCAAGCCTAACTTCTAACGAACTCCAAGCCTAACTCCTAACCACCAAAAATTAAGATAAGGAGCTCCAATTATGAAATGACATGTGTCACTTCTCAACTAAAAATTCATCTTTATTTTCAAATTAAAATATCTTTTTATCTACTTATTTATATTATAATCTTGTAGGACCTTACTTTTATCAACCTTATCACACAAATACCCACGTTTTGCTTAGTACACGTTAACACACAAACAAACTATGCGTGAAACCCAAGAAATAAAGATGACAAAGATGGTGACTTGATGTTAAAACCGTCTATATGTGTAGAGAAAAGATAAACACAATAAATGTTTTATTTCAAAGGAAAAACATACACACACACACTCAAGCACACCCCTCAAATGAGACTTTGAGGGGTATTTATAGTACAAGTAACTAGATGCCCTAATGGGCTTGGGTTTGGGCTTGGATTGGGTTGGATTGGATTATATCTTTCATAAGGCTAGCTTAACTTGACTAATAGCCACTTAGCTTAGCCCAATCCATGAGCCCGTTGACTATTCTAGCACGATATCTAACACACGTTACAAAGTTCCTAAGTGTGAATGACCATCACTTCTAATAAAAACTATTAAGGCTAACAATCTCCCCCTAAGGGGTGGTCATTCAAATGATGCTCCACTTGATAAGGTCTTTACTTTTCTCGAGCTTGAACTTTGTGTGTAGATATAGAATAGTCTTGAATCTTTGTTCCTTCATGCTTTGTGATCAGATAATGTGGATGTCTGCCGTTGTCAACTTCGTTGGTTAGGTGTCTCCACGTCTTTCTCCACCATGCTCACACTTCTATTTGACTTTTGGTTACCAATGATGTAGTTCTCGAGTCTTTAAAATTTGTAGATTCTTTGACATTGACGAAGAATCATCTTTAACTTTGAGTAGCCTTTCATTTTGATGAGAACTTTCATGTGTTGTTGGTATGAGCATGTGGAGAGTCTGCACGATCAATCCGCTCCGGAGCTTCCATAAGAAGAAAACATAAAACAGGTTAGTAATAAGCGGATTCCGGCACTTACAAGTTTGAATTTCGAGGGTGTTAACAGCATAGTGTGAAAACACGTCTCTAATTCTCACAAGGGTCGTTCCTGAACTGGAGTCCCACAAGTGAGATAACACGATATACCGAAGTACACCTACAGTTCAGATGAGTCGCTGAGGTACACCGAAGCATCACCCCACGACTGTAGACCGTTTGAGACAGACTAAGCGTAATCCACGGGGAGTTACCGAAGTGACCTGCTGTCAGGGCTGTTTGATGTTGACCCTAGCAGGAGTTTCCATTCAATCACTGAAGATCACAGATGTGAAACTTCTCATAAATGTTCTGGCAGATTGCTAAGATCTGCGTAGGATTCTAGAATGTATCATTTGTGTTCTTATTGTTGAACAAAAAGTGATGAAATGTCATGTGTTCCTATGAGATCTTTTAATGAATCTCGTGGCTCTAGACTCAATAGTGCATTTTGGTTTTCTTGAGCGGAGACTAGGGAGAGGGTCTCCTTCTTCAATATCAACAATCTTTAAGAGAAAGTCGATAGATTATGTAGGGTTCCCAGTGAGAATGAAACAAATCCCTTTTGAGAGGAATTGAGTGGCTAGAAGGTTTAGTGTAGTGCGTCACTGGGTCCATGACGTCTTTGTCTTCAATACCAGTGTCATCTTAGTGACAACCAGTAGCAGATGAGTTGAACCCGGTTTCTGCCCTAAGGTTGAATATGGAGGGCTATTTCTTTTCACCATTTCTCATTACATTTCTTTTTAATTCTTCAACCCCTTCTTTCTCCTTTCTCACTTTACTCCTTTTTTCAATCATACCTGAGGACTTCTAATACTAACTATTTGAGATGTCCTTGGGTAGATCCCTCCGGCTCTGGCGGATCATAGGACGAGTTTCCTATCCTTAGTCACTTTATAACTCCATGACTGTCCTATTGTTGCCATAAAACCATTTTTCTTGAAAATCTCTCAAAGTGTTTATGATAGAAAACATGTTTGAGACACTCCGAGAGTTTTATATTTTCAGAAACACTCCCCCTTCACATGTGCTTATAAGTTTTGACAGAAATCTGCACATAGAGGGTAGAGTTCGCACTTTTTGAATTGATCGGCTCATGATAGACAATTCCCCACGAGACATGGTTACGTTGCCTAGTTAAAGAGTTCCATTGTCAGTTTTTAGGTGACAACTAGCTCTAGTAACTAACTTGAAGTTGTAAACACTCCTTGAAAAGGAGGTTAGACCCATGAAGGTGCATATATATCACAAGTTTCTTGAGATGGTACATTTACTGACTTAGATTCCCGTCAATTCATTGGTTCCGTCTAAGTCGAGCTCATTTTGAGATTCAAACAACGATCATTAAAACTTTTAGATCACATTTTAATCACGTCTCCTCCCCCTCAAAAATAGCATATTCGTGATATTTTTATATCAACGGATTAAACAACATTTTAGAATCTTTTGGGAGACAAACGGATTTGATTTAAGCATGAATTTGGAACATTTTAGTTTTATACTCCCCCTTTAATAAAGCATAGTCAATTAAAGGGTTTTAGAGGGAGTTATCTTGAGCACAAAAAATTTGAAAGATTTTGAAAATCTTTTTGAACAATCTTGAAAAGGTGCTCAAGATGACGATGATTTCTCACCATTTTAAATGTAGTGCACTGAAGCGTACACTTGATTTTTCGTTAAAAAACACGAGTTTTGATTTGAAAAATAATCAAAAGTCATCATTTTAGTCCGGGTTTCGTACTGAAGTATACGAAAGCCATATTTAATATATTTAATTTCACCATATTTTCTAAAATTTTATGCTCTTTAATTCAACATCCATTTTAATATATTTTTATGAGTTTTTAGTTTTTATATTTTTAGTGGGTTTATTTTATTTTAATTCAAATTTTTACAACTTTAACCTTTATTTCATTTATTCCAATCATATTATAGTCATCGGGTACCCGCCGCCGCATTGCGCGGGTACCCTTCTAGTAAATTGATAAATAACGATATGTCTACGAGCTAACTTATGCTAAATTATATTTGGGGTGACCGACACTTCACTATGGAATTTCCAATTCCTAACAATCTCCCCCTAAGGGAGGTCACCCCATGTTTTACATTTCGAATCTTAGCATTCTATTTTGTCTTCTGTTCTGAGCTCGTAGACTTGAATTCTTCACTTTCACTATCTTTGTGCTTTTTTAGCGATTCTTCAAAGTCCGCATAGTTTTGTACTTTGAGTGGAGGTCTTTGAACTGATCCACTTCTTGATGATCTTTGAGCTTTCTTTGAGATCATCAGCCACAGTAAATCTCTGGATCACCCTTTATTGTATTGCCATCATGTGTTGTTGTGACTTTCGGACCGACATGCTCACACTTTCTGGATCATGACATCTTCTCATCAGAGTAGCGGAAGCTTTACTGGCTCTTGATATTTGCAGCAGCGTAGCGGAAACATCGTATATAAAATATCAGAGCCAGGTTCTGTAGATAGGCACAAGTCATGATTTCTTCATTTAAGTGTGGATGCTGTGAGCATGCGGCTTTGTATTGACTCCTCAATTCTGATCAGTTGCAACCGTCCAAATGTACCTGCAAAGAACAGTTAGCAATAAAATACCTGAAAGTGTCTTTGATCACTTTCGTTGAATTGAGGTACACGGTACACGGCCCACAGTTCCCTGTTGATCAGTACAACTACTACCTGTGATCAGGTAGGATTCCTAAGAATCTCCTTGACAGGGTTTCGCAGCTGTTCCAGCTGTTCTCAAACCGGAACGTCTCAAAGAAGATAACACGGAGTGAGTGAACCAGCGAATTGAGATTCACTGATTGATGAAAAATTGATTTGAAAACACAATCGTGTATTGCTTAGACGAAAGAGATTTGCAATACGACGAAGGTTTTATGAGAAAGATCAATTTTCAATTAAAAATACTTTTTGTATTTGAAAAGAGTACACATTCGACGTGCTAGAGAAAAGAAGATTTGCACATCGAACGGTTTTTCCAAAAGTATTTTTTCAATCAGAGATACTTTTTGTGTTTGTAAACATGAGTACACATTCGACGTGCTAGAGAAAAGAAAATTTGCACATCGAACGGTTTTTCCAAAAGTATTCGTCAATTCCATTCCTGGACCAAGGTTGATTCAAGAGTGAATCGCCCCATCGTTTCTATCCAGTTGTCACAAGTTTGATCTTTTGGAAAGATCTCACATGTCACCCACCAAGAGCTTGTTTGATGTTGGCTCTAGAAGGATTTCCATCTTCATCGTGAATACTTTTACATACCACTCAGATGTTTTGGCAATACAACAAGGATAATGCGTAGGACTCTTAATATAATCTTACTCTCCACATTGTGTGAAACAGCAAGTCTTCATTAATTTTATGTCCTAATGAGATATTGTGGATGATCTCTTGGCTCTAGATTCAATAGTGCACATTTGGTTCCTATGCCGGAGACTAGGGAGAGGGTCTCCTTCTTCAATATCAACAATCTCTAAGAGAAAGTCGATAGATTATGTCGGTTCCCCGTGAGAATGAAACAAGCCCTTTTAAGAGGAACTTGAGTAGCTTGGGAAGGTTAGTGCAGTGCGTCACTGGGTCCATGACGTCTTGTCTTCAATACCAGTGTTACCTTAGTAAACACTAGTATCATATGTATTGAACCCGGTTACTGCCCTAAGGTTGAATTATTGGAGGGCTATTTCTTTTCACCCTTTTCTCATTCATTTCTTTTTCATTCTTCAACCCCTTCAATGCTTACCGAGACTTCATAACTAGATCCTTGTTGGGTTTATTCCAGTACTAGCTCTGTCTCAGTCCGCACTCTTCCCTATTCTCATTTTTCTCCTCTTTTTTTTTCATCATACCAAAGGACTTCTACACTATCTAGTCGATTGTCCCTGGGTAGATCCCTCCGGCTCTGGCGGGATCGTGGGAACTAATACCTAACCTCACCAACCTTATAACTCCATACATAAAGTAAAATGGTCGGTCTTTTGGGTACAGTTCATTCTTCCGTGAAACCAATTGAAAAATCATTTGGAAAAACAATCAAGGTACTTGTGATACGAGATCAAAGCATTTTGTACCTTAATAGTTTTGATCATTTAGAAAAACCTCCCCCTCAACATATGCATATGATTTAGAAATGGTTTAGCACATGGAGGCAAGAGGGCTTTGAAATATTTTCTTTGATCACAATTTTCATAGAAAACGCCATTTGATTTTCTTGGTAAATTCTCCCCCTCAATATGTGCATAGGATATTTGAAATCATTTTATCACATAGAGGCAAGAGTTCATTGTAGTACTTTCACGATCACATAGCCATTAAGAAACCATTTGCTCCCCCTCAATATGTGCTTCGAGATTCGAAAGCGTTTAGCACATATGAGAGAGCAGCCTGCACATTTGAATCAAATCGATCATCATATATCAGATTTCATTATTAAATCACAAATTCTCCCCCGATCAAAAATATCAAACCCTTTGAGATTTTGGATCCCAATTGATTTAATAAGGTTTATAAAACATTGGAGAATATGTGGGCAGGTTTAAATACTCATCATGTTTTTGGATAAATCCTCCTCCTCAACATGTGCATCGTGTATTTGAAATCGTTTGGCACATGGAGGCAGGAGTGTCTATAAAGGACTAAAACCAACTCCATTAAAACAGATTTGAGATTTAAATCACGATCTCTCCCCTGATCAGAAATATCAAACCATTTGAGATTTGTGATCCCATCTGATTTAAATCATTTAGAAAAGTTTGGGGAAAGATGTGGCAAGATTTAATTTTTGAAATCGACTGATAAGAATCAATTTAAGACATTAAAGATTGTTAGTGTCAGGTATGATTGTTTTAAAGAGATCTTTTAAGTAAAATAAAACAATTTCACAATCAAACAAGAACAGAAAAAATTTCATTTTGAAAGACCTTGATTTTTAAAGAAAATCATACCATGACATAACATTAAATCTTTAGATCACCACATTTTAACGTACAAACGGACTTTTTATGAAGAAATATCGATTGAAAATATTTTATTATAAATCACTCTCCCCCTCAATCGATGACCGTAGTCATTGATTGAGTGACTTAAGTTTTGATAAAATGAAGCCCGGTGATTTTCAAAATAAAGACCAATTTATTTTCAAAACAATATTTTTCCATTTTCAAAACAATATTTTCAAAAATTGTTTAAAAATGGTATCATTCACTACTTTTCCTGCACAAGATACATTAGGTGGAGAGAATCATAAGCTGCTTTTGTTGATGTTGTTGTAGGGCTTGGAAGAAAACCGTTTGCAAATGCAGTGAGACTTCTTACGTTGCATTTTAATGCCAACTGAGGTCAAATTAAGCTCCGTTTCTTCAATCACTTAGAAGAAAACCATCTGCTGATGCAGTGACACCTCTTACGTTGCATTTATGCCAACTCTCCATTGAAGTCCAATTAAGCTCCGTTTCTTCATTTGTCAACCCAAGATATAGTTACCCTTTCCTTTTGACATCCAATCATCTTCAATTGTGGGATCCGGATCGGGAACATTCTTATATACCAATATACCTACATACGTTAGTGAACACACATACAGATATATGGTGGTCGACATCACCCAAATAGCAATCGACTAATAAAAGTCAATTCAACATATCAATCAGATCATACATAGGTATGGGAATTATATGTTCATCAATCTATAATCATCTAAACCTAACAATCTCATCCTATAAACCTAGTCCTTCAACATAGGCAATTATAATTTTAATTAAGCACGTAGGATAATTAAGAAAGCCCGTTAGAAGATATAGATTTGAAAACATTATCCCCCTCAATCAATGACTCAATTTTTGAAAAGTTTAAAAGCGCTGAAGTCATTGATTGAGTTTGCAAATTTACTAAAAATTTTGAAACTGATTGTTGTTAAAGCAACTCATTTTACCACCATTTTTGGAAAACAACAAATATTTTTCTGAAGAATTTTAGACGGAAAAACATTTTTGTGTAGGAACAGAGACATACTTTCCTCAAATTGTTTTAGGATAAGTGCACGAAATATTTGAAAATTGGTTTAGCGCAGCACTTTCCTTTCTTTTGAAGAGTGGGTTGCTATCAGAAATAATAGCAAGCCATGGTTTAAGCACGGGTTACAGTTTGAAGTAACTGCAAGCCATTTGATTTGTGACATGTTTCGAAAAATAATATTTACACCTTCTGCTCGAACTTCATCTATGGTCCCGTGCCATTATTGAATGACATTTCTAAGACCGCAGATGTTATCGATACCAGAAGACATGTCTTGAAAAACAATATTTTTGGAATTTTCAAATTTTCTGATTTTTATGGGTTTTTGTAGGTTTTATATTTTTATATTTTCTTTTTCAGATAAATATATACCAAGATAGAGAAGATGATATAGTTAAAGAAGATGATGATACGAGTACCGAGATAAGGATATCGAGCAGCACGTCGTAGAAGATAGAAGTCATCAACTCTTAAACATTCACCACCAAAGCTTCCAGGGCTCTTGAATCGAAGAAAGAAATTGAACCATCTGAAAGTGAGACTTTGGCAGCTTCCCCCCAAACCGAAAATCCTTTAGCCAAGCAGATTCAAAACTCTATTTCAAGCTTTCCTTAGCCAGGTGCACAGAGAAGCACACCATTATCATAAATCCCGCTGCTCCTTTCAAGAATAATCACCGTGATTCTTCGTTCAAGGTTATATCATCAACAAGAACAGCAACGTATCATCCCACACATAAATAACTCTTCTCAAATTTCATTACCACTGAAGTCTGAAGCTATGCATTCCAAAAGGTGTCAAGAGACCACTTCCCCGAAGTAGTTGAATTGATGCAGTCAGTCTCTTAGACTAGAGCTCACGAACCCGAATACACATACCCGAAGACAAAGAAATTTATACCATCGAAGTAGCAGATTAAGTCCAATAGCCAAAGAATAACCCCGATGTATACTTTTCTCTCCCCCTGAAGAAATTGTATGAAGCTCAAGAACCCAAAGTACCCGAATGCCCAAAGAGAGAATAATCGATAACATTGAAGAAGCAGGCCGAGTCACTGATTATCTCTGCGGAGGACTATCTCTGAGGATTTCAACTCCGGAATAAGTGATTATATCTGAATCACTGATTAAGCCCTCAAGTAAAACAATTGAGCATCCCCAATGTACACAATCTCTCTCCCCTGATGATTGCGATAACATCAAAATCATCACACACTTGCGTACCTCTTTTTATCTTCAGAAACTTTCTTTTACATCACTTCCCCTACGTCGTTGGAATAATAACACTAAAAGCCTTGATGAGTAAAACCTTGAGTTTCTCTGCGGTCATGACATTTGTTTTCCCGGGATATCTTCAATCACTTAGAAGTATTAAGCTCATCAAGTTTACTCGCCATGAGTCAAACCTTGAGTTTCTCTGCGGTAATAACATTTGTCTTCCCGGGATGTCTTCAGTTACTTAGAAGTATTAAGTTCATCAAGTTTACTCGCTTTGTGTTTAGATGCTTGTCTCCTTCCCCCTTGCTGGTTTTGACACTTCAGAATCAGCAACATATTATAAGCCCATATACTAGAAATCTGTTGAGAAGAACACTTGAACTCTTTGTGAGAATCAACTTGCTAAAGAATGTGAGCAAGTCTAATTGGGAATTAAATTCGACATTTCGCTCTCCCCCAATTAGTGCTCTCCCCTAAACTGACAATGCCCGGAATATGAAGAAGTCTTTGGATAATCAAATGCAACTCGTCTTTAGTCTTCTAACATGTAGCAGAAAATGTAGAACGGACTGTAGACTCAACCTTCTTCAAGATTGTTCAGTTGGGGATTAGATAGTTAACATCTTCAACTCATCAAATAAATAAGAACATCACCAAAAGGCATCCCAATTAACTTACATCTTGGAAATCCCCTTAACTAAAATCCTTCCCAATCAAACAAGAACATAAAGATGTTCATCAAGGAAATCAGCAATCAGGCCGCAACGAACACACAAGATGGTAACGCCAAACTACCAATCACATCAAACAAGAACATTAAACAACTTCAGATCCGACTCAACAAAACAGTTCGAATAGTCCGAACTGACAATGGAACTGAGTTTGTTTCTAAAGAACAAAGAGGTTTTTCGGAATCATCATGTTGATGTATTCGTGAAGCATTAACCGGAAGCACTTTGTCGATAAACTCATCAATCCGAGTGAAGATGTTAACCAACGGCTCTTAGAAGACAAACACCATGTAAAGATGACCCGATAAGAAGAAGCTCGGTTCTTACATGAGTTAGGAGCCGTATGACCATATATTCTCATATATCAATCAACCATGCAGAATTATCACACTTCTTCTCCCCCTCAAGAATTGCATACGGAGATGCCATTCTTGATTAAACAAGTGAAAATTATCCAAATGTAGTCAATTCACACTTCTCCCCCGCAAAAATTAGCACAGGATGTCGCCATCGTCATTATAGTTGAGAAAGTGGAATACGAAAACAATCAACAGTAGTAGCCCGGTTCACTTGATGACTGAAGCGCATGGAAAAAGTATGAAGCATGTTGATGATAATGGTCATAATAAGAAGATTTCTCTTCTTCAGAAGATAAAGCGCACTGACACATAAACCTTTCTTTTCTTTAGAGTACGAGGCATGAACTGTTGTGTTCATACGTCATAAGAAGATTTCACTTCTTTTTAAGATAAAGCGCACTGAGACGTACACTTTTCTTCTCTTTAGAGTACGAGGCATGAACTGCTGTGTTCATACGTCATAATGTTGAAGTACGAGGCCTGAACTGATGTGAACAGACGTCATAATCTCTCTCTTTTCAACTCTCTTATCAAAAAATGTAATCATCCCCATTATCATTCAGTAGGCTCTTTGTAGTGACAGTTGATGGAGAAAACCCGATATAATGAATTTGACCCTGAAGTAAACTACCCCGAACTCGTGACTTAAACTTGCACATATGTAACAAATAACGGTGCCGATTTCCATTAGCATCTCTAAGTACTCTCTATGTACTCTATACTCTTGAACCAACCAACCATCGAGTATAAGACGTACATTACCTCTTGAAAATCCACAATTGAATGTGACACTGAGCACTAAAACGTAACTCCTTAAAGTGATAGTTATTTTGTGGTGGTATGAGCCCAATTCCCCCAAGTGGTAAAAGAAAAAGTAAAAGACACCCAACAATAACTAGATTTCCAAGTCTTTGTTTTTGATAATAAGCTTGAACAAGGATCATGAAGAATCTTCATCCAACCATCCCCGATACCTTCAGATACTAAGTACACTCGCCCGTGATATTTCACTTCATCCTCAAATAGATAATACTGAATTAACCCCGTTGTCACATCTTGTTAAAAGCTCAAATCTAGCCTCCTTTGATCTTAAAAGTGAACTTTGATAATGGTTTATCCCGACCATGGTTGAAAGCACATAACCCCGTAAGATCTTGTAATAACCAAACTGCCATGAAGATAACCCAAACACACACCCAATTCATGAAGTACACCCTTTTATCCCTTCTTTGAAGCAGAAACCGTAGCACCAACATCAGATAAGATCCCGAAATACACTTTCCATTCTCCAGGATGGTTCCATCAATACGGGATTTTACAATTCTATGGTTTAAACCGAAAAATAGTTTCTTTCGCGAGATTTTACAAAACCAAGAATAAACCGTAAGATAGATCCGGAAATGCACTTTATTATTGCTTGGATGTTTCCATTGTCACGGGATTTTACAAGTCTATGATTTAAACCGAGAAATAGATTCTTTCGCGGGATTTTACAAAATCAAGGCAAAACCGTAAACAATGTCAACTTGAATGTGTTATGACAACTTTGGTTTCAGTGAATTTCTGTTTTAGGGGAACATGCAGTGGTTCATCAGCGGTTCATTATCCAACATCATCAACATCATCAACCATCCAATAAATACTTTGGTAAATACATCAATCACGTATTTTGTCGGTTATTGTAGTGACCATATGGAGAAATAGACCCGATATGTCAAACTTGAACAAGACGTAACATTCCCCGGATTTGTTACTTAAGCTTGCACTAATCCTCGGGAAAAAATAAACGGTGTACCCAATGTACAAAACCTCTTGACGTATCCTCAACTGCATGAGACACCGAAGTGATAGCTACGTTGTGGGTTAAGCGAGAAAGAATCACAACTGTAACTAAATAGCCAAGTCTTTATCACACTCAATAAACGCCCAAACAAGTCATCTTTGCGGAAGGGTAGAAAGAAAGAAGACGAAATAAGTAAACGTGCCCGGAAAACCTCACTTCAAATTCAAATAAGAAATATCGTCCAAACAACCCCATAGTCAACTTAGTTCAACCATCAATTCAAGCCGTGACAAAATATTCTTTGTGAAAATGCATAACCCAAACTATCAACCCTCATTCCACAACATCAATCATCATCATACCAAATCTCATCATTGGATCTCATTATCACAAATCGCATATTAGTACCATTCAATTTTGAGAAGCCCATCAGATCATCAACCAAGTCCAAGAAATCACATAAACAAATACATACGGTTTACGTTTAAGTTCATATATGGTGAAACTCCTATTCAAAATGCAATGCCTAATCAATTTTTGATATTTTACCTGGAATCAAATATTCTCTTGATCCAATAAAGTAGAAGGCGACCCGATCAATTAACCACATAACACATAATACCACAAAAACCCTTATCATCAAAAAGAGTTCCCCGGTTCATAATGATTGAATTACGCTTATCACGAGTCATCGAACGCATAAAGCCCAACACATATTCAACCCAACAATCAAATTTTGATCCAATTTTTATTTATCATGAAAATATCATGTGGTACTAAAACGTGATATATCATAATTGCTGGTTTCAAACTCACACCTCACCTCGTTATACACAATTAAAATCCCAATTGTGAAGCGTGATACATTAGGTATCATGAACGGACACAATTAAAATCCCAGCTTCACACTCGTTTCACACATGCCAGGGCCCAATACAATTCAGCTCACACCTCATCTTATAACACGGCCCATCAGATGATCCAGATCAATCAAACCCTAAGAATCCGGGTATTAATACTCATTATCACACACAAACCCTTACCCTAATAATATTCTCATATGTGTGCAGACAACACAATGCAACACCAAACCCTAACACTTCAAACAGATGCCTCCAACATTCTCAGCCTCCCTCCACCATCTAAACGTTTCACAAAGAACAAATACCAAAAAGATAAATCTTAACTAGTATTCACATCTATCATAGCACATGACTTCGGTGTACATACGTTTGTTGTGACCTCGCCACAGGGTTGGCTTGCGAGTCAACGATTCGCCACAGGGATGGCCTCAACAACTTGCAAGTGTTCACAGGTAGGTTTCATCTTGAAGATCTTGTAGAGTTATCATATTGTATTCGTATCTCCTTTATTATCCACAGAAATCGAAACCAAGACAAAGGAAAAGCATACTTGCTTCTTTCTTTTCTTTATAAGTTTCGTATAAATTACATGTGAATCAATGATGAGTGTCAATTTCGTGTTTATGCCATTGGTCTTGATGTATAATAGTACCACGAAAGTTGAAATCTGAGATTCAAGTGCTTTCGGTTCTGATCTTTTCCTTTTGATATATATTTAACGACTGAAAGTGTGGATGAAACCTTAAAGTTTTGTTCACTCTTTAAATGTTCGTACATTGAAACACTTCTGGATCTATGAAGATAAGATTTTGTGTTAAAAGACTCTTGGAAGTCTTGATGAATCAATTAAGTCCCACAAAAATATCTGAGATCTTTTACAATTTACATTTGAAATCGTTTCTTGAAATATGTTGTGAGATCTGTGATGGTGATGTACAAACGAGAAAACAATCTTTAAAGGATTTGTGAACACGTTTAACAAAACCGAGATCATGATTTGATGTCATCTATTCATTGAGTCTTGATAGTTGTAGAATAGGTTACTGAATGTAGAGGGTATAAAGATTGAGATGAAGGTTTTGTTGTTTTGTGTTAAGTTATTAGAACGTTGTTTTTTATTGTAATAACTTGGGCCAAGGATGTTGTCAAGAACAGAGGTCATGTCTGTGGTATTTGGTAATTTGTATTGGTGTTAGTTGGTCATGGTCTTGTTGGTGAGGTCGAGGTTAGCTTCGACATTCTTATTCTTCATTACAGTTCTTGTCAAGTCGCTAGGTCAAGTGACAAGTCGCTACAGCTTTGACAAGTAGCTAGATAAGATAAGTCGCTAGCTGCGGTTGACTCAATAGTCAACACGCTTAGACAAGTCGCTAGGTGAGTAATGTATCAAGTCGCTAGATCTCATGTAGCAACAAGTCGCTATGATATCATTCACAAGTCGCTAACATTGTTAACAAACAAGTCGCTAACATAACTCGCTTCTTGATGTTGTGACAAGTCGCTAATGACCTGACTCAAGAGTCAACTCGCCACCAAGATAAAACAACATATCCAGAAACATCAAACCCACCAAGTCGCCACCAAGAATGCCAAAATGTACAGACCCAAACCCGGAAAAAAACCAGCAGAAATTGCATCATATTAGCCCATTTGACCATGAAAAACATACCAGTTTGACCCAAGTTTTACCACCAATACACCCAACAGATTCATATTATTGTCTTTACAGATATGGTAGCAAAACGTCACATAAAGACTGTTTGAACAATTAAATAACACAAACAGATATAACATATATGGGACAGTGACATTTTGACCACAACAAGAATACACAAAACCAAGTATTAAAACTGCTTACCCATAAAATACGAAAAGTATAATATCCGACCAACACAAACACAAAACAGTTTTGATAAGAATCAAAAGACCACAAAAAATCAACACAACACAATAACCTTGGCTCTGATACCAATTGTAGGATCGATATATTTATTGTGTTTGATGATTCGGGAGATCTTGGATGATCAAAATACATGTTATCCATTAGAGAGAGAAGTAGAGAGTTGGGTGTTTTCTTGCTAGAGACTTGGTATACAAAAGTATGGAATGTTAGATTGAAAAGCACCACCCCTTCCATGGATGGAAGGGGTATTTATAGTTACAAGAAATACGACCTCCTATCGGCCTGTGGATCAGGTATACAGTGGGTAAAGACCCGTCCTTCCTCCATGGTGTTGCACTATACTAAACTACGCTAATAACTAACTAATAAATTGATAAATAACGATATGTCTACGAGCTAACTTATACTAAATTATATTTGGGGTGACCGACACTTCACTATGGAATTTCCAATTCCTAACACCAATGGTGCGGGGCCTTGGTACCTCATTTGGGATCGCTTGGAACCCTTGTTGATAGCATTTACCGAGTGGACCGTTGGGTGTGAGGAGCATGGATGTTCATTCTCCCATGGTGAACAAGAACATGAAGTCGATGAAATCGAATTCACTTTTGGTTTCTTTATAGTATCTCTTGGGAGTGCTCCAATTTCCCGGTCATTGAAGGCTTTTAAGAGGGCGTCAAGCTTGTTTGTCATATCGTCTTGTCGTTGCTTGAAATCGGCTTCAAGTTTAGTCAATCGAGTTTCTTGAAATGACATGAATCTAGATGCAATTGCCTCAAGACTAGTTGGGTTCCCGGTGTTTGGAGGGTTGAACCTATTAGGTGGACTAGATGAGCTTTGGGGTGGGTTTAAATTTTGGTTTCACTTAAGGTTAGGGTGATTCCTCCATGAGGGGTTATAAGAGTTTCCTAAGTTGTTTTGTTCGGGCTTGAAAGTGTACCACTTCTCTCCTGCTCCGTCGGTACGCGTGGAGGCGTAGTCCACAAAAGCTTGTTCGGAGAGTCTTGTGCAATCACGAGTGTCGTGGGGACCACTACACAACTCACAAGGTAGAGTGATTTTGTTCACTTGGCGTGAAGACTTAGGATTTTCGTAGGAGCTCATTAGGAATTGTTAGCCTTAATAGTTTTATTAGAAGTGATGGTCATTCACATTTAGGAACTTTGTAACGTGTGTTAGATATCGTGATAGAATAGTCATCGGGCTCGTGGATTGGGCTAAGCTAATTGGTTAAAAGATAAGCTATGCTAGCCATTGATAAGCTTATGTATCCCAAGCCCAATCCAAGTCCAATTCGTGGCCCTTGCCAAGCCCATTAGGGTATTGTTGTAAGGAACTATAAATACCCCTCAAATGGTCATTTGAGGGGTGTGCTTGAAAGTGTGTGTGTGTGTTTTCCTTTGAAGTAATACAACATATTGTGTTTATCTTATCCTCTCACATACACGAATTCATATTCAAGTCACCATCTTTCTCATCTTATTTCTAAGCTTTGTTTGTGTTTGTGTTTCACGAGTTCTACGCATAACTTTGGTTAACGAGGGTACTTTGTGATAAGGTTGATATATCGTAGTGGTCCTACAATTGGTATCAATCGCCTAACAATGGTTTAGGAGTGTTTGTGTTTGTTTTGAAGGTTGGTACTATACGCGTAGCTTTGTTATAAACGTTGTCACGCTTAAAGCTTTAATTTTTGCACTCAAAAATTCAAGATTCTTGTGGTTTAAGGTTTATTTGGTGCTAAAGTTTCAGTTTTTTGCAAAAAGTTCGAAGCTTTACGCGTTTTGGTTAAGTTTTAAACTCGTTTTTGGTTCATTGGTCATTTCTACTCGTAACTTTTCTAGCAACTTTGGGTGAAAAAGGTCAACATTTTTGGATTATTCGAGTGTTTTTAAGGATATCTGTGCGCGTGAAATTGTTTGAATCGTTGGAAATTTTTTACGAGTAGGTCAAAACCCTAGTTCTACTCATAAGAAAGTCAAACTACGCATAAGGTTCTACTCGTAACTTTTGGTGCGTGATTCTTCTGAGCTTAACGGTGACTCATGCTTCCCTCACTTGGATAAGTTTGTGGAACACTTCGACTTTTGGATATCTCTTACACTGTGATAGTGTAAAGTATTTTTGGGCAAAACCTAATCTTACGCATAAGTTTCGACTTCACGCCGTAGAATACTTTACGCATAAGCATTTTTCTTACGATTAAGTTTTCCTTACGCATAAGCTAAATCTTACGCATAACTTTTTCTACTCGTAACTTTAAACTTACGCATAAGATCCTACGCCTAAGGAATCCTACGCATAAGAACCTACTCGTAACCATATCTTACTCGTAACCAGTTCTCTCGCTAAGCTTTTCTACCCATAAGGTTTAAAAAAAAAAAAAAATTCAAATTTTTGAGGAGACTAAACGTTCAATTTTTACGCGAAATTCAAATTTTGGTTTAACTGTCAAAATTTTGGTCAAAAATTCAAATTTTTTGGCTTAAATTCAAATTTTTCGGGTCAAATTTGGCGTCAAAATTGTCATAACTCATATTTTTCATACGACCTTAGAATTGATTTTTATAGTGAATTTCAAATTTTGGGAGAAATTTTTTTTCGCCTAAGAACCAAGGTTACGAGTACGACTTTCAGAATCACCTCAACCGAGTTTAATCTTCATCAACCACAACTCCTTTATCGTTGAATCGATCCTACATCAACTTTATCAGATCATACCTTCATCAATGGCTACTCAACAAGACATTCATGCAGTCGGTGCTGAAAACCGACCTCCTATGTTGGCAAAAGGTGGTTATCTTCAATGGACAAGTCGTATGCTTTGTTACATCAAGACCAAACCTAATGGAAAACTCATGATTAAATCCATTCAGGATGGACCCTTCAAGCCTCGACAAGTTCATGTACTTGGAAATGCAGATGCAACACCTCCCGTCCAACCATCTTCTCGTCTTCAATACGAATCTGAATACCGCAGAGGATCGAGAAACAAGTCGGCGATGACATGGCAATTCATATTATCCAACCGGGTTTACCTATAGACATCTTTTTTAGGCGGTAGACAGTTGTGAAACTGCTTTCGATATATGGGAACGTGTTAGACGACTTTGTCATGGAACAGAAATTGGTCATCAAGACATGGAGAACAAGTTGCTAACTGAATGGGAAAAGTTCACATCTACACCAGGAGAATCCATTGAATCCTACTATGGAAGGTTTTGCACGTTAATGAATGAGCTAATCGAGAAACAAGTGACACCCAGAACTATCGTTCAAAACATCAAGTTCTGAACAATCTTCCGAAGAATGGGGACGATATGTCACTATTGTCAACCAAACAAAAGACTTACATCAGGTGAACTTTGACCAACTAAATGATTTTCTCGAAACAAAACCAAGTGAAGTGAATGAAGTCAGGAAAGAAAGATTGGCAAAGAATCATGATCCATTGGCACTCATTGCAAAGACTCAACCTTCAGTGAATACACTACAACAAGCTTCATCATCTTCCAACAACAACAAGCAATACATTCCACAACCACAACAACAATTCTATCCACAAGAACAACAAGTCTTTCAACAACAGTATCCACAATACCAGGAACAAGGAATCACAGATCTCGAATCTGATCAAGAAGACCCTATGTCCCAAATACTTTCTCTCTTGGGAAAAGTAATCAAAGGTCGCTATTCCACACCTACTAACAACAACCAAAGGATATCATCAAACACTCGCAACAAGCAAATTGCTCAACCGGGAGTGAATATGGGTCATCCAGGACAAATGGTTGGAGTTATTGGTAATCAGCAGGGATATGCTACTGGATTTCGTATGGGTAATCAGCCCGTATCGGGTAATCATTGGGTCAATGTTGGAAATCAGATTGGACGAGAATGTTGGGAATAGAGCAAATGGGTAATCGAATGGGTATGTTGCAGCTCTAGTCGTTGGGAATTATGGAAATGTGCATCAGGGTAATCAGATTAAGTGTTACAACTGTCAAAGAGTGGGTCACATGGCAAGAAACTGTCCAACTAAGCCGCACAAAAAGAATGGTGATTATCTTCGGAAAGCTGCTCGTTAGCGCATAAGCAAGAAGCGGGTTTCAGTTGAGTCTTGAGGAAATTGACTTTTTCGCTATTGTGGATGAATTGGAAGACCTCGAGGAACTCAATCATGCGTGCATCTTCATGGCAAATCGTCAGGAAGCTAAGTATGACATCGAGTCGGACTCACCTCCTGTCTATGACGCCAATACAAAGATTCGAGGTACCAATCATTGATCCATGTTATAACAATGTCATATCGATGTGTTTACTCATGACGACGAATTCGTGATGCCAGCACCCACTTATGATACATACGGACAATCCGAGTTGTAGCAATACGAACTCGAAACTCCATATGTGGATCCAAGTGGAGGTGTGGCACAAAATACCTAGACCGATGAGGAAACACGTGCTTATGTTGAATCATTAATCAATCAATGTGGAATTGAAGTTGAGAAAGTTAGAACGGTCAATCGGGAAGTTAAGGCCGCGAATGCTAAATTGACCGCTGAGCTTGAGAATTACAAGGAGCACGCCAGAGCCTATGAATTTCATACAAACAAAATTTCAGAGTTAGAAATTGGTTATCGAGATTCTGTTTTTAGAGAAAAAGATTTGCAACTCAAGTATGACTGATGAGTGATTATTCACTCATCCTTTTTACCCATCTAAGCCCACAAAAACATCTAACAACACGGAAATATAACCAATTATGCTACAGATATCCTTGGAGTGTGTTTTTATGTGTTTCAGGTACAAAGGATCGAAAACAGGACTAAAACGGACAGAATTAGGCTCGGAATGGAGAACGTGCTTTGTAGATGGAGCCGGAAGCGGATTTTCTACATTTTCAGAGCCCGGGATACACATTTGGGAGTGAGCTTGGGGAATCAGACGGAAAAACCTAACCTAACCCAAATCACCATTTTACCCTTACCCGAACCCAAATGACCGTTTTACCCGTCACCAAAATCCAAATTCATATTTCATTCCCCTAAACCTTATTTTTATTTAAACCAATTATTTTTCAAAAATCAATTTTTATTAAAAGTTTTCTTTCAAAAAAAAAAAAAAAAAAGTTTTAATTAAAATTAGAAAAAGTATTTATACAAAATACTCAAAACCTTTTTACCCTTTTTTTTGAACCCCTCCATTTATACCCATTGAACCCCTCTTATAACCCTTTGACCCTCACTACCCATTGAACCCCCTCTTAATAAACCCTCTTCCCTTTATTTTCCCAAAACTGATAAAACCCAAACCCAGATACCCTGCTCCCTGCTTCTCCTTTGGCGCCCAAGACAAAACTTGTCTTCTTCCCCACATCTCAACATCAAACTCTCTGGTCCCCAGCTCACCTTTATCTCACATCCCACATGGTCTCTTATTGCCATGTTGGCAATCCAACACACCCTCATTGGACATCAAGAAGATCCACGGCCAAGATGTGTTTGAGTGGTGCCCAAGCTTAATGGATGGCTTAGATGAATCTAAAGAAACACAAACAAGCCACTCCTCTCATTTGTCTCACAAGAAAAGCACACAAGCAAAGTCTTGAAGACCATGCTGCTAGTATAAATAGATGCTCATTGTAAGCCTTCAAAGGCACCTAGGAAATTTAGTTTTAAATTAGTTTTAATTTTAATTGTAATGTTTTTATTTATAAATGAAAAAGTTTTTATTTTCTGTCTCATTGTCCGCTTATTAGCAAATAAGCACTTTAGTGCTTATTGGCTTTTGTCCCTGTTTATCAGTTTAAAGTTTTAATTTAAGTGCAAAATAGTTTTTAAAAAGAAAAATCCAAAGTTATTTGAGAAAAAAAAGTTTGCAAAGAAATTCAACCCATAAAGGGTGTTTGGTTCATGCTTATTTTTGTCCAAAGCGCTTTTTACCCACTTTGACTCTCAAAGTCAAAGTGTCTTAAGGTTCAAATCACTTTGCAACTAGAATTTAACTTGTATCACCAAGTTTGCAAGTTTTGTTTATAAAAAAAATCACATATCGTCTCCTGCTTAAAAAGCGGCATTTGTAGCTGCTTCACGGCTTCTCCACAGCTTATTTTTGGTCCAAAATTCTTCCAAATCATTTTTCTTGTATCTTTACTTACCCACCTAGATATAGCATAGCTTATTTAGCACTTAGTTTAGCTCTAGCTTAGCTTAAATTGCTTTTAAAATCTGTCCCAAACCCATATTTGTACCTGTTCTGGTTCAGCAGCATAATGGCCAAAGGGCTCCACTTGTTGATTTTTAATTTGCTTATTACTAGGTTTTAGCATTTGAAAATTGGTATGCTCAATCTAGGCTAGGTAGTCAAGTCATAAGTGATTTTTGTTTATTTTTCCAACAGCTTATTATAGCTTATTTATAAGCTCAAAGAACACCCCCTGTAGGACTGTTCCTGTCCCCACGTGAGCAATTGCAGCCCATTTTTAGCTTATTTAGGTATCCCATTTTAGCTTATTTAGTGTACCTTAGTGCTTATTAGGTGCCATATATTAGGAGTGTTAGTCTTAGTTTAACTTTTGCTTATTAAGTGCTTATTGCTTGCTTATTTTGTTCTCATTTGCCATTTTAACTTAGGATCTCCTCAACTGCTTCTTCCCCCTTTTTAGTTACATAATCAACTGCTTATTTGCTTATACCATTGGTTTCTCAGCTTATTGTAAATGCATGCTAGCTTGTTGATTAAACTTTGCCTTTAAA
Organism: Chrysanthemum makinoi; assembly: GCA_910596185.1. NCBI lineage: Eukaryota > Viridiplantae > Streptophyta > Magnoliopsida > Asterales > Asteraceae > Chrysanthemum > Chrysanthemum makinoi. Next base: position 209,220,251 of record OU343220.1, read on the forward strand.
TTGCTCTTTCAATTTCTTTTTGTCCCTTAAAAACGCGTTACAAGTGTGTTTGCTTGCTTGTCACACTAATTTGTTTGGAAATAAGCAGTTAAAATGCTTATTCAAAGGTTTTGTAAAATTGTTTTCACAAAAGTGTTGGTTTTGATCTTATAAACCATCACGCCCTAGGGTCTTTTTTTTTAATATTGCACCATTTAATATTTAAGTACCAAAAGCTTTTAAGCTTACTAGCTTATTTAGCTTTTTAAGTGCTTATTTCATAAAGTAGTACCACATTTTTTTAGTTTTCTTAAAACCAGTATTGTCCAAAGTATTTTTAGTGAAATTTTCAGATTTTTCCAAAATCATTTAGTATTTTTTATAATTAAATTAGATTAAATTAGTTTTTAAATCATAATAAATAATTTAAAAGTCGAAAAAATACCCGGCTTTTTCCTAAAATTATTTTTAGTCGTTTAGAACGTAGGAAAATTAGTTTCACATCCTTAGGCCTTAAATTGCATCATTTTCACTTTTTGAGGCTCGGGATTAGCCCGGGTTTTCACGCTTTTGCATATTATCACTCTAGGACTTAGTGTAACTTAATTTTATTGTTCCGTATGCTTAGTAGTAGTTAGATTATCATTTACTTTGTTCCCGTAGCCTTAATTACTTTCCCTTTAGTTAATTTGTAGAAAACGTAATCAAAAACAAAAACCCGTAACATCGAGCATTTTAATAACAAACCTCAAACGAAATTCTCAATTCACACCTCGTTTGGAAACGACCCGGATATCCTTATCCGGTATCACATATCTCACTCACGGGATTTGATTGACTAACCTTTTTCCTCAAAGGTGTTTGATTCGATTCTCGTGTTTATTTTGATATTGATATTATTATACTATTTCCTCCATACACACCACCCTTAAACCTTCATTATCAGAGGATCAGTGTCTGAACCGTTTTAAGTTTCTTACGGTTAGTCATTCACAAGTGGCTAGCTTGTGTGAGTAAACTTGACGTGTTTTGTCACATTGAATCAAATTTTTGGCGCCGCTGCCGGGGAGGTTGTGTTGCGACAATATCGTTACGGTTTGACGATTAGTGACTCGAGATCCTTCCTTCGTGAAGTTATTGTTTTTATAAAAACCAAAAAAGTAAAAAAATATTTTCCTTTTTCTTTGTATATATATATAAAAGATAAAAATACAAAAAGATTTTCCCTTTTGTTTTAAATAAAATAGAAGACACAATCAATATAACATTCTCAACTTGAGTGTTATCATTATAAGTTCCCGAACAAAAGATTAAAAACTTGCCTTTGTGTCGCTCGTGATTTGGTTTACTTCTATCGGTTTAACAAACTGTGTGAGGGGTATAAGGACGGGCTGACATTAAATTGCGGCTGAAAAGAGACGGGTTTTTAATAAGCTTCGCGCTGACCTACTAAGTCTCTCCGCTCCTTTGTGCGGTTTACTTATAAAAGTGATCATTTCACGTGGGATTATTGGTATAAGTTCACTGTGTTTTGCCTCGGTCTTGTTTTAATTGAAAGTGTTTTTGGTAGTGCATGCGCACTCGTTCTTCTAATTCTTCTAGTCCCCTTCTTGAACTCGCCACAATTCCGCGAAGACGAAATAGACGTCCCCCGCCAATAGTCGAACCCGAGATTCGTACTAATCCGGACCCCATTCCCGAAATGGCGGAGGATAACCGTTCTATGTTGGAACAACTCCAAGCACCCACAGAGGGTTATGGAGAAGCCATCGTCGTTCCACCAATCGTTGCCGACAATTTTGAACTCAAACACGGATTGATTAACTTGGTATCGTCAAGCCAGTTTTACGGATTTGAGAGAGACGATCCTCACTCTCATATCCGACGGTTTAACAAGCTCACATCTACAATCAAATATCAAAAATGCCGGAAGAAGCAATCAAACTACTTCTTTTCCCGTTTTCACTTGAGGGGGCCGCCCGGATTTGGCTCGAAAAACAAACCCCTCAATCAATCACCACATGGGAAGATTTAGTTTCAAAATTCACTAACGAATTCTTCCCACCACAAAAGACAACACACTTAAAAATGAAATCACAAAGTTTACACAAAAATTTGATGAATCATTTAGTGAAGCTTGGGATCGTTTCAAGGACTTACTTCATCAATGTCCTCACCATGGCTTTTCCGAGTTACATCAACTCGATACTTTCTACAATGGTTTGAATGAAAACGATCAAGACTCTCTCAATGCCGCTGCCGGTGGTAATCTCTTGACACGCTCTACGAAAGATGTGTTGTCCATCATTGAGAACAAGTCTAAAGTCCGCACCTCGCGAAGCAAACCGATTGCTTCCCGAGTGAGTGCTTCACCTTCTTCGGAAAATGTCTCTAGCACGGATGCTAAGATTGACAAGCTTACCGATGCTATCCAAGCATTGGTTCTCTCAAAATCTCTTCCTTCTCCATCTCCAAATCCACCCGCTCAAGTCAAAGCGGTGGCAACTACTTGTACTACTTGTGGTGGGCCTCATGCTTACTACAATTGTACCTCTACGGATGGTAATCCTTTTGAAGCAAATGCCGTAGCCGGGCCTTACAATCAAGGAGATAATCAATACCGTCCTCAAGTTGACCCGAGCTATCGTGCTAGCAATCAAGGACCACCCGGTTTTCCTCAACCTAACAATCAAAATAGGTTCAATCAAAATCAAGTGAAAGGGCAAAATGTTCCATATCAAGCCCCGATGAACCAATACCCGCCCCAAGGGGGTAATCTCAATCATGGTTATCAAGCTCCTAATTACCAACCCTTGGTTGGCCCCTCTATTGAACTTTCCAACTACATTAAGTCTAATGAGGTTACAATTAGGGGTTTGCAAAGCCAAATCACTACTTTGAGAAATGATTTCCAAACTTCAATGTCAAAACAAGGAAATGAATTAAAAAATGAGTTGAACAAAACGAACAACAAAATTGATCAAAATCAAAACAAAATTGAAAATATGTTCAATAGTATCATGTGTCAAATGAATCAAGCTTCAACTTCTAAAACCCTTCCGGGTAATACAATTCCAAATCCGAAAGGAGAGTTGAATGCTATTGCCACCCGAAGTGGTAAGACATATGATGGACCCTCGATGCCTACATCCTCTCCGGTGAGGGAGGTAGCACAAGAAACCGAGGTGACAAAGGACAAGGTGCATTTTACAAGCCCACAAAGTACAAGACACGTCCAACCTCCGGTAGTCCAAATTTCCATTCCGGAGCCCGATGTTCCGAAGATTAAGCCTTCAATCCCTTATCCTTCAAGGCTTAATGATCAAAAGGTCCGCGACAAATCTAATCAACAAATGGAGAAGCTTATCCAAATCTTCAAAGATTTGCACTTCGAGATTAGTTTCGCGGATGCTCTCCTTCTAATGCCCAAGTTTTCTCCGACAATCAAAAGCTTGTTGAGCAACAAAGAAAAATTTTCCGAGTTGGCTAAAACTTCCTTGAACGAGAATTGTTCGGCGGTTATCCTTAAAAAACTTCCCGAAAAGTTAGGAGACCCCGGAAAATTCCTCATCCCGTGTGATTTTCAAGGGATAGTTCAATGCTCCGCTTTGGCCAATCTTGGCGCGAGCATTAACTTGATGCCACACTCGATGTGGAAAAAGCTTTCATTACCTCCTCTTACTCCGACATGTATGATCCTCGAGCTTGCCGACCGAACGAATTCTCATCCGTTAGGTATAGCCGAGGATGTTTGTGTGAAAGTAGGAGAATTTTATTTCCCCGCCGACTTTGTTGTCGTCGAGTTTGATGCCGATCCCCGAGTACCCTCATCCTTGGGAGGTGCTTCTTAAAAACGGGTCGTGCATTGATCGACGTTGATGAAGGGGAAATTACTTTGAGGGTGAACAAAGAAGCCGTAACTTTTAATCTTGATCAAGTTACGAGATACTCCCCCGTTTATGACGATACGTCCATCAACAAAATTGATGTCATTGACATTGTGTCGGAGGAGTATTCTCAAGAAATTCTTGGATTCTCGAGTGGCAATCCCACTTCGGTTGATCCCATCATTGCTCTCTCTTCCCCTTCCCTCACTCCATTTTACAATGAGGAAAGTGACTTTATCTTGGAAGAGATTGAAGCTTACTTGTCTAGTGATTCTGTCCCATGGGAAATTGATCACGCTCCCATCGACATCGAAGGAGATATTCTTCTCATCGAGAAGATGCTCAATGATGATCCATCATCACTCCCTCCTCAAGAACTTCATATTGAGGAAATCAAAAACATTGAAAATGCTAATGATCCTCCGGAGGTCGAACTTAAGGACTTACCGCCTCATCTTGAGTATGCATTTTTGGAGGGTGACGATAAATTACCCGTCATAATTGCTAAAGATTTGAGTGAGGAGGAAAAAGCCGCCCTCATAAAGGTTTTGAAGTCGCACAAGCGAGCCATTGCTTGGAAACTTTCCGACATCAAGGGTATTAACCCGGAATTTTGTACACACAAGATTCTAATGGAGGATGACTTCAAACCGGCGGTTCAACATCAAAGAAGAGTGAATCCTAAAATCCACGAGGTTATCAAACAAGAGGTTCTTAAACTTCTTGATGCCGGATTGATTTACCCTATCTCGGATAGTTCTTGGGTGAGCCCCGTTCATTGTGTGCCCAAAAAGGGTGGCATCACCGTTGTTGAAAACGAAGAAAACGAGTTGATTCCTACTCGATTGGTCACGGGATGGCGTGTTTGCATTGACTACCGAAAGTTAAATGAAGCCACCCGTAAAGACCACTTTCCCTTACCCTTCATGGATCAAATGCTTGAGAGATTAGCGGGAAACGAATACTATTGTTTTCTCGATGGTTTCTCGGGTTACTTCCAAATACCCATAGATCCTCAAGACCAAGAGAAGACCACATTCACGTGCCCTTATGGAACGTTCGCGTACCGGCGCATGCCTTTCGGCTTATGCAACGCTCCCGGTACATTCCAAAGGTGCATGATGGCCATCTTCCACGACATGATCGAGGAAACTATGGAGGTCTTTATGGATGATTTTTCGGTCTTTGGGGATTCTTTCAAATCATGTCTCTCCCATTTGGACAAGATGCTTAAACGTTGTGAAGACACAAATCTTTGTCTAAATTGGGAGAAAAGTCATTTCATGGTCAAGGAGGGCATAGTCCTCGGCCATAAGATCTCTAAAAGCGGGATTGAGGTTGATAAGGCTAAAGTTGATGTCATATCCAAATTACCTCATCCCACCACCGTTAAGGGTGTTCGGAGTTTTCTAGGTCACGCCGGCTTCTATCGTCGATTCATTAAAGATTTCTCGAAAATAGCCCGGCCGATGACCCGTCTTCTTGAAAAAGATACTCCGTTCATCTTCTCCAAAGAATGCATTGAAGCTTTCCAAACTTTAAAGAAGAAACTTACGGAAGCTCCTATTCTAGTTGCCCCCGATTGGGACCTACCTTTCGAGCTTATGTGCGACGCTAGCGACTTTGCTCTAGGTGCGGTCTTGGGGCAACGAAAGCAAAACATTTCCAGCCTATACACTATGCTAGCAAAACTTTGACCGAAGCTCAAGCACATTACACTACGACGGAAAAGAATTACTAGCCGTGGTGTATGCTTTCGAGAAGTTTCGACCATACTTGATCTTGTCTAAAAGCATAGTGTATACGGATCACTCGGCCCTCAAATATCTCTTTGCTAAGCAAGATGCAAAGCCGAGATTGCTCCGGTGGGTTCTCCTCCTACAAGAATTTGATATCATAGTTCGTGATAAAAAAGGAGCCGAGAACCTCGCCGGTGATCACCTATCCCGTCTTGAAAATCCTCACCAAGGTGTGCTCGAGAAAAAGGAAATCAATGAAACATTTCCTCTCGAGACACTTAATGTGGTATCTCTAGGTGGAGATTCGAGTACCCCATGGTTTGCCGACTTTGCAAACTACCATGCGGGAAACTTCATTGTTAAAGGGATGTCGTCCCAACAAAAAAATAAATTCTTCAAAGATTTTAAGCATTATTTTGGGACGACCCTACTTGTTCAAAGTCTGTGCGGATCAAGTCATCCGACGGTGTGTTCACAGCCAAGAAGCCGTTGATATTCTCAACGCTTGTCACAATGGACCCACGGGGGGACATCATGGCCCAAACTACACCGCCAAAAGGTGTTTGACTCCGGTTTCTATTGGCCCACAATCTATCGCGATGCCCATGACTTAGTCAAATCATGTGACGCTTGTCAACGTCACGGCAAAATCTCGCAAAAGGATGAAATGCCTCAAAATGCAATCCAAGTGTGCGAGATCTTTGACGTGTAGGGCATCGACTTCATGGGCCCGTTCCTCGCTCTTCGAGGGAACAAGTATATACGTGGCGGTCGACATTTGTCTAAATGGGTGGAAGCGAAAGCGCTCCCCACCAACGACGCCCGAGTAGTTGTGAAATTTCTTAAATCTCTCTTTGCTCGCTTTGGAACTCCCGTGCCATCATTAGTGATCGCGGTACGCACTTTTGCAATGACCAATTCGCAAAAGTCATGCTTAAGTACGGTGTCACTCACCGTCTTGCTACTGCGTATCACCCACAAACTAGTGGTCAAGTGGAAGTCTCAAATCGTGGCCTAAAAAGAATTCTTGAAAGGACCATAGGCGAAAACCGTGCCTCTTGGTCGGATAAGCTAGATGATGCACTCTGGGCCTTTCGTACCGCTTACAAAACACCTATTGGTTGTACTCCTTATAAGCTTGTGTACGGAAAGGCGTGTCATCTCCCGATCGAGCTCGAGCACAAAGCCTATTGGGCCTTGAAGCATGCTAACTTTGATCTCAAGTCCGCGGGTGATCACCGAAAAGTTCAACTCAATGAATTAAATGAACTTCGTGATCAAGCCTACGAGAACTCTTTAATCTATAAAGAGAAGACAAAGAAGATCCATGACTCCAAAATCAAGAACCGCGTTTTTAACGTTGGTGACCGAGTCCTTCTTTTCAATTCTCGATTGAAGCTCTTCTTGGGGAAACTTAAAACCCGTTGGACTGGGCCGTTCACCATTGCCAAAGTTTTTCCTTATGGTGCCGTCGAGTTATCTCAAACCGACGGACCAAACTTCAAAGTGAACGGCCATAGACTGAAACATTATTTTGGAGGGGACATACCTCAATTGGTTGTCCCGGATCTCCAAACCTTCCCCATGGACCAATGAATTCGGGTCGAGTCAAGCTAGCGACTCGGTTAACAAAAACAGTAGCATTTCATGGGTGTCCACCCATATTTCTATCTTCTTTCTCTTTTCTAACACTAAGTGTGGGGAAACCCCACCGATGTTTGCTTTGTGTGTTTGCTCTCTGTTTTCAGGATTCCCGTAGATCGTGATGATTGATGCGCTGTTTTCAAATTACCAATATCCGATCTTTTGCTAACGATTATCTAGGGATATCTTTATTAATCCTTTTGTGAAAAAAGATTTCGCTTCCACACTTGGCTAGTAGTATTACCCTTTTCCGTTCTATAGTGTCGCTACGGCCGGTACTTTGAATATTGAGGGCAATATTCAATTCTAAGTGTGGGGGGGAATTCTAGCGAATTTGATCACATTGTACCTTCTAGTACCCTAGCACCCCCGTTTTGACCAAAAATTTTAAAATTTTATCGCTTTAAGTCAAGTATTTACATTTACAAGAAGTGCTTTGCACAAAAATAATGCGTTGATGCTTCGGTATTAATGGTAGTTTAGTCTTGATTCGGCTAGAACAAGGGGAATCCCGACTCTGCTAGAGTGTTGATCTAGCTGCTCTCTTAACAATTAGGCTAAGGTTTTATGCGTTGTGCAAATGAAAATGCTAAGCGTGGAGTAGTTGGTTCTCTTTAGAGCTTATATAAGTAATCTATGGCTTTTTCTCCCAGAAGCTAACTAATTGGACCTAAATACGTGCTCGTTGTCAAACTTTTGAACATTCAAATAGTCTTGTTACAATAAAAAGTTTTAAGCAAAATTGATTTAGAGTCCGAGTTCAACTTTTATTTAAATTTCCGAGAAAGCATACTTTCTTTAAATCTGAATAAAGTTGCAAAATGAAAGTATCGTAAAGTTGCTTGAATGATGCAAAAGTTGCAAGTTTAAAGTTTAAAGTTCGAAGTCAAAAGTAAAAAAAAAAAAAAAAAAGTGAAAAAGTTGAAAAATGAAAAATGGAAAAAAGAAAAGAAAAGAAAAATATGAGTTGCGTGAATAAAAGCACTAAGTTGCTTATGAATAAATGTGCGAAACTTGCTTTTTCTTAAATTTAAATCGGAAGTTGAACTCGTATTCGTCAAAGTTGTCTAAAAGTTTGACGGTAATTTGGAAATCCTTGATGTCAAAGATCCCGAAAGTCTCGATACTATTCTCGAGGGTGAAAACCTAGCCTCCTTAAAAAGGACAAGCTGAGAAGAAAGTCGCAACATGGAGTGATCTCACCTTTGAATCTCGAATTTCTAAATTGTCGTCGGTTGTGATCCATTTAGGTTTTGTTTTAACTTAACGGTAGCTTCTTAAATCTTTGGAATCGAATTCCCGCTAATTCCGGTACTATTCTCTGTGAGGTGTCAAAAGCCCGGTCACTTAAAACTAATGTTTTGGGATGTGCCGAGAAGAAAGCCGCTACATGGAAGAGGCCCTTTCGATCCTTAGACTTTCATCGTTTCCGGTTGGTTAGTACTTTAGTTAAGTGGATAACAACCATAACAAATGTCGATTTCAATGGTCAAACTTTTGAAAATGAGCACACACACTTAAATTTTATAAATTGCGGGAGTAAAAAGTTAAGTCTCGACTTACATAGATTATTTGTATAAGTAGTGTTAGCATTTTACAAAAACGTTTGCACAATAAGTTTAAGCTTGGTTTGAGAGTATAAAAAAGAGGATGACGATTACAATTCCCCGGAGACACCCATTTTGCGTGAATCCCGTTCCGTGATGCCATGTTTTGATAATCAAGCATGTTATTTATTTACGTTCAAGTTTTAAATTCCTAGTGTTGAATAAAAAGTCGAAACGGGGTATTCTTGGTATTTTTGATCCTTTCATTACTTCATATAATCGGATTGCTAGGGACTAGCAATTAATAGTGTGGGGGATTTGATGAGTGCTTATTCACTCATCCTTTTTACCCATCTAAGCCCACAAAAACGTCTAACAACACGGAAATATAACCAATTATGCTACAGATATCCTTGGAGTGTGTTTTTATGTGTTTCAGGTACAAAGGATCGAAAACAGGACCAAAACGGACAGAATTGGGCTCGGAATGGAGAACGTGCTTTGTAGATGGAGCCGGATGCGGATTTTCTACATTTTCAGAGCCCGGGATACACATTTGGGAGTGAGCTTGGGGAATCAGACGGAAAAACCTAACCTAACCCAAATCACCATTTTACCCTTTTACCCGAACCCAAATGACCGTTTTACCCGTCACCAAAATCCAAATTCATATTTCATTCCCCTAAACCTTATTTTTATTTAAAACCAATTATTTTTCAAAAATCAATTTTTATTAAAAGTTTTCTTTCAAAAAAATAAAAAATAAAAAATAAAAAATAAAAAATAAAAAGTTTTAATTAAAATTAGAAAAAGTATTTATACAAAATACTCAAAACCTTTTTACCCCTTTTTTGAACCCCTCCATTTATACCCATTGAACCCCCTCTTATAACCCTTTGACCCCTCACTACCCATTGAACCCCCTCTTAATAAACCCTCTTCCCCTTTATTTTTCCCAAAACTGACCAAACCCAAACCCAGATACCCTGCTCCCTGCTTCTCCTTTGGCGCCCAAGACAAAACTTGTCTTCTTCCCCACATCTCAACATCAAACTCTCTGGTCCCCAGCTCACCTTTATCTCACATCCCACATGGTCTCTTATTGCCATGTTGGCAATCCAACACACCCTCATTGGACATCAAGAAGATCCACGGCCAAGATGTGTTTGAGTGGTGCCCAAGCTTAATGGATGGCTTAGATGAATCTAAAGAAACACAAACAAGCCACTCCTCTCATTTGTCTCACAAGAAAAGCACACAAGCAAAGTCTTGAAGACCATGCTGCTAGTATAAATAGATGCTCATTGTAAGCCTTCAAAGGCACCTAGGAAATTTAGTTTTAAATTAGTTTTAATTTTAATTGTAATGTTTTTATTTATAAATGAAAAAGTTTTTATTTTCTGTCTCATTGTCTGCTTATTAAGCAAATAAGCACTTTAGTGCTTATTGGCTTTTTGTCCCTTGTTTATCAGTTTTAAAGTTTTAATTTAAGTGCAAAATAGTTTTTAAAAAGAAAAATCCAAAGTTATTTGAGAAAAAAAACAGTTTGCAAAAGAAATTCAACCCATAAAGGGTGTTTGGTTCATGCTTATTTTTTGTCCAAAACTGCTTTTTTACCCACTTTGACTCTCAAAGTCAAAGTGTCTTAAGGTTCAAATCACTTTGCAACTAGAATTTAACTTGTATCACCAAGTTTGCAAGTTTTGTTTATAAAAAAAATCACATATCTGTCTCTGACACTTAAACGGCTGTAGCTGCTGTTTCTTGACAGCCTTCTCCACAAACTTATTTTTGGTCCAAAATTCTTCCAAATCATTTTTCTTGTATCTTTACTTACCCACCTAGATATAGCATAGCTTATTTGGCACTTAGTTTAGCTCTAGCTTAGCTTAAATTGCTTTTAAAATCATTCCCAAACCCATATTTGTACCTCGCTGCGGTTCAGAAAGATAATGGCCAAAGGGCTCCACTTGTTGATTTTTAATTTGCTTATTACTAGGTTTTAGCATTTGAAAATTGGTATGCTCAATCTAGGCTAGGTAGTCAAGTCATAAGTGATTTTTGTTTATTTTTCCAACAGCTTATTATAGCTTATTTATAAGCTCAAAGAACACCCCTGTAGGATTTCGCCCCCACAGTAGATGCAATTTTTAGCTTATTTAGGTATCCCATTTTAGCTTATTTAGTGTACCTTAGTGCTTATTAGGTGCCATATATTAGGAGTGTTAGTCTTAGTTTAACTTTTGCTTATTAAGTGCTTATTGCTTGCTTATTTTGTTCTCATTTGCCATTTTAACTTAGGATCTCCTCAACTGCTTCTTCCCCCTTTTTAGTTACATAATCAACTGCTTATTTGCTTATACCATTGGTTTCTCAGCTTATTGTAAATGCATGCTAGCTTGTTGATTAAACTTTGCCTTTAAATTGCTCTTTCAATTGCTTTTTGTCCCTTAAAAACTCGTCACAAGTGTGTTTGCTTGTTTTCCTCTACACTAGCTGTTGGAAATAAGCAGTTGCAAAACTGCTTATTCAAAGGTTTTGTAAAAATTGTTTTCACAAAAAGTGTTGGTTTTGATCTTATAAACCATCACGCCCTAGGGTCTTTTCAGTTTTAATATTGCACCATTTAATATTTAAGTACCAAAACAGTTTTAAGCTTACTAGCTTATTTAGCTTTTTAAGTGCTTATTTCATAAAGTAGTACCACATTTTTTTAGTTTTCTTAAAACCAGTATTGTCCAAAGTATTTTTAGTGAAATTTTCAGATTTTTCCAAAATCATTTAGTATTTTTTATAATTAAATTAGATTAAATTAGTTTTAATTCATAATAAATAATTTAAAAGTCGAAAAAAATGGCTTTTTCCTAAAATTATTTTTAGTCGTTTAGAACGTAGGAAAATTAGTTTCACATCCTTAGGCCTTAAATTGCATCATTTTCACTTTTTGAGGCTCGGGATTAGCCTGGGTTTTCACGTTTTTGCATATTATCACTCTAGAACTTAGTGTAACTTAATTTTATTGTTCCGTATGCTTAGTAATAGTTAGATTATCATTTACTTTGTTCCCGTAGCCTTAATTACTTTCCCTTTAGTTAATTTGTAGAAAACGTAATCAAAAACAAACCCGTAACATCGAGCATTTTAATAACAAACCTCAAACGAAATTCTCAATTCTCACCTCGTTGGGAAACCGACCGGGATATCTTTATCCGGTATCACATATCTCACTCACGGGATTTGATTGACTAACCTTTTTCCTCAAAGGTTTTTGATTCGATTCTCGTGTTTATTTTGATATTGATATTATTATACTATTTCCTCCATACACACCACCCTTAAACCTTCATTAACAGAGGATCAGTGTAACGAACCGTTTTAAGTTTCTTACGGTTAGTCATTCACAAGTGGCTAGCTTGTGTGAGTAAACTTGACGTGTTTTGTCACATTGAATCAATGACACACTTGATGTGAATCTGAATTTGAAAATCAAATCTTTAAACAAGGAAATTTCTGATCTAAATGACCAACTTTCTAAACAAAAAGCACTGTTTTCTGATCTTGAAAAAGAAAAGAAACAGTTGATTCTTGATTTTGCAAAACGAGAAGATTCTCTTCTTGATGAAATTCTCGATAAAACGGAAAAAATCAAGAAATTGGATAATTTGCTTCTTACAACGGGTCATTCCGCTAAGACAATCAAGATGCTTTCTAATCAAGTAAATCCGATTTTTCATACTACAAATAAAATGGCTCTTGGTAACTCACCTCCTGGTATCCTCAAGAAAGCTCGAAATCTCGAATGTGTTACACAATGGAAAACCTTTGCATGAACCCATATTTTTGCATGATTCTCTTGAAACGTTGGAACTATCTGAGGAGAGTAGATCAAAAATGAAACAAAAACATACCGAAATCAAACCAATTGATTATAACACATGGAACAAAATTAATGGTATTTCGTTTGTTTCTCAATCAACGTTATCCATCAAACCAAGTGTTTCAAACAAAGTGTCAACACCTGTTTCAAAATCAGTTTCAAAACCAGTTGTTGTCTCCAAATCGCTTTGAACATTGAACAAATGTCTTCAAACAATCCTTTTAACACAAGTGATGCCCGAAGTATTTTGGAAAATGTGAAAATGAGAATTGCAGATCTTCAAGAGACCGTTAAAACTAAAACCAATATTACAACAAACATCCGGTTTAATAGTTTTGATATTGAACAGAAAAAGTTTTTGAAACTCAAATTGCCCCTCAGCTGACTAACATCAACTCAAGGGTAATTCATGTTGAACAAGCCTTTTGAAAGAAAACAGTGACTTTGTCAAGGACCATAAATCCCTGGTAAAGCAAGCTAATGAAAGTGTTGAACACATCAAAGTTTTAGAAAATCTAAATGATTCACTCTTGAAGATGTTAGACTACGATATTATGTCCATCATTTTGCAAACATATTCTGTTGAAGATCATGAAAGACTCCAAGATGAGACCTCCGAAATTGTTTCAAAATATGAAAAAGCTCTTGAAAAACTTGAAAAGAAAATGTCTCATATTTTAAACAACTTGATCGAAAAACTGAGGAATGCAAGTATGACAACCTGTCGTATGAGCGTGCCTACAATGACATGAAAGCGAAAAATGATCTTTTGAGGGCTCACTGAAAGTCAAAAAGGAAAGGCAAAGTGGATATCGTGACTAAAAACCATTGACTGCGGAGAAAGCAAATGTTCCCAAACCGGTTTCAAAACCAAAATGTCTGCTTTCTATGCCTCCTCCAAAAGTCAATGAGAAAAATGTTTCATCAAAACCAGGTCCACTCCACCGCCCTACCTAAACAAAATGTTGATAAGGGAAAAGCGGTTATCGAGAAACCAAAATTTTTAGCACCTGGCCTTTTTAAGATGAGTACCACTAACGCGTCTGCCTCCACATCTAAAACATATGGAACAAACGACATAAGTTTAGAAAAGCACTCTAAAGAGACTAGGAAAGCTGAAACCACCTCCCTTCATAAAAATGTGAATCCTAATGTGTGTGCCTCACCTTCTACAGGACTAGAAAGCACCTCTAGGAGCAGCAGACTAAAGCCTAAGAGCAATACAAGGAACAATAGAGTCTCGCATGCCTCTAGGAGTAGTAGCTTGAATAAAGAGAAGAAAGTAGAAGAACACCCTAGGAATTTACAGCTTTTGAATAAGAAAGACATTTCATCCGAATGTATGAACCTATGAAACTTGCTAAGTCTAATGAATGTGTTGAATCTCTTTGTTTAACGTGCAAGAAATCTTTAAATGTTCAAGATGATTGTGTTTCTAAGAATGTGAATGATAAGCCTTTTAAGAAGAACGTCCCAAAAAGTAATTACGCTAAAAGAGTAGGAAGACTAGTTGCAACACTTAGGCTTTACACTCTTGGGAACCAACGTGTATACTTTAGGGATGATATTTGGAAACCACGGTAGAACTTTCACACTCCGAATGGAACAATGAGTGATAAACCGGACTTCCACTGTAGAAAACCTCTCTGCGTGTGATAAGGATTTTACCTCTAACCCAAAGGAACCAAAATCAAAACGGTTTACACAATATTCTTTTTTGTTCTTGGTAGGTTATCGAAATTTGTCTTTGGATCGTCGACTTCGGGTTGCTCCAAGCACATGACCAGAATCAAGGCGATCAATTTTGCGGAAATTCATGGGAACCGTGACGTTTGGAAATGATCATGTAGCAGCTATCATGGGTTATGGAGATCTACCTTTTGGAAATTATTTGATCACTCGATTTTACTATGTTGAAGGGTTGGGACACAATTTGTTTTCGGTCGGGCGGTTACGTGATCTGATTTAGAGGTTGCTTTTAGGAGAAATGCACCTTGCCGTTAGAAACTTGGATGGCTTCGATCTCTTACGAATCGTGATACAAACTTGTATGCTATCGACATCAATCAAATGGCCTCTTCATCACCAATATGTCTTATGACACGAGCATCTGGAACAAAGTCCTAGTTGTGGCGCAGCACGGTTATCCCATCTCAATTTCGACACCATCAACAAAATTGCCAAAGACAACATCGTCAGCGGACTTCCAAAGTTCAAATACACCAAGGATCACTTATGTCCATCATGCGAACAAGGAAAAGCAAAAGAGCATCATATAAACCCAAATCCGTTACCTAGTTCGAAGCAAAGTTGCATATGTTGCACATGGACTTATGTGGCCCAATGAGAGTTGAAAGCATTAATGGGAAAAGTATATTCTTGTTATCGTCGATGATTATTCGAGATATACATGGGTTAAGTTTCTGAGATCAAAAGGCGAAGCACCAGGCATCATCATCACCTTTGTGAAGCGTATTCAAGTACTTCTTCAAACTCTAGTAAGAGTTGTAGAAATCAACACTACAATTCACTAATCGGAGTTAAGAGCTTATTTTGAAGATGTTGGAATCACACATCAGACATCAGTTGTTAGAACTCCACAGTAGAATGGGGTAGTTGAAAGAAGAAATCGAACTCTTGTGGAAGTTGCCGCTCAATGCTAATCTACTCTAGTGCACCGTTATTTCTATGTGGGGCGATGTGCCCTAATGCTTGTTTCACTCGAACCGATCCCTTATCCATCCAAGATTCAATAAAACCCCATATGAGCTTGTGAACAACGAAAACGGATATCTCTTACTTTCACGTGTTTGGCGCTTTGTGCTATCCTACGAATGACAGAGAAGATCTTGGAAAACCGAAAGCAAAAGGTGATATTGGAATCTTCATTGGATATTCAGATAACTCGAGGGCATTCAGGGTGTATAGCAGGAGAACTAGGAGGATCATGGAGACGATGAATGTGAAGTTTGACTAACTTTCAGATGGCTTACGAGAGACGCTCTAGAACCCGCACTAAACCGATGCGGAGACTTCTGGACACAGGTTCGGGGACTCGTACCTCAAAGAGCTCAATCAACTTTGATTGACAATTCTTAAGAACAAGAATGGGAGAATTTCTTTGAGCTAATGTTCGATGAATACTATGGTGGAACTTCGCCAAATGCATCAAACCATCATTCCAGCGCACGCCAAAATCATCCTCCACCACCAATAGAAGATGCATCTACTACGGTCGAAACCAATGCACCAACTCCATCAACATCATCTACATCTACTCCAACTATTACACCCATTCTACCAGCAGTTGATGAGCAAAACCAAAATCAGAATGATGCAACGTTAGATGAAGATTTATTTGAAAACCCGCTTTGCTAGAATCGGTGAATCATCCTCAAGCTTACAAGAACCATCTAACTCGCATACGTTTAACAAACGGTATCCTTCTACTTTAAAGTGGACTAAAGACCATCCAATTGAACAAGTTATTGGTGAACCTTCAAGGCCAATTGAGACGAGACGTCAACTTGCCACCGATTGCGACTTGTGCATTTACCTTTGCTCAATTAGCAATAAAGAGCCAAAGAACATTCATGGAGGCAATGGCGATCCCGCATGGATAGAAGCAATGCAGGAGGAACTTCTCCAATACCGTCTTCATGACTCTTGGGAAATGGTTCCAAGACCAATTGACATTCGCTTCATTGATCTCAAATGGTTATGGAAGAACAAAAGGGATGAAGAGATGGTATTATTAACAAAGCTCGTCTTGTGGCCAAAGGATACAGAAAAGAGGAAGGGAAAGACTTTGAAGAGTCATTGGCGCGCGGTAGCTAGACTAGAAGCGGATTTTCTTAGCCTATGCCGCTCACAAAAACATCACAGTTTATCAGATGGATATTAAGACCGCGTTCTTGAATGGAACTCTGAAAGAATAAGTGTACGTGAGTCGACGTAAGACTTCATTGACATGGAACATCCGGACTACGCCTACAAACTCAAAAGGCAATCTATGGATTGAAACAAGCTCAGAGGCGTGGTATGACTAACTGTCCTCTTTCCTTATCCAACATAATTTCACCAAAGGCACAGTTGATCCTACCTTGTTTACACAAAAATGCAAAAACGATATTTTGATTGTTGATTTCGTGGGCGACATCATCTTTGGGTCCACTAATCCGAATCTTTCAAAACATTTTGAAAATCTCATGAAAAGTAAATTTGAAATGTCCATGATGGGGAACTAAAATTCTTTCTTGGTTTACAAATACATCAATCCCTCGTGGAATTTTTATAACTCAAGCTAAATACACAAGCCGAGATTTTGAAAAATCACAGTATGGATAATTGTGACTCGGTCGAACACCAATGGTAACTTCACCAAAAATTGGAGCCGATTTGTTTGGGAAACCTATTGATCCAGAAGAAATATCGAGCATGATTGGTTCTCTCATGTATCTTCGCTAGTCGACCATATATTCATTTTTCGTTTGCTTATTAGCACGGTTTCAGGCAAAGCCTACCGAACTGCACCTCAAAGAGGTTAAACGGATCTTTGGTTGACCTGAAGACATCCATTCACATGGGACTTTGGTATCCGAAGGAATCGGATTGATCTAATTGCCTTTTCGGATGCGGACCACGCGGTGATCAAGTTACGAAAAAGTACATCCGGAGGAGCACAATTTTGGGTGAAAAGTTAGTAAGCTGGTCTTCAAAGAAACAAGATTGCACTTTCAACGGCTGAGTATGTGTCTCTATCTGCGTGTTGTGCTCAAGTTCTATGGATGAGAACACAACTCAGAGATTATGGCTTTACTTTCGATAAAATACCTATGTATTGTGACTCAAAAAGTGCCATAGCCATATCATGCAATCCCGTTCATCACTCAAAGACTAAGCACATCCGTGTTCGCTACCACTTCATCAAAGAGTACGTCGAAAATGGTACTGTTGAATTATTCTTCGTGAAGACTGATTACCAACTCACCGATCTATTAACTAAAGCCCTTCCAAAAGAAAGGTTTGACGATTTAGTTCGACGACTTGGGATGCGAAGCCTAACCCACGAGGAGTTAGAGCGTCTTCTCGAATCTTCTTGAAAATGATTTTCCAAAAGCTTATTTTAAATATTTTTGAAAACAAAATACAAAATTTGAAAAACCAACAAAATCAAAATATAAAAATATAAAACTTTCAAAAATACAAAAACAATATAAAATCAAAAATCCAAAAATATTCTTCTCACGACATGTCTCTCGATATAATCGATATTCATGCGTTTCTAGAAATGTCATTCAACAATGATACGGGTATGTACAGATGCTTGAGCGAGAGTTATTTATTTGTTTTCTAAAACATGTCATTTCTCAAAATTTCCAGAATAATGGCTTTCAGATACTTGATGCGAAACCCGGACTAAAATGATGACTTTTGATTATTTTTCAAATCAAAACTCGTGCTTTTATAGAAAAATCAAGTGTACGCTTCAATGCACTACATTTAAAAATGGTGAGAAATCATCATCATCTTGAGCACCTTTTCAAGATTGTTCAAAAGATTTTCAAAATCTTTCAAAATACTTTGTGCTCAAGATAACTCCCTCTAAAACCCTTTAATTGATTATGCTTTATTAAAGAGGGAGTATAAAACTAAAATGTTCCATATTCATGCTTAAATCAAATCCGTTTGTCTCCCCAAATGATTCTAAAATGTTGTTTAATCCGTTGATATCAAAAATATCATGAATATGCTATCTTTGGAGGGGCGTGATTAAAATGTGATCAAAAAGTTTTAATGATCGTTGTTTGAATCTCAAAATGAGCTCGACTCAGACGGAACCAATGAATTGACGGGAATCTAAGTCAAGTAAATGTACCATCTCGAGAAACTTGTGATAGATATGCACCTTCATGGGTCTAACCTCCTTTTCAAGGAGTGTTTACAACTTCAAGTTAGTTATTAGAGCTAGTTGTCACCTAAAACCTGACAATTGAACTCTTTAACTAGGCAACGTAACCGTGTCTCGTGGGGAATTGTCTATCATGAGCCGATCAATTCAAAAAGTGCTAATTCTACCCTCTATGTGCGATTTACTTTAAAACTCATAAGCACATGTGAAGGGGGAGTGTTTATGAAAATATAAAACTCTCAGAGTGTCTCAAACATGTTTTCTATCATAAACACTATGTGAGATTTTCAAGTAAAATGGTTTTATGGCAACATGGGACGGTCATGGAGTTATAAGGTGACTAAGGATAGGAAATTCGTCCTATGATCCGCCCGAGCGGAGGATCTACCCAAGGACATTTCAAATAGTTAGTATTAGAAGTCCTTAGGTATGATTGAAAAAAGGAGTAATGTGAGAAAGGAGAAAGAAGGGGTTGAAGAATTAAAAAGAAATGTGAAGAAAGGGTGAAAAGAAATAGCCCTACATATTCAACCTTAGGGCGTAACCGGGTTCAATACATATGCTACTTGGTTGTCACTAGATGACCGGTATTGAAGACAAAGGCGTCATGGACCCAAAGGACGACCTGCACTAAACCTTCTAGCCACTCAATTCCTCTTAAAAGGATTTGTTTCATTCTCACTAGGAACCCTACATAATCTATCGACTTTCTCTTAGAGATTGTTGATATTGAAGAAGGAGATTCTCTCCCTAGTCTCTGCGCCAGGAAAACCAAAATGCACTAATTGAGTCTAGAGCCACGAGATTCATCAAAAGATCTCATAGGAACACATGTCATGACATCGCTTGTTGTTCATCAATAAGGACACAAGTGATATATTCTAGAGTCCTACGCAGATCTTAGCAATCTGCGAGAACATTTATGAGAAGTTTCACATTTGTGATCTTGATGATTGAATGGAAACTCTGCCGGAGGGTCAACATCAAGCGCTGACAGTCACTTCGGTAATTCTTCGTGGATTACGCAGTGTGTCTCAAGCGGTCTATGTCGTGGGGTGATGCTTCGGTGTACCTCGACTCATCGAATGTAGATGTACTTCGGTATATCGCGTTATCTCACTTGTGGGACTCCGGTTCAGGAACGGCCTTTGTGAGAATTAGAGACGTGTTTTCACACTATCTTGTTAACACCCTCGAAATTCAAACTTGTAAGTGCCGGAATCCGCTTATTACTAACCTGTTTTTATGTTTTCTTATGGAAGCTCCGGAGCGGATGGATCGTGTAGACTCGCCACATGCTCATACCAACAACACATGAAAGTTCTCATCAAAATCAAAGGCAACTCAAAGTTAAAGATGAT
Source organism: Chrysanthemum makinoi (assembly GCA_910596185.1). Classification (NCBI taxonomy): domain Eukaryota; kingdom Viridiplantae; phylum Streptophyta; class Magnoliopsida; order Asterales; family Asteraceae; genus Chrysanthemum; species Chrysanthemum makinoi. The sequence goes on from OU343220.1 coordinate 209,240,196, forward strand.
TCTTCGTCAATGTCAAAGAATCAACAAAGTGTAAAGACTTCGAGAACTTCATCATTGGAAACTCAAAGTCAAATAGAAGTGTGAGCATGGTGGAGAAAGACGTGGAGATACCTAATCAACGAAGTTGACAACGCGAACAACCACATTATCTGATCACAAAGCATGAAGGAACAAAGAATCAAGACTATTCTATATCGACACAAAAAGTTCGAGCTCAAGAAAAGTAAAGACCAAATCAAGTGGAGCATCGTTTGAATGACCACCCCTTAGGGGGAGATTGTTAGCCTTAATAGTTTTATTAGAAGTGATGGTCATTCACATTTAGGAACTTTGTAACGTGTGTTAGATATCGTGATAGAATAGTCATCGGGCTCGTGGATTGGGCTAAGCTAATTGGTTAAAAGATAAGCTATGCTAGCCATTGATAAGCTTATGTATCCCAAGCCCAATCCAAGTCTAATTCGTGGCCCTTGCCAAGCCCATTAGGGTATTGTTGTAAGGAACTATAAATACCCCTCAAATGGTCATTTGAGGGGTGTGCTTGAAAGTGTGTGTGTGTTTTCCTTTGAAGTAATACAACATATTGTGTTTATCTTATCCTCTCACATACACGAATTCATATTCAAGTCACCATCTTTCTCATCTTATTTCTAAGCTTTGTTTGTGTTTGTGTTTCACGAGTTCTACGCATAACTTTGGTTAACGAGGGTACTTTGTGATAAGGTTGATATATCGTAGTGGTCCTACAGGAATTTAACTTGATCATCAAGCTCGAGCATCCTACGGTCGAAAGATTGTGAGTCAATGGGAAGCAAGGAGATTGCCTTTATGGTTTTGGGCAACTCACGGGGGTCATTCCAACTTTCGTTGTCTTAGAGAGCAAGGTCCTCTATTATACCCCATGATTCTTCCACGGTGAGATCACTAAGTTTACCACCGTTGCTTGGTCAATGGATCGCTTAGTAGGGAAGTTGACATGATCATAAAAGAGTTAGACTTAAGCCAAAGATCAATACCATGATGAGGGACTCTATGGAGTAAGTCCTTGAATCGAGTCCATGCTTCGTAGAGAGATTCACCTTGACGTTGTTGGAAAATCAAGATTTCATTCCTAAGCTTAGTAGTTCTCCCTGGTGGGAAAAATTGAGCAAGGAAATGAGAGATGATATCATCCCAACTTGAGATGGAGCCGGCGGGAAGTCGCTCAAGCCAATTACTAGCTTGGTCCCTTAGAGAGAATTGGAAGAGACGCAAGCGCGTGGTCTCCGAGTAGTAGCATCGAGGTCGATGGAATCGACAATTTTAAGGAAATCCTTAAGATTTGATTAGGATCTTGAATGAAGTCCATGAAATGCACATCCGTTTTGCACCAACCGGATGGTGTCGGATCGAAGGGTCGTAGTTTGGGCTAGGTCGGGAAGCTCAATGGTGTTTCTATAGCCTAGGTGGCTTGGTCTTGAGTATTCACCAAGAGTACGGCCTCTTGGCGGGTCATTTGGTGGTGGGTTGATGAGTGGTGGTTGATTATCACCTTCCATGACGAAAAGTGAAGGGATTACTAACAAAGGTCACGAAGAAGGGGGAAAGACTACGAGGAAGCTAAAAATGGGAAAAAAGCTTACTTGATAGGAATCAAGCAAGGAAACCTAAACGAGGTGAAAATCTAACTAGCTATTATATTCCCCGGCGGTGGCCTAAAAACTTGATACGCAGCGCTGCTCGGGTTAAAGGAACTTCCTTTTCGTCGAGCAAGTTTTTCAACACCCAAGCTGATGAACCTAATCATTGTAGTGTAGTATTAGGGCAAGCCTGGGAATTGATATCGCTTCTAGGGGAATAGGAATGCTAGTGAGAAATTACTACGCTAAGGTTGGGGTTGAGGAAAATTATTTTTTTATCTTTTTTATATTTTTTAGAAAATAGAAAGGTACGAATCTCGGGGTATTGGATTTGGGGGGTTGGTATTTCTACCGATTACTCTACTTATCTAGTTATCTAATTATCTAAACTAAGGTGAGTGTAGTCTATGTCTATTGTTGTGTGCTCTTATGATGATTTAAAGATGTGTTTACTTAGATGCTATTACTCCCTAGTTATCTCCTATTGATGGTTGAATTGTCACGTCCTTATTCCTAACGTGTTGTGTCTTTTAAGGTCGTAGGGTATGCATTTTTCCCTAACTCTTTGAGACTACCTTAAGGTTATTTCCTATGAAATCTCTAGGATTCATAAACTAACTCTAAGATTATCTTTGGATGTTTAGACTACAATAACTCTAGGTGATTATAGACTAATGTTCACAAAGATTACTCAAGCATTAAAAACACAACGAATGACCTATCGCAATACTAGGTCAATCACAATTAAGATAAGAGACAACCAATCAATATTCAATACCTAGGTTTCATATATCTAAGCAAACACACAAGTAAATTAGCCGGACATGGAAAACATGCAAGCATACACACAAACAATTGAAAACATAATTGAATTAATGAAGTAAATCACTTATCTTGTTGTAAAATAGGGCATGGAACCCTAAGATGCTTAAGCTGCCTAGGTTCGGTTTAGGTTTTACTCCACAAAACTACCTCTAAATTACTAAAAATTGAATTCTATATATAGAGTTACAATATGCACGGCGTCACTCTTTAGACGCCCGTCCGGTACGCCATTAGGTTTCGTCTTGGCCATGTCAACTCTGTGGCGCACCTTATGCTTGTGACGCCGTCGGCTTCAACCTCGCGCCGTCGGGATCCAAATATAGGCCGTGCGAGTTGTGGCGCCCTACTCTTTTAAACCTGATGGCGTCACTTGTAAAATAGCAATTTGCTCTCTGAGTCGTCTCAAGGTGTGTCGTGACGGCGTCGCTATTAGGCCATGACGCCGTCCACTTTCGCCCAAAGTTCCAGCAGCTTGAGTGTCTTGATTCTTGACTTTGGCCATTTTCTTCGTATATTCGCGCCTTTTCGTCTGAATAAGTGTCATTCCAGCAATTTGCCTTCAAGAGACCTAAAAAGTGAAAAGGAATGAAATTAATTAGTAACGGATACAAAAGTGATCAATTAAGGGCTTAAATGACCCCTCAAAAGTGTACCTTTTAAATCCTTATCATGTTCCAAGTTATTAGTTAGTGTTAGTGAGTCGAGACTTGGCTTTTCAACGCCACGTTTTACATGCATCTAACTTCGATTTTGGCTCGCCACCACTAAAAATTCCCCATATCCAACAAAACCCTTTTATTCCCTACCTGAAGCCTAACATTATAACCCTTTGTAAAGACCTCTTTGATAGTTATTCCTAGATGCTTATGCCAAAGCGGTGGAGGTTTGATCTAATCTCAAGCTTATGGTAATCTATGTGCTATGGCAGGTAGAGAGTGTTTATCTTTCATTTCCTTACATGTTATATTTCATATACTCCTGAAAGATGAGAGAATCCAAACACCAATTGTGAGGTGCTAGTGTATAATTTCCGTGCTTGTTTTGACTATTGTGGCACTTGTATTTGTTGTCTATTATTTTAAACCAATGCTAAATGAACCATAACTCATAAATTGATTAGCCAAAATCATATTTGCTTGAGGAAAAGCAAATCCCAAGTGTAGGGATATTTGATAAGGATTTAAAACATACGTTTTAGGGGGTCATTTAAGCCCCAAATCATTGTATTTTATATCCGTTACTTCTTAAAATCGTTCCTTTCCACATTTTAGGTCATTTGGAAGCAAAATGCTGGAATGAATTTTTGGATGAAAAGGGATGAAAATATGAAGAAAACGGCTACGTCAAGAAAACGTAGTGCAAACGCTTTCCGGACGGCGTCCCAAACTCAAGGGCGATGTTGTCGCCTACATGATGGACTCAAATTCGCTCAAGCGACGACTCAGGTCACTTTTTGATCCTAAGAAGTGACAACGTCACTTGTATTCCAACATGCCTGTCACACTTATTTTCTACACCAGACGGCCAACTCTTTCTCAAGACGACGTCAGCTTAAACACAGACGGTGTCACAAGCCCCAATGTGACGTCGTCTGATAACATCAAATTAGCCTGATCTTTTATATATCAAATTCCCGTGTTTATGGCCTCATTTGCATTAATATGGTACTCAATTCTTTCATATTCGTTCATATTTGCATTTCAGGATAAATGAGGCGTTGGAGCGGAAAAGAAGTGATAAAAGGCCAAGTATATGTTCAGAAGATTGATTTACGAGGGCCTTTGGATTTTATGTGAAGATACATGGTAACTAGCTACTAAGGTTACGAGGTAAATATGAGCTTTGAAGGATCTGGCGTAACCAATTCTTATGGTTACGTCGTAATTATTTTAATGAAGGTTACTGGCAGTAACTTTCGGATATTTAGTTACACGTAAATTATAACTTGGGCTAAGGAGTTGAAGTCCGGGCTAAATGAAGATAATATTTACTCCGTGGATGAAAAGTAAAAATAACAAGTACAATCAGGGACTAAAAGCAACAATTCATATGAAGTTTATTTACTTCAAGGACTTGTTATAAAAATATGAAGTACGATGAGGTGCCAAAAGAGTCAACTAGTGCAAAATAGTTTCAAGGAAATATCATGACATTAAAAGTACGAAGTTGAGATGTTACTACGTAATTGAAAATGTAGTTACGGCGTAACTTAGTTACGACGTAACTATTTATTTTAGTTACGATGTAACTATTCAAGATCCGGATTTCTTTGCGATTATTAGATTCTGGCGTAATTAGCCATAAGGTTACGGTAACCATGTAATCGGGCCTATAAATACATCCCTAAATCTGCATTTTTAGTATCTCTTCACCTCTCCCGAGGGTCGATTAGGGCACCACTCTAGGGCATTTTCGGTGATCCAAACAGCCGTTTTGAAGAGAATTCACGCAATCATCATCATTATTAGCTCTACATCAAGTAATTTGTATCAAACATTATGTTCAATTCAATTTATGATTTATTCATTTTTGTTGGTATGATTTACTATATATTTGGCTAAGCACCCCTCGGTGTGGCCTAGTTATGATTCCTTAATTGTTTTGTTTACGTTTACTTTATTTCCGCACAATTATTTCTAAGTGTATGCATGCATAGTTTATTGGTAGCCACCCTTGGTTCGGTAGTTTTGAATGGCGGTAGAGGCCAATTGCCTAGGAGATATGACCACTGACCTTAGGTGAGTGGTGAGATGGGAAGGGTAAGATATGACCAAGCGATGACCCTTTCTACTTGTGCGATTTGACCAAGCGATCACCTATCGTTTGGATGAACTTAAAATTGGGGGTTTAGTGTCTAAGTTCCTAACGGTAGGGCACTCACTATTATAAATCTAGCATGTAGCGGTACTAATGAATCGCTTAGGGGACCGGGAACAACAGGACTTATGACGATCGCTGATTTCTCATGTGGTGGCATCTTCTTTGATAGGTTAAGGCGAATTGACCAAATCTGTCTCTCGACTTTGACCCCACAGAAGTAATTGGAAGTAATTAGAGCGTAAGACATTACTAGCTAGGATGAATAACTAGGTTAGCACCACTCTCCTTCATTGATCACATCTTTTCCTTTATCACGCTTTCTTGTCTTATTAGTTAAATTATTATTTCAATCTTAAAAGCAATTAAATTCGTGACATAGACTTAAGTTAATTTTCGATCCTCGTAGCTCTTGGGACGACCTTGGTTTTATCGAATACTACACCACACGACGAGGTACAACCCATTAGTGCATTAGGGTAGACCATAGGTATAACGAGTTATTATAAATATTAAAACAATTGATAAAACACGCATCAAGTTTTTGGATTCTTGGTGAGCTTATTTTAGGATTTTAATTTAAGTTTTTCTTTTCTTTCTATTTTTCTTTGTTTTCTTTGTTTCTTGAGATACGTTTCGGATGTAATCATGGAAATTGAACCAGATTTTGATAATATGACATTGAAGAAGTCGAAATGGAAAGAAAAGTTTTGAGGAATCGTCAATCATGGAGAACTTCTACGAGATCGCCTTCCCTAGAGCATTTCTTTCAACCATATGCCTATGATGATTATGTATCTCCTCAAGAGTATGATGAATTGGACATGGATAATGTGGAAAACTAGAAGGGGGGTTGAATAGTTTTACCAATTTAAAACTTCCTTTTAAATATTTAGTTCGACTTATGTCAATCTATTTGGTTGTTTATGTTGGACGTTGATAGATAGATATATAAACGTGTAATGAAAGATAAAGAGTAAGCAGCACATCACCACACTAATAAGTATTTATAGTGGTTCGGCTACAAGGACACCTTCCTTGCCCTACTCCACTCCAAGAGTCACCTACTCGAGTTAGTAAACACTACACCAATCTCCTTATGGCGGGCCTTCAGGCGTCGCTACACCTTTTTAGGTACAAAGCTAAATACCGAGTTCTTTCACACCAAGGCGAACCACACCTAACACAACGTCGCCTACCCTTTATACGGTGCTAGGCTAACCACCGAGCTCTTTCACACCAAGGAGAACTAATCCTATCACAATGTCGCCTACCCTTTATTAGGTACTAGGATAAGCACCTAGTTCCATTACTATGGAGGAACTACTACCCATCACAACACAACACCTAAACTTAAGATGATCCACTCCTTATTACAACACCATCAAGGATATCACCATCCTTGGAAATAAATAAATATTTATATGTATAACGATGCACCTCATCGATTATACGACCTAGGCATTCTTCCCTAATGCCACTTGATTTGATTCTTAGGCATCCTTCACTAATGCCTTTGACACAACGCTTGGCGCCTTTCACTAATGCCTTCGTCTTGACACCTTTAGCATTCCTCACTAATGCTTTTGACACGAACGTTAAGCACCTTTCACTAATGCTTTCGTCTTGACTCTTTTGGCATCCTTCACTAATGCCTTCAACACAACATCTACAGAGGAAGAAAGAATAATCAACAAGAGAACCTCAGTTGTCTTGATGATGACGAAGCTTGGCAACTCATGGACTAGAGCTTGCTCGACTTCAAGAAGTGGTGATCTCGCCTTTAAGAGGAACCTAGAGAATCATACAAAAACAAAAGACAAACTATATAGATCTCTTGGATCTGAGGTTAGAGAGGTATAATACTTGGGGGAAGTATGTGTGTAAAGTGGTGAGAAACAATGAAGAAATGGCTCACTATTTATAGAGGAAAAATTCTACTGTTCCCCGGATCCCACGGATCCCTTCCACAAGGGATCCGTCTAGCGTAAAGCTATGGATCTGTGGGACCCCTTTACCCATGGGTATTTTGGTTAAGGGTCATGGGTCATGGGTTGATCCATGGATCTTTAGCTAGATACAACGTATCTCTTGAGTGCAATGCACTTAGTCACTTGGGTATGGGTTGATCCATGGGTTATGGATATTATCCATGTATGATTTAAGCATGATGTCATGCAATGGGTTATGGGTCAAGCTCCATGGGTCATGGGCTTTGGGTTGTACCCAACTACATTCAATGTATTTGCCCAATGGGTTATGATACTTAAGTTTCTACCCATTTATATTACCCAATATACCACATACTAGTTATGTATATATTTTACCCAAATATGTAAACACTAGTTGTTGTACATATGTAATATTAAATCATAAAATCACTTATACTTGTTTTAGTGTTTTATGTGAAAATGTGAATATGTTAGAAACTATTAGTTCAAACCATTTACGTATTTTATTTGTTTCGTTAAAATGATTTTACATTTGTTATCGACAAAACATTAGAAGATCGTAAAATATAAATAAACTTTTTTACGGCTTATTTGTATTAACAGATAACATGACCATTCATGAATATGAATTATATACAGCCAACCGATGTCGGAAGATGAACAGCTTTAGCGATTATTCATATAACACTCCTGATCCTGAACCTGATAATAGCGAGTTGATGATTGAAAGAGCGTTGGGACCGATTTGTTGGTAGTCTGAAAATCTTCAACGCATGGAACAAGAGGAGACTCATGATGAGAAATCTATTAGGATGTGAACGCTTGGAAGTGAGGACCACGAACTTTCCTATTTCTCCTATTACTAATATTTTGCTAGTGTTTATGAACAGGATAGATAATGTCAATTTCGACGTTACCAAAGGAGGAAGAGAAGCCGAGGAGGAATGTGATGAATGGAATTTTTATGACATGTGGGATATCACGATAGAGGATGTTGAAAGGCTTAGGAAAATTCTAACACCTCCCATAACGTGATAAACCTATCCCAGTGGTAATGCAACCCTTGACATCACCTATCACACCCGCCAATGACTGCTCACAGAAAGCACCAACTACCAACCCGGTGTTGAACGAGCTTATAAAGGAATTGGAGATGAGATTTTGAATATTTTGTGGTTGACAAAGAAGCCGAATCGACCACTGCTAAAGATGTGAAGGAGCTCGAGGAACCGCTTTATAAAGATCCTTCATCATTTTCTACGGACGAAAGGGCACATCCGGCAGTTGATGAAACGAATATGGTTTTGAAGAAAGTTAGTCAACAACAACATGGAACAAGCCAATCCTCTAATCCATCAATGAACATGGGTCCGGTAAGTAGGGAAATGACTTCTCCTCTGAGGTATGACTATAATTCATCATTTCCCATCCCATAGCAAATTCACACCCTCTTGGTGTTTATTGCTATTTTCACCCACACTTGATTTCAAGTGAGGGGATGAACACCCTTTTAGTAAATAAGTGGAGTCAAGCTCGTGACTCGAACAAAAACAAAGCTTCGCGTCGAGGCACCCCATGCCTATCTTTTCTTTTTCATTTTATTAGTATAGTTGGGTTTTGTGTTTTTAACCATTTTGCATGAATCGGAGATGATTGCATCGAATATAGCGGGACCTCGACTGTCCATCGTATTGCTGGTAACTCATCCCAATGACTACGCCGTAACATATCACAAGTGGCGATTCTCTCCGAGCATTACCGAACGGCGTAATCCCATGCTATGGTTACGCTTAGCTACCTCCAAGTAGCGACCGCTGCGGTTTTGCCAGACTACTCAGCAGAACTCCTTCAATGAGTTACGCATAGTTATCCTTCGGTTCAAATTCTTTCTATAATAACACAATAACCTTGTATTAGTACTAAATGAACTTTGTGGTGCGTTCCTGATACCCTCCTCACGAGACTTCACTCGTCCATTTGGGACACCAAATGGTTTAAAAGGCTTGTTGCATATGCTAAATGCAACTGTGATTCCTACGAAAGTGAGTTAGGTTTTTCATTTTCTTTTTATACTTGTTGTTTTTCTAGTATGATGCGTTTGGTTGTCTTAAGTGAATTCAGGTTATTAAAGTTTGCTCATGAATCTCAAAACGGGACACGTTTGTTCGTGTGTCTTCGATCATGCCGAGCAAATCCAGGAGAGTTTTCTGTTCCAATTCTAACCCTTCTTATCTTTCATTTATATTCTTAAGTATGACCTAAGTGGGGGGAAGAGATTAGACATAGACACCCGTTTGATTTTACTTGCCCTTATTTTTCTAGTTTTTGATGAAAAGTGTTTCATTAATATTTTGACATGTTTTTCATTACTTAACCGATTAATCTAGACCGAAGTACACCTACCCTATATTTACATTGTGTGAGGATAAGCCTTTCCGTTTTCCCCTTATACATAATTCCACAAAAATGAGTGTGTCGGTGGCTGTAGTAGACTTTAGAACTTGGCCTTGTATATCTTTTCGAGACCATTATCATGAGCGCGTTACACTCGAGGTAACTTGGTGTGATCGGTGCAACTAGGATATAAGGCAATTTTAGGATTAAACCCAAATAGCCCATATATGTATTGTGTATATTGACTTTTCACATCAATTAGTCAATCCCCCATTAAACCCTTTTGTTGCACTCTCCATTAATGCAAGATACCCCTAGATACACCCTTCAGAGCCTTTCCTTTCATTTTGTTCACCCAATATAATTGTTTCATTACACCCATCGCCTAGCCTACCTTCTGTAGTTTCCTTATGTCCATGGTCCCGGGCTATTGGTTAATTTTGGTTCCACTAGTAAAAGTCGCGGGTTTTGAATAAAGGGTTTTGGAAGAAAATCGGGTTTAAATGATAGTTGATCTCAAGTGGGGGGATGCTTTTTATGTTCAGATATCATTTTATTTTTATTCATGTACACCTTGTCTTGCATAAAAAAATGCAAGCAAGAGTTTGTTTATTAGTTTGTTTATAGCTGATAGTAATATAAATCAGCTTATGTGTCGTATTGTGTTTAGTGTTCTCGCCTTGTTTCATCTGGTGCAAATTTTTTCAAATACGTTTTGTCATACGGATAAAATTAGAAACCCGTACATTTCTATCTCTCCTTTCAAATTTTAATCAATATTCGTACAATGGGGACATTGTACATTTCAAGTGGGGGGATGGGAGATAGAAATGGTCCATTTTGATAGAAATATGTGCTAAATTGACCCAAATTTTAAAATTCTTTTATACAGCACATTCTTTTTCATTGAAGACCCCTTGACTCTTGACCCTCGATTTTTGCTACAGAATTGAATGCGACTAGTGGTGGGGCGACTGTGGACTTAGGAATCTATTTTTTTCGTGTCTTTTTGTTTACACCCATTAATATTTCCCATGTCTTATCCTACCCTTAGTCATGAATCGAGTTTAGGTGAGGAAGCGAGCAATCATTGGTGTCTTGGCAATGGATTTGGTCATGTATCATTAGTTTTGTCCCCTCACAGAAAGGCGTGCTTCGTTAGTAATGACAAAATAACCCCATAAGTCTATGTTGAGTCAACCCATTGCCTTTTAGAATAGCTGCATCTATAGACTCTAGTGGTGGAGATTAGTATCTTTGCCAAGTCTATGATAGAATACTCGCCATAACTAAGCAGTTGAGTGATCACCCCAAAAATATTAAACACGTGAATTATGAGAGGGAGAGTGTGATTTCAATTCCCTTTTCGTGAGGTGCTCGGTTTGGAATTTTCTAGCTTAGGTGATTTTTAAACTCATAACTTCCAATTAATCTTGGGAGATATCTTTTTAAGAATTATTTAAAGGGTCTACTTGAGGACAAGTAGGATTCAAGTGGGGGATATTTAATAACATCAAATTAGCTCGATCTTTTATATATCAAATTCCAGTGTTTATGGCCTCATTTGCATTAATATGGTACTTAATTCTTTCATATTCGTTCATATGCATTCGAGGATAAATGCGTTGGAGCGGAAAAAAGTGATAAAAGGCCAAGTATATGTTCTGAAGATTGATTTACGAGGGCCTTTGGATTTTATGTGAAGATTACGCCGTAACTAGCTACTAAGGTTACGACGTAAATATGAGCTTTGAAGGATATGGCGTAACCAATTCTTATGGTTACGTCGTAATTATTTTTGTGAAGGTTATGCGTAACTCGGATATTTAGTTAAGCCAGAATTATAACTTGGCTAAGGAGTTGAAGTTCAGTGGCTAAATGAAGATAATATTTACTCCGAGGATGAAAAGTAAAAATAACAAGTACAATCAGGGACTAAAAGCGACAATTCATATGAAGTTTATTTACTTCAAGGACTTGTTATAAAAATATGAAGTACGATGAGGGGCCAAAAGAGTCAACTAGTGCAAAATAGTTTCAAGGAAATATCATGACATTAAAAGTACGAAGTTGAGATGTTACTACGTAATTGAAATTGTAGTTACGGCGTAACTTAGTTACGACGTAACTATTTATTTTAGTTACGACGTAACTATTCGAGATCCGGATTTCTTTGCGCAGTTATTAGTTACAGCGTAATTAGCCCTTAAGGTACGCCCGTAACCATGTCGGGGCCTATAAATACAGCCCTAAATCTGCATTTTTTAGTATCTCTCTTCACCCTCTCCCAGGGGTCGATTAGGGCACCACCTGTGGCATTTTCAGTGATCAAACCAGTTTTGAAGGAAGAATTCACTCGCAATCATCATCATTATTAGCTCTACATCAATTAATTTGTATCAAACATTATGTTCAATTCAATTTATGATTTATTCATTTTGTTGGTATGATTTACTATATGTTTGGCTAAGCACCACAGTCTTGGCCTAGTTATGATTCCTTAATTGTTTTGTTTACGTTTACTTTATTTCCATACAATTATTTCTAAGTGTATGCATGCATAGTTTATTGGTAGCCACCCTTGGTTCGGTAGTTTTGAATGGCGGTAGAGGCCAATTGCCTAGGAGATATGACCAACTGACCCTAGGTGAGCGGACTTAGACAGGAAGGGTAAGATATGACCAACTGGCGACCCTTCTTTCTACTTGTGCGATTTGACCAAGGCGATCACCTATCGTTTGGATGAACTTAAGAATTGGGGGTGTAGTGTCTAAGTTCCTAACGGCCGGGCACTCACTATTATAAATCTAGCATGTAGCGGTACTTAATGACTTCGCTTAGGGGACCGTGAACAACAGGACTTATGATTTGCTTTGATTTCTCTGTGGTGGCATCTTTGGCGATAGGTTAGGCGAATTGATCAAATCATCTCTCGACTTTGACCCCACCTGAAGTAATTGGAAGTAATTAGACGTAGACATTACTAGCTAAGAGGAATAACTAGGTTAGCACCACTCTCCTTCATTGATCACATCTCTTGTCTTTATCTGCTTTCTTGTCTTATTAGTTAAATTATTATTTCAATCTTAAAAGCAATTAAATTCGTGACATAGACTTAAGTTAATTTCCGATCCTCGTAGCTCTTGGGACGACCTCGGTTTTATCGAATACTACACTACACAGGACCGGGTACACTGCCCGTTAATGCATTAGGGTAGACCATAGGTATAACGAGTTATTATAAATATTAAAACCTGGTCAGTAAAACCTGCATCATCGTCCCAATGATGACTTGGCAAAGACGAAACCCTAATTGCCGCGATCAAATGGCGTCACTAGCAAAAGGCATGCGTCGTCGCAGTTGTAAAATCAATATATATACATCGAATTTTCTCTATTTTGTGTGCTATTTTAGAGAGCAAACCCTAAAACATTTGTAGTCCAACTTGGATAGTTCCTTAGGGTTTTAAACCCTCTTTACTACTTCAAGATAAGTTTGTTTATCCATTATATCACCATGTTTGATCTTTTTGTGATTGTTTGCTTGTGCTCTTGCTTATCTATCATGTGTAACCAAATTAATTGGTGTTTGCTTAGATCCAATGAAACCTAGTTATTAATTATTGTTAGGTTGTCTCTTGTTTAATTGGTTGTCATGCTAGATTAAGGAAAATTGACTTCTTCTTTCATTGTTGTAAGCTTGAACGTCCTAATTAGCGATTATTAGCCCTAGAGTGCACTAGTAGGCTCCCGTTGTATTTATTGCGTGAGTTGCAGCTTGTAGATACTAGGATATTCGGGGGGATACCTTGGTATTTGGCGATACCGGGTGTTCTAGAGGAGACTTATACACTCATAGAATTAGGGAATTTGGCACCGCCTGATGATTAAAATATGGAATACAACGCATCAATTAAACAAGGATGTGACAATTCAGCCGATCAATAAACGATAATTAAGGAGTAAGTAAATCTAAGTAAATACGCTTTTAGTTATCATAAGAACTCTTCCTACAATCCATAGCTTTAGTTTAATAAATTAGTTTACTTAGTTTTAATTTAATTTGTTTATTAGTTTAATTGGTAAAATATAAAACCCCCACTCTTCAAACCCCGAAATTTAATTTGCTTTCTATAAAATACAAAAGACTAAAAAGAATCACCCTCACCCTTGTCTTTTCCCCATACATCTCGACTAGCATCTCTATTTCCCTAGAGAACGATCAACCCCCTGGGCTTACCAATACTACACTGCAACGATTAGGTACATTTCCTAGTGGGTTGTAAAGCTTGCTCTTGGAAAAGGAAGTCTTTCAACCCCGAACCACGCATCACATGTACAGAAAATTTAAATTGTATCTCACATTAAGGAAAGCATACCATTATCTTAGTCTCAGTTGCTGAGCAGATCGGGCACTAGACCGACCACATTTCGGTCTGGTCTTCGGTCCACCTTTTTCTAATATTTGTTCTTCGGTCCGAGCTGGTTCAATCCTACACACAATTGACCATTATGCTTTGTTGGACCAGACCAGACTGACCCAGACATGAAACGAACATTTTGGTCCTCTCCTTGATCCAGTGTTTTGGTCCAAATCAGTTTCAGTCCAGTCCGGTTTTGATCGATCCGATCCGGATTTCAGACCATGATCAGACCTAGTCTTAGTATTGTTTTAAAGTTAAAAATTGTACATAATTTACATTAGAAACTACATTAAAAAATATATTTCTTTTGGTGCAAATTACATTAAATAATGTAGATATTCAGAATTACACATGACTCATTATCTTTTTCCGTAAGGATTTCAGAAATACGTGAACCTAACTAACCCAATCGGTCCCGAAAATGGAAAACTAAACCGAAACTATGATCTACAAGAGCACTAACGGGCAGTGTACCCAATCATAAGTACTCTAGTATTTAATAAAACCGAGGTCGTTTCAAGAGCTATAAGACGGAGTCTAATTTAAGTTCTCTATTTTCACTAGATTGGTAGTTGATTGGTTTGATTAATTAAACTAATAATTAAACTAGAAATGAAACGTAAATAAGAAGACAATCGATAGGGGAAGAATGTGCTAGCCTAGTTACTACTTTATCTCAAGAATGATCCTATTCCTATGTGTTGTAACACTCCCAAAATTTTGCAGCAGAAGATAGTGTCATTGGGGTGTTACTTCATAGCACAAAGTACAAGTTACAGAAAACAAACTCTAAATGAGACGTTTTGAAAAGATTATGATTCGATTAATATAAAACATCAGACTTTACAAAGAGGTCCCAACAAGTTTGAAGTACAATAATAGTACAATATAAAAGCTTTTCAAGTTTATCGAATGATAATAATGGATTGTCTTCAAAATAATCGTGCACCTTCACATGCCAGCTAATTCATTTCGAACCTGAGATAAACATGCTAAAAGTGTCAGCACAAATGTTGGTGAGTTCATAGGTTTATTGTAAATAAGATAAAAACCTTTATGTAAAAATCCGCGTGACAAGTATATGTAAACCTAATCCTCAAAAGAAGTATATATCAATCTAATCTTGTTACAAATCCCGCCCATACAAAATTTGTAACATCTTAGGTCCACATATAGGTTTATATTAATAAATGTAAATTTAACTTCGGACCACAAGAATCAATGTTTGATTCAACGATATATTCGATTGTAATTGCTTTGACCAGTATATTCGGTCATTTGATTAATTTCACCAGTACAGTCGGTAGTATTTGATTTCACTTATTCGGTCGGTAGTAATTGATTTCACCAATACAGTTGGTAGTAATTGATTTCACCAGTACAGTCGATAGTAATTGATTTCACCAGTATAGTCATTTAACGTTTCCTAACTTAGGCAATCTGAAAATGTTTTGTGCACTTGTGTCCGTATGTAAACACTAACCGTGTGTTTAAGTGGAGCGAGTAATATGTTTCAATAAACAAGTAGAGTGTTTCATCAACTGAGTAAAATATTTCAGGTAAATGAGTAAAATATGTAAGTAAAACGAGCATGTATCTTCCACAAGGAATTTATAAAACAATTAAACGAGTGAAAGTGGGGCTACGAACTCACCGATATGATAAGCGATAGGTCACGATGGTATAGAGTGTACCGAGAAGTCACGAACGTAATGACGACAATGATTAGGATGAAAGTTACAAGAATAACCAAAAAGAACTAATCCTAAATCCTTCCAATCTTCAACCCTTGCTTCAAACCCTTAACCCAAGCTTCCAAATTAATTACCATTCCTTAAAAACCATTGATCTACATTTATCTAAGTTATAAAAACCCATGTTAAACTTTCATGAAAATATCTTGGAAAATGGATGAGATTTGTGGTGATTTTTAGAGTTTTATGGTTGAAATAGAAGTAGGAATCAATAAGGATCATAAGATTATGCTTGTGATGGATGAAACTTGCAAGAATCAAGATCAAAATGGTGAAAAAGCGTGTGTTTGGTCGTTGCTTATGACAAGAGAGAAAGAGATATGAGTTTATGATCTAACTTTGACTAGTTATGAATATCTAGATATTATAAGACTTAGGTTGTACCCATTAGGCTTTGAGTTAGTTGTTTATTCATTAAGCTATGTAACTAGCATATATCTATCATTTGGTTTTATGTACACAATTACAATTACATCAATACAATATCTTTTGAAGTTTTATAAGAGTGATCACGGATAAGGAAAAAGGTTCACAAATGGTCACAGTGTCCCCCGATTGAACCACATCCATTTGACTAAAAAACATGCCTTCTTCGGATAATATGAAAATGAAAATCCTCATCCAATTACATAGTGCTTTTTATGTTTTGAAGTAATAACTTTTGAAATAAAATGTCCAAACGATTTGTACATAAAACATTTGTCTAATCTATCCAATTAGTGACACATAAACTAGATATTTCCTTTCTTCATATCTATTATATTGGCTGATTTGCCTTAAGATCCCTGTTAGAATTAAGCACATGAATTAGACACACTATTTTTTAACTAAAGGGTTTATAAATACGGAACCAGTAATATGAATGCGAGAAAGTAATGGAAGATTTATGGGACAATTAAGTTGGTGTTTACAGAGAGGCAACGAGGGACTTGTCTCCTAAAGTTATATTTGACCACAATAGTATATTCTGTTTTTTATTCGTAAACATGATTTAGGTTGACTTTAATCGTTAATTTAAGATTATGTCTTACACTTGACACTTTTAACAGATAAATAATGTTATACGGAGTATTATCTTAAACAAGGTTTAGATTGACTTTCATCGATATTGTATGGTGTTTAGATGTCTCTAGCTTAGTGCCTCGGTCTCTTGTCTAGATTTCTATTAGTCAAATGAAACAAAGCATTTGATAAGTTAGTGTTTAGAAAGTGCCAAATTGATAAAAAGCCTAGCTTAGCATTTTTACCGATTGTCGACGAGAATACTAGTATGAACTGCCAAGTGTCAAAATCTTACAATGACAATAATGGAATGGTCCTTGGACCGAAACTTATGGCACCAATTATATGAAAACAAGTATTCTAGCATCATCTTGAAAAAAAGTTGATCATGTAACTTCGGGTGATGTACTGAACTACTGACGTATGACGTATATGAGCGTGTCCTTGTATAATGATTATGAATGATGGGGCCGACAAGTTCCATCTGCATCTCGTAGTGAGGGGGGACGCGGCTCGTTAGCTAGACCGACGTTGGTTGGGTCACCATTACAACAAGCCTTATAGGACCCTTGAATATATAAAAGTCGTGACATGCATGCATGGCAATGTTTTATGTTCGAATACGTTGACATGTGAAGTCTTACTTGATGTTCCTCATTATTTCCATTGGTTATTAAATTATAACTGCATTCAAATTTAGGACCATCTTAGGATGTATCTAAATATTTAGATGTGTGCTTTCAAATGAACCATTATGAGGTATTTTAGCACTCAAGGTTAGAGATAGTTATGTTCACAAGAGGATGTAATTTCTATGTCACAATTATGCATATTTTGCTTGCCACAACTTTTACTTTTGCGTTATACGCATCAGCTCATACAACTAATTAAGCACGCTATACATGTTTAACGATGCACATGAGTAGGCCCCCAACAAAAGGGTTATTCTCCAAGCGAACAGCCACAATTATTATCTCTCACATACCTTCATCATGTGAAATAGTAACTAACCTATATTTTTACCTCACAATAATAATGATGCTAATGGTTTTTTTATCTTCCGGAACCGAATATCTTCACTAGTTACAACTCGAACTTAACAAAGTAAACAAAAAACATATATTCCGTATTGATATAATTAAAATCTACACCTCTTACCAACATGGTTATTCCATATTTCAGAAACTAACATAAAAGCTCCTCATCAACGCATTGAATGGTTTGACTAGGTGTAATTTTTTATTTTTATTTATTTATTTATTTTTGAACGGCGAATTTTATAAAAAAAACTAGCAAGACGTTAGAGAAACAACATTACAAAATAAAAAAAGGACGGGTTTTTCACCCAATCAGTCCAACTAACATTTAGCTTAATTACATCTATAAATACACTAAGAAAAGGACCGAGCCACTACATCATTGAATAATGTCGCCTTAAGAGGGGAACTCAAACCAAAAATCAGCTTAATTCAAAAATTCCAAACAAGCCACCATATGATATAGAAAACTCCTTCTAGCACCTCTTTGCGAAGACCTTGAAGATGAATATTTGACAACCAAATCCTCCACTCCTTAAACGAAGAAACCTCCAATAACTAGAAATCCCACCAAGTAGAAACCTTCCGATAAATATCTCTTGTCATAGAACATGAGAAGAAAATATGACTCGTGGTTTCAGCAACCTTACCGCAAATCGGGCATAAAATCGACTGAATATCCAGTCCTCTACGAGACAAGTTAAACCGAGTGGGCAAACTATCCAACTTAACCTTCCAAGCATGAATGTTAACCTTTTTAGAAACCGCTTTTAACCATCTAGTTTTAGAAGAGACATCAGGTAACATATGATCATCGATATATCTCCTAACTGAAGTAACAGAAAACTCACCTGAGCCCATTAGAAACCAAACCCACCTGTCATGCATCTTTGGAAGCGAGTAACCTTCTAAATTTTCCAACAAACTATAAAATTGCTCAAACTCCACCCCACCTCTTGGACAACGCCGTAAAGACACCCCTACATTTTTCTGAACCAACTTATGTGCCACTGTGATGTTCTTATTTGATTCAAAAGCAAAGACTCTTGGATATAAAGATTTAATTGACACATCTCCCTTCCAAACACCCTTCCAAAAAAGAGTATTCTCACCATTACACACTCTTTTCTTAATAAAACCAAGTCAATCCTGCTGTTTTTAAGCTTTTCCAATTCTCGAACAATATCCAACCAAGTCGAGGCATGCTTAGATGAAGATCCAAGAGAACCATTCTCACCATACAACGCCTTAATGTTGATGAACATCACCACCACCAACCATCATCACATTTTTTTTCATTTCATCACCAACAAGGTAATAATAAGAGTCAATTTCACCACATAAACGTAACTCATTTAAACACAAATATACCTGACAAAAACCAAAAATCACATACGTATAACTCGGTCTTCACCTTCACCAAGTCGGTCGTCCATCGACCGACTGCTTGTTTATTCTTGCCATAGAATCGTCGTGAGAGAGGTGTTTTAATTAAGGAGGACGCGTTGGTTTGGGGGGAAGCACACGTCTTGGTGCTCCTATAACAGTCTTAGGCATCACAGGCGAATACAAGACTGAGGACAGCTCTGTTGGCCACGTTACACGGGCATACGTATTTCCTTTTAACATAAACCTGATTACCTGAAGCAATCTTAAGAAGACAAATTCAAATGATAAATTCCTGTTGCGTGGTCAATATATATTAAGATTTTTTACGTCATCTTAAATAAATTAGTTCAAGCACGTACGAACAACTCACATATATCATCACAAATCGTACAAATAACAATATTTGAAGTCCTTATCAATCTAAGCCAATTAACATGTAAGAAAAATACTTCAATTTTTCCATCTTTAGTTTCCGGTAACCCACTTTATAATCAGGTGGCAAATACCAATGGCGGTTTGATTGTTTGATCTTTTGGGGTTTAAATTTTTATATAACCACCAACTCTAGTCATGATTAATTGTTCTTTTCTACCCACCTTGCATTTTTTAAGAAACACTCATTAGTAGTATATCCTAAAGTTTTGACCATAACAAATTAGCTCACAAGATTTACGTATGTGACATTAGATATAACTTTCAAAAATCTGATAAATACTCTGCTGGTCAAGCATACTGTTTGTTTATTCTTTAGTTACAAGTTTGAGAACCAACTATGCCTCCATTTTTGTTTAAAAGTAAGATTTTACTAATGATAGTCCTTAAGGCTATTAACAACAACCACTTTCAAAGATCTGATATATTGACTAGTCTCTACAAAAAGTAAGATTTTGCACTCTCCAAATTTGTTACAATAATAGGTTATGTAACCAAGTGTGAAAGATAATGTATTTGTAATTTGCACCTAAATATTTTATCAACGGATGCTAATTACTAGCAAAAGATGAAGCTCTATCACGTGCAATACACGTACAAGTTATTGTAGTGTGTGCTTACGATGCGCGTAGAATAATTGTACAACATCAAGCTTGAGTAACATTAAAGTCTCTCCAAGCTAGGTTCAATAGTCTGATGTGGAATAGAAGTAAAACGCACTTGTCAACTACACCCTAATTAAACTCTATATATACCTTCACAACACATCCATTATCAAATGTGTCTTCCTCACTTTTTCAGTTTTTCTCCTAATCATACTCATTTTTAGCAAAACTTCATTCCAATATATCTCCACCGTTTTTCATACTTTTTTCCTTGGAAATTTAAGGTTTATCACACAAACACATACATACAAGATAGCTAGTAGCAATGTTGTCTAAAAAGGTTACAGATTGCAATGCTCACGGGCAGGATTCTTCGTACTTCCTTGGATGGGAAGAGTACGAGAAGAATCCATACCACGAGACCAAGAATCCAAAAGGTATAATCCAAATGGGTCTGGCGGAAAATCAATTATCGTTTGATCTTCTTGAGGCGTGGCTAGAGAAAAATCCGGATGCAACAAGCTTCAAGAAAGATGATCAATCCATCTTTAAAGACCTTGCTCTCTTCCAAGATTATAATGGTCTTCCTTCTTTCAAAATTGTAAGCATTACTTAGCAAATATAATAAGTTATTTTAAATGATTTTAAACATACACTCACCTACCATGCTCTTATCTTATACGTAAAGATAGAATCTTATTTGGATAATTCATATATATTTAACTTTTATTGATTTTATAGGCACTAGCCCGGTTCATGTCGGAGATAAGAGGAAACGCTATTACTTTTGATCCAAGCAACCTTGTGCTCACAGCGGGTGCAACCTCCGCTAACGAAACTTTGATGTTTTGCGTCGCAAACACTGGTGATGCTTTCCTCGTTCCCACACCATATTATCCGGGGTATGTTCACATTACTTTTTTTATTCAATACATCTCTAGTAACGTGACATCAAAATTACAATGCCACTTATGATACTAATCTACTTTCCTACGTTATGTAGATTTGATAGAGATCTCAAATGGCGAACTGGAGCCGAAATAGTCCCGATTCAATGCTCAAGCTTGAATAGCTTCAAGATTACCAAATCCGCCCTTGAAGATGCCTACGAACAAGCACAAAAACAAGACCTTAAAGTGAAGGGTATTTTGGTCACAAATCCTTCGAATCCATTAGGGACAACATTGAGCTTGCATGAGCTCGATCTCCTAGTTAACTTCATCTCCAATAAGAACATCCACCTCATTAGTGATGAAGTCTACTCGGGGACTGTTTTTGGTTCATCAAATTTTATTAGTATCATGGAAGTTCTAAAGAACAAAAACCTTGCAAACACCGAGGTTTCAAAGCGAGTTCACATTGTTTACAGCTTGTCCAAAGATCTTGGTCTACCAGGTTTTCGAATTGGAGCAATTTACTCCAAAAATGATGAAGTTGTTTCTGCCGCAACAAAGATGTCAAGCTTTGGGTTAGTTTCATCTCAAACACAATATTTACTATCAGAAATACTATCAGACCAGAAATTTACAAGTAAATATTTGTGGGAGAATCGCCGTAGGGTGAAAAACCGGCAAGAAACCCTAGTAAAAGGGCTTCTAAAGGCTGGAATCCGATGCTTGAGTAGCAATGCCGGTTTATTTTGTTGGGTGGATATGAGACATCTTTTAAGCTCGAACACACTTGAAGGGGAAATGGAGTTGTGGCAAAAAATTGTTTATGATGTTCGCTTGAACATCTCACCTGGTTCCTCTTGTCATTGTAGTGAACCGGGTTGGTTCCGGGTTTGCTTTGCTAATATGTCAGAGCAAACCCTAGCACAAGCCATGAAACGAGTGAAGTCGTTTGTGGACTTGATGTCTAAGAAGAAGAATCAATCTCGACATCAACCAGTATTGCAAAATAGCGCAAGGAGAACAAAGTCGTTACCCAAATGGGTTTTTTCGCTTTCGTTGAACCAGCTTGAAGTCGGGGAACAACGTTAGTTAATCGATTGATTATCAAATTATTACGTTCGTGAATTTTTTATTTTTTACTTGGATGTGTATTTACAAGTTAATATTTTTAGTTAACCGGGATTATAGTGTATAGAAAGTTGCACTCAATCCCTAAGGATTAGGAGTGGCATATGCTTCTACAATTATTTTGTAAACTCATTGAGTAATTTTATAGTAACCTTTTTAAGTTGTTTAACTGATCTGATTACAGTACTTATATTTAATTTAACTGTATGTGTTAGTAATTAATTAATACATGTGCTAACTGACTAAACCTTTTGGTTGCTATTACAAACTATGGTTACCAAATCCTATTGACAATTTTTTAACTTTGACAATCTTTTTTGGATTTAGAAGAGATCTTGTTTGTAAAGTATTTATAACTTTCTTTTTTTTAATATTTTAATGGTTTTGTTAAATAATGATCACTGGACAAATTTTAAGACACATTATATAATTTGTTTTTTCTATACTTAAAATTGTTATGTATTTAATGCGTAATAAATGAATATAAAAATTAATTTAAATATATTTCATTTTTTATTTAACAATTCCAAGTTTTCTTTTATATTCACATTAATAATTAGGGTTATTTGCATATATATCTCTTCAAAGATCTGAAAATTGCATATATATCTTTTGCACGCATAAAAACCATTGTATTATATGTATCAAAAACTTGTAAGAAGAATATATATGAAATTATTGCAGAATATATATGGATCTCATTATGCAAAATCACCTATTTTGAAATCGGTCAAAAATCGACCATAAAAAACGGCCAAAATGCAATTCCCCCTAATTATTAACTTAAGCATTGCTTAATGAACATTGTTTACCAAATCCCTTTTAATACGGATGTTTCTTTATCACAATACAAATCTACAATATTTTATCATAATATTTCAAAGTCAATTATATATTTGCGAGGTCAATAAGTCCATCACCATAAAAATGCTCATTCATTAACACATTACACATCTTACACTAAACCTTGTAAATAATATAATTTCACTATTATAGGCTTTTATTTTATTTTATTTTTTTGGCAAGCATTTATAGATAATAAAACCACCAAGCTATACCAATAGATTGACGCAAACATGACAATGACCAAAGAAGTACTAAATATTCAAACTCCAATCGCCAACCCTAAATTCAATGTTGATGCAATTCTTGTATAATGGGAGAGCCAAATGGTAAACTATATTTTTTTTACTCATGAAAAACATAAGAAGTACACTACTACAAAAGTTTTAGAAGAGCCACTACCCTCTCTAGTCTTCAAATAGCTCCGCCCAATGCCTAAATTAAAACTTACATCCAATCAATGCCAAAAAAATACATGCAAACTCACCAAGACAATATCACTAAAAACATTCGCCCCGTAGAAAACACGATAACGAGTTAAAAACCAACTACAACCTTACAACCCTGACACAGGAACTATAATTAGTTGACCACAATTGTTTAAAAAGTCCAAAACAAACACATACATGCATGCATATTGAATTATTCATTCAATGAGTTTTATTTGAGATGCATTACTATTATAGACCGTGAGTCATTCACATGCATAAGGTTTATGTAAGTACATATATATGTAAGATCCGTTGGAAAATTTTGGTCGAAAATTGAATTTTCATGATATGAAACAAAATAGCTGACCACGTGACTTGCACGTGTCACCTCCTAACCACTTTTCCCAACTTCCAACCCGTACTATTTCCCTTTAAATACCCAGTTAGTTACTGATTTGTCGTTTTTAGTACATAAATTTTTACCGGAAGAACGGATACTCTCGGGTCGTCCTCCCAACGAGGGTGAAATGGATGATCGATTCGTTGTTTAAAAGTTACGGTGGTTTAAATGAATAAAGGGAATTTGGGTTTTTGGTTCTTAAAGAAAACGTAAATTATAAAGCAAATAAAAAGCATATAAAACAAGAAAGCTAAACACAAATAAGCAATTATACAAATTAAACTAAAAACATATAAATTTATGGGTTTTAGATTAAAATGATAATAGTTAAAGCAAAAACAATAATAAAACTAGTAGAAAGTAAATAAACTAAAGTTAACGATAAATGATAACAACTAAAAATAACGAACTAAATTATGCTAAGCAAGCGAATAAGAAATATATGATGAAAAGATATACTTGTTAAGCAAATTATCAAGATCATTAAGTGTGGTTTATTATTTCAATTAAGTTCTTTATTGATGAATTAATATCTTTTACAAATAATTATTTTGTCACAATAATTTTCATAAAGAGATATCAATATCTAGATTAAAACCCAATTATTTTCACGGCTTTTGCCCGCTTCAACAACCAAAATTTCAATCTAAGTAACTTAAAATTACTAACCAATATATTTTCTAACTTTTGTAAAACCACACTTAATTCACGGAATAATCTACTCAACAAGTATATAAAAAGTCTACTCACTAAGCATAGCAAACCAACACATAGCAATTAATTCAAGAAAAGTAAATATAACTACTATACTACAATTAATAACTAGTAGATTAAAGTAAGAAAGTAGAACCGGGTGACAAACGAGAGGAATAAAACCACCCGATCAAATAAGCATAAATTAACACAAAAGTTTACAACTTTATTAATCTTATCCACTAATTAGTAAGTAAAGTTTAAAACTTTATTCACCAACAAGCTTAAAAATTACTAAAGTTTCAAACTTTATGTATTAAAAATGCTTAACGATCCTTAAGCTCCGGCCTTAGCGGTAGAGATGATGATAAACACAAAAAGATACAAACTTTAAGGGTTAGCACAAATATATAAATATAAGATTTTTATAATAAAAAGCTAAAATAATAGATAAACTAATCTTAATAAATCAAATCTTAACCACCAAACTCTCTCAAGGAGATATGTTTCCACAAAAACTAATTTGGTTACTAAGGTTAAGATTTAAAATATAAGATTTTTTTTTTTTTTTTTTTTAAAGGAAAGGAAATAAATCAAGGAAAAATATTAAATGAACTCCGAAAATTCCAAATATTTTTGTTAGAAACATAATAAAAGTGATATAAACTCACAGAAAAAGTTTTAGAATTTTCGGAATTAAATAAGTATTTTTTCGATTTTAATGTTTAAAATAGCAAATAAATCAAAATAAATAGTAAACTAGTTCAAAAAAATATAAAAAATTCACACTATCTTAAGAAAACTATGAGAAGCTACCAGAAAATATAAAAATATTTTTTTTTATATTTTTTACTATTTTTTAAAAATAAAATACGAAACATATTTTTTAGAGAAAAAGGACAGAAACTGTTTTTGATTTTTTTAAAATACTAAATCAGCTCAGAAAATTACGAAAGTTTTATGATGAAAATAAAATATATTTTTGGATTTTTTGTGAAAAGGACAAGATTTTTAGAGACTTTTTACTATTTTTAAGCTAAATAAAACAATAAAAACGTGAGATTTAATAAAAATAAACAATAAAAACTAAACTTTTATAAAAATATAAATATGATATGTTGAGCGTGTGCACGGAGCGTATAAAATACACTCACACAATCTTACTATAACTCAACTCTTCATGGCATATTTTTATCAAAAGTTTTATAAAAATAAAATGAAATAAAAAGGATTAAGAGATGAGAAGAATATAGAGATGCAAGAAATAAATAAAACTTTTATAAAACTAAAGAGCATAAAAATAAAATACAAGAGTTTGGGTACAAAATACAAATAAAGATTATAAAATGAGGTGAGGGATGTGGGTATTTATAGACCCACTAGTTACAATTTGACCCCTAATAATTTTTCATAAAAGTCTTTAAACTATTTAGATCTTGGCACAAATAAAACCCTCAAAACTTGGTCCCCAAGTTGAATTTTTCTCTTTCTTTTCTTCTATTTTTCTTTTTCTTCTCTTTCTTTTTCTTCTTAATTAATTAATTCTTCGTTTGGTCTTTAAAATTTTCTTCTCTTGCCTCGATGCTTCAAATAAAATTATCATTGGTCCCGTAACTTCGTGCTCCTTCCATTCTCGTGCTCGTTTTTGTCCATTTTGCAATATCCGTTACCTGCACATACATAAACACAAAAACACAAATACTTATGGCTTTAGGGGTTAGTTTTTGGTCTTTTTGGTCCGGTTTTGATAAAGAAAAAGGTATATGTTTTCACATATACCAAAATACCCCAGACAAGAAGATTGCCGTGTCCTCACGCAATGTAATCAACTCACGCTTCTAAAAACAAAGATTTCAATCTCTTTCTACTAAACCTATGAAAAGTGGCAAAGATTCCTCAAAAGAGATTAAGAAACCCTTATTTCTAAAAACGCCCCGTTTACCTTTTACTTCACATATAGATATTACGGTTAAGCACATTCCAATTATGAGTGACGGTTTGTTGAACTTTCATGTCGATCAATAACTCCAACATTTTTCAAACGACACGTTAGGATCACGGAGAAGGAAACACAACACAGCGTGAAATGACCATACGGATAAAATACATCGTCCCTGGTTTTTCACAAGCTCCCAAACTAAGCGTAAAATCGAAATCATTGTTAAATATGATTCTAGATGCTAACACTACCCATGGAAGTTACTTGTGTAATTACCTTTTGCTCCCATTTTCCTATTTTCCTCTAGATTTTTTATTTTTGTGAGAATTGAATTTCTTCAAGTTTCTCGTTTCGATAACTTTTATTCCGATAAAGATATAAAGCTAAGTCGCTAATTAGTTATCCATCTTCCCTCGAAAACCGTTGCACACAAGAATGAGGTCCACATCAAGGTCCTAATTTCACACGATTTAGGGAGAATATCCTTTTTATGGCGACCGAGACAACTCATCTACGAGTCCAGAGACAGAGGCTTTATTTAGACATCTCCCGGATTCAAAGTTTGGCTTAACACTTATTTCAGCACATTTGCATTTTTGCAACTTAGGCCCTTGGTATTTTCAACCACTAACTCAACGGGATTACCGTTTAATCAGAAGTCTTATTACGACTTTGAATTTTCCTCTGCCTTTTTAGAAGTCTATGACAACTTTTATGGCTTTGGATTTTCAACTTTAATACATTTGGGCTTTATTTCATGTTAATTTTTGTGCCAAACTCCGAATCCTATGGCTTTTATAACAATAGAAACAATAGCAACAAACTATCAGGAATCAGTTGTCTATTACACCGCAACACTGACAGTACCTTGATGTGTACCCAACTCTCATGGGCAAGGATTCTCTAAAGAAGAATAAAGAACTAACTATCGTCAAAAACTCAACATCTTTAATTATTATATCACAGATATGGGGTGAAACAATTTTGTGGGAAAAAAAAGCCATAAGTACCTTCGATGGGCTCTAAAGAGAACCATCTACTCCACACTTAGCATCTAAACTCATAAGTAACTCTATCATTCCTCGATCTCCGCAAATTTAAAATCCCAAATAATGAGATCTGCGGATGCTTAGCCGATAATTTTTAGATTATCTATGGTTAAGGGAACAAGCTAGGGCTCAACACGCCCGGTCAAGTCAGAATTCTATTCCTACTCTCACCAGCGGAAAGTCAACAAGGTGTCAAAACATATATTAATTAGCAAATGCTTCATCTAATGAAATTAAGTCATGCATATTTAAAGTCACTCAGGGAAACTTGCAAATTCTTGGCCTTGTGAGCTAGAATTCGCATTTTATAGCTTCTTGTCTAAGAGACTAGCAAACTTTTCAATCAAAAAGACTTAACAAAAGCTTCAAAAATTTTAAATTTTTCACAATTTTTGCACAATTTTTTTTTCAATTTCTAAGGAAAAGCGGGGTTCGAGAATACACGGCAAAAACAAGCAAGTGCGGTCAAATCAAATCGAAGATTACCCACCCCAGACTAAAATCAAACATTGTCCTCAATGTTTAAAGGTAAGGGTTCTCAACGTAAATCTAAAGCCATTGGTTAGTTATGCTAATAGATAAACGATAATCGATAAAGATTTGGATATCGGATTTCCATAAGAGCGTCGATCATGAAACTCGAGCGGAGAAAAGACAAAGCTTCGAGCACGAGAGTCTTCATGTATCGAGAAAAAACCTGGACATAAACAACAACAACACAAAACACGAGAAATGGAAGAGGCGAACCTCCTCACGTCACTTATTAGAAAACATAAATAAGATAAAAGGATAAGCATGGGGTGCCTCCCACGAAGCGCTACTGTTTTTGGTCACCGAGTCGCTAGCCTGACTCGTCCCCGAATTCATTTGTCCTTGGGGAAACAAGCGGAAGGGATACCCGGATCAAAGATGGTATCCTCACTCCGGAGAGAAAGAGAATGGGTGGGTTGGGAGGGAAAGAAAATGTCGGGCTCCAGCACATAAAGGATAACTCCTCCCAAACTCACATAAGGTATATCAAGAAAGAATGATCCATCATCCGGCGGTTTTTGCGGGTGGACGAAGGGATGACGGATCACAATGAGAAAACTCCAAAGAAGATGGGAGCTCATGGTAATGGATAAGAGGTGTAGGCTCAACAACGAAGGCATCCATCGGAGGATCCTTATCTCGAATGACGGTTATAACATGAAAGTCATCAATGAATATCCCGGGTTTAAAAATTTTGTCTTCACATGAGGGCTCAACGGGATAAGTGATGGTCGACTCATCAGAGGAAGGAGAATCATCAGCAAGTAACAACGTATCCCCCTCGGGATCATTCATGGCATCCTCAATACCCGGTGGTATCAAGTCATCAATAGCATCCTCAATGATCGGGTCACTCATCGGAGTATCGGAAATTTCGTTCAAAACCTTGCTCATATCATCAACATCAAAGTAGAATCGCTCAAGAATCGGAGGATAAACATCGATAGTAGTGGGATTACCACTAATCTCTTCATCAAATTGGAAAGTTTCAAGCTCGGTAGAGAAATCACTATCTTTAACGGAGATAGGAGGCGAACTTGAATTGTCGTTAAGGGCTTAAATCCTATAAATGAGAAGATTAACATTCAACAATGTTTGACGTAATGCTTCATCCTCGATCTGAACATCATCGGGTTCAATCTCTTCAATTTCCGGCTCAAAATCATTTACTTCATCTATGTTGACAGACTCAGAAGGTAAATCGTCGACGAAATCGATGTCTCCATAAGAATCATCATCGGAATCGGAGAACATCTCAACATGATCGCTCGAATTATCAAGAGAAGGCTCATCACAAATATCAACAACCCCAGACTCTCTTGGGCTTGGGATAAGGATCTCAACATTAGATGATTCCGTTTCCGGAATAGTACTAAGATGCTCATCCCCCATTATGAGAGAGTCAACGGGTTCAACAATGTTCGAAGAAATAGAATCATCGACCTCTTCCAAATTGACGTCACTTCTCTCAACCGGCGTGAGTGAAGGGGAAGGGTCGGAAATGAAAGGCTCAGAAATGGGAGTGGGATTGCCACTCGGAGGAGTATAATCGTCATCCGAATCAGAATCGTAAGCGAAGGTCTCCGGTAACTAATTTTAGCGGCTTGCTCTTCAGCGAGTAATTCACCATAAGTTTTCTGAGGAGGATCTTCTTTTCCGTGGGAAAGTTTATCAAGAAGATTCTTAAGATCAATCATTATTTCCAGAAATTTTGGATTAGACATTAGTGAAGGTTGTAGTTGAACTTCTTGGTATTGTGGAGGTGGGTCATAAGAATAGTCGTAATTGTTACAAGGAACTTGCTCGTAAACAATCGGATTCTGCATCTGACAATCGAAATTAACGTGCGGACCTCCACAATACTCACAACAGTACGATTGTTGTGACGAATAAGGGTAAGGTTCATAACCAAAGGTCGAATTGTTAAATTGAGCTTGACATTGAATACCTTGGTGAGGACCACCACAGTACTCACAAGAGTATGTCTCCGGCTCATGGTACAAAGGTTGATTAGGGAAATTGGTTGTCTCATTGTAAGGATTGTGATGATACTCGGTTCCGGAATTTCCATTGCTACAACCGGGACAATTCCCACCATATTCGGGTCCTCCGCACCATATGCACAAGAGCTGATAAATTGAAGAATTATCCGGATAAGAGTTCGCAATTTCCACCATTTCCGTGATAGGCTCGGATTCTAGAACGGGAGTCATCTCGGGCTTAGAAACATATTCCATTTCCCTCACCGGAGAAGGAGTAGGAATCGAAGGTTCTTCAATCAAAATTTTCCACCATGCTATTATGTCGTCATCAGTATGAAGAGTACCCTTTTGTTCTAGACGTGCATAAAGACGGGTGAGATCTGGATTTGGATTGATAAAATTCTGGCATACATTACAAAATCCATTTCGACAATTATTACCGCACCCGTCGCAAATACATCTCAAACATCGATATTGATTCTCTTCCATCGGATTTTTACAATGAAAGCAATGTCGTGACGGTTTTGTTTCATGAACGATGGGGTCATGAGGACCTCCACATCGAGCACATTTAAGAGATGCCATAAGAATTATACTTTTAGAAGAAGAAGAGATAGAATTATCGGATTAGAAGAGAAAGAAGATAGAATTAAACGGTTCAAGAGGGTATTGAGATAAAGAACTGACGGTTTAGAGGATAAAGACGATTATTTTTGGGTTTTTATAAAATCAAACATAAAAGAAAAACAAATTTTGAAAAGAAAAATATTTTTGGGTTTTTTTTTTTTTTAAACACTTTAGGAAAAGTGTTTATGATTATTTTATTTTTGTATTTTTATAATTTTATGAAAAGTATTTACAAAAGAGAGGGAACTCCACGGAGGAGGGTCTTCAAATACCAAACTTCAAACTCCGAAACGAAAAATCGCTAACACACCTCCCCGGCAGCGGCGCCATTTTTGATTTGATCGTTTTTAGCACATATAATTTTTACCGGAAGTACGGATACTCTCGGGTCGTTCTCCCAACGAGGGTGAAATGGATGATCGATTCGTTGTTTAAAAGTTACGGTGGTTTGAATGAATAAAGGGAATTTGGGTTTTTGGTTCTTAAAGAAAACGTAAATTAGAAAGCAAATAAAAAGCATATAAAACAAGAAAGCTAAACACAAATAAGCAATTATACAAATTAAACTAAAAACATATAAATTTATTGGTTTTAGATTAAAATGATAATAGTTAAAGCAAAAACAATAATAAAACTAGTAGAAAGTAAATAAACTAAAGTTAACGATAAATGATAACAACTAAAAATAACGAACTAAATTATGCTAAGCAAGCGAATAAGAAATATATGATGAAAAGATATACTTGTTAAGCAAATTATCAAGATCCTTAAGTGTGGTTTATTATTTCAATTAAGTCCTTTATTGATGAATTAATATCTTTTACAAATAATTATTTTGTCACAATAATTTTTCATAAAGAGATATCAATATCTAGATTAAAACCCAATTATTTTCACGACTTTTGCCCGCTTCAACAACCAAAATTTCAATCTAAGTAACTTAAAATTACTAACCAATATATTTTCTAACTTTTGTAAAACCACACTTAATTCACGGAATAATCTACTCAACAAGTATATAAAAAGTCTACTCACTAAGCATAGCAAACCAACACATAGCAATTAATTCAATAAAAGTAAACATAACTACTATACTACAATTAATAACTAGTAAAGATTCAAAAGTAAAGAAAGTAGAACCCGGGTGACAAAACGAGAGGAATAAAACCACCCGATCAAATAAGCATAAATTAACACAAAAGTTTACAACTTTATTAATCTTATCCACTAATTAGTAAGTAAAGTTTAAAACTTTATTCACCAACAAGCTTAAAAATTACTAAAGTTTCAAACTTTATGTATTAAAAATGCTTAACGATCCTTAAGCTCCGGCCTTAGCGGTAGAGATGATGATAAACACAAAAAGATACAAACTTTAAGGGTTAGCACAAATATATAAATATAAGATTTTTATAATAAAAAGCTAAAATAATAGATAAACTAATCTTAATAAATCAAATCTTAACCACCAAACTCTCTCAAGGAGATATGTTTCCACAAAAACTAATTTGGTTATTAAGGTTAAGATTTAAAATATAAGATTTATTTATTTATTTATTTATTTTTAAAGGAAAGGAAATAAATCAAGGAAAAATATTAAATGAACTCCGAAAATTCCAAATATTTTTTAGAAACATAATAAAAGTGATATAAACTCACAGAAAAAGTTTTAGAATTTTCGGAATTAAATAAGTATTTTTTCGATTTTAATGTTTAAAATAGCAAATAAATCAAAATAAATAGTAAACTAGTTCAAAAAAATATAAAAAATTCACACTATCTTAAGAAAACTATGAGAAGCTACCAGAAAATATAAAAATATTTTTTTACGTTTTTTACTATTTTTTAAAAATAAAATACGAAACAGATTTTTTAGAGAAAAAGGACAGAAACTGTTTTTGATTTTTTAAAAATACTAAATCAGCTTAGAAAATTACGAAAGTTTTATGATGAAAATAAAATATATTTTTGGATTTTTTGTGAAAAGGACAAGATTTTTAGAGACTTTTTACTATTTTTAAGCTAAATAAAACAATAAAAACGTGAGATTTAATAAAAATAAACAATAAAAACTAAAATTTTATAAAAATATAAATATGATATGTTGAGCGTGTGCACGGAGCGTATAAAATACACTCACACAATCTTACTATAACTCAACTCTTCATGGCATATTTTTATCAAAAGTTTTATAAAAATAAAATGAAATAAAAAGGATTAAGAGATGAGAAGAATATAGAGATGCAAGAAATAAATAAAACTTTTATAAAACTAAAGAGCATAAAAATAAAATACAAGAGTTTGGGTACAAAATACAAATAAAGATGATAAAATGAGGTGAGGGAGGTGGGTATTTATAGACCCACTAGTTACAATTTGACCCCTAATAATTTTTCATAAAAGTCTCTAAACTATTTAAATCTTGGCACAAATAAAACCCTCAAAACTTGGTCCCCAAGTTGAATTTTTCTATTTCTTTTCTTTCTTCTATTTTTCTTTTTCTTTTTCTTCTTAATTAATTAATTCTTCGTTTGGTCTTTAAATTTTTCTTCTCTTGCCTCGATGCTTCAAATAAAATTATCATTGGTCCCGTAACTTCGTGCTCCTTCCATTCTCGTGCTCGTTTTTGTCCATTTTGCAATATCTGTTACCTGCACATACATAAACACAAAAACACTAATACTTATGGCTTTAGGGGTTAGTTTTTGGTCTTTTTGGTCCGGTTTTGATAAAGAAAAAGGTATATGTTTTCACATATACCAGTTACCCATTTTGTTCAGTTCTGTTTTGTAAACATTTCCCTCTCATTTTAGTCATTCAACTTGTAACTGATTCATGATTAAAGCTTGATTATCATCAATGGAGATATAAGGTTCAAATAATATTCTTGTCATTATGATTTCATCTTAATCTCAAGTTCTTATACCATTTCGTTATTGAAATCTATAAGTTTATATCAATTGGTATTAGAGCTTCCTTCCTTGAAACTGCGTTATCGTCCCCATTCAATTTTGTTATCTCATTCTGTTAACTGAAAAAAATATGGTTCTTGATTGTGTTTCAATTTTAATCAATTCTTTTGGGTTTCAATCAGGTTTTTAATTTTCCGATGGAGTTTGTTTGTTTTTTCAGCGAGCAGTTAGTTTTTTGGTTATTCAGTGACGATTTCCATGGGGATCTCTAATTTGGCTGACACACTTACTGATATCAAGAATTCGCTTGAGAACACGAACGAGAAACTGAAGATATGCGTGAAGAATCAAGAATTCTTGAATTGGGAATTGCAACAAGTTAGTTGAAAAAACAGAGGAAAGAATGGTAGAATTAGTAATGGTGAAAATGATGTATGTAATGTGTTTGATGGAATGTTAGAGAACAAGATTATTAGAAATGATGGTACCGTTCAAGAGTATTACGATGCATTTAACTTGTTGTTTGGTAATAAAGGTTCGATGAATTGTATCTTGTTGATCTTTTCGTATGGCATTTGCATCCAAACATTAAAAAGGGGGTTGGTTTGTTTAAACCTAAATGCCTTTCGGATGCTTATTGTTTGGCTAAGTGTCAAGAAGCAGCGAACAATATCATGAAAAAGAACTCTAATACGCCGTTGCCCTGTTCTTCAAAGATTGGTAATTCAAAAGAAGTAGAGAAAGAATGCATTGTGTTAGTGATTCACGAAGAATGTTGGAAAGAAAATGTTAATGTCGAAGTTAAAGAAAGTGAATGCACGGAATTGGTTGTTCTTAATGAACTTTGTGAAGAGCAGGTTGAGGGTATAGGAATGAAATCAAAGGA
Organism: Chrysanthemum makinoi; assembly: GCA_910596185.1. Classification (NCBI taxonomy): domain Eukaryota; kingdom Viridiplantae; phylum Streptophyta; class Magnoliopsida; order Asterales; family Asteraceae; genus Chrysanthemum; species Chrysanthemum makinoi. The sequence goes on from OU343220.1 coordinate 209,274,760, forward strand.
GTTGGTTTTATTGGATGACAAAAACATGGGTATGATGTTCTAAAGATGATGATACAGGGGAAGAAATCTCAAAAGATATGGAGATTAATAGCAAGAGTTGGGTGGCTTTCGATAGTCATTGTATGGGAAGTGAAATCGTTACTGGAAATAAGATACAAGATGACATTGTTTCATTCAACTGATGATGTATACAAGTCTATGACACCTAGTTGGAAGGAAAAAGTCAATAATGATTTTAAGAAAGAAAATAGCAGTAGCTTTGTTGATTTAGTGGTAAAAGAAAATGGCAGTAGCTTTATTGATTTAGTGGTAACAACAAAAATTGTTGAAAAGACTATGGTCTCTGCTAAAATGATTCAAGAAAATAAAGGAGACCGCATCTTTAGAAACCAAGATAAAAAGGATAATAGTGTGGTCAAGGAGAACGTGGGAAGAAGGGATTTAAGTAAATTGATTTTTTGTAAGGAGGGAATGAATGTAATTTCCAATAGGAAGAGAAACTTAGATTGTGTGGTTATGGGCGTCAATGAATTTGTGGATGGTATAAATTTAAGTTTAGGAAATCTTGTTTTGAGAAGCAATTTCAAGTTTGTAGTTAATGAGTATGAAAGGAAAATGCTTAGAGCTAATAAGAAGAGTGGCACTGTTTATGTTTCTGCTAATGTGGGTCATCAAACTCAGAGTGGTTTATCTCTAAGACATTCAAAATGGGTTACAACTATATGCAATTAGTACAACATTACACTTAGTCGACGAGTTGGTGTTCTAAAAATGAGAAAAATGAGTGCTTTTGATACAAGTGTGTTACTAAGAAGTGCTAAGGAGGTAACAAATAAGGAACCAACTTTTGATCATTTGATGTTTGATACTTGGAAATGTTTGGAAAGGAAAAAGAAATTTCAAAAAATGGGACAAGATGTAGCTTGGTTAAATTTATTTCTTGAGCTATTCTCAAAAATTGGATGTGGTGCTAAAGCTGGTTGGTTGTTGGGAAATAAAAACAATTCTGGGTGGCTGGACCAAATAGATGACAAAAGCAATGAACTTTTTGTTCAAGGTGACTTTAAAATGTGTGTGCAGATTGTCCAAATGTACACATCAAAACACAAGATAGTCATGATGGGTAAGCCTTTTGAATTTTTGTCAATTATGCAAGATTCTCTTAGAAAATGTTACAATACACAGTTGTTTGAGCTTGAATTCACTTGTGGGGTATTGAGAGGTTTTGAATTTGGTGATGATGAGTTATATCAGCAAGGGAGGTGGATTAAAGATTTAGAAAATGAAACTAAAGGATTTATACATGTAATTAGTCAAGTAAGGATTGGATCAGCAGTTTTAAGAAGGAATGAAGTGACATGTAATTTGGAATTTGATACACAATGTGATGAGCTTAAAGGAAAATTGAGACATCTAGATGTAAAGTCTTTTTGTGGGCATTCTAAATTTTTGAAGTATGGAGTTAATCTTGGTTATTTAAAGTATGATATGTGGAAATGGCCTACAAGGAAGAAAATGGGTGGAACACAATGCAAAGTTAAGTGTAGAAAGCGGAAATTTGACATGCGGAAATGGCCAAAGAGGAAAAAGTAAAGAATGAGAGAGTCATTTGTAGAGTTTTAATGGAATGAAGACATGTACATCATGTGTAGATTAATAGTAACAAGAATGGGCACAATGACCTATAAGTTGCAGCCATTAGACACAACAAAAGTCTATCATGTTTTCTATGTTCGTCAATTCAAGAAATGCAGTAGTAAAATGACTATTTGTGACAAAGTTTTTTTGAATGCTATGGGACCGCAAGCTTTTCTAGAAAGAAATTGCAAAAGAAAGATAATAAGGTTGTTGTGTATGTTGGAAATCAGTGGAAAAAATGGCAGTGTTATTTCAGAAGGTTTTACAGTTGCTTCATAAGTTATTTCAGATGAAAGGATGCAAAAGAGGGGGTGATAAAGTTGTGTATGTGCTTGTGTTTGTTCTTGTTCAGTGGCTATTGGTACTGCTATTGGTGCTACATGGGAGTGGATTGAAGACCTGATGAAGAGGTTCACTCAGTTTTTTTTAAGACACTTGAGGGCAAGCATCATTTCAAGAGAGGTGGTTTGATATGAAACAAAATAGCTGAGCACGTAACTTGTACCTGTCACCTCCTAACCACTTTTACCACCTTCCAACCTATACCATTTCCTTTTAAATACCCAGTTAGTTACTCATTTTGTTCAGTTTTGTTTTGTAAACATTTCCCTCTTGTTTTAGTCATTCAACTTGTAATTGATTCACGATCAAAGCTTGATCATTCATCAATGGAGATATAAGGTTCAAATCATATTCTTGTCATTATGATTTCATCTTTATCTCAAGTTCTTATACCATTTCGTTATTGAAATCTATAAGTTCATATCATTTCACCAATTATACTGTGAACGAGATATCGATATCAAACCGTGATGTTTAAAAAAAAGATATGAAGTTTGAAAGTATAAAAGCCATAACAACCTATTAATTGGTTTGGTAGTTAAATGGTGAATGTGGAAAACTAGAAGGGGTGGTTGAATAGTTTTACCAATTAAAACTTTGTTTTAAGCTAATTAGATCGACTAATGTCAATCTATTTTGATGTGCGTTGGATGTTGATAAACAAACATACAGAAATATAAATATATAATGAAAAGATAAAGAGTAAGAAGCACAAAACCACAGCGCGAGTATTTATAATGGTCCGGCTACAAGGACACCTTCCTTGCCCTACTCCACTCCCCGAGTCACCTACTCGAGAGTTCGTAATCACTACACAACACCGAATCCCTATAATGGAGAAACCTTCACAACGTTGCCTACTTTTTCTTCGGTACAAGGCTAGATACCGGGTCCTTTCACCAAGGAGAACCAAACCTATCACAACGTCGCCTACCCTTTATCCGATACTAGGCTAGATACCGAGTTCCATTACAATTGAGGAACTACTACCCAACACTACACAACACCTAAACCCCAAAGGAGACTAACTCATTATTACAACATCATCAAGGATATCAATATCCTTGGATCCAATACTAATCTATCTTGTACATCGAAACACACCATATCGAATGTACACCTTAGGCACCTTTCACTAATGCCCTTGGCTTGACTTCTAGACAACCTCAATGCCTTTAGCCTTGACTTCCAAGAACTCTTCACTAGTGCTTCTAATATGGACGTTCGACACCTTTCACTAATGTCTTCGTCTTGACCCTTTAAACATCTTTCACTAATGTCTTTAACACTACACTTCTTATGAGAAAGAAGAGAACTATCAACAAGAGAACCTCAGTAATCTTGATGATAACGAAGCATGGCAACTCATGGACTTGAGCTTGCTCGTCTTCAAAAGATGGTGATCTCGCCTTTAAGAGGAACCTAGAGAATCACACAAAAACAAAACTACATACATAGATCACTTGGATCTGAGGTTAGAGAGTTTATAACTCAAAGAGAAAATATGTGAGAAAAGGGTAAGAAACAATGAAGAAATGGCTCACTATTTATAGTGAGAAAACAACTACTGTTCCCCGGATCCCACGGATCCCTCCCTTGAGGGATCCGTCCAGTGTATTAACTGGGATCCGTGAGACGCTCCCTTTTGCCCATGGGTTTTGGGTCATGGGTCATGGGTTATGGGTCATGGACATCAAGTAGGTTCAATGTACCTTCAAGATGCAATGCATCTAGTCCATGGTTCATGGATTAAAACTATAGGCCATGGATTAAAATCATGGGTCATGGATATTATCCATATATGACATAAGCATGATGTCATGCAATGGGTTATGGGTCATGGACTTTGGGTTGTTCCCGACTACATTCAATGTATTTGGTCAATGGGTCAAATACTTACGTTTCTACCCAATTGTATTACCCGTTATAATACATACTAATTATGTATATATTTGCCCAATATGTAAACACTAGTTGTTGTACATATGTATTACTACATCATAAAATCACTTATACTTGTTTTAGTGTTTTATGTGAAATCGTAAGTGCGTTAGAAAACTATTGGCTCAAACCATTTACGTATTTTATTTGTTTCGTTAAAATGATTTTACGTTTGTTATCGACAAAACATTTAGAAGATCGTAAAATATAAATAAACGTTTTTATGGCTTATTTGTATTAACAGTGAATAATGTTGTAGAATTTCATTAATCTAAGACTTAATGATTGAGGTTCCTTTGTTGACTCCTTTAAGCATAACAAGAGCATAATGTTCCTTTGAAAACACATAAGTTTGGAGAACACCCAAAATAATACGAAATTCAATTTAAAACCACACTAACGTTATCGTGTAGTATCGTTGTTAACAAATCATGTGTCGGTCCAGTGAGAAATTCATGCCGTCACATCCGATAGTACAGCGTATTGTTTTGATCATTGTATCTTAGGAAATAGACAGCGAATAAAAGGAGAATTTGTTTTAAGGTAGCGTGTCAAACACGTGCCTCGATCATGTTATACTTTTGGGATCCCTTACTCTATTTCATTATTTATTTTTTTAATTATGATTTGTCATGAATGTTCTTGTTTTTAAATTTCTTGGTTATATTATTTTGATTCTGATAAGAGGTGGTACATATTATACAATCCTAAAACATATTTTTCTGACTTTATTTAATCAGAAAAGATACACTACATAAACCAGTTTAAATAGAAAAGTGTTCACAATACATGCATGGTCATGTTTTTGTCCAGACTCCATATGTATAGTCTTTGTCTAGATTGTTATAAATCTTCTTTAGTTGTCTTCTTGAATTTATGTGCAAATTTTACTTTATAATCATGTTCAAACAACCCCTAAAATTGATCTTGTCCAAACAGGTCCATAAACACATTCTAACATATCATGCCCAAACATCCTCTTTTTGTTTAAGATGTGGAGATCATAGTTTCTGTTGATACAAAAAAATTTGTGCAAAATTCGCATTGATAAACCATTTTGTTTGCTGAAATTCTTGATTTATAGGTTGTCTAGAAGTTACAATTTGGGTTATGCAAGATTTTATAAGCAGTTTTGATTGCTGAAAATTAGAACTTCCGTGTATAAGTTGGTTATAAAAGTTGTTTGGCTGTTGAGACATATGTAATGAAATTTTCTTTGCTGGATTTAAAACTAGTTTGGGTACTGAAAATATTTATGCCTTAATGTTTCTTTTCTAAAATTTTAAAAGTTGTTATTTTCTTAAATATGTTGTGCAGAAAAATTCTTAGGATGATTTTCTAGAAGTTGTTAATTTGCTGAATTTCGTGTAGCTGAATTATCAATTGTGCTAAATCATGTCTGCTGAAAAAATGTGTGCATAACTATTTCGTGCAGAAATTTGTGGCTATTGAGTGCCGAATTTTGTGTTCTTTGGTGAGGTTTTTTGTGCAAAATTCTTTGCTATTTATACAGGATTTAAGGCTGCTTGGTTCATCTTTTCGAGATCTTTTTTGCACACTTATGTGGTCGTTTGGTGTTGATTTTTTTAGGTGTTTTATGCTGCATTTTGTGGTTGCATTTTAAGATGCTTGGCGTGGCTATTTTAAGTTGAATTGTGAAAAACTTCTAAGGAAAGGAGTATACTTACGCACTCCGTTTCGAATTTGATGCTACTAATAATGAAGCGGAGTACGAAGCCTTGCTAGCAAGTCTCCGATTGGCTAAGGACATGGAGGTAGAAGACCTGGCTATTTTTGTTGATTCACAACTGGTGGCCAATCAGATCAAGGGCTTCTACGAGGTGTGGCAGCCTGTGATTAAGCAATACCTAGATAAAGCCAAGGAGATGCTCGAAGGGTTTACCTCCTACGACATAGAGCATGTTCGAAGGAACCAAAACAAAAAGGCGGATGCCCTTAGCAAACTGGCATCAATGGCATTCGCTCATCTAACTAAGGAGGTCCTGGTCGAAGTGTTGGCAGATAGGTCCATCGTCCGAAAGGAGGTGTCTAGTGGTGATTGGTGATGATTACGGTGGAGGATGGTGGTGATCGACGATGATTGCGGTGCACGGTGGTGATCTGCGATGGTTGTGGTGGAAGTTGGTGTTGATGAACCTGGAGAGATCTCTATATTATATATAACAGGAGGCATTTGGCATTAATGTCACCTCAATGCCAAATAATCAAATTTCATGTCACATAAGCATATGTTGTCCAACTAAGCAATTAATTGTTAATTTTCCGAATTTTATTATTTTTTTTTTGTAATTATCGGAATTTTTTTAAAGATTTTTGAAAATTGTTTATAAAAAAGGTTCCTTGCAAGGATTGAACCTTGGTTGTTTTGATAAATAACTTGTGTGTTTATCACTTAGGCAACAAGTTATTTTTGTGTTACACTTTTACTCAAGCTTTTGCTATCGAATCATTAAAGGAATCTCTGCTGTCGAAACCATTATATTATAACTTCGGCTCAAATCATCTTTGATGATTCCAAAGCAGAGCATGTTGTTTTCTATGCTCTATATTTTCATTTGTGGAGTTTTTGTATACCCTGAGTTTATGAATGCCTTTACAACATACTCAATCCAACTTGAGTGGTATGGGAGTATGGGAGTTGGGTTATACTTGTAATAACTTTATTTGGCATCCATATCCTCTTTTTGTTCACTATGATTAATATGAAAATTTACGTTTTTTTTTTCTGTTGGCAGTTCAATAGAAATATGGCCAGAATTCCAAGGTTGAATAAGGGTGCGAAAGCTCTTATTGCAGCAGGACTTCTTGGAGGCGCTGGCCTCTTTACTTCTTCTAATGTTCTTTACAATGTTCAAGGAGGTCATAGAGCAATCGTATTTAATCATTTTGTTGGTGTGAAAAACAAGGTACAAGTCTTGTTTCACATAAACATAGTTGCAACCCTTATGCTCTAGACAGTAGACACAATTTAGCGAAAGTAAACTATAGCTGCATAGTTGGTTCAAGGAGCTCGTATAGTCGTATGGCCATCATTATCAATCATGATGACTGTATGTGCAGGTTTATCCTGAAGGAACACATATGTTAATCCCATGGTTAGAGAGACCTGTCATTTATGATGTTCGTGCACGCCCACATCTTGTTGAGAGTACCTCTGGGAGTCATGACCTCCAAACGGTGAGTTTTGCTTTTTAATCTCAATCAATTTGTCTAATAAGAATGTCTCTTACTCATTTACATACTTTGACATCTTCTTTCTACAAAAGAATAAATGTTTTAGTATATTTGTTCTATTTTCGTCATGCTGAATTATTTTGTTTCGTTGGTGATATCTTCTCTGTTCAACAGTAACAGTTTTAGGTCCTACTTATATTGTGGAGGGTAAATGAAGATATGGTTTACGGATCTATTTTAAAGATAGGAAAATGCGGTCGGGCAGGTAGGGCAATGGTTCAAAACATGTACAGTAACTTTTAAGTACTAGATGGGTTGGGTTACGCACAAACACTTTGGTCAAATTTCTTAATAAAATGTTATAACTACCTCACACATTAAATAAGATCATTAAAAGTTTGTTTCAAGTATTTTAAAGGAGTTAGGATATTATATGCGTAAAAATTACACTTTGGGCTAATTTCAGCCCATTCCACTCGTTCTCTTTAGCTAAGTTCATTGATTTACACCGTTTGAGACAACATATCCTAATGTGACTAACTGTTTGGAAAAATGCCACCTCTTATACATCTTATACGATGTATTTTAATCGTGAATATACTAGTTTTGACAATTGTTTCTCGTTTGTTATTCAGGTGAATATCGGTCTTCGAGTCCTTGTAAGGCCTGAGCCTGATCAACTTCCTACAATCTACCGTACTCTTGGCCAAGACTATACTGAAAGAGTACAGCCATCAATTATCCAAGAAACTCTCAATCCGTGGGACGCTCCATTTTGCCCATGGGTTTTGGGTCATGGGTCATGGGTTATGGGTCATGGACATCAAGTAGGTTCAATGTACCTTCAAGATGCAATGAATCTAGTCCATGATTCATGGATTAAAACTATGGGCCGTGGATTAAAACCATGGGTCATGGATATTATCCATATATGACATAAGCATGATGTCATGCAATGGGTTATGGGTCATGCACTTTGGGTTGTTCCCGACTACATTCAATGTATTTGGTCAATGGGTCAAATACTTACGTTTCTACCCAATTGTATTACCCATTATAATACATACTAATTATGTATATATTTGCCCAATATGTAAACACTAGTTGTTGTACATATGTATTACTACATCATAAAATCACTTATACTTGTTTTAGTGTTTTATGTGAAATCGTAAGTGTGTTAGAAAACTATCGGCTCAAACCATTTACGTATTTTATTTGTTTCGTTAAAATGATTTTACGTTTGTTATCGACAAAACATTTAGAAGATCGTAAAATATAAATAAACGTTTTTATGGCTTATTTGTATTAACAGTGAATAATGTTGTAGAATTTCATTAATCTAAGACTTAATGATTGAGGTTCCTTTGTTGACTCCTTTAAGCATAACAAGAGCATAATGTTCCTTTGAAAACACATAAGTTTGGAGAACACCCAAAATAATACGAAATTCTATTTAAAACCACACTAACGTTATCGTGTAGTATCGTTGTTAACAAATCATGTGTCGGTCCAGTGAGAAATTCAGGCCGTCACATCCGATAGTACAGCGTATTGTTTTGATCATTGTATCTTAGGAAATAGACAGCGAATAAAAGGAGAATTTGTTTTAAGGTAGCGTGTCAAACACGTGCCTCGATCATGTTATACTTTTGGGATCCCTTACTCTATTTCATTATTTATTTTTTTAATTATGATTTGTCATGGATGTTCTTGTTTTTAAATTTCTTGGTTATATTATTTTGATTCTGATAAGTGGTGGTACATATTATACAATCCTAAAACATATTTTTCTGACTTTATTTAATCGAGAAAAGATACACTACATAAACCAGTTTAAATAGAAAAGTGTTCACAATACATGCATGGTCATGTTTTTGTCCAGACTCCATATGTATAGTCTTTGTCTAGATTGTTATAAATCTTCTTTAGTTGTCTTCTTGAATTTATGTGCAAATTTTACTTTATAATCATGTTCAAACAACCCCTAAAATTGATCTTGTCCAAACAGGTCCATAAACACATTCTAACATATCATGCCCAAACATCCTCTTTTTGTTTAAGATGTGGAGATCATAGTTTCTGTTGATACAAAAAATTTTGTGCAAAATTCGTATTGATAAACCATTTTGTTTGATGAAATTCTTGATTTATAGGTTGTCTAGAAGTTACAATTTGGGTTATGCAAGATTTTATAAGCAGTTTTGATTGCTGAAAATTAGAACTTCCGTGTATAAATTGGTTATAAAAGTTGTTTGGCTGTTGAGACATATGTAATGAAATTTTCTTTGCTGGATTTAAAACTAGTTTGGGTACTGAAAATATTTATGCATTAATGTTTCTTTTCTAAAATTTTAAAAGTTGTTATTTTCTTAAATATGTTGTGCAGAAAAATTCTTAGGATGATTTTCTAGAAGTTGTTAATTTGCTGAATTTCGTGTAGCTGAATTATCAATTGTGCTAAATCATGTCTGCTGAAAAAATGTGTGCATAACTATTTCGTGCAGAAATTTGTGGCTATTGAGTGCCGAATTTTGTGTTCTTTGGTGAGGTTTTTTGTGCAAAATTCTTTGCTATTTATACAGGATTTAAGGCTGCTTGGTTCATCTTTTCGAGATCTTTTTTGCACACTTATGTGGTCGTTTGGTGTTGATTTTTTTAGGTGTTTTATGCTGCATTTTGTGGTTGCATTTTAAGATGCTTGGCGTGGCTATTTTAAGTTGAATTGTGAAAAACTTCTAAGGAAAGGAGTATACTTACGCACTCCGTTTCGAATTTGATGCTACTAATAATGAAGCGGAGTACGAAGCCTTGCTAGCAAGTCTCCGATTGGCTAAGGACATGGAGGTAGAAGACCTGGCTATTTTTGTTGATTCGCAACTGGTGGCCATATTGTGATGGTTCGCTTGTGCAGATTTTGTGTTGTTTGATGGCGAATCTTGTGGCTGTTTAAATATAATTTAATTTGAGACTTCATATGTGCAGACCTGAAATTAAATTTTGTTGAGTGTAGAATCATGGAGCGTTATTCTGTAAACTTTGAGAACAAAATTGTATTGTTGAAAAAGGAGAACAAACAAGTTGGTTGATTTTGTATCGAGTATTAGAGAAGTTAGGATGGTGCAAATGTTCCGTTATGAATATTTTTCATATAATAAGAGAATAATTTTTTTTTTTTTTTTTTTTTTTGGCTAATTGGATATTTCAGTTGACCAATAGAATAGCTCGGTTGTAAAATCAAGCCCTCCTATTAGCCAATTGAAAAGTCAACATTAAAAAATTCCGTCAACACATGGCAATTTTTTTTTTTTTTTTTTTTTTTGAAAAATATGATATAAAGATGCATGTGTTAATATTGTGAAGAAAGAAACTTAGAAAAAGTGGGTGTTATTTTGCAAACTTATTTTAATGGCTAAAATGGAACAAGAAAAAAAACACCACCATATTAAACCCATCACCTGCTGATATTCTTAAAAAACCAAAACCCTAACTCGATCATTGAAAACCTACGACAATTCCTCAAAAACAAAAACCCTAACTCGATCATCGACTCATCCCCAATTTCTTTAATACACTCGTGATTAAATCCCTATTTTCTCTATATTTTCTTGATTCAAAGTTGTAATCATTGGCCAGGTATAAATAAAATATAAATTCAAGATCCTTTTATTGATTCTAAATTTAAGTATGCTTGATTACAATCCTTTGATGAATTACGACTTAATTTTGATTTACTTCAATTATTTTAGTTGTTGTTAATTTTTTTGCAGTTATGATATGGAGATTGATGCTTAATAGATGATCTAAAGTTTAGGTATTGTTAGTGCAAATATTACGATATTTAATCTATACAGTCTCGTTTGTTTTGATTAATGACAAACATGTAACTTGTAATACATAACGTAAAATGTACAAGTTACTTGTAATCACACTTTGTCTCAACATACATTCAACTCCTCTCGATGTCTCAAGTCCTCGTATGTTACAACACAGGTTCGTACATGTTTGTTATGTGGCATTATGATCAAACCCATTAACAAATCATTTAGAATGTTTAAAATACGTTTAGAGTCACTAAGTATTTTAATAGGTTAACCATTCTATTTCGAACCTCATTTTAGATTTTGCATTCACAAGTATTTCAAAAGGTAACTAGACATTTTATTAACTAGTTACATAATACATTTTACAAGTTTACTTTGATAAACTTTTTAATCTAAAATGGAAATACATATTACATCATGGCATGCATCATCCTTGTAATCTTTAGAAGATTTCATAGAATATTTTGTTTAGATTTGGACTCTACATAGCTTACACAATCTTGGATGGATTTGGTTGACTTTGGTAAGATTTTGGTAATCTTACTGTCAGACCCCCACCTGAAAATGGTACACGGGCGGAACCCTTTTGAGGGTTCCGTGGTCCGTGGACGCCTCCCCATTTTGCTATAAATAGCAAGCCAAACCAAGTTGTTTAACAATCCCTTCAACACACTTTCTCTCTAGCCTTCTTGCATCATTTAGATATGTAGATAACAATGTAGAAACATACAATAATCTCCCTCACCATCACATGATCATAATGCTTCTAACATTCATCTTTGTTGTAAGCATACTCTACATCTTGATCAACCAAGGAAAGCTTGGAGATCTAGCCATCTCCACTCACCACAAGCTGAAGATCTATCACAACAAGTTTAGGGAACTTGTGATCTTCATCATGAAGGCTTCCTATCAATGGAAGTTCATTTAGAAGTAGTTATTCATATCCATTAGATATTTGTGTCATGGATCATTAGTGTAAACATCATTGCATCATAACAACACTTTCACCAAACTGGATTAGATGATTTATGTGTTTGTGCCATAAAACACAAGGTTTGTTATGTTGGGCCATAAAACATATTGGGAGTGGTTGTACCCTTGTAAAAGAACTCGACATCTAGCATAGTGTCAGAAATATTGTATAGGCGACGTTAGGTTGGTTCTACCTCGAACTAGAACCCGGTATTTAGCTTTGTACCGGAAAAAGTGTAAGCGACGATTGTAAGGTTTTCTCCGCCGAGAAGGGAGCTTGTTTATTTTGTGAAGTAACTCTCGAGTTGGGTACTCGGGGAGTGGAGTAGGGCGGAAAGGAGATACGTGACCAAACCACTATAAATCCTCGTGTTCGGTTTGCACTTTCATTTCTTTATCTCTTTACTTTTATAGTTGCACTATACTATTGCTTGTGATGTGGTTTGATGTTAATGCTTGTGTGACAACATGGTTTACTATGCTTTACATTGGTCACAAATAATAATTGGAACTTTCATATTATAACAAGCTTCATAAGTGATTTGATACTAAAGATCTAAATTTTTTAAACGGTAACGTATTCACCCCCCCCCCCCCTCTACGTTTCCACAATTGGTATCAGAGCCACGTGGCTCTTATTTTCAAAACAAATGGTTTTTAAAATAGAGTACGATCCATGTATCAAATTACCATTGTAGCGAAAAATAATATGAAAAATGCTTTGCTTGTTATACTTAGAAATTTTATTGTTAAATGTAACTTTGTATACAAGCTTGAAGGTTTTCTTGAAAAATAAAATAAAAGTTTGTCGAAAGAACATGTAAGTATTGTATTGTGTGCTCATAGAAAATTTACGAAGAAATATGATTTTAAAGGAGTGTTTGGGATAACTATAAATCTAGTTGAAAAATCACCTCCGTAAATGTTTAAGATAAGTTACATAAGTAGATATGTTGTTAAATATGTTTATTATATGTTTACTATGAAATCTAGTAAGTCACACACGTTTTTTCTCTGTCAAATACTAGTTTTGGTGAATCTCTCCGGAGGACCACGGCACCAAATCTTATAAAGGGCGGATCCCTTTATTTGGTTCCGTGGAATCCGTGTGTACAGTATGCAGTTTTTTGGACAACTTCAAAAAATCATAACTAATTAACCGTAAGTCCGTACGATTCGAGCCACCTATCATTTTAAAGGGAATTGAGTCTACTTTCATTTAAAAATACTCTCATGGCCTGAGTCTAATTTTAAATAAGTGAAATAGACCAAATAATACAGTATGTATAAGATATTAAGTTTCGCTTTAGCATAAAAACTCAAATTTTTGAATCGAACAATTTAAGTTGGTATTCTTAGAACTTTGATACAACTTCTTTTGAAACTAATTAATTTGGTAATATTTTTAAAGGAAACTAATCAAGCTTGGTATACATCGTCATATTTAAACGATAAATGACGAAAAGTGTTTTTCTGGTTATGCTATGCTAAATGACCGCTTGTTTATGTTGTTTGCATATATGTTTCTTGCTTATTTTCAAATTGTTGCTTACACTTGTTTGTTTGCATGATATAAGTGTCAATCTTGCCATGTTATTTATTCGCTTGCTTGACGATTTCTTGTTTATGCACAATAGGACATTTTCTAGATTTTGTGCACTTAGTTGAAAAATTGTTTTACCATCACTTATAGACTTAGATCACTTCCTTTGCATAGGTTATACTAACATCTCGCATAACTTATGAAATGTCATAACTCACTTAGCAATGAGTACTAAGTAAATTAGTCAAGTACTTTGAAAAATGGAGGTTTTAAGAGACTATTTGGTACAAGGAAAAAAACAATATTGTATGATGCAATTTATTTGTTTTTACTTTGTAGGATGATAATATGACTTGAAAAACAATGTTTATGCTAACCGGTTTATGCAGGGGGATAGCACAAGTGTGTTATCAAATTTGACCCATTTTCACTTTTTGTGAAAATCATGTTAGCCCTAGTTTGGTCAAAGTCTATGCTCCACTATGTTTGTATATGTGTTATCGACTTTTCCTAAACAGAAATAATTAATGTCATATGTTTTAAGCAAAAGTTAGGGTTTGGAAAACTCCCAGACACCTAAAAAATGGGTCTGTATGAACTTTTACGGTGTCCACGGATCGACGGCACCAAAAATGTTGGTACAGTCTGTTATGCATTTTGTACCGCCATACATGTACAGTAAACTTTTGGGACCATGCGATGTTGTACCAATTTAAGGGTTCCATGTGTAAAGAAATGTGAAGTGGATTCTCAATTAAGTTGTTTAATTTTAATAAATCCCCGATCTAATTTGCAAGAAAACAAATTTCATTTCTAGGATAGTTGTTAATGCATATCTTTCATACCTCACTCATTTCACATCCTCAATGATTTAACTTAGGATGTTTGACATGATCTTGGACACTTCCATCTCATTAGAAACTACCATCTTTGTATGGATTAACATCAAATCCATGAATCCTTAGTTTCATAAATCGACACATCATGGATGATGGTCTTTTCACACCTTCATTGTTACTTTTCCTTAAGCTTAGCATTTCTTAAAGCAAAGTCAAAATGACTAAATCCTCAACCTCAAATAATTCACTTAAGAAAAACCACTAGGATTAGCATTTGATCTTGTAGCTTCATTAACTTGAACTCTTCATCCTCAGACTCATTACCTCTCAACATCTCATCACCCATTCAAGATGTGAACTTTCTAAACTTAAGTACTCCAACTCCACCACCAAAATCACCCACCATTATTGTCACACCCTCGCCGGAGGCGGAAACACGAGGTGTAACGGAAGGGAACATAAGCACAAGATAATAGAACATACCAACGTTAATATTTAAAAGAAAGAATACACCATTACAATACCATTTTAGCGTCATCGAGCAAATATATTACAAAGTTTAGTTCCCAAAATATTACGTTCTATAACATAATGATTTGTAGCGACAAGTAAAAACTTCATTATGCAAAACACGGTAGAAAAAATTTTTGTTGTTGCTTACTAACGATCACTGAAATGCATGAGAGAAAAACAGGTCAACTATGAAAATAGTTGGTGAGTAAACACGTTTAATAAAATAAGAAAACTCGTAAGAAAGAGTCCAAGGTTTCGGTCATCGGAAATAGTCCACAAAGCAAAGGCATTGTGTATTCACTCAGTTCCAAGTTCCGCCCATACAAAACTTGCAACTTGTGTGTACACAACCATTGCACAAAATATAGTGTGTCAAGTAGTCAAGTGTAAGTGGTCATAATAGTTCACAATATAGTACCAAGTATATAATAATTTAGAGATGCTTCGAACATGGGAGACTTTGCCTTTGCTTTCGAAACAGGGGGAGACTTAAATTGAAAATGCTCGATAAAGTTCCCATAGGGAGACATTTTGCTCAGGGACCGGGAGGCTTTAAGTTGATGCTCGAACATGGGTGTTTTTGCTTTGACTTTATAGTGATGCTACGAAAGCGAACATGGAGACTTTATAGTGATGCTCCGAACATGGGAGACTTTAGGACAAGGTCGTAACACGTACGGTTCAATAAGTTCAAACTTAAGTCGTAATTTAAATAATTTAGTTCAAGGATTTGATTCGAGTTCACAAGTTCTAGTCAAAAGAGTTCACAAAGTAAGAATCAATTTAATTCAAGGATAGTTCATGCATTCGAGGTAAGTACACCACCCCAAAAATATTGTAAAAAAGCGGTAAGGGGATGTGATTTTCACTTGATGAATAGATGCGAAGACAAAAGTGGGTACAACGAAATATAAGCGTGAATCTCGAACTGACCTATTATGAATGATATGATATGAAATAAGTCATGGTGTAATGTTATGCACGCAATTCGGATGCTATTTATACCATTTGTGAGTTTTGAAAATAATACTTATCGTCGAAAAAATACTCGTTTGACGTCTTGACCATTCTTAAATTACTCTACAAGTATTTACGTCAAAATGTCATCCTACAATGGTTTTATAATGATTTTTGGTGAAATTATCACTTTTTTCACAAAAAGGTCTCGGAACATGAGGCGAAAGATAACAAGGGTTAAAGATGGTGATTTTGTCTAATTGTTGTGTAAAAAGTGAGTTTTGTGCCAAGTTTAGACATCCATAAATAATTTACTACAACTCCGCTATACAAGCGGTTTGTCGTTTGAAAAATATGTCGGTATTCAACTTGATTTTAATAGAAAACATTTCGTTCCAAAAGGTCCACATCATGGTTAAAAACAGCCTCAACATGGTCATTTTAGTTCTGCAATCGGTAACACTTTATCTGTAAAATAATATAGTTTTTAGAAAATAATAGTTACGGCAATTTTATAGCGATGCATATATTTTGTCTTCAAATCCGTTACGTATTATACGTCTTAGCTTATCAAAGTATACTAATATATTTTTGATAAGTAAAGAAATAATTTGTGAAGCTTAAGGCTCGTTTTGACTCGAATAATACAAAATAAGTTGCTGAATTTTCTGAAAATAAATATTTCGACTTAGCACGCCGTCAAACTTGAAAAATTCACCACGACTTAGTTATAACTCCGTTTTACTCCGTTCAAGCTGACCCGCATCGCCGCATTCGTTTTAAAGTATATTTTCTAAATATTAAGGCCAAAAATTCGTGACTATAGTCGGATTTTCCAGAAAATCAAAACAAGGACAGATTACTTATAATTACTTATCGAAAATAGATCTTTTTTATCGGACAAAACCTATTCTAATCCCTTCAAATCAACTCCAAAACTAATCTAATCCTACCATACACCTTCTTAGGGTGTCATGGGTTCCTAGACATCATCAAGACCAAAGTATACCAAGGGGATAATTATAGGATGACCATATATATAAATAACTCTAAAAGTCATGTAAAATGGTATAAACAACACAAATCATGCATGCTTTTGCTCAAAAATGATGAGATAAGTATGAAATGAATATGTAAGATGAAAAATAACATGAGATGCTTACTAGTGATATGATGAGGTGATTAGAACCAAGGATTAAACCTAAACACCCTAGGTTTTTATTTCAAAACCTAAACAAGAGTGTAATCTAGATTGTATAACTTTTGATCTTGGAAAATTTTTTTGATGTGCTCTTCTTCACCTAGGGGTGGCCGGTTATGGAGGAGCAAAACAAGAAGAGAGTAACTTGACTAAAAGCTATGAATTATTTGATTGAAATGAGTGAATGTTTGGAGTATAAATATATACTTGGAAGAAAAAGTTACCAAAACATTAATTGCATTCACCTCCCCTTCTTGAACCGGTTTTGGGGGATGAATCTCAAAATACATATTTTTTTTTATAAAATGTTGTGTAAATGTTTGTGTAATATTTGATAAAGTGTATAAGTAAAATGTGTAGGAAAATGTATAAGTAAAGGTAAATGGTAGATTTTAGGTAAAAGAGATCTTTAATAGATCAAAGTAGAATGTAATGAGATCATAAAAATTGTAAAAATACATTCCTTGTAAAATTTAAGTGATAAAATAATTATCGAATAGTTTTTAAGAAAAACGTCGTAATAATATAAATTTAACGATTTATGTACAAAATAAATTTAAAACACTAGGTAACTCAAATTATAGTTTTTATAAACTAAATGTAAGTATATAAATATGTCAGGATCATTTTAGAATTAACGGATTAAATGTTCAAAATAATAACTCACGCGATAACGTTTATTTAATATAAAATTCTGGCGTTTAATGTGAAATGCAAAAATCATGAATGAACTTATTATGAAATATGAATATGGAATATGAGAAATGACCGGAAAATGAGAATTGTGACATTCTTCCGTTCAGCGGAATCCGATCCGTGATTCATTAACGATACTATAGTCGAACCCGACAAGAGTTTCTAAAAGTTCATGCTCGTCGAATAGTCTACATTGATCATATTAATGCCCATCGTCAGGTTCCCCATTCAACTAAGTACATGCTAAGGGCGTGATTAGATTTGATTGGGTAAACTTGCCCAATATCGAACGTAGCTCTCAAAAGACTTTTAGGTAGTCGATTCTAATTTAATCTCACAACTCATCAAACAAGAACTTTCATGAGATTAAACTAAACCGACTTCGCAAGGAGAGTAAACTTGTCTCTTAGCTTGATTTTTCGCAACTCATCAAACAGGCTGTCACTAGATCAAGCTAGGAAACAAGTTGTTAGAAAGGTAGGATTCACATCCTTGAATGAAGTCTTTTGAAAGATTAAACCGATATTCGACTTGATCTTACACAATCAAATCAAATCAACAAAATATATAACAACTAAGGTCAATATCAATAGGTCTCGAATTAATCAAGGCGTGAGCGTGGTAAGGATTGGAAGGAAGCTATGCACTCAAAATCATGTCGTCTGAAATAAGGTATTCCTATTGTTGAAAGAATGTACCCGTTAGCGTTGCGGGCTTCCTCGGTACCGTGATAGAATGCTCACTTTTGGGGAGGAATTCAGTCAATTCGATCTTGTGGGCCTTATTGCCAATGCCAAGTTTGGACGATTACACTCCATGATTGGGAGTTCTTTTCGACTTTGGGCCGGGTATTGCGAAGGTGATCTAGACTTCCACACATTTCGTAACATGCTTTTCTCTCGTCCTTGATTCCGGTTCTGTTTGAGCAATTTCATTTTTATATTTAATAATCTTTGAAGTGGCGGAATTCTGTCCACATTTGTCGCACCTTGCGATCTCTAAGTGATGATAATTACATCGAGTGCACAAAGGATGTGGACTCAGCATATCCTCTAGCGCTCTGGTGGGTCGCCCCATAGTTAATCGAGTTATTCGGCTGCCTCTTGTTTAAAAAAAATTTGATTACGGTTTCGGTTTCCACTGTGATCCTCCGCCAAACTTCGTCCATTGTCGTTTTGCTTTTGTTAGTTCTCCACGATCACATCATTTTGTCTTATTAAAAAGCTTGTACCACGCCATACTTACACTTGTAGAGTGGTTGGTTTTCGACAAGTGACATCCCTCCTAATTTCGGTATCAATCCCCATATATATCGGTCAATCAACTTCTCTCAAGTGGAAACCATGTGAGGAACCATCCTAGTTAACTCGTGGAACCGGATCGTGTACTTGTCAATCTACACTCCTACCATCAAGTGGTTCCAAAATTCTTCTTCGGTTTACGCACTTCATCTTTTCTGCACTCATCGGTTAGTAATTTCTTAAATGCTTCCCAAGATAGCATTTCTGCCCTCTTCTCTAATGCGTTGATTGTTACCCTAGGTCAAGGCTTTCGACCAAGGTACGTAGTAGACGGCCAGCAGAGAACTCAACCTTGTTCTTTCACACATTTCGTGATACTAAGTTTGACTCAACATTCTCGAACGGTTAGCAGTCAATGGCACCCTCGGTACCATGAAATTCCATTGGCTTGCATGTCATGATTTTGAAGTTTTGTATAAGCATCCTTGATCCCCGTTTGAAGTACCTTCTTCGTTGTTGGTTCGTCTAGCATCGAGATGTGTTAAAATTTGGGTGAGTAGATCCGCTATTCCGAGAGCTGACATTGTTCGATTGTCATTGTTGTTTGGGTTCGTTGTTGTTACCTCGGCGAGTGTTTAGCGCTTGATCCTGAGGACCAAAACATGGGTTAGCAAGCGACATTCGAACGAATCGGATGAGGTTAGAACGGTGGTAATGTATTATTACTGATGAATCGAAATATGACAGTCGGGGACATGCTATGTCTAACAAGTCGAAAGATGGAAAAGAGAAGATATGAACAAGGTACGGTAATGTAGGCGTGAGCGTAAAACATGCTATGCATACCCATGACAATGCAACTTGGTGACGGACTTTCAAAAAGAGCCTCGACTAAACATGATTTAAATTTACCCTTCTTATCATTGCATGGTTCTTCATAAATTAGACATAGTTGATCAGGCTATGTTTAATTTATGATTAACTATCAACGATAGGCACTTTTTCATAAACTTAGATGACTCGGAAATTTTTTTTAGGTTATCATGATTTTTATTTTTGAAAAATCGGCATTCTCTATAACCTTTGGCTCTGATACCAATCAATACACCTGTGGGAGGCTGAAACACGATTAACGGAGGAACATAAGCACAAGATAATAGAACATACCAACGTTAATATTTAAAAGAAAGAATACACCATTACAATACCATTTTAGCCGTCATCGGCAAATATATTACAAAGTTTAGTTCCCAAAATATTACGTTCTATAACATAATGATTTTAAAGCGACAAGTAAAACTCATTATGCAAAACACAGTAGAAAAAAGCTTACTAACGATCACATGAAATGCATGAGAGAAAACGGGTCAACTATGAAAATAGTTGGTGAGTAAACACGTTTAATAAAATAAGAAAACTTCGTAAGAAAAGAGTCCGGTTTCAGGTCATCGGAAATAGTCCACGGGAGAAAAGCAAAGGCATTGTGTATTCACTGATTCCAAGTTCGCCCATACAAAACTTGCTTAAGTAACCTGTTGTACACAACCCATTGCACAAAAATATAGTGTGTCAAGTAGTCAAGTGTAAGTGGTCATAATAGTTCACAATATAGTACCTGTATATAATAATTTAGAGATGACTCAGAACATGGGAGACTTTGCTTTTGCTCGAGCAGGGGAGACTTAAATTGAAAATGCTCCGTTCCATAGGGAGACATTTTTTCCTGACCGGGGAGGCTTTAAGTTGATGTCTCAACATGGGAGACTTTATAGTGATGCTCACATGGGAGACTTTATAGTGATACTCAAACATAGGAGACTTTAGGACAAGGTAAGTAACTGCGATGCGGTTCAATAAGTTCACCAAATTTAAGTAATTGTAATTTAGTTCAAAGTTTGATTGTAAGTTCACAAGTTCTAGTCAAGAGTTCTAGTAAGAATCAATTTAATTCAAGTATAGTTCATGCATTTGTAAATATTTGTAAAAAGCGGTAAAGGGGATGTGATTACTCACTTGATGAATAGATGCGAAGACAAAAGTGGGTACATCGAAATATAGCGTGAATCTCAAAACTGACCTATTATGAATGATATGATATGAAATAAGTCATGGTGTAATGTTATGCACGCAATTCGGATGCTATTTATACCATTTGTGAGTTTTGAAAATAATACTTATCGTCGAAAAATACTCGTTTGACGTCTTGACCATTCTTAAATTACTTTACAAGTATTTACGTCAAAATGTCATCCTACAATGGTTTTATAATGATTTACGGGGAAATTATCACTTTTAGATCCAAAAGGTCTCGAACATAAAGATAACAAGGGTTAAAGATGGTGATTTTGTCTAATTGTTGTGTAAAAAGTGAGTTTTCGCCAAGTTTAGACATCCATAAATAATTTACTACAACTCCGTATACAAGCGGTTTATTAAGTTTTGAAAAATATGCTTGTTAAACTTGATTTTAATAGAAAACATTTCGTTTAAAAAGGTCCACATCATGGTTCAAAACTAAATTGTTCGTCAACATAAGTCATTTTGAGTTCTGTAACACTGTCCAGAAATAATATAGTTTTTAGGAAAATAATTCACGGCAATTTTATTAAACGTGTATATTTGTCGTTTCAAATCCGTTTTCTTATTATCGTCCTTAGCAAATGGAAAGTCTACTAATATATTTTTGATAAAAATAATTTGTGAAGTTTAAGGCTCGTTTTGACTCGAATAATACAAAATAAGTTGCTGAATTTTCTCGAAAATAAATATTTTTTCGTCATCAAACTTGAAAATTCACCACGACTTTTATAACTCCGTTTTACTCCGTTCGCGCCATTAGGTTTTAAAGTATATTTTCTAAATATTAAAGGCCAAAAAATTCGTGACTATAGTCGGATTTTCCAGAAAATCAAAACAAGGACAGATTACTTATAAATATTTATCGAAAATAGTTTTTTTATCGGACAAAACCTATTCTAATCCCTTCAAATCAACTCCAAAACTAATCTAATCCTACCATACACCTTCTTAGGGTGTCATGGATTCCTAGACATCATCAAGACCAAAGTATACCAAGGGGATAATTATAGGATGACCATATATATAAATAACTCTAAAATCATGTAAAATGGTATAAACAACACAAATCATGCATGCTTGCTCCAAAAATGAAGAGATAAATATGAGATGAATATGTAAGATGAAAAATAACATGAGATGCTTACTAGTGATATGATGAGGTGATTAGAACCAAGGATTAAACCTAAACACCCTAGGTTTTTATTTCAAAACCTTAATAAGAGTGTGATTCTAGATTGTTTAACTTTTGATCTTGGAAAATTTTGATGTGCTCTTCTTCACTAGGGGTGGCGGTTATGGAGGAGCAAAACAAGAAGAGAGTAACTTGACTAAAAGCTATGAATTATTTGATTGAAATGAGTGAATGTTTGGAGTATAAATATATACTTGGAAGAAAAAGTTACCAAAACATTAATTGCATTCACCTCCCCTTGACACCGGTTTTGGGGGGATGAATCTCAAAATACATATTTTTTTTTTTTTTATAAAAATGTTGTGTAAATGTTTGTGTAATATTTGATAAAGTGTATAAGTAAAATGTAGGCAAATGTATAAGTAAAGGTAAATGGTAGATTTTAGGTAAAAGAGATCTTAATAGATCAAAAGTAGAATTAATAGATCATAAAATTGTAAAATACATTCCTTGTAAAATTTAAGTGATAAAATAATTATCGAATAGTTTTTAAGAAAAACGTCGTAATAATATAAATTTAACGATTTATGTACAAAATAAATTGAAAACACTAGGTAACTCAATTATAGTTTTATAAACTAAATGTAAGTATATAAATATGTCAGGATCATTTTAGAATTAACTTTTCCTGCTTAGATTAAATGTTCAAAATAATAATTTGCTCAAATAGCGTTTATTTAATATAAATTTACGCGTTTAATGTGAAATGCAAAAATCATGAATGAACCGTTATGAAATGATGAATATGGAATATGAGAAATGACCGGAAAATGAGAATTGTGACAATTATGACTACTTCACAACCATCCAAAACACCTTCACAACCAAAGTCTCCAAAACTTGTACTTTGTGCAACACCACCAACATCTCCTCACCCGTTTGCGGATGACTTAGATGACTTACCAAGACTAACAAATTTGGACTCATTATTTGCAAAGATATTATACACAAAGTCTAACATATGACTATAGATATTGTTTTGTATCTACATGTATTGCCTCACTTGGTTAACATGAAAATAATGTGTCATCCCTCAAGACGATAAGTATTTACATCAAGTCATAACTCACACGTATGTTAAAGACATACTATCAAGTCTTGTTATCCTTGAGTTCAATCTAAGCTTTATAATCTCAACTAATTAGGATTGACAACTTAAGTATTTCATCCGAAATATTTAAGTATATGCGACTTACGATTGTAGTCATTAAAAGTCATATCCGAAAAATCAACACCCAAGTATTTTAACAACACATGTTGAAACACTTATCCAAAACAAACAACCCACGGGGCCACTTATCCCTCTTTGACACCTACTATCCCTCTTCCATCTTTTGGCACCATTAAGCGTATTGCTCATGAACTTCCAAGAGCATCCTTTAAATCAAACGTGCCCTTTCAAGGTGAACCTATACCTCAGCCCCTAAGCTTCATAGACATAACCAAAACTTCAAGCACTTCACCCACTAGTTGTAGCAACCAATGAACCATAAGAATTAGTATCCGTACTTTTTTTGTTCAACATCTATGGATAAATAATCAACCTAAGTACTCCCATAGCACAACAAACCCCTACATCACCACATCCTTATTTAGACACACTAGAAGACCTACCACCTAGATCAACCAATCCACCATCCTTACCATCATTTGAATTTGTTGAGTGTATTGCTCAAAAAGCCCTTGTGTCCAACACTTGTACTAAATCAAATGCACGTTTGAACAAACTCAAACATCCTTTCCCACATATAAGGACTTAGATAATTCATTATGGCTAGAACCTCAACTATCAAATAAGCATGGTGCTCTTGGTAATTGTTGACAATTTCCACTAGGTATAAGTAGTACTACCTTCACAAATTATCAAAGTGTTAGTAATACTTTGTCGTTAAACTCGCATAAATTCGTTAAACCTCAAATCAATATTTTAACAACATATGTTAAAATACAATCTCAAAGCCAACATCATACACCCCAAGCAACAAAGACTTTTGAGGAGTATACATAAGAAACTCGAGTGAATTCCTCTTGTCATCATCTAGTGAATATAATCTTGAGACCAAGTTTATTTAGATAGGACTATCCGATTCAAACACTTTGGCTTCATATCTTCATTTAGGAAAACATGATGTTTTGAAGAACATGATGACTTAGATTCATGCGTTAAGCTTTTATTTTGTTAAAAGGATATTGTATATCCTATGCATCACTCTTGCGACATAAATAGTTGTGTTACGAGAGATTTCATTACACCTCATTGGCTAAATGATCTTGAAACAAACATCTACAAGTTCTATGAACTAGCATATCCAATTCATCTTGTCATACTTGTTTTCATAAGCATGATAACTTTATCCCATGGGATAATCTCATTTGTTGAAAGATACTATTTTTATCTATTTTCTTTCAAGTGAACATCATAACCTAACCTTGCTCAAACCGAGTGCACAACCAAGGTTAAAACTACACATCTTTAGAGCATACACAAGATCTATTGAAATTGGTAACCTCACTTAGATTCTTGTTAAATAATATTCCAAAGAGCTCTCTTGAGAACGTTCTTAGTTTAACATAATCCATTCTCTAGTCTTAGATGATCAATTCACATTTAAAGTACACACTTCAACTCAACATAAAAGATGTCATCCATTAGATCATACAATTAGTTGTGTAATTTGAACAACTTTAGATTCTAGACACAAGATTCATACACATTGTTTATCAAACACACCATCGTTAAAACTCATGTGTATAACATGACGTCTTCATCACCTTAGTTATATTGCATATTAGTTAAGTCACACTAAGCCAAGTATTGGTAAACTATCATCTTTTATGCACTTTAATATGCAAAAGTAGGAGTTCCCATCTTTCTAACATGAGAATGACTACTGGAGAACCTATTGCACTAGAAACTCAATTTGACCTAACGGTTGAATTGCTTCCTGGAGAAAAGTTGGGTATGTGGAATCACCCGTTAAAATGGTCGTGTTTAGCCTTAATTGAGCACCGCTAGTAATAGTCTCATATTCATTCTCCAACTTGAAAAATCTGTATTCCTATACTTGCCTAAAGTAAGTGTTAAAACATTGATAGTTTGCCTCGCCTTAGGAATACTAATCAAACAAGTAGTATATATGACTTTTCTTTTAAAACCACTTGCATTGCACTTACATGTGTTGATTACATGTTCTTGTTTGATATGATAAGTTGATTTGACATTATCTTAGTGTTTGATAACTAGTCAAATGTGTAAACCTTAGTACGGTTTTATCTTCATAATGCTTGTATTCTTGTTTCATGCTACTAAATGTTTAAACCTAAACTTTATTTGCATGATGCTTACTTTTGAATTATTTTTAGCATGATTAACATGTTACTTATGAACTCATAATATGGCATTCGATGCGTGATAATTTTGATATGATATATTTGTGTTTGAAAGCTATTAGTTGGCATTCATTACATCGATGTGTAGTACGATCCAAATGATACATGATCTTGTTTAAAATGATCAATTGTCTTGACATTTTCCTGGTATTTGATATCTACTTGATTAATTGACAAATGTGTAAACCCTCGAAAGTTTTTGTCTTTGTGATACTTTGTGCTACTTAATGTTAAGCGTAAACATGATTTGCATGATATTTAAGGTTGAAGAAGTTTTTTGTCATCTATATAATGTTTCACATGACTAATGTGTTATTTGTGAACTCATAATATGTCATTGATGTATCCATATTTGAAAGCTATTGTCTTTTGTTGACATTCCTTAAATCTATGCACAAGATGGTCTAAATGATACATGCTCCAAATTGTTATGTCTTAAACATGGCTTGCATAAATCTTTCATCTTGTTTCTTTTGCTTCTTGTCACACTATTTGTTTGCTACGTGTGCACATATAATCTGTCAAAGTGCTTTTGGTATGACAAACTTTTAGAAGCCTTTTTTATCTTACAAATTAATCACATAGACTATTGTATATCCAAGTATGCTTAAGTGTCTAAGTCTAACGACAAAACAATCTCATAATGAAGTGTCTTGAATAAAGTTGTATTCTTGCATAATATGATTGTTTTGATGTTATCTTGTGTGGTGATTTCTTGTCTACTAAGTGCAATGTGTTGTATTTGCTTATATAATATGTTATCATTTGATTTCTATCATGTTAACATCTTTTATCACTAACAATTTTGTTTTGTAGGTTGATAACAAATTATTTGTTATCTCACTTGGTTCTAACTTTTATATGCTTATTTTGCATAATCCCCTTTATTGCTACATAGATTAGTAATATGCTTTATGGGACCCCTACACTTGCATATAGTTTAAAAGCATATAGAATTAAGTTCTAGAGGGTTGGCTTTGCATTTTTGTCTTTCAACCGGCCTCCTTCCAAATCTCATTTTTGCTTCCGCTTTTCAAAAATCACCTCCATCATTATTTAGTTATAACAATACTCTAATCCTCTTCACTTCCTATTAGGAAACCACATGCCTCATCATACGATCATCTCGTATTAATCGAGAAGAGGTACGTGACTTTAAGGATGAAGTTCATTGTATGCTAACCATCACCCAGAAAAACATCACTAAAGCTCATCTCTTTCGTTAACTCGAATAACCTCCTAAACACTTTGTTGTCATTTCTTATTTTATACATTACACATTATGTTGGATGCCCACCAATTAAGGGGGAGAGAAATCCATTCACATGATTGTCTTTTGTCAAAGTCTGTTTCTCTTAGACTCTAAAATACCAACACATAGGTAAACATCACTTAGCTAAAACCGGTTCACGAAACCACAACTAGTTCAACCTTTGCAACTTTTTATCACAAGTTTTCACCAATACCTCATCAAGTGAAAAACGCATCATGTGATTTTACAAAACGTCTTCATCTCCACATATAGGATTTTCCTTAAACTAGCACCTTACAACTTCACTATCTAGAACACCATCATAGGATCTTATCCTTTTCTCGCTTATCATACATGTCCTTGTCAATGTAAACGATATGTTAATCAAAACAGCCATTTCCAACACGTTGGTCCATCCAACTCTCACTCATATGATGTCATCCTCATATAGGTACTCATTATTATTATTAGTATTTTCCATATTGTCTTCACTTCTTTTCAAAGTGATAATCATCCATGTCGGTCAAAACCATGCTAATACTACCTTTCCCATTGTCACCTAGAATATGTCATTTTTATAATTCGTGTCAATCAATGAACGAATGTATCTTCATGTTATCACTTTTATATTTTTTGGTATCTTCATTATAATATTCTTAGATAGAACGCATTATTGATTACTCTTGAGTCGAAGCATATGAGAGCTTGCTAAAAAAAATAGGTTGTTAGGATCAATAAATCATTCAAATCATAACCCTTATGCATCATTGAAATGCAATGTCCATTCATATTTTTTTCTTAGCTTTGGTCACTTGACATGACGAAAGGATTGCATGAGTCCATATTTTTATTTTTGCTATACATACGAGTTTCTAACTCCTTAAATAGCCTCCTACCTAATCACCACCACCTTCCATCACCACTTTCACTAATCATCACCACCATGGATTAGCGAAAACTTACTTTTGTAAATCTTGAGTCATCTACCATCACCACATGAATCCTACTAGTAAACCGACACCAACACTAGCACCACTAGTGGCACACCCGATGGAAGACTTCATATCTTCTTTCTAGGAACTATTTTGTAGGTTTTTATCATATTATATTCTCACTTTTCTTATGATTGTAATTAGGAGACTACACTTCATGAGATCTTTGATTATATCATTTATCACATATATACATCTTATTTTTCTTTGTGAAAAAGATAAAATATATTGCACTAATATTTTTCATTGTAGGTTCATCATCATATACACTCGATTGTATATAATTTACTCATCTAAGGATGAAGTTTGCATCAATTATTTTTCTTATTTTAGGTGCTTCTTGACATCCTAGAACAAGGAGGAATATCCTTTAAGCACTCATATTGCATCGTCTATACACTTGGTTGTATATGACATATTTAAAAAGCTTCTATTATACTAATATTTATTTTGAAGGTTCATCTTGACGTCCTAGAGCAAGGGGAGCTTTCGTCAAGAATTTACTGAATGCATTATACACAGTTTGTTGTATATCGCTTACTCGTCCAATGACGAATATAGTTTTGCACTAATATTTGTTTTGTAATTTTTTAATCATACCTTGACGCCTCAAACAAGGGGGAGCAACCGTCAAGGGGGAGCATGCACTCATTTAGCATCATTCTCACTTTTAAACAAGCATTTGTGCTTCGATAAAAAGTGGAGAAAATAGGCTAACATTGCTATGCATTTTTCTTTTTCATATATTTCTCATAATTTTTGTTGCATAAAACTAACCTTGATGTAGGTTAAGCCTCTTTTTTTGATCCATGGATCCGCTACCAAACAAGGGACGAATTGAAGTAGACAATTTAACTTCACTAGGGATGATGCAAGCTCGCCTTTTTGGGGAGAATTGAAGTTAAACTCAAGGACGCCTTTTTGTTTCAACAAAAAGGGGAGAAGAGTGTAAACGGAGAAGGTAATGTAAAGGTAGTAAGGATAAAAGTAACCTTTTACATTTTACTTTATATTATGTTTACATATATTTGTCATCATCAAAAAGGGGGAGATTGTTAGTGCAAATATTACGATATTTAATCTATACAGTCTCGTTTGTTTTGATTGATGACAAACATGTAACTTGTAATACATAACGTAAAATGTACAAGTTACTTGTAATCACACTTTGTCTCAACATACATTCAACTCCTCTCGATGTCTCAAGTCCTCGTATGTTACAACACAGGTTCGTACATGTTTGTTATGTGGCATTATGATCAAACCCATTAACAAATCATTTAGAATGTTTAAAATACGTTTAGAGTCACTAAGTATTTTAATAGGTTAACCATTCTATTTCGAACCTCATTTTGCATTTTGCATTCACAAGTATTTCAAAAGGTAACTAGACATTTTATTAACTAGTTACATAATACATTTTACAAGTTTACTTTGATAAACTTTTTAATCTAAAATGGAAATACATATTACATCATGGCATGCATCATCCTTGTAATCTTTAGAAGATTTCATAGAATATTTTGTTTAGATTTGGACTCTACATAGCTTACACAATCTTGGATGGATTTGGTTGACTATGGTAAGATTTTGGTAATCTTTTGGGACCCACGGTACCAAAATGGTACGCGGAACCCTTTGAGGGTTCCGTGGTCGTGGACGCTCTGTCCATTTGGCTATAAATAGCAAGCCAAACCAAGTTGTTTAACAATCCCTTCAACACACTTTTTCTCTACCCTTCTTGCATCATTTAGATATGTAGATAACAATGTAGAAACATACATTAATCTCCCTCACCATCACATGATCATAATGCTTCTAACATTCATCTTTGTTGTAAGCATACTCTACATCTTGATCAACCAAGGAAAGCTTGGAGATCTAGCTATTCCCACTCACCACAAGTGAAGATCTATCACAACAAGTTTAGGGAACTTGTGATCTTCATCATGAAGGCTTCCTATCAATGGAAGTTCATTTAGAAGTAGTTATTCATATCCATTAGACATTTGTGTCATGGATCATTAGTGTAAACATCATTGCATCATAACAACACTTTCACCAAACTAGATTAGATGGTTTATGTGTTTGTGCCATAAAACACAAGGTTTGTTATGTTGGGCCATAAAACATATTGGGAGTGGTTGTACCCTTGTAAAAGAACTCGACATCTAGCTTAGTGTCGGAAATATTGTATAGGCGACGTTAGGTTGGTTCTACCTCGAACTAGAACCCCGTATTTAGCTTTGTACCGGAAAAAGTGTAAGCGACGATTGTAAGGTTTTCTCTGCCGAGAAGGGAGCTTGTTGATTTAGTGAAGTAACTCTCGAGTTGGGTACTCGGGGAGTGGAGTAGGGCGGAAAGGAGATCCGTGACCGAACCACTATAAATCCTCGTGTTCGGTTTGCACTTTCCTTTCTTTATCTCTTTACTTTTATAGTTGCACTATACTATTGCTTGTGATGTGGTTTGATGTTAATGCTTGTGTGACAACATGGTTTACTATGCTTTACATTGGTCACAAACAATAATTGGAACTTTCATATTATAACAAGCTTCATAAGCGATTTGATATTAAAGATCTAAAGTTTTTAAACGGTAACGTATTCACCCCCCTCTACGTTTCCATAGGTATGTTTCCTAGTGTATGTTTCGAAATTGGAGAGCACAACCGGAGGATCCCAATATAGCTTTCCACGCGGTCCCGATGTTATAAAGTGGGTGACCAAAGGCAGGTTATCTCCTATTTATTTCTTTGTGTTTCTTATGAGTTTTCCAATATTCATGGTGGTTACAAAAGTTAGTTTATGATACAAGATCAAATGTGATTATATACATAATCACAAGTGAATTGAAATAATTTGTATAAAAAAAAGAATGTTAGTAGACGAAGCTATGAGTAATCAGAATGATGTGTCTTCTGTTCATATGGTTAATTCATTGGTTTATAGAACGCGCACTAGACATGGAATTTGTTAATTCTTATATGGAGAATAATTAAAGTGACACATTAAAAGAATGTGTAAACAAGTATGAAACTTGTGTGTTGACAAATTACTAAGGGTACTGGTGTTATAAATTCACAAGAAAAATATCTTAAAAAGTATACGTTGAAAGACTGAACATTTCTACAAGATTTTTGAGATATGTTACATGTGTGGGATTCTGCCATAGCTAGTTTAGATGACATCAATCAACATCTATAAAATATGAATGTGGAGGTGTTGTCTATTTGGAACATTCAAAAATTATATGGAGTATAATGTATTTAGTGGGTTGTGCTAGACTTAACTTAGCACATGATAGCCAAGTGGAACATGTGGTAATTCATGTAGTAACAATGTTACCACTATTGAATGTGGTCAAACCAAAACGTAATATCTATTTTATGGGATGGTGTTAATGACCATTTGATTTAAGGTCAATGAGTGTTTATGTAGATACTCTTGAAAGGACAACTATATATTGGATGTTTTCTAAACACGCAATATAGTTGGTTTCACAATGGAATCTTACTATATCGCTAACAGACACATTTAGACAAGAGACAAAATTTCTATAAAAGATGACACACTAATGTGGTCTAATTTTATTACAGCTAAATGTACACATTGTGATAATCATATAGTTTTGACATAACTCATATCACAACGTATAAAAGTAAGTCAAGACATACTTTGTCAATTAGACAACTACTTTAACGATAACATTGCGGATCCGCTTACAAAAGGCTACTCTTAATGATAACATTGCGGATCCGCTTACAAATGCTTAAGCAAAGAGAGAGTTATCAAGCCGTATGGAGGAATGAGGCTAAAGCTCCTGTAAAATTTTATATGAAGAAAAACTTAATCCAATTGACTGAAGATCCTAAAATCTGGGTTCAATAAGACAACTTACTTGTATAAACTGAGGGATTTCATTGTGAGGGGAGTAATAAACTCTCAATTCAACTTACTAGTCCATTCCTATTATAGTGAATTGCTGAGGTTAAGCTTATCTCTTTTAATGATTAATGGAGAATCACTCATTTGAGAGAGAAGTTGTTGGAATTATATAACATGACTAAGCATAAATATAAACAATAAACATCAAGTATACATGCGGAAGCGTATAGGAAAGATTAACGAATAATTAATTAACATAAACAAGAATATGCGTACCTTTCTTGATTCAAGCCGAACAAGAATCAAATCCACAAAATTAGCAATTGGATGAACCCTAATTAGGGTTTATAGGATTATGTGAATTACCCCTTACCTTTTTGTAATTCAATCTAAGAATACTAACAATAATGTGTTAGTACCACTTTCTTGTACACACGTACTATACCGAATTAAAGGAATGCTAGTTTTAATTAAACAAAACAATTTTAGTTGGAAAAGATGGTGATCGACACCCACAAGGTGGTGTACGATCGTTTCTAAGCAAAACACACACAAAACAATTTAGGTTTAAGCTTATGAGTACAAGAGATAAATTACAAACACCCTTGGTTTTGTGTTTATACCCAAAGTAACTTGGTGACCAAGTTAGCTAAGGATTGGGTTATGGAAACCCATAGGACGATCGACCTAAGACTCCCACAAGGGATTCTAGAACCTTCTCGATCTCTAATTTTATCTTTAGTCCTTCCCAATTATATTTAACGACCGTTAGTCCATTACAACTAATTACTTAACGTCCATTATAATTATTTTGTTCAATTAATAAATAAATATAACATTTATATTTAATTATTTACTTTAATTCTCATACGCAAAGTGTGCAATCCCGTGGTCTCGAGTTCGATCCTAACACACGTCTATTAATTTATTGTCCATTAAACCAACAGCTCCCACTTGGACATATCTTAATAGAGTGATCACATCGGTTAGCGTCTAGCAACACTTCGATGCCTCTAGTACAACTCGAGCAAGGCTCCTGGAGAACCTTTTAATGATTCCTCATTATTATTATCCTTTTGTTTCTAATACCATGTTAAATAAAGATATGGAATTAAGTCATTTTTTATTCAACTATTCTGTTTCTCGTTATAAGTGATTAAGCAAAATTACCAAATCTTCTGAACATATTCAGGGGAGATTTTGGGTGTGGCCACACAAACATCTTGTCAACCCTACGAGGGGCCCAGCAGTATTAAACTCCAAATAAATTTGAAGGAACAAATTCTATCTTGACTACGAGAATAACCCACGAACTTTGCAACACTTCAGGAAACAACCCTTATGACTACCAGTTATGTATAGCGTTAAGTTGTTCCACATAAGTGCACTACATTCATGACAGTTACCTGGTATCTCAAGTCTGAGGATAACTATTCATGATTTACTTAATAACAGTATCCATAAAGTAAAATCATGTAGTTGGGATAAGTCCTATATTCAATTCATTGCATATCATCTGAAATTGGTATGTTTTCTCATCAATATACTTTCAAGTATATTCTACCACATCTCTCAGATTTGTCTTAATTTAACGATACTCCCATATCATTAATTGACAATGGACGATTTAGAATAAATAAATTTATTCACGAATTAAACATGCAAATATAGGATACAATATATTATAAAATCAAACATACCAAGTATTTGATTTATTATAACAATTGTTTAACATCCCTTATCCAAATACCAAATAGATCAATGCATGAAAATTCCAGTTAATGAATTACGCCTCAAGTAATGACAATCATACTTGTTGACAAGGCATAAATCAACCAACTTGATCTATCGTAATTTTGAGAATACTTATTTCAATAATTCAATTAGTGAAGTCCTTGTATATGTGCATTCACCAATCCACATAATAATTCATAAAGTGTGTGACATCCTCTATCACCAATTTATGACAATTTAAACTTTCAAACATTTTAAAGTTTAAAGTATTCTTATTCTTTTAATGTATAATGCAACTGTGCTCTTAGTAGCACAACTAGTTCACATGGCCATTAACAAGGATGAAATCCTACCATGACTAGTATTGAGTGTCATCTCAATTAACCAACATCATTGTATACAAACAACAATATGCTTATTAAAACTCCGTAAACTTTAATATCTATTGTGTAATATTTGATGTCTTTCAAACTTTCAAGTTTTAAGCTAATGACAATTTGCACAACAATTGAAATATTGTTCATCCATAGAATATAGGAGCAATTCCAGTCTGATGATGTAATTCTATTAGAATATTTATTACACAAGTTATCTAATAACTTTTAGTTAGATATCAATGTTGTCAAATCATCTATCATTTAAGAATGATACAACAATTTGAATACACTACATGATGTACATGATGAATCTACAGGTCAAACTTAGAATTCATTCATGTTCTATCTTGTCAAAAGATATTTATCCATTTCCCAAATGATATATCATGTTTTATTAGAATCATTTATTTTACTGCACATGTTTATTAATAATAAACATATATTCCAAGGTTGTATGTTTTAATTCTTAAATCTTACAAGTGAAGTTTCATTCCAATCTAATACTTAACATTTAGCTTACAAGGAATGTTACTTCCTATATGTTATACAAAATATAAGATTTAAAACCTTAACATAATACTCCCACTAGCTTTTAGGAATACTTAAAATTTATCTTATTTCAATTATAAATCAAAACTAGGATTTAATAATTAAACATAAGAATAATTTCATAGATGCATGCATTTATCCATTCATGAATTATTGCACTTCGTACACTACCAAAGATTATATGAATTCAAAAAAACCTTTCAATTACTTACCGTCCTCGCTCAAGTAATTCTTCAAGAAAGAGTTTTGATATTCCATTGTCATATTTCATATTAATGAAAACAAGTATGACAATTATCATCTTTATATATTTAATGTGTCTAAAAAAGAATATTCAATCATAATTAATTGCTAAAGTATGATTAATAATCTTGTCATAAAACATGCATTAAATATGTGTACAAATTTTGTCCATATGATTTCTACATAGAAATTCAAACCACTAGGGTTTTTCATCTCTTTGAAGAAACTCATTTTCATTCTCTAGTCTAACTATTAAGATAAACCAAATTTCCAAAATTGATTATCTTTATGGACAGCATCTTTAACATTCATAGTAAGAGTAATTTACCCAATTCAATATTTGCTAATCCATCATAATGATTATCTGGTTTACTATAATCCTGTAACTCATATAACTCATATTTCTCAGTATATAAGTCAAATATCTGAGATATCTTTGCAGATCTATGAATGAAAATTCCATCATCTTGAGGTTAACATTTCATATCAAGCCTCATAATGATATTTACTAGTGTATTTAAGAAGATTATGTATTTTGTAATTTTATCTTTCAAGATAAAAAAAACTCCCACTTGCCTTTTGTAATATATAGACTGTCTATATATATACTTAGCAATTAGAGCAAAACTACACTGTTCTCTTTTTGGGACATTACAAATACACATTGATAATTCCTGACTTAAGTTTGTTAATAACCTATTCATAAGTAGTTTAACAAATTCAGAATCTTCAATTTTAAAACTTAATGTGATTCATCACATTCCATAATGAAATGGTGTTTTATCAATCTTCTAGGTTAGAGTCATATTGAGTATATTCAATATATACTCAATTTTCTAACCTTGTTACTTTTTAAGAAAAAAGTTATGGTTATCTTGAATCAAACAAATCAAATAGAGTTTGATTCTCCTAACTGAACATACCATCAACTTGTGGTATTCATTAGAATTAATATTGTAAGACAATCTAACAATATATAAGATAAACATATTCCTTTTGGCTTACCTATTTACCAACTAAGTCAACTTAATGGTATAATAGACTTTCCAAGCCAATTGCATGCGTTATAACACAAGTACTCTTTAACCAAGTCACTTCATATCTATGTCTCATCAAGAAAACATAAACTGTTATAATCCGATTTAACGTTATAAATCATTGATCAATTCAATGACTTCTTGTATATGTCTTAATTAAAAAACCTAACAAGTTAACGTCTTACTTTATTATAAGTCTTAAAAGACTTTATGTTTATGTCTTTACAATGAATCATAAACATGTTTAACTAAAGTAATTATGAACACAACTCTTGGTTTCAATAGTAATTTCAAGTTAATTTATTTACTTCACAATAATGTAGGATTACATTATTTTTCATTTATGTCATTCCAAAATACATAAATAAACAAATTGAAGTAGTATTAGATTACTTCATTTATGTCATTCTAATAATACATAAATATCTAATTTGAAGTAGTCTTATATATCATTTTGACACATGTTCTAAATACTTGTCTAATTTTAGAAACTGCAAATATGTCCATGCAAGGTCTGACTTCACATGGAGATTTACTTTGTTGTTGCAATCTCGCCAAGTTCTCACATGACGTAAATTGCAACACCAAGTGTTTCTTAAATTAGATATGTACAAGTTATATAGGAATGTTAGTCTCTTACCTTGCAGTCAAGAGAATCCGTTAAATCATATACCTATATGTTGTACCTTGCACACAATATAGATTTCTCCCACTTGTGCATGGAACAACATCATGTAGCAGATAAACAACACGACGTATGTTTGTTTATGTGACCAATATGATTGTGTCATTGATATTAGCATAACTAATAGATGTAGAACCACTTCATTGTCTAATAAGGAAACGTACATGACTATCCTTGAAAACATAAGTGTCTACAAGTGGAAAGTAATTATCTTAAGACATTCTAGAGATAATCTGGGTTACTACCAAGATGACAAAGCTTTTAACTCCCACTGAATTAGAGATCATTACATTAATTCCTTATTCAGTTAATAAGAACAATACTCCCACTGGATTTGACAACATTGTAAGTGTTGCATTAATCAGTGAAAGAAAATAGCGTTCTATTTATTTCCCTAAACCTTTGAGAAAGTCAATACATAACAATTACTTATGTACTTAAAAGAATGTATTCTACTATGTAGATGATGAATTTATCCATCATTGCTATTAACTTGAAAAATTAGGCATGCAATTTCTTTCTTAATAGTTCTACTATTCCAACAATTTGTAAGTAGTACTTTTAAATGGTCAAAACAAAATAACTAGATAAAATATGCTAGTTTATCTTTCACCAATTATACAGTAATTAGTTCTAACTTCTAATTTAATAACTCATAAATTTGCAATTTTCTTAACTATTAAAATTTGCTTACGAGTTATGTATTTAGAATTTAGACAATTCTAATTGTCCTATCATACCTTTCTTCATTCATGAAAAGGAATAGGATTGAATCTCACTCTTTCTTATGAAAAGAGGATTAGGTTTATTCTTTTAATAAAGTTGACTCTACCAAAAACCCTTACAGGTGTAGATCAATTTACCAATACAGGAATAACCTTCATTTACGGTTTAATGTTGCATTAATACATTTAAAGAATTAGCAAAATTCAATTTTAGTATTTTCGATAATTAAACTTTTCAAGAAAATAAAATACCCAAGGTAATATTCATATAACCATAGAATTTTCTCGAAATCTAGGATCCAAATTATCGTAGTTCCATTACATCAGTTGATCTGCTAGTAACGAAAGCACATAATAGGGTAATCTGTCGAACAATAATTGGCAAACAATTTCCAATTCCTAGATCATTATGGGATTTATATTTTCCAACGCTATTGCAAATATAAACATGTTTCATCCCATCTTATGCCTTGAGTCCAGGTCTCACTTCCTACTCAACTTAAGTGTCTAACTTAAAGAACTGCAAATATGTCCATGTAAGGTCTGACTTTACATAGAGATTTACCTGTCCATCACAATCTCGCCAAGTACTGTCATGACGTAAATTGCAACTTCAAGTGTTCCTTTTAATTAGATGGCATATAACTTAATTTATAAGGGTACTAGTTTTGATTTTATGTGGTCAAATCAAATATGTACAAAGATGTCATGCATTCATCTTGTAGCATAATTTTGATAAAAAACTTTTTATTACCAATTCATAAAGATCAAATTATCAAAGTTTTGATTGAGGTATTGGGTTCACCAATCAAGGAATTTACACGTCAATTATCGCCAATTATACCGTACTTTTGCATAAGTGTAAACACTTAGTGTTTCGGGTAATTACCACCGAAGTGGCGCATGGAATTAAAACTAATTCGCCCTTAAGATGAGTTTTTACATTTATGGCTTACTTAGTAGCTCCAATCGAACTCACAGGGTGCACAGGACCAGGTAAGCGCAAAAGCATAACCTTAGACATCCTTTCAGTGTGACTGTGCGCACTTCTTTATTAACCCCTTTATAGTTTGTTCTAGTGGGTGAGCCGTTCTAACCATTTAGTACAGAATCATTAATCAATTAAACTATTGAAAACTTAACTCTTCAAAAACAAATCAAATTTCACCATTGTTTAGTCCGTATTATTTTTCTATTCAAAATTACCCTTTGCTTAAAACTGTCTAACATAATAAAAAAACAAGTAAACAAATAAAAAATAAACAACTAAAAAACAATGCGCACATAACTAACAATTTAATACGTGTAAACAAGTAGCCACATGCAACTTATTCGATAAAACCCTATTAATAATCAATATCTAGGTTAATTAATGTATATATTAATTAGGGCTTTCACTCTCTCAATTGAAAGTGAGCCACATACATCGACGAATCAATTGCGTAAACTCATAATTAATGATATACCAAATTGCACATAATTGATTCATTAATGTATATAATTGGAGTCTTCCCCAATTCAAGATTTATCGTAAATAAACATGTGATAAATATATCTTAACAATTAAACAAATATTCAAGCAACTATCCATGACAAACATGCATGTATCATCATGGATATATCATAACAATTATACAAATAGTCACAAGATCGCATATAATAATCCCATGTCACATAACAATTATTCATGAATTAATTCACGTAACATATATACAATTCTAGGTTTAGATATCAATTAACAAAACAATTTTATAAACCCTGAAAAAAATTATAAAAATCGACTAAAAAAAATTTAGGTCGACATAAAAAAAAATTAAAAACCAATTAGGGCAAAAGCCCTAACCATAAAATTAGGGTTTACATAATAATAACCAAACCCTAGAATTAATCATATCAAACACAATACAATATCCGTTTTTTTATGTGTTTAGTAATTAATTACTTATTAAACCTGGCTCGTGATGCTACTGTTGGAATTATATAACATGACTAAGCATAAATATAAACAATAAACATCAAGTACATATGCGGAAGCGTATAGGAAAGATTAACGAATAATTAATTAACATAAACAAGAATATGCGTACCTTTCTTGATTCTAGCCGAACAAGAATCAAATCCACAAAACTAGCAATTGGATGAACCCTAATTAGGGTTTATAGGATTATGTGAATTACCCCTTACCTTTTTGTAATTCAATCTAAGAATACTAATAATAATGTGTTAGTACCACTTTCTTGTACACACGTACTATACCGAATTAAAGGAATGCTAGTTTTAATTAAACAAAACAATTTTAGTTGGAAAAGATGGTGATCGACACCCACAAGGTGGTGTACGATCGTTTCTAAGCAAAACACACACAAAACAATTTAGGTTTAAGCTTATGAGTACAAGAGATAAATTACAAACACCATTGGTTTTGTATTTATACCCAAAGTAACTTGGTGACCAAGTTAGCTAAGGATTGGGTTATGGAAACCCATAGGACGATCGGCCTAAGACTCCCACAAGGGATTCTAGAACCTTCTCGATCTCTAATTTTATCTTTAGTCCTTCCCAATTATATTTAACGACCGTTAGTCCATTACAACTAATTACTTAACGTCCGTTATAATTATTTTGTTCAATTAATAAATAAATATAACATTTATATTTAATTATTAACTTTAAATCTCATATGCAAAGTGTGCAATCCCGTGGTCTCGAGTTCGATCATAACACACGTCTATTAATTTATTGTCCATTAAACCAACAGAAGTGAGGTCGCTTCAAAGGGAAATGTGGGCGCGCAATTGCTAAACGCTCTCGCAAAAATGAGCTAGTGTTCATGACCATAATGAACACGGCTATGAGGATTTGACTATGTCAGGGAGAGTCCTGTGTAAACATATATAATGTCATCTATAAAAATAGCACATGTTCAAAGATATCGCGTTTTACTGGCAGCTAGTAGGCTAATTATATTTTATAAGGGAAGGTTCAAAGAGTAGTACCCACCTTACCTATGAAGGTTGTTGAGGTCTCATTGGAATTACGTGTGTTTTTTAATCGATCTCCATTCATGTGACGGATTGTTAAAAAAAAATTCGTCGAAAAATAATTTTTTACCAATTATAGTGTAAAGAGATATCCATCTCAAATTGTGTTGTTTAGAAAAAAAAAAGAAAAATATGAACTTTGAAAATGTAAAATCTGTAACAACATACTAATTGGTTTGGTAGTTAAATGGTGATTAATATTGTTAATGACCAAATTGAATTTCATTAATCTAAAACTTAATGCTTTGGAGTTGGGGTTTTATTTGTTGACTCTTTTAAGCATAGAAGGAGCATGCTGTTCCTTTGAAAGCACAATAGTTTGGAGAACACCCAAAACA
Source organism: Chrysanthemum makinoi (assembly GCA_910596185.1). Lineage (NCBI taxonomy): Eukaryota > Viridiplantae > Streptophyta > Magnoliopsida > Asterales > Asteraceae > Chrysanthemum > Chrysanthemum makinoi. The sequence continues at coordinate 209,315,186 of OU343220.1, forward strand.
CTAAAGAAATTCAATTCAAAACCACACTAACGTGTAGTCTCGTTGTTAAGGAATCATGTGTCGGTCCAATGAGAATTTCAGACGTAGAGGTCCAATCCAACGTATTATTTTGATCATTGTACCCTGAGAAACATACGAAGAATAAACGGGGATTCTGTTTTAAAAAAAAGCGTGTCAAACGCGTGTCTTGATCATGTTATACTTTGGGGTTCCCTTATTCTATTTTATTCTTTATATTTCTAACTATGATTTGTCATGATTGTTCTTGTTTTTATACTTCTTGGTTGTATTGTTTCGATTCTGATCAGGGGTAGTACATATTATTACCAGATCTACATTAGATTCAATAATCTTTCCAAAAACATGCATGATGCAAGCTATAGAAAATGAAGATAAACATTGCACAAGTAAATCCTATTTATAAACAATTACTTACAATGTAGTTAATCTACAGAAATCAACAAGAGTTGCTAATCCTTGCCGAAATATTTAGTATTTATCGTTCATTGTTTAACTTTTTAGCGATTAGTTGTAGAAACCCTAAGCCGGATTTTGTAGCAAATTATATTTGTCTTTCGCCGCTTTGGTTTGTGGGGGCTTACTTTCTAGCCCCGGTGGGAGTAACTTCAACAATGAAAACAATGTTTATTAGTCCGCAGGCATCGCGATAAGTCTTATGTCCTGCCAAAGGTGCCACGAGAACCTTTACCAATTGTATCTAGAGTGACAAATCCTACTCGGTTTTTGTTAGAAGTAAGAAAAAGTTACCAATGTACAAGCATAACAAGTACTAGTATCATGCAACATATGTGCAACTATTTACAACATTAGATTGTAATGCAAATAAAAAATCAGTATAAGCAAATCACCTTGTTTAAAAAATAGAGTCAAGATCTTTATAATAAACTATATATGGAACAGAATCAGATAGTAGTGAAGTTGCATTAAATTTTACAATTATTAAGGTGGAGTGAAGTTTGGAATAAATAGATATCCCATTGGCCACTAGTTGTACGAGTACATATAAAGATGACAACCCCGATATCCACGGCTAATATACCTACCGGTCAGACGTTGATACTTGTACTGCCGACGTCGACCGTCCGGTTTAATATCTTGTTTAAAACTAATATAAAAATGGGTTGTTCAAACCGACCATTTTTGTGATTTTTTAATACAAGGAGGCATGAGGCAGTGGGCTTGTCACTGGTTTCAAACCTAGTACATTTGTCATTGCTTTATTTAATTCCACCAGATTGTATAAATCTTAAAGGGAGGTGATTTACATACTACTTACTACATTAATTGACATATTCTAATTTAAAGTGTTTTGACATTTATACCATTAGAAGTGGAAATAAGTAAAGTGATGTGGTAGTATAAATTACAAGACACTTTAAATTAGAATGTGTCAATCAATTAAAAAAGTGTGCAAATCACCTCTCATCTTGCAACATGGCAACTTTGATTGTGATCCTTAGGTTCCGGCGCAAGGATAATATGTGAAAGATAATTGATTCAACCTTTGCTCAGGATACTGTCCACTCAATTTTGGGAACGTGAGTACACGTGACTATTTCCTTATAAGTTTCGTCCTTGGAGCTAACTGAGTTGCGCCTACGTGCTGGTTTGTCCGAGCGTGATGCGATGTTGAAGAGGAATATTCCGACAGGTTTGGATATGTTCTTGTTGTGGTTGTAAAACATTAAAGAGTTTTGCTAATAACTATGATTGCAAAATTGAGATTGCATGTAATTTCGTAGTAGATACACATATTTGACAATAAGTAACATAAATGTAACCCTAGACCTAATTAGTGACCGAATCCCACAATTAGGCTTGACCCTAGCCTGATATTCTAATACTCTTTTGCAGTTTGAATGAGAGATTTTTGGAGGCACATATTGAAACGAATGTTGGAAGCTTTTTCTTTTGTTCATTTTTTTCTCCTCGTTTCTTTTTATTGTTTCACGAAGGCAAAGTTGTACTTGGAGATAAAGATGTAAATTGCATGATGACTTCCTCCTTTTATGGCTTGCTTTGCTTTAAGGATGGACCAACAATTCCAATTTTTTCCTTATAACTTGCTTTGTCTCATGTAAATATATATAGTTTTTTTAACTGGCAATTGAATTAGAATACTAGCAAGAAGCTAGACAATTACAAGGAAGTGGATAGAGCGTTACATGGATTACAAAGCCACTCTATCCAATTGAATTTAGCTTTTTTTAACCTACATGATATCCAATTGAAAGATAATTGTTTTACATCATTGAGAATTAGGCTCTTCGATGGTCGTTTGACTGCGAATGTATATTCATTACGAAATCGCCAAAGGATCCATAAAATGGATCGGATAACGGCATTAAACACGATGGTTAGGTTGGATGGAATATTTGCATGATTTTGGTACAGTGAACACTTCATTGAGGTTGTTGATACGTATATGATGAATATTTCCACCATTTGAGGATCTCGACCCATGTGTTTTTTGCAACAAAGGTGTTCTTCCGTTTCGAGATCATCATCACACACCGGGCAACGAATTGAATCGATATCGATGCCTCTAAAATCCAAATTAACTCTAATTGAGATTATTTGGTTTTCAATTCTCCAAGAAACAATATTAACCTTAATTGGCACTAACTTGTCTCATGTAAATATGTCGCCATAGTTGTCAAACTCTCAGCTCCGTCCATTTGTCGTTTGGTGTTTCTGTTTCATGCCTTGTTTTATTGTTAGGATCCTTTTAACGGTAAATAGTCTAATAAGAAGTTATCGACGAAAAGAGATACAACAAACAATTGCAAGCAATGATTGGTTTCTTTTTGTTAGTCCATGAGGAACGGAATACTCTACTTCCATTTTTTAAAGTCAAATTATATTATTCGATTAAATAGTAGCAAGAAGCTACAAAATAACAATGACCCTAAACCACGTTCCACATTTGACCAAACCCCCCCTAATGTTACAACGATCCTAGAGATAATTGAAGAAAACGACAAGGATTTTGTATCAAGGCCGAGTGAAGAAAATTTTGAGTTAGCAGCAACACGATCTTAATTATAGTCCAATACATCTTGTGTGACATGATTTCTGGATTCAAAATGCTATTATAAAAATACAATTAGCCATATTTTCTTACTGAAACCTGTAACAAAGACCATTGACACCAATAATATATGGACACGAAATCTAGGTTTATATATTTTGTCTTGTAAAAATATATGATTGTAGTCAAATTAACCGTATACAATATTTTCTGTCTTGTGTATGGGCAGACAACACTCCGACATGTTTTGAATTTTCCATATTCCATTATCGGAGTGCTGAAAATAAGTGAAACTCCTGGTGACTAGGAAGGTTCGATGAATATGAGATGAGAATTCATACGTACCCGTAGCAATTTGATGCATACACGTAAATAAATGTGTGAATAGACATTAATGCCCTCCCTATATTTAGTCCAGCATTTGACCTTCTTAAACTTGCATCAGACTCATCTTTCACATTTGCCTGCCGTCAATTGTTTCCCCCCTCAATTCTATCAACGTTAAAGACTGACGTACTCGATTTCACTGTTAAAATTTCCCAGACGCCTCAATTAAACGACTCTTTTATTTAACGGTCGTTTCTTTCTGACCGCCTCAAATCCTTTCACCGTAACTTGATATGTGTACATAGTAACAGACGCTGGAAAGTAATGAATTAAATGAAAACTTGTAGAAATATCATTCGATGTTGTAATGGAAAGAAAAAGAGTAGGGTCCGTTTGGTAAGATTGAATGAATTGATATGTGTAAATATCAATTCCTTTTTTTAGATACTACACGTTAAAAAATGTTATTATTACTATTATTGTTATTATTATTTTTTATCAATACTCCGTATAATGAGATTAAACTTGATTTTAAGAGTTTTGACATATGGTTAGCCAAAAATAAAATCTATGCAGGAGTTGAAATCGACTAAGAGCATGTACATCAGTAACGGTATAACGCCGTTAGTGGCCAAAATAACGCCGTTAGTGGCGTTAACCCGTTGGACCTCCGGCGTTATTTCAGCGTTAGTCCCCAAGCGTTATGATACTAACGGGCGTTAAAGTTTAACTTTAATATGATGTTATTGATGTGGGTGTTTTTTTGGGATGTTAAGGTGAAATGTTATGAAATGTTAAAGTTTAACTTAGGATGTTATTGATGTGGGTGTTTTTTACTTTTTTTGGGATGTTAAGGTGAAAAGTTAAAGCTGATGTGACGCTGACGTGGCTGGTGTTAAACTATAACTCAAGTTACTGATATACATGCTCTAATAGTACAAGGTACGGCTATTTTTTATTTATTTATTTCTTTTTTTTATGCAAAGGGTGAACTCGTATTAATACCCCCATGGTGCCACGCAACTGGGTAGAGCTTATTCGTACTTGTTAATTCATCCGCACATTATTGGAATAAGTAGTTTGTGTAATCAATGGTCTCTTTCACGAAATTTGCTAGACTCACATAAAAGTATTCACAAAAACAATTCATTCGTTAAGGTGTCAGCGGGTGATTGATTTTTTGTGGGATCCACATCCCACAAAAACCAATCACCCGCTGACATTTCAGCGAGTGGATTGTTTTTGTGGATCCTTTTATGTGGATTTATCATTGCTATTCATTATTCTTGGATCAAAACATATTCATATAGCTATCTCCTAGCACGATATGTAGCGCAGTGGATAATCCATTTTCTTGATTACTATCTTTATAAAAAGAGAAGATAACCATCAAATTCTGATAAAAGCAACAAATAATTATTTCATTTGATTGTTGATACGTGGAATATAAATCGAACTACATATATTTTCTCATACCAAGTTGCTATTTTAAGAAACTCAAAATCCACAAATCTCATTCTGCAATATATACTTCCTTTTTAACTTGGAACTATTATCACTTCCACAAACAGTCACTAATGTGGCCTAGTGAAAGATATTTTTAAAGTCTCAGAAGAGAGGATAGTTCAAATCTGGTTGGATGAACACTTTAGGATGATCAAGGAAAAGCATGAAAATAGCCACGTGAACACCGCTTATTATACCGCGTAGATCAGAGAAAGAAAAAAAAAGATAACTTCCCAAATAAACTTAACAGAGACCTTTTCTATGTTTTCTCGTTCATCATTCCTACAAAACTTGAAGCAAGCTTAATATGCATCTAATATTTTGAGACCCAAAAATTTTTGAGGCCCTGCAAGATGGACTATCTTACAAACCCTAAATAGATCGAATTATGGCCGTGTGTCAAGTTACTGAGTTTGTTTCTTTGTTAAAGGAACATGATTTGCATACTTTTTTTTTTCTTTTTTTTTTCTAAACATTGATGTACAAGTATTAAAAGCAAGGTATAAATATGATATAAGTGTTTAATACAATAATTGGTATGTCATAATCAAAAATAGAAATGTAAAAATTGATTCTTTTGTTGTTATGTCCAAATCAAAATTAGAAGTGTGAAAATCGATTCCTTTTATTTAAGGATCAAACTCCCGTATAAATGGAGATTTGGTACTATAAAATTATTCAAGTATGGAGATTTGGTACTATAAAATTGATGACGTATAGTCTATATTCGGATCACGAACCCGACCAAAGTCCAATACTAATAAGCCCAGCATGAACTGGGCTACGCCGATAAGTGTTTTAGGCCCACGAAGGCCCAAACCAAACGTTATTTACATAATACGATATCGGATATCTCCTAATTATGGAGATAATCATTCCCTAACCGACTTACGCGGGATACGCCGAAGGTTGAGGAACACGAAACCAATAAGGATTCCGTGTGTATATAAAAGGAATCACATCCCTCGTTAAAGGTACGATCTACAAAACCCTAACTCTCCTTTAACCCTAAATCGATTATTTACTCTCACGCAGGAGGATAATCGTGGGAGACAATCCCACGGTAAGCCTAACGGTGTTTTCTGTCTTCTTAGTGCGCAGGTCTCAAGCAACAAATCCTCAATTGGTACGAAAGCCGGAGCCCAAACAAGGAACGCCCAACTTTTGTATCAACAAGTGGCGCCATCCGTGGGACCATTCACTAAGAACTAAGAACTAGGATGACGAAGCATGGAAATCAGCGATCGCAAACAGACCTTACGGGGAAGAAGCCGCATGCCGGTTCAGCTTCCAAGCAAACTTCTGGGACAACCAGTGTTGCTAAAAACCAGGGATCAGGCCAAGATTTGGTCTTCCCTCTGGTGGAATCGCGCCCGGGGACAACCCAGGCCACGGTAACTGCCGCTAGCGCAGGAGATCCACTGCGCACCCCTTTTGCCACTCCATTCCAAACGGTGGTGGAAACAAATTTCACAAAAGCACCTGATGCACCTGATAAAAATAAGGGTATAGTAGTGGAAACTGATACTCCTACTCTAGAAGGGGTTGTGTCAGAACTAGCGCCAGATGAGTTCGTATCACAAAACTACGAAACCTTGGCTGCTCTTATGGAAAAGGAAGCAAAGAAGAGGTCAGGTCGGAGTCTGCATGCCCGACTCGATTTCGGCCCAGAGTTTGAAACATCCCCATCGCGCCGTCAGAAGGAGAAGTGCGGGAGGGATAGCCGCCGACCCCCAGTGTTTAACAGAATTGGGAGGAGAATTGAGGATGATGAGACATCCAACTCACAGCATCTGGAAGAAAGTGAGGAGGATGAACGGCGTACCGGTGTCCATGCCAGACTTGGTAGCCGGAGAATTCAGGACAGACTTGGGCGACGATACTCCCCAAGTGATAGCCCTTCAAGTCCAGATTCTGAGGACAGTCGGCGCAAGCGCCGAAGAAAGGAAAATTCATCCTCTGACAATTCCTCGGACAACGAGGATAGCGATACAGGACATTGGAAGTCCAGAAACAGATACAATGACCAAGAGGAGGAAGATATATCTCTCCCATGGCGCCGTCAAAAGGTGGATGCGTTCACTCGACGCATCAGTGATTTCTCAGAGAACAAAAGGAGGCGCATGCCTGCCAACGTGAAAACCTATGACGGAACAGGTGATCCTGATGATCACCTAAAAATTTTTGAATCAGCCGCTACAATTGAAAACTGGCCACAGCCTGTATGGTGCCATATGTTCAACTCCACGCTAGTAGGAAGTGCGCGGAACTGGTTCAACAAGCTTCCACGCAGAAGCATCAATGGTTTTGAAGAATTGAGAAAGGCGTTCCGCCTAAACTTTACTCAACGAAAAAAGTGCGCAAAAAACCCCATCGAACTCGCCAGGGTCAAACAGCGCCAAGGGGAATCCACAAGCGCTTTTATGGAGCGCTTCAAAGATGAATGCATGCAAGTTAAAGCGTGCCCCGAGGTGCTCAAAATCTCAGGGTTCATGAATGGGATCAGCAACCCAGAACTTATCAAAAGGTTGAACGACAAGATTCCCCAATCCTTTGATGAGGTCATGAAACGCACACGGTCCTTCGTCCAAGGAGAGGCTGCTGCGGCGGATAGCAAGAAAAGCTACTCGAGCTACCGGTCACAGGAACAACCTGGGAGACAATCCACTGACCGGAGTAGTAACCGTAACAGGAATTACCGCAACCAAGGGAGTGGGCGCGACAATGACAAATATATCCCACTGACAAAGACTCCAAAGGAGATACTCGCAACAGAAGGCGCGAACTTTCTAAGACCGCCACAGATGCGCACTCCAGAGGATCGGCGAGTGGGGAGTGGATACTGTGACTATCACGCACAGAAAGGCCACACTACCAATGAATGCGTCCAACTGCGCCAGCTCATTGATAAGATGGTAAAAGAAGGCAGATTGGACCATTTGGTCAAGAACATCAAGGACGGGAAGGATAGACAGAAGAATGGGAACAAGAAAGAGATACCCAAGGATAAGGCCGACACCATCTACATGATACAATCATGGCAGCGGGTTACTAGGCAGAAGGTCAGCCAGGAGTTTTCCCGTGGAAGTGCAATCTCTTTCCCCACCTTAACTGCGGACAACGCAGTGGTAGAGCCACTCACCATTGAGATTAGTGCGGGGGGTCACGACATCCACCGCATGTACATTGATGGTGGAGCATCTGCAGATATCATGTATGAGCACTGCTTCAAGCGACTGCGGCCTGAAATACGCAGTCAGTTAAGCCCGGTCAGGACGGCGCTGACTGGTTTTACGGGAGAAAAGATATGGCCTATGGGGCAAATACGTCTACTAGTCAGCGTAGGTAATAAAGAACACTCTGCAACAGCCTGGATGGATTTCATGGTAATCAAATCTCCTTCGCCATACAATGGCATTATCGGAAGACCAGGGATATCCGCTATGCGCGCAGTGCCATCTACAGCGCACGGGATGCTTAAATTCCCAGTTGAAGGTGGTATTGTTACTCTTTACAATACCACTGTGCCGCATAGAGAATGTAACACGATTACATGCGAAACGACACCTATCCCAGAGCAGCGCGCAACCAAAGTCCCAAATCTGAAGGTTGCAATCCACCCTGACTACCCAGGACAGGAAATATCCATCGGAGGGTCACTGTTGGACAACGGCAAAGCAGCTGTGTGTGCACTCTTGCAAAAGAACCTGGACATTTTTGCATGGGAGCCAAAGCACATGACTGGGGTACCACGTTCAATCACAGAACATAAGCTGAGAATCCGACAAGGATACTCACCAATACGTCAGAAGAAGCGCGGCCGATCTCGGAGCGCGTGCAGTGCAATTCTGCTTAAGTACACAAGCTGGTAGAGGCAGGAATCATGCGAGAAGTCTACTACCATGACTGGCTTTCTAACCCAGTAATGGTAAGGAAGAGCGACGATAGCTGGCACATGTGCGTGGACTTCACAGACCTCAATAAAGCATGTCCACAAGACTGCTACCCACTGCCAGAGATAGACTGGAAAATAGAGTCTTTGTGCGGATATCCACTAAAGTGCTTTTTAGATGCATACAAAGGTTATCATCAAATCCAGATGGCTAAGGAGGACGAGGAAAAAACGGCCTTTCACACAAGTCAAGGCGTTTACTGTTACACAAAAATGCCCTTTGGCTTGAAGAATGCAGGCGCCACCTATCAGCGGTTAGTAGATAATGCTTTCGAAAAGCAGGTGGGCCGCAACCTAGAGGTCTATGTTGATGACCTGGTCATAAAGAGCCATACTGAAGATGAGTTAGTGCGCGATATTGAGGAAACGTTCAAAACTCTACGAGAGATCAACATGAAGCTGAATCCCAAAAAATGTACCTTCGGCGCTACTGAAGGCGTGTTCCTTGGATACCTGATAGAACCTGACGGTATAAAACCGTGTCCAGAAAAGACTAAGGCTGTCATTGAACTTCCTTCACCGCGCACGTTGAAGGAAGTCCAATCTCTCAACGGAAAGCTGGCCGGTCTAAACAGATTCCTATCCAAGTCAGCAGACAAATCATTACCCCTTTTCAAAACACTCAAGAAGTGTATAAAAAAGGGTGATTTCTGGTGGACTACGGAGGCAGAAGAGGCCTTCACACAGCTTAAACAACACCTGGCAACGCTCCCCACACTTGTCGCACCCCGACCAGGGGAAGAGTTGATTATGTATTTATCCGCAACTGATGGAGTAGTCAGCGCAGTGTTACTAACGGATAGGGACTCAGTACAAACTCCAGTATATTTTGTAAGCAAAGCGCTCAAGAAAACAGAGATGAACTATAGCGCAATGGAAAAGTTGGTCCTATCATTAGTCTTTGCCGCTAAACGGCTGCGCAGGTACTTCCAAGCGCACCCGATAGCAGTGATTACAGACCAACCGATCAAGCAAATCATCTCCAAGCCTGACGCATCAGGACGACTACAAAAATGGAGCGTATTTCTAGGTGAGCACAACATCTCCTACAGACCACGTACTGCAGTAAAAGGACAAGTACTAGCGGATTTCATCATCGAAAAACCAGACACTGATGATGCAGCCGCACCAAGCAAGAAGGAACTGCCAGATCCATGGATCTTGTTCACAGATGGATCTTCATGCATAGACGGGTCAGGAGCAGGCCTCATTCTCACATACCCAGAAGGAATGGAATTCACTTACGCACTGCGTTTCGAATTCACAACAACAAATAATGAGGCAGAGTATGAAGCCCTAATAGCAGGTCTACGCATTGCGGCTCGAATGGGTGTGCGTAACCTGGAAGCAAATGTAGATTCCATGCTAGTAGCCAACCACGTGTTGGGCGAATACGTGGCCAAGGAGGACAACATGATTCAGTACCTCGACAAAACCAAGGCGCTAATCAAAAGCTTTGACAGGTTTACCATCAAACAGGTTCCTAGAGGGGAAAACCGTAAGGCGGATGCACTAAGCAAAATTGCATCCACAAGCTTTGCACACCTGTCCAAACAAGTGTTGGTGGAAACGCTAAAAAGCAAATCCATCTCAGAGATGGAAGTATCCATGCTAATAGAGGAAGACGGCCCTACGTGGATGACACCGATAACGGAATTCCTAAACAAAGGAACGTTACCCCAAGATCAGAAGGAAGCTCGTAGGATACGGCGCACAGCACAGAGGTTCGAACTTCGAGACAACATACTGTACCGACACTCCTTCCTGCAACCATGGCTACGCTGAGTTGGCCCCCTACAAGCAAATTACGTACTGCGAGAAATCCACAAAGGTTCATGCAGCATGCGCTCAGGACCACGGTCTGTGGTGGCACGCGCCTTGAGGTCAGGATACTACTGGTCAACCACGCACCGCGACGCGCGGGACTTAATAAGGAAGTGTAACGATTTCCAAGTTCATAGACCCGTTCCGCGCCAACCACAGCACGAGCTAACACCAATTAAGGCACCATGGCCATTCTACAAGTGGGGTATCGACATTGCAGGCCCTTTCCCTGTTGCAGCGGGAGGGTTAAAGTTCCTCATAGTCGCTATAGACTGCTTCACCAAGTAGATTCAAGCAAAGGCAGTAGTGACCATCACTGGCAACCAGGTAAAACGCTTTGTCTGGGAAAATATTGTATGCCGCTTCGGGCTGCCTGGGGAAATCATCTCGGACAACGGGAAACAATTCTGCGACAACCCTTTCAAGGATTGGTGCGAGAAGTGAAAATCACACAAAGACTTCGCGCCGTTAAACACCCACAAACCAACGGCTTAGTAGAACGTGCGAATCGAAGCCTAGGTGAAGGAATTAAGGCACGCCTGGACAAGCACAAAGGAAGGTGGGTGGAAGAACTTTCGCATGTTCTATGGGCGCACCGCACTTCAATAAAAACCAGCACAGGGGACACCCCCTTCTCTCTAGTCTATGGGACAGAAGCGGTCATACCAGCCGAAATTGGAATGCCAACTATCCGCACTGCTGAAATCAATGTGGCAACCAACGACGACGAGCGACGTCTCGACTTAGACTTACTAGAAGAAAGGCGCGAACGCGCAGCTATACGTGAAGCAAAATCAAAGTCAAGGATGAAAGGATACTATGACGCTAAAGTGCGAAGTGTTTCATTCAGACCAGGTGACTTTGTTTACCGTGCCAACGATGCGAGCCACGCAGAAGACACAGGCAAGCTTGGACCAAAGTGGGAAGGACCCTACGAGGTTACTGAGGCATTAGGAACAGGCGCGTACAAGCTACGAGGCTTGGATGGTCGTGAACTGCCGCGCACATGGAACATTTGTAACCTTAAGAGGTGCTACTTATAGGAATGGCTACAGCCTAGCGCACAGACGCTCCTGCACTTTAGTGAAGTGCCCAATAAACATCTATGTATTTACTTTTTTGTCTTACTTAGTATAATGTCTTATTTATTTCTCATAAAACTTGCAAGTATCAATAAAACGTCGTGGTTTCTAGCTAACTCCGCGACACATTTTAATTTGTTATTTCCATATATTGTATGTCTTAACAAGTTTTTATTTCTTGCCTACATGGCGTGCATGCACTAAATAAACCCACGATGGTAAAAGGATGAGTTCACCTACTAAACAACTCGTTGAGTAAGAGGGTTGCAAACCCATCAACATTGGATCACGTATCCTTGTTAAACACCTTGTTCTCAAGACGTTGGAATAAGTTTGTGCGCATCACACGACAGGTGCGCAACGAGGCATATGATGCACGTTTAACAACTTAGGAACCAAAGACATTTGATTCCTTGATATGATATTTACACTACGCTGCATATACATACACGATTATGCTAGAAATTATCTCTTAAGTATACTATGATCTTCATACATGACTATAGATTTCTTATATTATTCGCGCTTACATAACAGTTTGTTTCTTAGACAATGTACACGTTCTTTCATGAAAAGACAAGTCACTAAGTACAACTATGACAAGCCACTAATATTCAACAAAAGTGATATTTTATTAAGTACCATGCGTACTTACAAAAAGATATTTACATAACAGGTTCTTCTCTAAAAACTATTACAACGTTTAAGAGATGAAGTTCCTACGCAGCTCGCGGCATCCTTAACCTCACTCAGCCTCTTTAAGAGGTCGGAATCTTGGCGCGACACGGTTGCAACACTAACTGGTATCCCATCAGATTTGGGGAGATGTGTCGCGCCCATACCACACAGGATAGCCTTACCCTTAATCCCTTCTTTTTTGGCAAGTCTGGTAGCATGCGCTTCCAACACTTCCTTCAATGACACTTCTTTCTCTAAAGCAAAAGGATTTAGAATGTCCCTGGGGCGAGCAAAAACAGGCACTTGAAGCTGCGAGACATCGGGATTCAGAAAATAGTCCGGCTGCGCTTCTGCATTGTCAATACGATGGCGCGCTAAGGTCAACCCTTCCATAATAACAGTTATGGGATAATCATGGTCGCGCTCCATTTCAGCAATCATTGGCAGCTCCAAAGACTTCATCTTCTCCATGGCAGACACTAGTTCATCATAAGCCAGCGCATTATAGCCGGGTACCTTTTCAGCAGGTACCTTCAACAGATCTGCCTCATGAAGTTTCTCCACAGCTTCTGCTTTACCGCGCTCTAAGGCACATTGGACCACTCCGTCAAATGCGTCCACTACCTCCTTGGACTCCAGTGTGGTAAGAGCAGCAAGACGCAGGCCATGGCTGATAAGCCACCTGCGCTCAGCAATAACAGACATGAGATGAGGATATAATTCCTCATCATACTCCAAACTGAGCTTACGTAGCTTCATCTCTTGTGTTTCCAGAGCACTGCTCACAGTGGTACCAAAATCTTCCAACTGCGTGGTCAATGTGTCCTTGCTCTTCTCCAGATATTTTAGTGCCCAGAGGCACGAAGCCTTGTACCCTGATGACTCTGTGCGCTCTTGGCTTATTTGGCCCATCAGCGCCATTTTTTCCTCTGCCTGCTTCTGAGCGTACACGCTCAGGCTCTCTACCTCAGCCTTGGCACTAGCCAACTGCGCTGCCAGCGAAGCAATTTTCTCATCTTTTTGAGCATCTTGGCTACTTTCACCAGCAATATGAACCCTTAGCTTCTCAACTATTGCAGCTTGGTGCGCAGACACCTGTACCAACTCTTCAACCAATTGACCCACTCACGCATCCCCAGCAGACAAGTCCTCATCTTTTTGGCTGTGTGGCTCAGACGGCACAGGACTATCCTTGGGGGGAGACTCCGCAGCCTGTTTAAACCTGCATACACGGACAGAGCATTATCAGTTTCCCATATAAACAGTTGGTGCGCAAAAAAAAAATAAATAAACAAATAAATAAATAAATAAATAAATAAATTAACGATATTACTTACTGTGGGCCAGCGACATTAGCAGAGGGGTGAGATGACGCAGCATCACTGGAGGATTCCACAGTGAAGACCACATGACGTTTTTTCCTCGGTGAGCTAGCGCCATCCTCTCCGAGCGATCTTTTACGCTTAAGCCCGGATTCTTGCTCCTCTTCTTCTTCCTCCTCCACAGGCTGCGCCACTGCTACGGGTGGTGGCTGCGCCACGGGGGATGGCACTATGGGGTTTGGTACACTTTGCAGCGGCGTCGCTTCCACTGCGACTGAGGAGCTAGTCCTTGTCTCTCCTAAATTCATTGCCAGGGTACGCCCTGCGGTGGTATCCAGGAGTGGCTCTTCTCCTTCTTTCAGCGGCCGTGTTCCTACACTCACTTGAATCGGCTTCGCTAGTTGCACAACTGTAAACAGATCCATCTCTGCGCAACAGAAGACAACAAGTACACAGGTTACATAATGTGCAAAAAGGAAAAGAAAGTTCTTACATTAATTAAGAAAGGGGAGGCGAAGGGATGAGCACCCACCCTGGCCATTAGCGCCTAAGAAGATTGGCATCTCATCTGACATCCCAAAGTAATTACGGCTAATGCCCATATGCACCAGAAATTCCTCAGGATAGGAACTAATAGGGATGCGGTTGGCGTTTATCAGTTCCGCATCCTCTACAACATATGATCCAGGCAGAGGGCGCTCATCCTTCGGCAATGTCCCCTAGGTATAAAATTCATAACGCGGTGGGAAGCACACGTCGTCTACCCAGAAAAAACTCTCTCTCCAGTTACGGAGCGCGTCCAGTTTCTCTGTATAACACTGGTAGCGCCCAGCGCGTTTAGCGAATGAGACCCACCCGTGCGACCACGTTGTGTGGTAGAACGCACGGAATAGGTGGATAGTCGGATTAATCGCCAGTAATCGGCAATTAACCTCGAAGTTGGTAATCTTCGCTGCACCGATGCAGTGCAGCTGGGATAGGTGTAACTGGTAATAATTCAATACGTCCTACAGAAATAGGGATATGGGCACACGTTGATTCTCAAACTCGAAAAAACGTGTGTACACCCCTACTTTCCCTTCGGGGAAATCTGCAATAGATGCCCGCGCACCCGGAACAACCGGATGCACGTCAAGTGGTATAAAATAATCCGAGGTGAACCCTAGAAGTTCATCCTCAGTTATATCGGAGGTAAAATCAGATAACTGTTTGACCATGGTATTGTTTTCTTTCAATGCGCACGCGTGGTTACCTTGGGAATAGGCAGTTTTCTGTTTTGCAAATGAAAGGTTCGTTAACAATGGCAGATTGAGTTCTTTACTGTGAGAAACACGGTAAAATGAGGCAGCCGGTTATATAATGTTTCATCATCCACGCGATGAGCGACACGTGGATCCCACTATCATCAACATGTGGTTTAGATCACTTGATGTGACGTTGCTGCAGTAACTTTCCCCCGATTTACGAGGCGTCCATTTTAAAATAATATGTCTAGATACAATGTATAGGCGGGTATATTTTTTGGCTTCTTAGCTACGCTTCGTAGTTTTTCATTGTCTGCAGTTATTAGTCTAGCATCCGCAGTCCTTCACTGCGCATACTAGACTGGGGGGACATGATGACGTATAGTCTATATTCGGATCACGAACCCGACCAAAGCCCAATACTAATAAGCCCAGCATGAACTGGGCTACGCCGATAAGTGTTTTAGGCCCACGAAGGCCCAAACCAAACGTTATTTACATAATACGATATCGGATATCTCCTAATTATGGAGATAATCATTCCCTAACCGACTTACGCGGGATACGCCGAAGGTTGAGGAACACGGAACCAATAAGGATTCCGTGTGTATATAAAGGGAATCACATCCTTCGTTAAAGGTACGATCTACAAAACCCTAATTCTCCTTTAACCCTAAATCGATTACTTACTCTCACGCCGGAGGATAATCGTGGGAGACAATCCCACGGTAAGCCTAACGGTGTTTTATGTCTTCTTAGTGCGCAGGTCTCAAGCAACAAATCCTCAATTGGTACGAGAGCCGGAGCCCAAACAAGGAACGCCCAACTTTTGTATCAACAAAAATTATTCGAGTTTGACTTTAATTTTTTTTTAAGTAAATAAAATTATAGCTAGAGATGGCAACGGGATCGGGTATGCGGGGAATGACTGATACCATCCCCATCCCCAAAGTTCAATAGTTATCCGCATCCCCGCCCCCATCCTTGTCGGGGATCACAATTATGTCCTCATCCCTATCTCCGATGGGGATCGGAGATCCCTAATGAAGAATCGAGGATTTTTCCATGTAACATTATTGACATTTTAAATATATTTCAAATGATGCAACCATACTAACAGCAAACAAAGTTCGTTCATTAAGTAAATTCAAGCATTTGACACAAAACATAATAAAGAGTACGACTTATCTTAAGTACAAAACCAAATTATGACTACAACTGGAAACAAAAACGTGAAATAATCCAGCATGCAAAGGAACAACAACCAATAACATGAGCACATGTGGCTAATTTATAGGCTTGAATTTAGTGTTCATTGTGTAAAAAGAAATATCTTTTTTTGTTTTAGAAGATTGAAAAATGAGTCGGTTACAGCCTTGTTTCCAAATTTCTCGATGTTATTTCAAAGATTATATTAACTATTATTTGACAAGATTTCAAATATTATATACATATATAATTGTATTTATATAGAAAAAGGTATTCGGGAATCTCCGGGTATTACCATTCCCATCTTCATACTTGCTTTTACGTATCGGGGATTTCCCACCTTATCCTTATACCCGGTCAACTCGAAGGTTCCCTGGTCAAATCGAGTTCGGATACCAGATTCTCTGTTGGATTCGAGGTCTCTAACTATAGCATAAGAAATGAGGGCGGAGAAGGTTGCATGAGCGAGGGGTGTGACATGGGCATCACATGCGAGGGAATACATAAACACATGCCCAAACTTTCAAAGTGTCAACGAGGTCCCATATGCCATATTATCTCCATATTAATAGTTTAAGTATATGTACATTTGATCGATAATCCTATTGTTTTTTAAAGACATCCCATGGACGATGATCCATTGGAATAATACTTTTGTTAGGAATATAAAGTTTAGAAACCACAACGGATAACTCAACGGTAAAAATACCAGTTTTTTAAAAAGAAGGTCAATAGTTCGAATCTAACATGGAGAAAATTAATCCTCTTATAGCCACAAAAGTTTACCTGCGCTGATTCAGGGATATCCAAAAAGGTAGTCGTCATGGGATTAGTCGGCTAGCAATGTCAAGTCAATAACCTAAAAAAAAAGTGTAAAAGGTCGCAACTAATTAAATTGATCAAATCTTTAATTATTAGTTAACTAATACTGTTAATACAAATAAACCGTAAAAACGTTTATTAATATTTTGCGATCTCTTTGTGTTTTGTTGATAACAAATGTAATGTTATCTTAAGTAAAATTATAAGGATACATGTTATTTTTGTAAAGCATTTACATATAGCCATTTAAATACAAACATGTAATAATTAAGCATTTGTTGTAATAGTTTATTAGGATGGGTAAAAACCATAACCCATGGACCATAACCCATGGATCTTAAACCCATACCAATGAAGACTTGATACAATGTATACTTAGATACATTGAATCTAGAGAAAACCCATGGACCAACCCATAACCCATGACCCATAACCAAAAAACCCATGGGCAAAGAGGAGCGTACCACGGATCCCTATGATTACACTAGCCGGATCCCAAGTGGAAGGGATCCGTGGGATCCGTGGAACAGAGGAGAAATTTGCCTATAAATAGAGAGCCATTTCTTCATTCTAACTCACCCCTCTTCTTACTAAATCTCTCATACACTCTCATTCTCTTCTAACATATAGATCACTTGATCTAGAGAGTTGTTCTTCTTTCTTTCTATTTGTGATCCTCATATAGGTCCTTCTCTAAGGCGAGATCACGAGCATTCTACAAGTCATCCAAGCAAGGGGTCCTTGATTGATTTGTCACTCCGCAAGATTTCTGTAGCGAAGATCTTGTATTTGATATTTCACATATTTGTTGTGTAATAGTTGTGTTGGTTTGGTCCACCGTGCTACGGACTCGGTATCTTGCTTTGTACCGGAAAAAGTGTAAGCAACGTTGTGAAGGCTTCTCCGCCAAGTGAAGGAGTTTGTTGACATAGTGCTTGAACTCTCGAGTAGGTGACTCGGGGAGTGGAGTAGGGCAAGGAAGGTGACCTTGTAGCCGAACCACTATAAATCGGTTGTGTCATTTCTATCCCTTAACTTTATCTATTTGCTTGCATTATCATTAGATCTATACGTTCTCAACATCCATACGATTTCACATAATATCGAATCTAAAAGTTTTTGAAATCAACTTAAAATCGGCAAAACTATTCAACCCCCCTTCTAGTTTTCCACAATTGGTATCAGAGCTAAGTTTATAAAAGTTTTAAAATAAAATTGTATTTTAAAAACTTTTCGATCACTATGGGTTCTGAAAATTATAAGGAAGGGCAATCTATGCAACGACCACCACTACTTGAAACTAATGGTTTTATATATTGGAAAGGGTTATGGTATACAAAAGTTACTAAAGTTTACAAAAAATTTGTCCTAAGGTAATATAGTTTCATTTTGTTCAGTTAGGTTACTAAACTTTCGGTAAGCATACACTTCGAAAATTCAGTGTTAGTCCGAGTAACTTGGATGTATATTTTTTGATAAGTTCAGTAACCTGAGTGAACAAAATTCAAAGTTCAATAACCTGAACATTCACTTTTATAAGTTCAGTTACCTGAGTGAACAAAGTTTCAAAGTTCAGTAACCTGGATGAACAAAATGAAACTATATTACCTTAGGACAAATTTTTTATAAACTTTAGTAACTTTTGTGTACCATAACCCTATTGGAAAAATAGATTCGAAGCATATGTGAAGTCTAAAGATATTGATCTTTGGTACATTATTGTTGAAGGTGATTTTGAGGCTACCTCAAATGATGATAAAGGAAATTTAGTTCACATACCTCATGATAAACTAAATGATGAGATGAAGAAAAAGCTTTCTAAAAATAGTGAAGCAAAAATGGTTTTATATAATGCTTTACCGAAAAAGGAATTCGAAAGAATTTCTATGCTTAAAACCTCTAAAGAAATTTGGAACTCTTTAGTTGTAACTCATCAAGGCAACCAACAAGTTAAAAATAATAAAATTGATTTATTTGTTCAACAATATGAACAATTTTCAATATCGGATGAGGAAACTATAGATCATTCATTTGCTAACTTTAATACTATTATTACATCTTTACAAGCACTTGATGAATCTTTTTCTAGCCGTAACCATGTTAGGAGATATCTAAGGGCACTTCCATCGAAGTGGAGATCCAAGGTGACGGCAATCGAAGAGTCAAAAGATTTAACAATCCTCACCCTCGATGAACTCATAGGCAACCTAAAAGTCTACGAGCTTGTCCTTGCTAAAGATTCCGAAGCCTCAAAGGTGAAAGAGAAACACAAATCTCTTGCCCTTAAAGCCAAAAAGGCTTCGAGCGGTGAGGAGAACTCATCTTCGAGTAGTGACGACGAAGAGTACGCTATGGCGGTAAGGGACTTTAAAAAGTTCTTTAGAAGAAAGGGTAGATACGTCAAACAACCGTATGATGATAAGAAAGGCTTTCGGAAAAGCAAAGAGGACGAGAAGCCAAAGGATGATCGTACTTGCATTAAGTGTGGGGACCCAAACCACTTTATTAGTAAGTGTCCCAAACGGGATGATCAAAAGGCGTTCGTGATCGGCACGTGGGGAATGAGCGACGAGGAGGATGAAGAAATTTGTCTTATGGCAAATGACGAGGTATGTCCTGAATACTATAGTAGCTCATCACTTGATGACGACTCATTGCATAATGAATAAGATAAACTATGCAATATTAGCTTAAAACTAGTTAACAAAAACAAGCTTTTAAAGAGTCAAAATAAACATTTAGATAAAGAAGTCATAGAATTAAAAGCAAAACTAAAACGTTTAGAGAAAGGTAAAATAGCAAGTGGTGAATGTGAAATTTGCGTTCAACTTCAAACACTAGTGGATCACTTAGATTCTAAAATTGCTAGAATGAGCACGAACACTTTAGATACAATACTCGATAGCGTTAAAACTGGTAACAATCAAAAGGGTCTAGGTAGTCAACAACTTGATCCATCAACTAGTGAAAGTAAAGAAACAAAATTTGTTAAAGAACTAGAAAAACCAGCCACTGTTGTGGCGGATCCCACGGATCCCCTAAAAAGGGAACCGGCTAGTGTAGAAAAAGGGATCCGTGGATCTGTTGTAGCAAACATTAGCAATAATGTAGCTTCTTCATCTAGAACTGAGTTTGTCATAGTTAATAGGAAGAAACCAAATCATGTCACCACTAGACAACCACCTCCAAAATATAATCCTACTTTTGCAAGAAACAAAGCTCCATCTTTTTCAAAACCTAATTCATTTAGGAGACCTAATAGCGTTTACCCGAAAAGTAACCATCAAATGGGATGGAATCAAAACATGCAAAACGGTTTTTCTTTTCAAAACTTTGCTCCATGGAATGCATACTCATCTTATCCATACATGTCTAACATGAATGGAATGTTTAACACTAATGGACCCATGAACAAATGGGGACCAAACTTTTGAGTTTATTATTGTTTTAGGTGTGCTTAAAGGTCGACCTAGACCCCGATGAATGGGTCAAGGATAGCGGGTGCACAAGGCACATGACCGCGAATAGGGATCTATTCTCCACATATGAATCCATTAATGGAGGTAATGTGGTGTTTGGAAATAGCAAAAGTAGAATCATCGGTAAAGGTACGATTTCTAACAAATCTCTAACCATTAACGATGTGTGTCACGTAGAAAACCTAAACTTTAATCTCTTAAGTATAGGACAAATATGTGATAAAAAGTGCAATGTACTTTTACCGAAACCGGTAGTAAGATACTTAAAAATGGCATAACCATAGGAAGAGGAATTAGGAAACATGGAGTCTATGTCATTAAAATCGGTAATGAACCTAAAGACAAATTATGTCTTACCTCTATGGATGATACTTCGACCTTATGGCATCGAAGATTGGGTCACGCCAACATGCGACTTCTTCAATCGCTATCATCCAAAGATCTAGTAAGAGATCTACCTAAGTTAAAATATGAACATCATTTTTGTGATGCTTGTAATATAGGAAAACAAGCTCATTCGAGTCATAAAGCTAAAAACATGGTGTCCAC
Organism: Chrysanthemum makinoi; assembly: GCA_910596185.1. Classification (NCBI taxonomy): domain Eukaryota; kingdom Viridiplantae; phylum Streptophyta; class Magnoliopsida; order Asterales; family Asteraceae; genus Chrysanthemum; species Chrysanthemum makinoi. The sequence goes on from OU343220.1 coordinate 209,336,232, forward strand.
AACTAGGTGTCTAGAATTACTACATATGGATTTATTTGGTCCATCCGCTATCCAAAGTTATGGAGGCAACTACTACACTTTGGTAATAGTGGATGACTACTCTAGGTATACATGGACAAAATTTTTAAAGAACAAAACGGAAACCTTTAACTATTTTGAAATATTAAGCAAAAAGATCCAAAGACAACTAGGAAGTCCCATAGTGTCTATTAGGACGGATCATGGTAGGGAATTCGATAATGAAGTGCAATTCGGAGCTTTTTGTGACGCTAATGGTATTACTCACAACTTCTCGGCTCCACGCACTCCACAATCGAATGGGGTAGTAGAAAGAAAGAATAGAACTCTACAAGAAATGAGTCGAACCATGCTTAATGAACAATCCATACCTCAAAAAATTTGGTGTAATGCCGTTGATACTTCAACGTATATACTCAATCGAGTCTTGATTAGACCAATCTTAGGAAAAACTCCATATGAGTTACTTCGAGGCAAAAAGCCTACGTTAAATCATTTTAGAGTCTTTGGTAGTAAATGTTTTATTCTTAACACTAAAGATTACCTTACAAAATTTGATCATAAATCAACCGAAGGTATCTTTTTAGGTTATTCGCCAAATAGCAAAGCTTACGTCATATTAAACAAAGAAACAATGAAGGTAGAAGAGTCATTAAATATAAAATTTGATGAAAGTCCACCCAAACCCTCTTCACCTCTTGTCGATGACGAGATTATAGAAAGTGAAGCCATAGTAATAAAGAAAAAGATAAGTGAAGAAGAAGAACCTCTAAGTGATGAAATAGTAAACATTAAAGAGTCCAAAGATCACCCCGTAGATAAAGTCATAGGAAAACCAAACGAATGAACATTAAGATCTCAAGTTCAAAACCAAAGTAGCTTGTTTTGTTTCGTTTCAACCTTAGAACCTAAGAATACACAAGAAGCCATAAAAGACGAAAGTTGGGTAATGGCTATGCAAGAAGAACTAAATCAATTTGTTTCTAATGATGTTTGGACACTTGTCCCTCCACCTAGTAATCAAACCATAATAGGAACCAAATGGGTTTAAAAAACAAATTAGATGCAAACGGAGTAGTGTCTAGGAACAAGGCTAGACTCGTTGCTCAAGGGTATAACCAACAAGAGGGAATAGACTTTGATGAGACCTACGCCCCCGTGGCTAGATTAGAGTCTATAAGAATACTTCTTGCGTATGCTTGTGCTAATGATCTAAAGCTTTATCAAATGGATGTCAAAAGCGCTTTTCTAAATGGTGTCATAAATGAAGAAGTATATGTAGCTCAACCTCCGGGCTTCATTGATTTTGAAAAACCCAAACATGTGTATAAATTAAAGAAAGCCCTTTACGGTCTTAAACAAGCTCCAAAAGCTTGGTATGATAGACTCAAGTCATTTCTAGTTAAACACAACTACACCATGGGGTTAGTTGACAACACACTTTTTACTAAGAAAAGAGAGTCACATATAATCATAGTACAAATATATGTAGATGATATTATATTCGGATCCACTTGTCAAGACATGTGTGATGATTTCTCTAAAATCATGCATGACGAGTTCGAGATGAGTATGATGGGAGAACTTAGTTTCTTTCTTGGTCTACAAATAAAACAAGTAGAAGATGGTATCTTCTTTAATCAATCCAAGTACATCAAGGAGATGTTAAAGAAATTCGGTCTAGAAGAGTCAAAACCAATTAGGACTCCAATGTCATCCGACACCAAACTCACAAAAGACGAGGACGGAGAATCCGTAGATAATACTAAATATCGTGGCATGATAGGTAGCCTTCTCTACCTCACGGCAAGTAGGCCGGATATCATGTTTAGTGTTTGCTTATGTGCTAGGTTTCAAGAAGACCCCAAAATATCACACCTAGAAGCCGTAAAAAGAATATTTAGATATATTAAGGGTACAACACAATTAAGATTATGGTATCCTAAGGGCACGGGAGTAGAAACAATTGTATATGTAGATTCTGACCATGCAGGTGATTACGTTGATAGAAAAAGTACAAGTGGGGTATGTACCTTTATGGGATGTTGTTTAACATCATGGTTTTCTAAGAAACAAACGGCACTTGCAATATCAACAACCGAAGCCGAGTACATCTCCGCCAGCAAAGCATGCCAACAAGCACTATGGATGAAACAAGCGTTAGTAGACTACGACATCCATCTAAGCGACATAGCCATCCTATGTGACAACAAAGGTGCAATCGATCTAAGCAAGAATCCGGTATTGCATTCTCGCACAAAGCATATAGAGATTCGTCATCACTTCCTAAGAGACAATGTTCAAAAGGGGAACATCTCTATTGAGAAGGTAGCATCCGAAGACAACATAGCCGACGTCCTCACCAAACCGTTGAAGCGGGAACAATTCAACCTACTTCGTCTTGGTCTTGGTCTAATGGAACAAACGTCGTAATTTAATTGACTCTACAAGGTATGTAAACACTAGCCTTCTTCTTTCTGAGTCTAGGATTTCTATTTCACGCACAACTCACAAACAATACGGGAATTTTCAAAACCCAAGATGAGTTTTTACACTTATAGTCTTCCTATTTTTAAGCCTACTTTCACAATGTTTTCTAAAAGGATGATACCTTCCCGTATCAATTTCACAAAATCAATTTCTCACGTCTAGGACAAATCGCTTTTTCATTATTAATTCAAAGTAAAAACCCGTTTTCATTGCATCTCATGTCTTTTGAATGCTAAAGGGGACATATAACTAATATGTGTTTTCGGGTACATTCATTTAAGCAACAATGAATTAGGAGCATTGATAACACAAAATTACGTACTCATGTACTAAATATGTGTTTTCGGGTTATCTCAATAGGATGCTTTTACACTTCTAGTTTATTTTCTATTTCTTTTAGGGTCGAGATAACCGAAACTCCAAATAGTTTGCATATAGGCACACACTAGGCAAAAATGTTTCCCAAAAGGAAAATTTTTTGCTGCCTGAAACACCAGACCCACGGATCCCAGCCTTTATGCTGGACGGATCCCTCAAGGGAAGGATCCGTGGGATCCGTGTAACAGAAGCTGTTTTCAACTTCTATTTTTTCACTTTGGATGAAAAATCCACATTTGCTTCATTTTTGGGAGTATGCTCTTTAATGCTTGTGTTCTCATGATCACATGCCTTGAATTCATATCTAATCATTAGATTTTAATCCACATTTTGGGTCAAGCATTCATTACAATGCTTTGTTTTTCTATATATATAACTCCCAAAATGCTTGCATACTCCATCTCCTTCTCACAAACACACTTCATCATGTCATCCAAAACCCTTTAGGAGAATCATCTAGTACAAACAATCATGATATCCAAACCTTTGTACTTCCACCATCCAAAATACCACAATCAAATGCTAGGATATCCGCACGGATTAGTATCCGATCTTGTTGTTTAGCAAAACCAACCTCAAATGGTTCATCCTCAACAAATAACTCACCACAAGATGCTTCCATTATAGCACCACCCTCATCACCAACAAGTTCACCAACTTCATCACCACCTAAAATAACTCTTTTGGAACTCCTTAAGACTCCAACAAGATCTAACCAACCTAAAGAAAAAGAATTAGTCTTTTCAACACCCCCACATCTCCAAATACTATCTTTCAAGATCTTGAAACATCACCACCATTAGCTCCCATCACATTACAAGAACATCTAGGTTCTTTTCCACCACCACTTATTAACATTCCGGATTGTGATCCATATTTTCCTATTTTTCCACCACAACTTCCGCAAAACTCAAATCAAAACAACCCGGAAAACTTCCGCACTCATTACCCACATCATTTACATTGTGAACATTGCCAATCCACTAGGGAAATTGCAATAGAAGTTAGGGAAGAAATGCGTTTCATACTCAACCTCATCCTTGATCGCATCAATACCATTACTCATCAAAATCTCCATCCATAACCTTATGCAAGCATGGAAGGAATCACTACTACTACTTTTCTACTTTTAGTATTATTTTTCTTTTGAAGTCATTTTCAAGAACAAGTCTTGTTCTTATTTGTACATGCTTGTAAGTGGCATACATACCACTACAATTTGTTTTATTACACGGCCTTGTTTACATACCTTAGCTCCTAATCTTGATTCTCGACAACCACAAGATTATATAAGCATGTTACTAACCTTTCTTTTTATAGGAATTTTTATTTTTTTTCTTCACTTGACGCCCCAAACAAGGGGGAGCTACCGTCAAGGGGGAGTTAGGAGTTTGTTTATTTCTTCCAAGGGTTAACTTTTTGTTTCGACAAAAAGTGGGAGAAGAAGTAAAACTTAGGGGCTTTCAAAACTTACATCTATTTTTAAGTTTTACTCATCATAACATTATGTTTTGTCATCAACAAAAAGGGGGAGATTGTTAATACAAATAAACCGTAAAAACGTTTATTAATATTTTGCGATCTCTTTGTGTTTTGTTGATAACAAATGTAATGTTATCTTAAGTAAAATTATAAGGATACATGTTATTTTTGTAAAGCATTTACATATAGCCATTTAAATACAAAAATGTAATAATTAAGCATTTGTTGTAATAGTTTATTAGGATGGGTAAAACCATAACCCATGGACCATAACCCATGGATCTTAAACCCATACCAATGAAAACTTGATACAATGTATACTTAGATACATTGAATCTAGAGAAAACCCATGGACCAACCCATAACCCATGACCCATAACCAAAAAACCCATGGGCAAAGAGGAGCGTACCACGGATCCCTAGGATTACACTAGACGGATCCCAAGTGGAAGGGATCCGTGGAATCCGTGGAACAGAGGAGAAATTTGCCTATAAATAGAGAGCCATTTCTTCATTCTAACTCACCCTCTTCTTACTAAATCTCTCATACACTCTCATTCTCTTCTAACATATAGATCACTTGATCTAGAGAGTTGTTCTTCTTTCTTTCTATTTGTGATCCTCATATAGGTCCTTCTCTAAGGCGAGATCACGAGCATTCTACAAGTCATCCAAGCAAGGGGTCCTTGATTGATTTGTCACTCCGCAAGATTTCTGTAGCGAAGATCTTGTATTTGATATTTCACATATTTGTTGTGTAATAGTTGTGTTGGTTTGGTCCACCGTGCTACGGACTCGGTATCTAGCTTTGTACCGGAAAAAGTGTAAGCAACGTTGTGAAGGCTTCTCCGCCAAGTGAAGGAGTTTGTTGACATAGTGCTTGAACTCTCGAGTAGGTGACTCGGGGAGTGGAGTAGGGCAAGGAAGGTGACCTTGTAGCCGAACCACTATAAATCGGTTGTGTCATTTCTATCCCTTAACTTTATCTATTTGTTTGCATTATCATTAGATCTATACGTTCTCAACATCCATACGATTTCACATAATATCGAATCTAAAAGTTTTTGAAATCAACTTAAAATCGGCAAAACTATTCAACCCCCCCTTCTAGTTTTCCACAAATACATATGTTACAAGGTGTTGGTTAAACAATGCATGTCCAATATATCGCAAATGCTTTCATTTTAACCTCAAACGAAACCAATAGTTTAAACTTTAACTAGCTACCAAAGTTCAAGATTACATTTTAAGACTCTTTAATTATTATAAAGTAGAATAGATTAATATAATTATGATGATTGAGACATTTATTCATCATAAAAAAAAACAACAATTGTTTCATATATTTGTATAGAGTATAGACATTATAGATGGAGGTGTTTGTGTGGTGGTGGAAGGTTAGTGTTGGTGATGTTTCTTTGGTGGTGAGAGTTGTGGTGGTAGGGATGGTGGTAGATGAGATGCGTGGAAGAGATGAGAGTTTTTATACGTATGAGATGAGAGTGTGTTAGGTTAACGAAAAAGACAAAAAGAAATTGTAACAGTAACTAAATGAGTCAGGACCAACGGGTGCTAGGAACCAATTGTGAGAATTCAATGCCAGCTAACGACTGTTAGTGCTTGGGACCAAGCGCGCACCCAGAAAGGCGAATTGGGGACTATCCATGAGGAACCCTACCAAACAGGAGAATTGAGCCTACTTTAAGGACCAACGGTGTAATTTACCCTAAAATAAGTTTAAATATTCATGTCGCATTCAAATCTTTGCTCGAGACATGAGCCTAGAAATCGAGCTCGAACTGTTTTACAATTTGAACTAGAGATTATATAAGCTAGATTATTGTCGAGCTTTAAAGTGATACATATGTTTTTTTATGTATGGTATGTACTTTAAAGGCTTATATGTATATATAAGTAATTTTAAAATATTTATGGCAAGCTCAAGTTGAATTCAAATCTTATCTTATAATTTAATTCTTATTAATTTTAAAAACACGTTATTTTTAAATAAATCGAGCTTTTCGAGCCGTGCTCGAGCCGAATTTAAACTTTCTCGAGCCAAGCTCGAGCCTGACATAATAATGTCGAGTCGAGTTCTGTAAAAGTTCAGATGTTTACACCCACATCCCATCAGTGGTCAAGTTGAATTCAAATCTTATCTTATATTTTAATTCTTATTAGTTTAAAGAACACATCATTTATAAATAAATTGAGCTTTTCGAGCCGGGCTCGAGCTGAATTTACACTTTCTCAAGCCGAGCTCAAGCCTGACATAATACTATCGAGTCGAGTTCTGTAAAAGTTCGGCTCGATGTTTACACCCACATCCCATCCGTGGACTAGCAGTGGATCTGCCAAAAGGTCGGAAGCCATTATTACCCATAAAAAAATAACAATAATAATGATAAACAATAAGACCAAATAATGTCAGCATCTTACACAAATATAGTTAACCAAGCAGCATCAGTGACCAACTGACCACAAACAACACCAAATCTAAGCCAGCGTTAGCTAAGCATTTACAACTCCCAAACCAAAAAACCAAATCTTAAGTGGTTTAAGTAAGACTATGGAACACGACATAATAGTGTCTTGGATAAGCGAAATAGTGGTTAGAGAAACCCTCCTCTAAGCCTATAGATATTTGCGCCTACTATCAAACTTGTCAAAACACGAAACTCTAAAAAACCTTCTATCGAGAACACCAAGCCCTACCCAACAAAATGGAGCAGAATAAAGGTTCATAATATGTACCTAAAACCCTAAGCTATATATTGGTTATTATGCACGCAAAACATCACACGGTCATTACTTCAGTCTTCAACTTGTGCTTTCAACTTTTGGCTAGCCAACTTCTCGGTATCATCTGATCGCAGATCACCATTACGTCCATGCTCCTTTTCTCCCTATTGTTCAAACAGGAACGCAAGATAGTAAGTTAAAAGCATAAATGTAAGACAATGAGTGTCTAAGCTGGGCACACACAATCAACAGACACTGAAGCTTAGAACTTAATAACTAGATAGATACTCTTCTAGAAGGTTTTATTGGACCACACATAACAAAATGGTAAGTAAAAACAGCAAGCATAATGATCAGCAATAGCATCAATAAAAGTTCATACAGACTTGTACTCAAGAAAACTTGTATACAAGAGAAAAGGGGATATTACTAACACTTGCTATGTACACAAAAAGAAAACAATACTACAGTAGACAGCCTATAAACACAAGAGGGTCTTTCTTGTGTGCTCTCAAACACAAAAAAGTAACCAATCAAATTATGGCCTTCAACGCATCAAACTGACCCTTACTATTAAAAAGTGCCACAACAACTGATTCCAGATGGCAAATTGCTTCTTACCAAGGAGACAAAAGTACGAAAGATCGGATTTAAATTTACAGAAAGATGCAGGTTTCATGCTTTTCATATGGTACTAGAACACGATGAACTTAATATTCTCCATATGACTTGCAAGTACCAGAACAGCCCACTTGCCTCATAGTCTCATACCCATCCATCAAATCAATAATAAAAACAAGGGAAAATGACTAGACACGCGGATTGAGCTAAGTAAGAGTCGAAATATTTAGGTACAAATGCATCTATATGACGGTGTGATGCTCTAGACATTCATAAAAGCTACTAAAACCCCATAAAATCCCACGACCGTGTTGTTAAAAATAGCTGATAATGAACTAATATGCTTTCAAATAATCATACAACTAAAACAGTGCACTATATAATGTTACCTGAGTATTTTCAGTAGCATTTTCACCAGTGACAGATGTTACTTCTCGAATTGTGATAATCTTGTCTATATACACAGTGGTCTCCTTAGTACTTCCTGCAGTCGCCCCATGCCCGTTTTCAACAGTGTCAAGAAGTGTTGATAAGCCACTGCATACAGAAAGAAGACGTTAGAATAGAACCTGGCAAGCGAACCAGTTTAAGCATGAACTATATACACAAGGATATATACTTACCGTGGAGTACTGCCATCCTCAGATTGATCAACTTCCTTTTGCTGCTTTCTTTTCTTGTTACTCTGTGTTGGCTCCAGTAAACTACTAGCACATCGCTTGAGCCACCCAAAAGGAGCAGAGAGAGGAGGAGACCCATTACTCAAATCTTTTTTAATAGATGAACCATTTGCAGCAACCTCATGACCGCCAGTTTTCTTAACCAAATCCAACTTAGTATTACGCTTCACATATCTTCTAGATTGTTTTTGTGAATCTGAATCACGTTCTTCAATCTCACTTGCAGCAATACGAAAGGGAACAGCTTTGGCGTCCTCCAATTTCTTCAACTGCTCAATCTGACCAAGAATTTCTTCTCGGTCAGCATGCAGCAACTCCCTCTGCTCCTCAAGTTTTTGCCGTTGAACTTTGAGTTCTTCTATGGAAGAATTTAACTCTGCCCATTCTTTGTCCCTTCTCTCATGATCCATATTAATTGCTTTCCTCTCCGCATCAAGTCTTTGCATCTCAATATTAACCTGTTCTGCTTCCTTTGCAGCGATCTCCTTAAGAGACGAAATGTACTCGAGTTCTTTCTTCTTTTCCTCCTCAAAGGCTTTCTCCTTTTCTTTAAGATAACTTTCTATTTCTTCTTGTTTTTTTTCAATACAATTCTCTAACTCCTTTTTCTGCAGTTCGATATCTAGCACAAAATCAGTGCGTTCTTTCTGAATTTTACTGAACCAATCAGATCGTTCTTGCTCAATTTCCCTCATGAAGATTTCCCGATCACGTGCAAGTGACTCAACATCTTTTTTATATTGATCACGGAATAAATCTTTCTCCAATTTCAGGACATCACGTTCATCTTTCAAAAACTTTGAAATTGTGACTCTTTCTTCTGCAATGCGTTCTGCCTCCAGTCTCAATTCCTCTCTTTTTTCATCAATCAACTCCCACTCGGTTTCAAACTTTGCTTTCTCGGACTTCAGCTTGTCCGCCTCAACTTCCAATTCATGCTTTTGAGCTCTAATCAAATCAATTTCTTCTTTCAATCTGCCTTCTAAAACCACTAATTCATTTGTTTCGGTTTTCATAGCCTCAACCTTCTCCTCAACGTGAGAAATCTCTTTACTTCTATTATCCAATGATCTCAAAGACTCTTGAAGCTCATTTCTCTTGCGATTCACCTCATCCTTTTCTTTTTGTAACATCATCTTCTGCAACTTTACCTCGTTTTCAGCAACAAGTAAACTATTCTGCTTCTCCTCAACAGCAATCAGTTTCTCAGAAAGATCCTTTTCTTTATCACCGATGGCCCTTGTCTGGACCTCCAAGTCATGCTCCTTTTCCGAAATTAAATCCTCCCGTTGACGAAGCTCCACTTCCCTTAACTCTGAAGCGCGCCTCTTGTTCTCAATCTTTTCCTCTGTTAACTTCAGCTTTGTTTCTAACTCCGCTTCAAATTGAGAGTTGCGTTCTTTCAAAGCGGCTTCATGATCAGCCAGCGCCTGTTTGATTCGATCCTGCAACAGAATTATATAGTAGCAGCTAACTATAAGCAACTCTACTAGTTCAAAAGCATAAAAGTTACTATATATCCTTTTAAGTAATGCCACATACAGATTCCTTGCTTGCAATTTTCTCTTGCTCAATTTGCAACTCTTGATATTTCTTTTTCAACTCATTTTCCTTCTGGGTGATGTCCTGTAAGCAATCATAAACACACTCATATAAAACTTACCATCCAATATGAACGTTCATTGGTACGATTAGTGTAAGCTATTAAGAAAATATATATTTAAACGAACCTCGTCTCTTGCATCCAAGGAAACTTTTTTTAACTCAAAACTGTATTTTTCCTCTTTAAGGACTTTATACTCCTCCTCAAGCTTTAACCTTGACGCCTGCAACTCCTTCTCATGGCGACTTATTTCCTCGGTCCTGCTACAAATATAATCCTCTCGCTGATTTAGCAAAGCTTGCCCATCAAGAAGCCTTTCTTGCGATTGTTGAACAGATTTCTGCCTTTCGGCCAATGATTGTCTTTCAAGAAGAATTTCCTTCTCTTTCGCCTCACTCCTAACATATCCAGAGAACCAAATCATTCATAAGTAACTAAATTTAACAACAAAATCATTAATTTAAGAAATTCAGACTCAATACGGCAAAAAAAGAGAGACAAAATATAACGGGCATTATGAGGGATTCATTTTGAGTAATACATTACTACAAGATCCGCATAAAGTCTATATTCATACGCATTATCCATATAAGACATTAAGACCTCAAAACCACTATATATGCTAATGATATGACATAATAATAACCGACACACACTAAATCATACTACATCAAGTAATTAACAGAAAATTGAACACATACTCAGATTTAAAAGAATTCATCTGCCTCCTAAGATCATCTTCACGCGCCTCAACTTCATGTAACTTCCGTTCAGCCGCACGCCTCAACCTATTAGCATCCGCTTCCAAAGCCTCCGCAGCCAGCTTCTTTGCATTAGCCTCAGTCATCTTCTTCAAACCCTCCGCCATCATACTACGCGCCTCCGCCAATTTAATATCCGCAGCAACTTTCGCCTCAGCACATTCCGATCTCATCTCATGTAACGCCTTCTCAATCTACAAAACACATCAGTACATCACACACAAAACCTAATCTTTTAGATTATTACTATTTAGTAAAATCGACACCATAAATACATTGGAAACACATTCTTTTTCAATCCCAAGCGCCTTCTTCAAGTTCTCTTCCCGTTTCTTCGCCTCGGCCAATGCAGCCACATGAGCGGCATAATCGCGCTTCAACGCCAACTCAGCCGACTCCGCATTCGACTTCATCTCCCCGTAATTAGCAACCCACTCTTTCTTTTCAATAATCAATATCCCCATCTGGTTTTGTAAATTATATATCTACACATTAAATTCACAATTAATTAATACTAGTAACAGTTAATGAATGAATATAAAAAGGCAATAATTAATAAAAGGAATATTTAATAAAGATACCTCAGCTTCAAGTTTAGCAATATGAGCGATTAAAGAGCCTTTATCTCTGCGTTTAATAGATTCTTCATCAAAGCCAGCTTCGCGTAAACGATTCCATATATTTTCGTCGCTTAAAGGTGATTTTATTAAATTCGAAACCCTAATAACTGATGATGATGAATTATTGTTTGTTGGTGTTGTGGGTGTTAGTGTAAATCGTGGACTAGCCATTGTATTTGATCTGATTCAAGAATACGAAACCCTAGAAATCGATTTTGATTTTAGGGATTTAGGGGTTTTTACTCTTTCTAGTACTGCACAGCTAAGGTGTGTTGTTTTTGTGTTTTTATTTGTGTATTTGCCCTTTATTTTTTCAAAAGTGTTTTGGGATAAAGACGTCGGCTGGTCAAAGACTGTTTTACGGAGTAATTAAAACCAAATTAATTTGTTTACAGTTTTTGACTTTAAAAAAAAAGTTTATTTTTTCTTTTTTGTGAGTTTAGGTTGTTCACCAATGTTTTCAATTGACCCGGACGAGTTATCGGGTCACGGTTCAACCGGTTTAACTGGTACTTCAACCGAGTTTTTCATTTAAAACCGCTTTCCGGTCATCTGATTAGTTCACGGTTCAACCGATCGGGTCAAGCCGGGTTTTAAAACATTGTTGTTCACGAGATTAAGCGTTCGGTTGGCAAATAGCAATCATTTTCGATATTGGTTTGAAAATAGAGTGGAATAAAAGTAATTATTTTTACATATAAAACATAGTTTTTGGTATCAATGTCACATGACTAATTTAATATTGTTGATAATGACTACAAAATACAAATGAAAGGTATAAAGTGGGGTAGAGGGTGGAATGAGATAAAAAGTACTTTTGAAGGTGTTTGGTATGAGGATATGGGTATTATGGAATTACTTTCATTCCTATTGTATATGTTTGGTTGGTGGGTTTGGTATTTGAATATGGCTATCAAACCCTCAAAATTATGGGATTTCTAAGCACACCAAAGGTGATGGCTAGGGGTGTCATAAATGTCGACCCGAACCAAAATAAGGATAATCGGGTCGGGTTATTCGGGTTCAAAATCTAATTTAACTCGAATACGAACTAGGGTCGGGTATCAGGTTCAAAATACTTTACTTATTTGGGTTCGGGTCAACCCGACTGACTCGAGTTTGTTTTTTTTTCTTGTATTTTTATAACTTTTTTCTATCTTTATTTAATTGAAAGACCCAAAATTAGTCCATGTAGTAAACCTTTTACAAATATGCCTACTGATGTTGCAACTTAATATATGTATCATACATATATTGTGAGAATGAATATTCAGAAATGGATTATGAGTTGTTGCAAAACATCATGTATAGAATGTATTTATAATAAACTTAGGATTTTATATAGCATTCATAGAATCAGTAAAAAGCTAATCACCAAATTAATCTCACATTACAAGGATGCTATATAAAATCCCAAGTTTATTACAACTAGGGGTGTTATCGGGCCGGGTTGTCGGGTTATTGAATTTACCGAGTCAGGTTGATTCGGGTTTTGGTATCTCAATATTTGAATCTAACATGACACTACAAGCTATCGGGTTATCAGGTTTCGGATCCAAACAGGTCGGGTTGATTCGGATTGGGTTGTCGGGTTGTGACGAGTTGACTATCCTACTGATTCACAAAACACAATCTTGGATTGGTGAATTAATATTACAAGATTACTTTAGTTTAACATCCTTAAAACTAATCAATCTTTCTTTTTCCTTAAAATAAACCCAAGTTAGAAACAAACAAAACTTTTATACAAGTTTAGGTAATTAAGTAGTGCAATTAAAATTTATATCATTTATAGTCTACACAATATATATGTGATATCAACAAAATTTTGTAGATTTAAGTTAGAGGAATCTAAAAGAAAGTTGATATTTGCATATCCAAATGTAGTAATCATGTAGGTTGACTCATTAGTCATTAGAGTGCAGTAGGCTAGAAAAAAAAAATCTGTAATATTTTGATATTAACATATCTACATGAGCAATAGGCTTAGAAAAATTACATTAACATTTGTACATGAGCATTAGAGTGCAGTAGGCTTAGAATAAAAAAACATTAACATGTGTACATATACACTGATATCACGTAGGGGTTTAAGTGTTATTGGGCTTAAAATTGAAAAAGTACGAGGAAGGCTCGTACATTTATCGTGCTATCATGTTGAACCTGAATCCGATAAGCATGAAAAATATAACCCTAACCCGACCCTATAAGGCTATCAGGTTGGTCGGGTTGACCTGATAGACCCGATAAGCCGAGTTGAACCCGATGAACCCGACCCTATAAGGTTTTATCGGATTCGGGTCGGGTCGACCCATTTGACACCCCTGATTACAACTCTATTATACTGATCACGGAAAAAAAGACGTGTATATCAGTCTTAGAATGCTAGTACTTGGACAATAGCATTGATCAAGTAAGAATTTCTTCACCAGAGAGGCATACACAATTAAACATAAGGCACAGCCTCATACACACTCATGGGAAGACAGTAATCATGCACAACTGATGCAGACAAAATGGTGAGAGCGCGAATGAACATGTTGGGTACTTCACCACGAAATAACAACTTCTAATCTTGGAAATAGCTTAATCAATACAATCAAGAGAGTAGAAGCACAAGGAAAGAAAAGTATAGAATAAGTCCAGGGACGAAACTAAGGTTGGTTAAGTTTAAATGAACTAATGGTTCATATACAACTTATGCAGCAACCAAATTAGGTGATTTTAACTACTAACTTTAAGAAATCAAATTCCAGAACCCCGACCCGATTTGACCCGAACCCAACTAACCCGACCTCAAATAGGGTCGAGTTCGGGTATGCTAATTTTAGCCTCGACCCGACTTTGACCCGACTCGTTTGATCCGAACCTGACCAACCCGACCCGATTAACACCCAGATTGATGGGTTTGTAGATCCATTCAAATTCTCATTCCCATAGTAGTTCCCTTGTTTAACCAAACGCCCCTTAATGTGATTTCATTTTTTATTCCATACTTTTCTACCATACATTTTTCACTAATTTTCTATACCTATCAAACCATTCACTAATCTCCATTACCATATAACAAACGCACCCTAAGTATTTGACTTAGATTTACGAAGTCTAGTCGAAGTATTTTTTGTCTGTTTCTGAATTTTTTTGTGCCATTATTAAAATGTGTACTTAGCCGGATTTGCACATGAGATTTCTGATGATGATACTAATGTCTGATAAAAAATCACTTTTGTGATGGTTTTTAAAAAAATATTAATTTAGATGAATTTATAATAGTTTAAGAGACTAAATGTCTTTTAAGTTTTTTCTTGTGGTTTAATTGTTATTTGCTATTGTTCAGTTTTAAACTTGAAAAAAATAAAATATCAAAATTTACTCAATTTAAACATTAAAGTTGTTTCAATGCTCGTATTAAAGATATTCAGTTTTAGTTCAATATAGTTTGTCTTTACATATCATATCATAGATCAACACAAAATTTAATAAACTTTTTTAAGTTGTGTAATTGATTAACAAACGCATTCGTGTTAATTGTTAACATTACTATAGATCATTAAAGATTGCATCAACGGTTACAAAAATGTTTATGCCCTTCATAATGCATATAATGCACGTGTCACTTGCTAATGGTAACTAAGAGCATTGGGTGTAGTGACGCCAACCTCATGTCAAATCAACGTGGCACCTTTTTGGCTTTGAGCCAAAGCCCCCAACCAAAAAAAGTGAGTGAATTGTCTTGCGCCAAAGATTTTTTATTTTTTATTATTATTTTTTAATTGAGTATTGTAGGTTTTTAAAGTGAGGTTGTGTCTTAAGTAACTAAGGAGAAGGTTTTTTGAGTGTGTGAGTAATAAAGAAGTGAAAGGAAAAATTGGTAATGTGACATGACGTGACACCACTTTTGGGCTTTGACTTGGCGCCCAATGCTCTAAGGTTACCATGTTTTTAAAAACAATGACCGCTCGACCTCGTGATACAACCCGATGCTCTAAGGTTACCATGTTCTTAAAACAATGACTGCTCGACCTCATGATAGTTCTGATCGTTCTATTATGTTAGACGATATCATAATTAATGTTTAAAAGAATTAGAAAAGGTATATCTCTAAATTGATAACTCCAATTCAAATGATCATACAAGTTCAAACACCCTTTTAGCAAAAATAAAGAAGGAAACGGAAACTAAAACCAAATACAGTTCAACAATTTGACCGGATTTGAGCTTCAACAGTTAAGCCAAGAAAAGGGGATGGGTGGCTCACTCATTCCTGGTTTAACCTATCCGACCGGCTATTCAATGTGTTTTGGAACTATGACCCATCTTGACTTCTTTAGAAATATCATACAATCATAGTTGATTTATGTATAAACCTACTCAATCTAGATCACTATGGAAGGAGAGCTGACGACGTATATGGTCCATCGGCGGCTGAATAGCCGGAGGACCTAATACCCGAAGGATTAGCATACCGAAGGGTCTATACCCGAAGGGACCGTTGACCTGACAATGCTTTTGGCATTTAGCCTGGAAGCATTTCGTCTCATTCTCCTGGGTGTCAGAGATGACGTCAAGTACAGTGTCAGCTCTGACAACGCCAACGGCCCCAGAGAAAGCGAGATGGCCAGCGACCAGATAGTGACAACCTACAATATAAATACGCATACAGTAATTGGTAAAAAGATATCATTTTCACACACACACATTTATACTATACCCTTCGGTTGAACCTCCACTTACTCTCACGCCGGAGTCTGGTCCTGGGATAACACCCGGGGCGAGACTAACGCGTTGTTTCATATTCGCAGGTATCCAGAAGACTTAGTTTCACAAGGCTGAAGGATATATGAAGAACCTCACAAAAAAATACTTCAACATTGGCGCCATCTGTGGGACCCGCATTCGATCTACCAAGGCTATATGATGACGGGTTCAACGCCTCCGGCAACCTCCGGAGGAGGGGGAACCGACTCTCCCCCAACAACGAGAGAGCATATAGAAGGGTACATGTTTGCGCTCAAGTCCATTATAAAAGAACACAGCAGTCGAAGGGATACCGTCAATCCGATACGACTGGACCTCGCTGACGAAACAACCTCGGATAAAGGGGACTCAACGGGTAAGAAGAAGGAGATCGTTACTGGAAACAAGATAAAAGACGACGACCTGGGAAAGCCTTTCAAGGAAATTAGAAAAGGTATATCTCTAAATTGATAACTCCAATTCAAATGATCATACAAGTTCAAACACCATTTTAGTAAAAATAAAGAAGGAAACGGAAACTAAAACCAAAGACAGTTCAGCAATTTGACCGGATTTGAGCTTCAACAGTTAAGCCAAGAAAAGGGGATGGGTGGCTCACTCATTCCTGGTTTAACCTATCCGACCGGCTATTCAATGTGTTTTGGAACCATGACCTGTCTTGACTTCTTTAGAAATATCATACAATCATAGTTGATTTATGTATAAACAAACCTACTCAATCTAGATCACTATGGAAGGAGAGCAAAGAGGGGTCTCCAGGTAAAATATAATTCTGTCAATGCCACATTTTATTACTTCTTTTATGTTTATACTCTTGCAAATTCTGTCATTGATGACCTTATAAATGGTCTTTGTACAAAACTTGCAATAAATTATTCATTGCAAGTGTTTTTCTTAACAGGAAATGAACGTGTATTGATCATACATAACACGAGGAGTTGCCACATGCCAACTTATGAGCTTCATCGATGTTATCACAATGATGGCATAACTCTGACAACTGAAATACATCCAAGAAACACAGAATGCTTTATGCAGTTATGCTAAACCTGTAACCTAAACATAAAACTTGACTTTTATCATGGGACTAATCTGCAGAATGGAAAAAAAAAAAGGATCTTCAACCTGTGTTTTTTAACTTCCAGGCCACCAAATTCATCAACTGATGGTTTCTTGCTAGCTGAACCTTGTGCTTGATGGTTAAAATGCATACCCATCAGATGTAAATGATGCAGCTCTAGTAGTGGGACTAAGTTCCTCAGGATTCCAACACACCACATATACCAATTCATCTTTACATGCTGAAAACTGCTTTCATTTTCTTGTAGTAATCACCAATCCAACCGTCAATGATTTTGACTTCAGATGCCCTTTGCTCCACCAACCAATCAGGATCATCAGCTGTGGCTCCTCGTAGATCCAAGTGATGTGCACCTAAAACATTCCCAACATAACATATGATCTTTGACCACAATTCAAAGGTCGAAAGGTATCAAAGGGGTGTGTTAAATTTTACCTTTTTCGGTCACAAGAGCCACTATGCTGTCTGATATATTCTCCAAAACACTACAAAATACAGCAATTTCCAAATCAGTATATTCCAAAACTCGGCTCTGATAGTATATTAATTTTCAAACCATAAAAACACTAGATTTTAACCCATTTAGATTTCCATAGTATATCTTCGTACACATCCTTCCAGTTCATATAGTGTTTTATTTTGCATTTGTACAAGAAAATATAAGAACAGATATGATGATCACTGGGTACAAAAGTTACCCGCCACCGCTCCAAGGATCTAAGAGACCATTTGAGAAGATGATGTTGCTTCCAAACATTTGCAGGACAGACTTGTAATTCTACATACAAATTAACAACAATCATTTTATATTCAAATGGTTCCACAATTATTGTAATAGCAACAATCATAATACAGTGCACCACCTTCCATTTTGGACAGTAGAAATCCAAAAGGAGAAAAAAAATAATATGACGTAAGTAACCTTCAAGTGAACTATAACCAGGTTTACAACGATTCTTACATGTCCACCAAACTGTGTAGTTATCCAAGTGGGCTTAGGTATCACATGGAATTCATCCCAGCACTCCTCTGCATAAGAAGTAAAATTGTAATCCCATTCCGGGAACATGCTAGAGTTCCTATTACTAGACATTGGCATAACCATTTCCGTGCATGCCTGTAGTATACAAAAAAGGTCAAATTATGCCATGATTATTGCCAAATCATGAGTGATTTTTTAAGAGTTTTAGCAACAATTTTCTTTACTTGAAAAACTTGCATTTATACCTGCCAATTCCAACCCATTGTGCCATATGGATCATCATCTAATTCAAAGCATTCAGAGTTTCCAGTGTAATTGTTGTAAACACTTGCACCTTTTAAGATGCGGTCCAAAATGCTAGTCTCATCAGGAGCATCGTCTATCACTTTGCAAACCTGTTAAACCAGCAACACTTTTAGTTTCGGAAACAAAAAGAACGTGAAATACAGCAAGTTGGTGCAATTGCCATCCTTTGGTCAAACCAGGGTTTAATATGAAGTCATCTAAATGTCTCTTGTTCCGTATCCAATTTTAGTACAATATCTTGAATAGAAAGCTAGGGTACACAACATCTAAATTATCAGTATCGATCTAAACAATGAAACAGAACAAGTACAATACTAATTTTACAATATAAGATTAAGCCAAAAACAGAGTAACCTCTTTTATCGGGTATGCAGGCAAAGGCATAACAAAATCTGATGGGTATGGATAGTTTGCCATCGCCAAATAAGTGTACATCGACTCCAACCAGTAAAAAAATTCATCAATGCTCTTAAGTTTCCTGTCATTTATGCCGAATTAACAAAGAGCGTAACCATTTAATTTAAATAACAAAGCATACAACACCTTAGAGAAGAGGAATATTTTAAGTTCATGTAAACACGTTAAAAGGACACAAAAACGAATAGGTTGTAAGACACAAAGCATATAGAACATATTGATAATGAGTGATATTCTACAACGTTCACAAATTATTACCTGCATAAGTGGAAAGTATCTGCAAGGTTATCAAGACCGTTTGCTTTCTCACCCACAGAAGTTATTACATCCCAGGAATTCTTAATAGTGTCAAAACAGCTTGTGCTTTCTCGCTATGGTACAATAACAAAACAAAAGAGAGTTTTTATTAAATCATTATCACAAAAGTATGAAATGTAATTGGCCAGATGCAGTTTAAGTGTTCACAAACTCACTCTGAAATCATTGGAGATAATATCATAATAAGTTTCTAGCGGCACAAGATCCTCAAACTGAAGAACGGGTGCTGAGGAAGCAAGTGCACCTATAGCAATATGAGGATACTTGAGCCTCATCCATGCTGCCAACACTGTTCAATTATCCCATCATGTTAACTGATAGTATTCATGTGAGTGAATTAAATTGCAGAAGAGCTTAGAAGTCTTACTTCCACCATATGATCCGCCAAATAAGATTACAGGGGAGGCTTCAGCAGACAAATTTCTTTTCAACTCAGTTATTAGGACAGCATAATCCGCAAGTGCTTGTTCGGCTGTTAGATAGGCTAAAGTAGAAGCATTCTTAAATGCCTCTTCCAAGCTCCCAAACGGCACTGAGTCACCATAATATCGATGCTGTGATCAAACAATCCACAGTAAATATGACAAATTCACAAATTAAGGAGCGTTTGGGATTACCTGTTGAAAGTGATTATGTGATATGGGATAATCAGTATCCTTAATTAACCCTTTAACAAACAGGTTTCTGTATATTGGCCTTAAATTTGGAGTCAGGGTTGTTCCAGTTGAAAAAGCTACTCAAGGAACTTTCAACAATATTTTTGGAAACAAAATTCCACCCCCTAAAAAGTTAAATAAGCCTTTCACAAAAGAATTAACCAAACAAGCTTGTTAGCTTATACAAAATAGTAAGCTAATAAACCCGTTCAATAAGTTTTCCCAAGCACCCCGAAAGAAAGGTACTTACACAGATTTGCTTTGTTTAGGATGCAATTAGCTGTTTTCATGTATTTCTTATTTCAAATTGATTACTCTTGATGCACCAGTATTGCAAGTTTACTCTAAGAGGGTGTTTGGAATAGCTTTTTGTTTTCCTAATTATTTTCACGCAGATAAGTTGTTTGAAGTGTTTAGATAATCCAAACTACTCCCTTATCTGTTAATGCTAAAATAAACAGTTATTCTACCATTTTTTTAAGGCAGTTTTCTACCATGTTTCAATAACAACTATGTTGTTAATTCAACAGTTCTAAAGCACTCGATCAAAATGGATTTGTTTAACAGTTCCAAGTTCTAACCAACTATTCTTTTGCAGGTCTAATTACATTTTCTAAGGCATAATCACCATTTAAAAACAAGCAACCATTAACTTAAGTTCAAATAATTTTTCACAATGTATAAGGGTGCTAACCTCAGGGAAGACAACCAAGGCACCGAAACGAGGAGCAAGTTCCCAAACAAAACCAGAATTAACAGCAAACCATTCAATGTCACCTTCATTCCCACAATACAAAAAGATTGGACCCATACGAGTGGGACCCACCCAATGATCAGTATTAATGAGATAACGTTGTTGGAACTTAGGAAGATCATCATTGAAGCTGAAATGATCAAGTGTCTGCTCAAAATATTTTATTTCATAAGTATACTGTTGGACTTGTACAAGGTTGTTGTAGGTTTTGTGTAGGCGAGTGGGCTTGCCGAGAAAGTGACGAGATTTTGAGGTGGATGAGAGGAGGGAGATGAGTAGGATGAAGAATGTGGGAGAGTGGAACAGGGGTTTTGTTGTTGTCATGGTGACTAAAGTGAAGACTTCACTGTAGGAGTTGACTATTATGTTCTTGATTCTGAAATCGTGTACCACTGGCACTATACCAGTGGAGTGGATGACGAGGATATCTCTATTAGACCGCGTATATTTAAGTCAAAGATTCACTTTCTCGGGTAACCTGGGAAAAGCTCACCCGTTTTACCGTTTGTTCTTGATTCTCTATCGTTATTTCTCTTTTTTATAGTATGATGATTGTACATAACACTTTAATATAAGATATCCTCATGATCGTTTCCGACTCTTCACTGGTACACCATTTCAGAATCAAAATATGTTTATAAACTAGCAGGTATGCGTGCTACGATTTTTTGTAGGTTACGTTATGAATTTTGTTCAAAATGTGAACCAAGACTCGGGGTATCGTTTCTTTATTTGGTCATGAAAACTTAATGTCAATTAATCAACTTTTGGTCCATAATGTTCTTGATGCTGAAGCTCGTCATGGTGGTTTTGCAAATTGCATCTGATTGTGTTTTGTCTGCGACTCTACGGATGTATACGAATGTACATGTGATGTGGATTAACCTCTGTATACGAGTACACCAGCAAGCAATGTAAGGGGGCGTTGCTTATCTTTTTTTGCCACCAATTGGGTTGACCTTCCGTGGATTTGAAGCAAACATGAAACTGTATGTGAACTCACAAGCTTGGTATTCCAGATCGGATGAAACTAGTATATGGTTCAAGCAAGTCAAATGGTAATTTGTTTTCAATATTTGGGTGTCGGTTGGTTAGATCCATCTTCAAGTTAGTAACCTTAAAATCTTTAACATATAGGCATAGTGAATACAATCTTCAACATTGTAGACAACTTGTTGCATCTATCCATATATTAACCAAAAAACTGTATTTGCTGAATCAGTTATTGATCAAAGCTTTCTAAAGTTATGAAATGACCTTTTAAACTAGTCTGATGCCAATCCTTGACGCTGGTACGTGGAATAACAATTCCTTAACGATCTAAACATTTATATACCGACTCTTACCTAGCACAAAGATCACACAATCTTTACATGTTAAAAACTGCGTTCTTCTTCTTGTAGTAATCAGCAATCCAACCCTTGATAAGCTTGACTTCAGTTGCCCTTTGCTCCAACAACCAATCAGGATCATCAGCTGTAGCTGCTCGCAGATCCAAGTGATGTGCACCTTTAAGATGCCCCAACTCATCCATGGTCAGTATATGCTCTTCGACAACAAGAGTCAAAATGTATCTAAGGGCATCTTAAAAATTACCTTTCTCTGTGACAAGAGCGACTATGCTATCTGATATGTTCTCCAGAACACTATAAAATGCACCAATTGCCAAAATTAATTGAATTTTTATTGAGAAGAAAAACCATGGTTCAAGCAAATATTCCCAAACTATACTATCATATGTGCAGTATTTAAAAGGAAGCAATTTGTTTGTCAAAAAATAACAAACGCGGTGATTGTTGGTCACATAACTTACCTGCCACCACTCCAAGGATCTAAGAGACCATTCGAAAAGATAATGTTGCTTCCAAATGATTGTAGGACAGACTTGATATTCTACAGACAAATTAATTGCAATCCAATTATTTCAAATGGTTCCACAATTAAAGTAAAAGCAACAAACATTATGGTATGCATCATCTTGTTTTTTTTCTACAGTAGAAATCCATAGAAGCACCAATCTCATGTAACTAACAGATTAGTCAGGTTGTAATTCTTACACGTCCACCAAATTGTGTAGTTATCCAAGTGGGTCTAGGTATCACACGGAACTCGTCCCAACAGTCCTCTGCATAAGAAGTGGAATTATAATCCCATTCTGGGAACATGCTAGAGTTCCTATTACTAGACATCGGCATAACCATTTCAGTACATGCCTGTAACATACAAAAGGGGTAAGTTTTATGTCATGAAAACGCCATGAATCTTGTGTTATTGACAAATCATACGCAATTTTTGATAACTTTAACGACATTTGATTCCATCATCACGGTTTGCATACCTGATAATCCCAACCACTCATGCCGTGCGGGTCATCATCTAAGTCAAAGCAGTCGACTGTTCCGGTATAATTGTAGTAGACACTTACACCTTTAAAGATACGGTCCAAAATGCTAGTCCCATCAGAAGACTCATCTATCCTATTGCAAAGCTGTGAAGTGAACACTTTCATTGTGTAAACCATACTTAAGATGTGTGAAGAAAAATGAAAAATCTGGATAATTTGATTTAAACAGCAGCAACACAAACACCGACTAACCTCTTTTATCGGATAGGCAGGCAAAGGCATTAAGAAGTCCGATGGGTAAGGGTAGTCAACCATTGCCAAAAAACTATACGCCGAGTCCAACCAGTTGGACAGATCATCGCTACTCTTTAGTTTCCTGTCATTTACATTTTCAATTGATAAACAAGTATGACAAGATCAACGCATGAAAAAAATGAAAAGTTTATTTATTTTATAAGTGAATGGTATTTAATTCATACCCGCATAAGTGGAAAGTCTTGGCAAGATGATCAAGACCGTTTGCTTTTTGACCAACGGAAGTTATTATATCCCAAGACTTCTTAATAGTGTCAAAACAGTTGGTGCTTTCACGCTATGGTACAACATAACAAAACAAGATATAACATGATATTTGAAGGTTATAGCAAAAAATATGGAGTTGTGATTAGTAAAAAAAAAAGGTACAAGTATTCACGAACTCTGAAATCATTGGACACAATATCATAAAACGTTTCTAGTGGCACAATATCCTCAAATTGAAGAATTGGTGCAGAAGAAGCAAGTGCGCCTATAGCAATATGAGGATACTTAAGCCTCATCCATGCTGCCAACACTGTTCAATGTATTCCAATATAAACAGAAAAACAAAGTTATAAGCATACAAACATCATTTTTCCAGATTCTCCGTAGTATTCATGTGATTTTCATTGAATTATTAGAAGTATATGAAAGTCTTACTTCCACCATATGATCCACCAAACAAGATTACAGGGGAAGCTTCAGCAGACAAATTTCTTTTCAAGTCGGTTATTAGGACAGCATAATCCGCAAGTGCTTGTTCGGCTGTTAAATGAGCCAAAGTAGATGCATTCTTATATGCCTCATCCCGGCCGCCATATGGCACTGACTCGCCATAATATCTATGCTGCAATAAATAAAAGTTCAGACATTACTCAGCATACTAAAGTTCCACACTAGAAATTGCAAATCATTTTAATGCCAAATAGTTAAGCAGTGTTTGGCAATTCGTGCTGAAAGTGATTGTTTTATTGCCTTTTTGGTTGTGTTTTCAAGTCATAAAGTGTTTGGGTATATTAGTAGCCCTATATAAACTTGCTCTGATTAACAAGGAGCCATTATACATGTAAATACTAAATAACAGAAATTTGTCACGGTGATCAGGAATGTTTGGGATTGCATATCATTTATGCTTTCTGCTTATAAATAAGTAGTTATTAAGCTGCTTACTAATAAGCGCTTCAGGAAATAGTGTTTGGAGTTGCTTGTTTTATGTAAAAGAGGAAACAAACTCGAAAAAGTAAAAATTTGTTGGAAACTTTCAATCAAATCTATTTATAATACGTTGGAAACTTCATCTTAATTAAAGCTTTTGAAATAAGCAGCTCTCTATCCGCTTATCAGTAACTGCTTATTTTTACCTCAGAGTAAGCAGATGATAGCCCGGACCTACTTCTGCTAAAAGTAAGCTTAAAAGCAGAAAATAAAAGCAATCAGAAACACCCCTCTATCGGATTTGATTATCACAATAAACATATCCAAACACTATCTCTTCTGTAACAACTATCTATCCGTTTCAGTAACATAATCTCTTTCTAAACACAACGCCAAATTCCCTAACACGTTCACATTAAAGTTGATTTCCTTAAATGCTAGACTTAACCAACCAATTATGATATGTCAGACATAAATACATAATGAATCTCAATACACACATTCAAACACCCCTCAAATTGTTTATTTTTCGTGATCATCGACATTCTAATGGAAGCATATTCAAACTAAAATGTTCCAATTACAGTCAAATAAAAACTTACTTCAGGGAAGACAACCAAGGCACCGAAACGCGGAGCAAGCTCCCAAACAAAACCAGAATTAACCGCAAACCATTCAATATCACCTTCATTCCCACAATACAAAAATATAGGACCCATACGAGTGGGACCCACCCAATGATCAGCATTAATAAGATAACGTTGTTGAAACTTAGGAAGATCATCACGGAAGCTGAAATGATCAAGTGGCTGTTCAAAATGTTTTATATCATAAGTATACTGCTGGACAACGTTAATGCTATGTGTTTTGTGTACACGTGAAGGTGTCCCAACAAACCTACGAGATGCTGACGTGGATGACAGGATGGTGATGAGTACGAGGAGGAGGATGATGAACAAGGGTTTTGTCATGTTGGAAGTGAAGTGAAGTGGAGTTCACTTGTGTTTGGTTAACAGTTTTAATCAATATACTGTATTGTAATCAGCTTTATGTTGGAATTGGCTTTCATTTTTTGTTTTTTTTCTACTTTTGATGACGTGGGATTTAATCAAGATATAAAGTAGCTTAAAAGCCATTTCAATAAAGAAATCGGCCGAACTAGTAAAATCATCTTTGTTTTTGTTTAGAGGAAAATACACGGTTCGTTCTTAATTTTGTACCTGCGCATCATGTTAAACCAAAAGTTGGGATTTTCATCGTCGGGAGTCTTTTTTCCAAGTTTCATAGTCTAAACTCGTCTTTTGACCATTTTTCCGTTAGCCAACCACGTCCGTTGCCATTTGCTTTGTCTTTAGTCCAAGGACACAATTGTCATTTTACCACTGTCTATTAATAAATTTTACCATGTCAAGTCCACTTGTTTACCGTGGGCGCTACAGTAAAACCTTGCTAATAAAAGGGAAAGTTTGTCACCACTCATCATTTATCTTTCCTATCCCCTAAAATCTTATCTTCTTCACCGACTGTAAAATCTGAAAAATGGTGCTTTGTTCATGCAATAGAAGGGTTGTCCTTCGAACATGCTGGAACAACAGGAAGGAGGTTCTATGCCTGTCCTAGACAGGTTGGGACACTTAATTTTATTTCATTTTAAAGTTGGCTTGTAGTGGTTTACCTTAAATGTGTTGATTATATTAATATATGTTTAATTATAATTGTGATTTTATACAAGTGGGTTTAGTTGGTATTTATGCGGCAAACAGATGCTAACATTTTGATTCAATTTTAGCCTACGACATGTCCATTCAATGGGTGGTACGATCCACCCATGCAAAGGAGAGCAAGGGATGTGATAATCTACTTGCAGAGAACAATCTACAGGAATGAGGCGACATTACAAGATTGCCAAGCGGCCTCAATTAAATGCTCCGAGATTTTACCCTTGCTTTCTAAAAAAACATAAAAAAAAAAAAAAAAAAAAAAAAAAAAAAGAATCATCCTCAACCCCACCTTCTCGTCATAAATTTCTTTCTAGCATTCCTATTCTCCTAGAGAACGATATCAATCACCGAGACTTACCCCATACTACACTACAACGATTAGGTTCACTGCCTAGAGGGTTCAAAAGCTTGCTCGTAGAAAAGGAGGTTTTCTCGACCCCGAACCCTGCTTATCAGTAATCAACAAAGTCCAAAAACTAAGAAATTAGATATTCGTAAAAGGTGTTTTTATTCAGCTAACACTATAATAAATTCGTAAAGTCAGTTTTCTTTATTTTATATATGTTGGCTTTATATATAGGTTATGTAATCTGATTATTTTACGACAAAATATTCAACTTACATTCTAGGATTTCTTGATTTATGTTTTGGATGTTCAAAATATCCGTATTCAGATATCTGAAAAATTAATCAAAATTTATTTAAAGGTTGGGTTTTATGAAATGTCAATTTTGAAACTCATATAAAAGATTTCTGAAAATTATAGATATATGGATATTCAGATATATAAAACTGTTATCCGAAATTTTGGATATCCGTATTTAAAGAAGTTAGCTAAAATAATGGCCTAATGGGTATAACATAAAACCTTCAACTCAAATTTTGGATAACCGAAAATCGAAAAAACCAAAAACCAAACCTAGCTTTGATGCGGGGTTTGGTTTTAAAAAATTTAAACCAAATTTTCAGTTCGAAGTTTGGTTTTAGCCACAAACCGTACCAAACCGCTCCATGCTCATCCCTAGCTTAGCTCGGTATCACAACATTTAATGATGATGTGTTGTGTAAATTTGTAGTGAACAAATTCTAAGTTATTTACTAACGACCGTTAGTATAAATGACTAACGATGTAGATGTAAGAGATGAAGATGTGAAGAATTACCCATTATTGTACATAATTTGAACTTTGGTTTAGCATATTGGTACATAAATGACCATGTTTATTATATCGGTAAATCTGAGAAAGCATGTTTATCATTTTTGACTTTTACCCTTTACAAAAACAATAAAAATGTGACATCTTTTAAATGGAGGTCTTGTACGTGCAACGACACCACTTTCACACCCTTTGATCCCCCTCTGCTTTAAGTATGTATATTCAACATCATCATTGCTTTATAGAGTCTTTTTTATCATGAAGTGGTAATTCTTCAACCATTCTCTTACTAATCCTCGCTATGTCTTTACAAATTTCGATATCAAAGGATGAGATCCTTTCTCCTCATCCTTCTATTCCTCCTTATCCTCCAGATGCTTCATTCCCAAAGCAGGAATTCGTGTTTTACACGAAGCGAGCCCTGACATCTAGTACAACTCTCCAAACAGTGCTTTTAATTATAACTGCCATAGTAGGCCTGTGTTGGCTGCGATGGCAGTTTGGAGCTACAAGCTCCACATCGACCGTAAAGGTGTCGATGTGGAGTGCAGCCCATGCAAGCCGTAAAATGAAGTTGGAAATGGAAGGATGGTTGCCGATAAGTTTCTTTATTGTTATGGAGTTTGTATATGATCCAATGTAACAATCTGTTCGTTTTTGCATACGTTGGGTCATCTTTGACCAGGTGTGATGATGTTATAATTATGTGATGATGTTATAAACTAAATATATATTCTATATATATCAGCTTTCTTATTGATTTAGGGGTTGTTTGATTGCTTCTTAATGGACCAATTCCGAGGCAACTGCTTATTCGGTCAGATACTTGTTTGTTTGATAAAAAAATTAACACCCCTGAATTATTCCATTTGCTACTGAGCGATTTTGTTTAGGTGGGTTCCCTAAACCATTCAAAGACCCAACATTTTACCATGTCACATTTTTCCGTAGTCACGTTCAAGTTCAACTACTTAAAAATCCATTATTTAGTTATTTTCAAATAAAAATAAATAAAGTATAGGTCTTAGGTCTTTTTGATAAAGGGATTTGTCATCGTCATTTGATTCCTTTTCTCGATTTCTCTTTTATTATTGTGTTTAACTAACACATGGTTGATGGGTGTTATTTTTATTGTCTAATTGAAATGGGTGATAACTATTTTACTATAATTGAAGTTTTGTAACTCATATTTAATCGAGGTAATCTTTACCCCAAAAAGTTATGTAACTCGTCCGCATATGTGTTAAATTTTAGTATTATGAAAGTGATAACGAAAGACCAAGAACGTAAAGATCAAATAAACTCCTACCTCATGTGAGACAAATATTAATTTACATATTTATGTTTTATTTAATATCTATTTGTTAGTATTATTGTTCTATTAAATTAAAGTACTTACCAAATTGTAATAATAATTCATTGTTTGTCGTGTATTTTAAAAGAAAAAACAATAAAAATTCATCATATACAACACAAGATTAAATATGTAATTTTACGTCATTCAAATCAGTGCCACAACAATTCCCAAACATATCATTTTCATTGAGAGCCAGGTTCATACAGAGCCTATGTATTATTCAGAGTCTAAAATCATTCAGCACTAAATCGTATGATTTTATCAAACAACCCCTTAGTCTTTTGCGCATGTTTTGATATTCTTTATTTGGTTGTTCTATTGTATGTAACTTTAATATCGTATTCGAACCAAAACCTAAAAAATCATAAAAATCGTCTCAAAAAAACCAAACTAATTCTAAAACCGATGGTGCGGTTTTGGTTTAAAGAAAACCGAAAGTTTTGGTTCGTTTTTGGTTTTATATGAAAACTCAAACCGAAAAAACCGAACCACTACCTAAAGCTAATAAGAAATGTATATGTATTAATTTTGATACAAGTAATCAACAAAGTCTAAAAACTAAGAGATTAGATATTTGTAACATGTGTTTTTATTCAGCTAACACTATAATAAATTCGTAAAGTTATATATGTTCGCTTTATATACATGTTATGTAATCTTATTCTTTTACGACAAAATATTCAAGTTACATTTTAGAATTTCTTGATTTAGGTTTTGGATGTTCAAAAAATATCCGTATTCGAATATCCGAAAAATTAATCAAAATTTATTAAAAGGTTGGGTTTTATGAAATGTCAATTTTGGAACTCATATAAAAGTTTTCCGAAAATTATAGATATTTGGATATTCAGATATATAAAAATGTTATCCAAAATTTTGGATATCCAAATTTAAAGAAGTTAGCTAATATAATTGGTATAACATAAAACTATCAACTCAAATTTCGGATATATCCGAAAATCGAAAAACCCAAAAACCCATGCTTTGGTGCGGGGTTTGGTTTTAAAAAACTTAAAACCGAATTTTCGGTTCAGGGTTTGATTTTAGCCAAAAACCGCTCCAAACCGTCCAATGCTTACCCCTAAGCTTATAGCTCGGTATAACAACATTTAATGATGATGTGTTGTGTAAATTTATAGTAAACAAGGTATTTCACTTAATTTTACCTTGTTGACAAAAATATAAAATGTGATTTCTAATAAAGTATTCAAGATAATTTACGACCATATATGCCAAAAAGAGATCTCACATGAGTCAACATTAACATTAATAGTGTTGCAGAAGTATGTTAATCAAACGAACGAGCTTTAGCAAATATGTTTAGCTCAAGCTTCATCAAGTAATTAGCTCAGTCGTATTATATGTCGTTTGTTTGGATCTTACTGGGGCTAGCTTAGTTTTCTACACAACTTATTTGGTTAGCCATTTACGTTTGGCTTATATTTGTTTTTGTGTGACAATGTTTATAGGGTAGCTTATAAGAACGATCCAATTCAACTAAAATATAATCTTAAATGTATGTTTTACTAAAATGGCACCAAAAGGTCTTTTTTTCAAGTCATATGCATTGCAAAGGAGAAATAGTTTAAAATGTCTTTTCATGAAGTCATATGCATTGCAATGGGAAAATAGGTTAAAATGTCTTTTTATCAAGTCATATGCATTGTAAAGGGAAAATAGTTTATTATGGGGATGAGCATTATAGATTGAAGATCACACTAAACCTAGAAACTGGAATGAATCGAATTGATCGAAGTCTGGTCTTCGGTCCATCATTTTTCTCATTTTCGGTCCTCGATTCGGTCCAGTCTGATTTGGTATTACGTAGAACTGATTATTATGTTTTGTTGGACCAGAACGAACTGACGAACCGGACCGGACCTCCCCGAACTTGGACCAAACATTTCGGTCCAGGCTTCAGTCCGGAATTTTAGACCAAATCGAATTTTGGTCCGATTTTTGGATCTTGATCAACCCTAGTTTACTGAGGAGTTACACAATCTCTAGTAGCAGTCTCAAGTTTTTAATAACAACAAAGACGCTTCATTACACTCGTAGAGTAAAAAGAATTTGCATATAATTTGAATCATATGCCTCATAACATACTCTTTATTTACAGAACAAGAAAAATGTGGCATTTCATAAATAGAGGTTTCGTCTGACAACATCACTTTCACACCCTTTGAACTCCCTCGGCTTTAAGTATGTATGTGCATCATCATTGCTTTTAAAGTCCTTTTATCTTTAGATAGTAACGTGATTGTCTACATCACACCTCTCTGCTTCAATGAGATTGAGTATTGTTATAGTTGTTCTAGTTTTACCATGTAAAAAATCTAAAATAATAAATTGAGTAAAATACACCGTTCGTCCCTAATCTTGTACCTGCGTATCACGTTGAACCAAAAGTTGAGATTTTTATCGCCCGAAGTCGTTTTTCCAAGTTTTGATAGTCTAAACTGGTCCTTTGACCATTTTTCCGTTAGTCAATCACGTTCGTTGCCGTTTGCTTTGTCTTTAGTCCAAGGGCACAATTGTCATTTTACCACTGTCCATTAATTAATATTACCGTGTCAGGTACACTTGTTTACTGTGGGTGCTAGAGTAAAACCTTGCTAATAAAAGGGAAAGTTTATCACCACTCATCCTTTATCTTTCCTATCCCCTAAAATCTTATCTTCTTCACTGACTGTAAAATCTAAAAAATGGTGCTTTGTTCATGCAATAGAAGGGTTGTCCTTCGAACATGCTGGAACCATAGGAACCCAGCCTAGATAGGTTGGGACACTTAATTTTATTTTATTTTAAAGTTGGCTTGTAATGGTTTACCTTAAATGTGTTGATTATAGTAATATCTGTTTAATTATAATTATGATTTTATACAAGTGGGTTTAGTTGGTGTTTATGCTGCAAACAGATGCTAACATTTTGATTCAATTTTAGCCTACGACATGTCCGTTCAATGGGTGGTACGATCCACCCATGCAAAGGAGAGCAAGGGATGTAATAATCTACTTGCAGAGAACAATCTACAGGAATGAGGTGGCATTACAAGATTGCCAAGCCGCCCTCATTTCTGAGACTGTGGAGGCTGTCAACGTTGGTGACAGGGCAAACGAGCTAGAGGCTGCTCACCAAGCAGCCTTGGCTGATCTCCTTGTTAAGAAGGAGAAAGTTTGCCGTCTGAGGAACTTTTGTGTTTTGTCTTGGATAGTCATCTTGTTTGTTTTTCTATGGTTTTTCTATAGGTTTTAGAAAGTTAATGGTTTTTGTGTTTTGGATTGGTGGTAGATGGTCTGCAATGAGTAAGTTGTGTTTAAGAAGTCTTGTGTAGGTTGACTAAAAATAGTCTCTTGGTTGATAATGTTTGTTCCTTGTACACTGGTAATATTATTTTTCTTTTATGCTTTGGTACTTATACTGTGTTGCCTTTACTAATAGATCCTTGCCCCAAAAATTCATATATCCGCCTACTAGTAAAATTATTAAAGTCATAACACAGATACAACTATCAAAGATGGATGAATGATTAGAGATGGATGAACAAACACCACTTTTGAGTATCAACATAAACTTGATATGGTGTTGTTCATCTATTTTTGATTCTTCATTGTTGTTTGTGATAATAGAATAACAGTATCCAACTCAAAACACAGATCCAAGAAAAACAGATCCAAGTATCAAAGACGTATGAAGTTTCAAATATGGGTGAACAGTAATTGACTTTGTAAAAGTCAACAGTTAATATGCGTATGCAAATCAATACAATAAAAACACAACTTTACCCATAGACTAGCATGTTTAATTTCATACATAATGCAAATGGATATATTTCCAAATGCATAAAATTTTGTAGTCTACAAAGTTCAGAAACAGACATTGTTTAAAGACAGCAAATAATGTTTAGGGGAATACATATTCGATGGAAAACATTGGCTTTCATATGCTTAACCAACTTTTTTTGTGGTGAAGACATCTTTGCTGCTATAATCTTGGTTTTAGTCCAAAATTGTTTTGGAGACCCACCAGAAGTAGCATCAACTTGACTTCTAGATTGAGACTGGACCACACTTGGTTGAAAATCACCTTGAGATTGAGCATCAGGTTAAGACTGAGGTTTTTTATTTCCTTCAAAGTTGTGACTTGTAACCTTTGCCTTCTTCTTTGCTGTATCTTTTGGCTGGGATGAACCTGTTTTTTGAGACTATTGTGTACTGCCTTGACTTCCTGTTACACCTCCTTGCCCAAGACATGTTTTCTTGTTGTGTCTAGCATTGCCACATATACCAAAAACCACACTCTTAGTAGACTGTGACAAGTTACTGGTTTTGTCACTATTGTCATTTTCAGTAAAAGCCCTAGTTCTTTTCTTTCGTGGCCTACCTAATGGTTTATGATGTTTAGGTGGAAGAATGCTTGTAGGCACTTGTGACTTATCCCAATGTTGATAACCATTTATTGGCTGGATGTAGTGTTTATAAGTTTCTTCCCACATCTTAAGCAAGTAACATGGATGAACCCATGATTCAACAGATCCTACTTGCATTCCATTGAACCTTATAAACCGATGGGTAGCAACAGCATGTTTACATGGCATACCATTAAGCTCCAATCTTCTACATGTACAAGCCCTATCTTCAACATTCACAAAACACTTATCTCCCCATCCACTGACCTGATAGTTATCTCCTTCAACCCGTAAAACGGTGTACTTATAAGCCTCTTTCTTTATTAAGTCTAACATGAGTGTTGCCTTTGGTGTTAATGGTCCGGCACACTTGTGAATCACATTCACAACATTCACTATTCTTTTCATAAAGTATTCTCTAATGTATTCCAAAGCAGTAATGATAGGTTGGTGCCTACCTCCCAATAGTTTCCCATTGAACACCTCACACATGTTATTAAGCAACACATCAGAATGAGCCCTCCCTACACATTTATACAACATGTTTGATTTATACAAACAACAGTGTAGAACAATGTCGTAGAACAAAAGATGTACACTTAGACATAGATTTGGTTAGTACCTGAAAAATGCGACCTTGACCAATGGGTTGGTGGTATCTTACTTAACCAAGCATGGGCAGGTTCGCTAAACCTCTTATGCCAAGATGGTCGCCTCAAATTGTTGGACGGTTGTTGCTGCTGCACATCTCCACAAATGTTCCTTGTATGCTTTAGCATTCCATTGCAATTTCATATTATCATGGATGTGCTTCAAACAATATCTATGTTCAGCATTAGGGAATAGTGCTGCTAATGCTGGAATGATACCCTAAAAAAATAAACATCAATTCATTACTGATAAAACTAGCATTTATCGAAAATACAAGTGAATATAATCAACTAAAAGGTAACATCACCTTTTGCCTGTCGCTGATAAAAGTGTAGTTTGAGTTTGGTTGTAAGTCAAGATTATCTCTTAGACATTCAAGAAACCAAATCCACGAGTCTTTGCTTTCAGCTTCTGCAACCGCATAGGCTAAAGGGTATATTCCCTTGTTGTTGTCTATACCAGCTGGTGTAAGAAGCTGGCCAGGAAAAGGACCCCTCATAAAAGCACCATCTAACCCCAACAACTCTCTTTGACAAGCTTTATATCCTTCCTTCAAAGTACCTAAGCATACATACATTCTATTGAAAACTCTGGTTGGACTTGTTGCATTTGTTGCAGTTTGTACACTTATCCTAACTGTTGTATTTGGGTTTGTTTTCTGCAACTCTTCAACATAGTCTCTTAAAAGAGTGTATTGCTGCTTATGATCACCCCTAATCTCATTTTCTTCCTTGTTTTTTTGCCCTTAATGCCTTTTGCATAGATACTTGAACTTCAAACTGTTTCGAGTGATCTTGAACGACGATTGGAATATCTGGATTGACTTGAACTTGGTCAACTATTTGCTTTGAAAGAAACTTGTAGTCACAAGCTTTAATCTCTCTTGATTGCAAACATTTGTGTTCATCCCTGAAAGTTCGAACAATCCATGGATCTTTAGCTGTATTTTTGGCTACATACAACAACTATGGGCAATCTATTGCTTGCTCCTTGAGTGATCGCAAATATACATCCCTTCCAAGGCCTCTAGTTATCGGACTAGTTTTCCTCTTTGGGGCTGTTCCCAGCCCAAGACCTTCACTTGTACCACAAACAGGTATTTTTCCAAAGACACCTAACCCTAATTCTCTGTTTGTCATTCTTAATGAATTGCAATTTCCTCCTAGTCTTTATTGAAAGCAGGTTGATCTTATCTTTCACTTCTTTTGCAGTTACAAAAGTTTGACCACAGAAAAAATATATTTCGTCCTCTACTTGTGATGTCTCACTTAACTTTTGTTTCTTGTATGCCCTCATTTTTTTCTTCCTAATAACATACTCATCCTCATTCTGGAACCACTTGCAAAATCATTATCATCTAACATATCCAACTCACTTTTCTTAAAAAAATCATATGATATATGGCTGGAGCTACCTATATATGGTAACTCTGTAGTCTTAGTCACTTTGAACAGATTAACATCAAAATCAAGCTCCTCAAAAGCATTAGCCTCATCAACAACTGTGTTTCCATCACGATTATTCTAAATATCATCAACACTCACATAACTATCTGTTTCACTCACATTGTCATCACTTAAAGCTTCATCGATTTCACATACCTGTACAGATTTACCTTTTTGGATATGCTCAACAGGATTACATATTTCCTCCTCTTGATGACCTAACTCTTAATCAGTTTGACATACCTCTTCAGGACTATCTATTTGGATATGCTCAACATGTTTATCTATATGTCGGTTGACATCACCTACAACATCTTCAGTCTGACAGACCTCTACAGATGAAAACAATGGTTCTATTTCTGGCATCTGACTAGATTGTACCAAAGTATTGACTTCCAAAGGTTGATGTGTAACCTGACATATATCTACCACAGATTTATTAACAATGTTTTCTAAGGACAATTTTTTGAGCAATATGGAACAATAGCAAGAGCTGCCTTTTTTTATGTTGCATCCACATCAACAATAACTGTCCTAATTGACTTTGGTGACATTTCATCAACATCCAATGTTGTTTTACCATTTTCAACATAAACTTCTATCATCTTATGGTCATCAACAAGATCTTTCAATACTTCTAAATTTGCACTGTCACTTAAGTTATACAAACCATCATCTAAATTACTACCAGGCTTAACAAAGTAATAGTAATTTTTTGAACCAAGCTCATAACCCAATTCATACATAAGAATATCCAACTCTTCGACTGACACACTATCAACATCAACCAAATCAACTAAATTTTCCATACCTCCAACGTAGATTCTACCAGGCCAGTATTTAAAGAAACCGTTGTGATTAATCCTCATGCTAAACATATTAGATCTACGACCTGATAACATGTCAATATATGTTTAGGGCATTCTAAAAAGTTAATTGCCAAAAAATAAGTACCCCAATTAGAAATTCCAATGTTTATAATCAAAATAAAAACAGTACCGTATTTCTTCTTAGCAGAGTCGTACAGGACGATATCATCAACTCGATAACTTGGATGTCTTCTTACTTTCCATAGAGTAAAGTCCATGTTTCGGTTTTTTGATTAATAAACACGGGTTTTGTGACATGCAATTAGGGTTTGTGAATTATGATAATTCTTGTAACGAAAGTTCTGGGACGAAAAATAATACAATCTATGTGTTTATGGGGCGGGAAGAGGGTTACATTACATGTGGCAATAATACATAAATTTTTAATTGAAATAAGGAAATAACAATTGTGCCCTTGGACTAAAGACAAAGCAAACGGCAACGGACGTGGTTGACTAACGGAAAAATGGTCAAAGGACCAGTTTAGACTATGAAACTTGGAAAAAGGACTCCCGACGATGAAAATCCCAACTTTTGGTTCAACGTGATGCGCAGGTACAAGATTAGAGACGAACAGTGTATTTTACTCTTTTGTTTAAATAAAAACTTAGACCGAGTGTAATAAAGATCACATTGATCATCTTTAATTTGACGTTAGGTCAACTTTTCACTATTTATCAAATCCATCATCAAATTCATTTTTTTTAACAATTACTAGTTATAAGTCACGTGTACGTAACAGGTTTATACACGAATC
The DNA here is from genome assembly GCA_910596185.1 of Chrysanthemum makinoi. NCBI lineage: Eukaryota > Viridiplantae > Streptophyta > Magnoliopsida > Asterales > Asteraceae > Chrysanthemum > Chrysanthemum makinoi. Next base: position 209,373,059 of record OU343220.1, read on the forward strand.
AAATTTATACATACAGTCTATACATGAATTAAATTTATACATACATGAAAGACCAACTTATGTCATGCTTAGGGCATATGCAATGCTTCAAGTTATTGATAACTTTTTTCATTTATTACAATTAATTTTTTAATAAATTATATTTTTCAAAAAGTCATTCTACAAATTTGCTCTAATGCATAAAAGTCTTTCAAAAGCTAATCAAACCTCCTCAACAAGTCTTCATTTAATGACAATGACTTGTATTATTTCTTATCAAACGTTTCGAATAATGAATTTTTTTAAAAAACCTTACATTGCAGTTAATGCTTGATGACACTTCTAGTATGTCCATTGCATTTGGGCCCCTTTTATGATTTACAACCTTATGTTTAAAACAACTAGCAGAGGCGGGTACCCTGTGACTAATTTTCTAATGAACAAATGTTATTTTATTTTGAGCTGCTTGATTTTAGATTTATGTTTTGGAAGCTTAATTAGATTGTACATTGTGGTTAAAAAACTGTATATTTTGGTGAATGGGTGAATTAAATTGAGTATTAATTGTATGTATTGAATAGTGTGTTTTTAGTTTTATTTGTATTTGTACATTGTGCTTAGGTAGTTGTATATATTTGTGACGGAGTGTATTAATTGTATGTATGTAAGAAATAGTATTTGCTTAAAATCGATTGTGCTTTACATAGTTGTACATTATGTTTTATAAGTAGTATTTGCTTAAATTCTAATTTAGGAAATCTTAAACTCATAAATAGGAGAGAGGGTCATCCCTCCATTATAAGTAGTATAGATTAGGCAATAAGGGGGGTGGCAATGGGGCTCGGTTTGGGTTAGGCATGGAGCACCCCGATCGGCATGAGCATAGCTACTATTTCGGTTTCAATCGGTGTGGCATGAATATGTGTTAAATCGGTAAACATCATCGATTAGGCATGAGCAAAAACTAGCCGTTGGCTAGTCAAAACTATGATGAATAGACCATACAAAGATGTTATTAATCGATTTATTTCCACGAAAACTTTATAACAAGATACTTGTAATTGGTAAAAGAAATTATGATGAATAGACCATGCGCTTAAGCATTACCCACGATTAGGGGTGTCAAATGGGTCGACCCGAACCCGACCCGAACCCGATAAGGCCTTATAGGGTCGGGTTGATTCGGGTCCAACTTAGCTTATCGGGTTTATCGGGTCAACCCGATAAACCCGATAGCCTTATAGGGTCGGGTTGATTCGGGTCCATAGCCTTATACACCGGAATGCATAGCCTTATAACCCGACCCGACCCGATTAGACCCGAACCCGATAACCCGATTTCTTATAGGGTCGGGTTGCGGGTTATATTTCTAAAGGTGAAAACCCGATTCAACCCGACCCGATAGAGGCTTATCGGGTCGGGTTGACCCGATTGACACCCCTACCCACGATGGGAGAAGGTTAGGAAGATGAGGATGATAGTGGTGTGGCTATGGTGATTCGAACCAAACAAACCCATTCACAAATCTACGCGACCTTTATCAAAACCCTTGATCGATTTTGTCGATCTTCCTGTCTTTCTTAACCTCGCAGCAGATGGAGATGACTGAGATGGTGTTATCATGGTTGCGATGGTGTGGTGATGTCGGGGTGGTGGTAAGGTGTCACCGATGATACAAAGGAGAGAAGAGAGAAGTTATCTCTTCTTTCTTTCTTTCTTTCTTTTTTTTTGATAGTGTGAGCAAGGAAAGTAGGAAACAAATATATACTCTTTTTTTTTTTTTTTTTTTTTGTGTTTTTTTTTTGTGAGTAGGCATGGTTGCCACTAAAAATCTATTGTTAAGTATGAGATAGGTCTGAGATGAGATGGAAGGATATTATTGGTGGGTGATTAGGTATGAATTTTTTTGTTAGGCATGGTTGCCACCCCTAATAGGGGCAAGGAGCTTCCAAAATTATAGGAGTAGCCATAAATAAAAGCAAGGCAGCGAAAGAAAAGGCGTTGGAATGACGCATGTCATTAACCTAAGGACCATCCTAATCAATTAGTCTCTGATATGGTAAGAGATATCACTGATGGTTTAGGCATTGACGACTACTACTTCGAGTGCATATGAAACCCCTCATTGTTGAACGAAATCATTGAAACCTCAAAAATTGTACACAAAATACAACCTGTTTATGGATAAAACTCCATTAATTTTTCTTATTGATTTTTCGTGCTTATTTAGAAAATGGATTTAAATTGTTGATTACTATTAATGATGATTTTATTTTCAGGCTTTAGGCACCACAGTATGTGGCAACTACATATGATGTTCAAATTAGGAGCCTATCGCTAATTAATAGTCGGACTTTAAAAGGTAGAACTTTTGGTGGTGTAACAACCGGTGTGGTATGCCTATCATCTATATTTATGTCTATATCTATATTACTCTATAAACTATTTAGTCCTTTTCTTAAACTAGTCGGATACTAGCGCATAGCGGGGGCGATAAGTATAGTTATATATGTTTGCTTACCCGTTTAGTGAATTCGTTTCACAACACTTCGAATGTATATGTGTTAGTTGTAAGTGTTTGTTTGGGTTACCCGTAACTTTCCCGTAGCTTTTCCGCGACATCATTATTCCCGCATATATAAATACCCTCGCAATCTTTTACGCGTCAAACACTCCCCTAAAAGTATATGATTTTGATGAAACAAGATTATATTGATTGAAATAAATGAAATAAAAGTTAAAGTTGTAAAAATTTGAATTAAAATAAAATAAACCCACTAAAAATATGAAAACTAAAAACTCATAAAAATATATATCAAAATGGATGTTGAATTAAAGAGCATAAAATTTTAAAAAATATGGTGAAATTAGATTATAAAAAAAATAAGTAGATAAAAAGATATTTTAATTTGAAAATAAAGATGAATTTTTAGTTGAGAAGTGACATATGTCATTTTATAATTGGAGCTCCTTATCTTAATTTTTAGTGGTTAGGAGTTATGCTTGTAGTTTGTTAGAAGTTAGAGCACAAGGTATGGTAGGAACGTATAACATGTTATTGGTATGCCACATCAGCGCCACATCATCCTCTCCCAATAACACACCAATAATTAAAATACCATTCCTTCATAACACACCAATAACATCATTTACAGGTCCCACAAAATACCCCACCAAATATACCTATTCACTCATAATACATAAAAAAAGACAAGAAAAACACACAAAAGGGTGCATTTGGCATGAGCCATTGGAGTGGCTCAAAACTCTTTGGCACAAGTTTGGCATGTTAGCCGGTATGGTTGGCTCACGATTGGCACGAAAAAAAAGAAACGAATGGCATGTTATTTGCAACCATACCGTGTGCTCTTAGGCTTGGAGTTTGTTAAGAAGTGACACATGTCATCTAATGATTGGAGCTCCTTATCTTAATTTTTGGTTAAGAGTTAGATTTGGAATGAGGTTTGGCTTTTACATGCATTATAATATAGTATAGATAGAAAGGCTTAAAATTTTAGCCTCAACACTTGCCTATTATATAAAGATTAATACTAGTAACCAACATGTTTTTTAAAATAAAATTTATTTATGCAATTAATAATATAAATAGTTATAACTGAAAACATTTAAAATATAATTAAGTTAATAATCATTATTAACTTTCGGTTACACAATTATAAGTTATTTGTTTTAGTATAAAAAGGACCATGAAAAGATGATAGATTCATTCTAGAGAGTGATTGTATACAATTTATTAATGTGGTGAAAGAAGAGACGTTTGCTTGAGATGGTGAAGTCAACCACGTTGTTTTTGTAATACTAAAAATTGACATTGTTTTTGTTTTCGCATTATTACAAACTACGATGTGTCATTACTATTACAGTGTATCAAAACACCACCATTATTGTTTTCTCCCTTTTTGGTTTCGATGCACCGAGACATGTACTACTATCATGTATAAGGATGATTGTGATGTTTCAATTATATGTTATTGTTGGTTATTTGATTACACGGGAACCCGTCATCGCAACACGCGACTATTCTCTGAAAATGCATGAATGAGATAATAATAAACTACTTTGTTCTCTTATATGAGAGAATTAATAACTTTTGTGCCCAAAATGTCTTATTTTTTTGGGTAAAAGGGATTTTTCACCCTGGTAAAATTCATTACACCAAAAAACATTTAAGTACAATTGACATGGGTGAATCCCATGCCCTCAGCCTGTTACATAGGCGATATGACTCTACAAATGTAACTAAGCAAATCTGCTGCTAAACGCAGAACAACCACTAACAGCTAAACGCTGAAAATAACCAATTACATTTGAAAACAATCTAAATGTAATAAAACAAGGTTTATAGAATCACATCCATTGTGAGCGACTCTGTCTTCAATTATCGTCATTGCTTGACCCCCGAGTGCAACACCAACTTCCACTTCCATAAGCACCTGAACACCACAATTGATGCCAACCTGCACATGAAAGAACAAAGCTGCAATTGCAGCAAACATGTCTAAATTCGCATCGCCAACCTGCCCTACCAACACAAAAGGTGGCAAAAGGACCAGGAATAAACGACACAACCCTTCAACTAAATGAACCTGCCCTACCAACACGAACGATGGCCAAAGGTCCAGGCACACCCTAATCGACTTGTGAATAGCATGAATCCTAACCGAACCCATACACACCCAAGCCGCACAAACACCATGGCTGAACGCAATCTAAAAAAGCTGATTAAAACCCAACAGAAGAATAGCAAACGATCAGAACTTGTGTCGTCTATAATCACCCCATATTGCGTACCAACACCAATATGTACCCAACAAGCAAAAAATACTATGGCTAGATTCAATGCATCATCGTCAAATCAGAGTGCAACCCAAAGCAAACCGAAACTGCCATAGTCGAAAACTAGGGTTTTCACAAACCCTAACGTCCAAGCAACCACCATCTCTCATAACCCACTTACAATAACAAACAATCAATTAACAGGTGGACGAAACAAACCTGGCTAAGGTTTACTTGCGATATCAAATAGGAAAACCAAACCCTAAATTAGGATTTAGCTTTGACGTTAAAGAACCAAATCAACCTACAATCCAACCATCAGAAAGTATTTGACGTTAAGAGATCCACGATTAACCAAGCAGCACAAAGATCGAAACCCTGAGAAGAGAATCGTACAATACAATCCACGTTAAACCCTAAAGAAGGGTATAAACGTTAGCGCAGCTGAGTTAAAAGAACATCGACAACAGGCAAAACCCTAAAGAAAAATAATCGCACACCCTAGAAAGTAAGGTTCGCAGCGATCAATCAATAAAGGATAGTTAGAGTTTTTTCCAGCCGCCACCTCTATGAATACACAACCTACAAACCGATTGCATACCAATAAACAAAAGTATCACTAACGACGATCTGAATAGGATAGCCAATTTAATCCACGAATGGAATAAAAAAGACAGACCCGCAAACAAATAATCAATAGAATAACAAACGTTTAAAGGTAGAGATACGATTTTAGAGGTTGTTTATGGCCGGAAAAGTGAAGTAGGGGTGGCGGCCAGAATCACCCATAGAGAGAGGATTTTAGGGTTATGTTAACTTAAAATGAAAAAAAAAAAAAAAAAATGTCTTATTATACTATACAAATATATCTCTTATTGCATTAAGCTTGTTGAGAATTATAATTTAAGACAAAACTGGTTGGAAAGCGCAGGAGATAGAACTAGACGAGCTTCTGACACATGAAATACGGTTGGAGAATATACATGAATTATTAGAGGGGATGTACTATTCCCACCCTCTCTATTAGGGAGGGTTTGTACTTTTGATTCCTTTTGTCCCCCATTTGTTGCAGTACAATACGCTTTTTGTCGGTTTATTCGTATTCTACAGCTTTAAAGCGTTTGACTTATTAAACTTTATATTTTTGTTCGCGATTTTCAGTTTATAGTTTTTGATATAAACAAAATAAATAAAAATAAATAAAAAAATAAAAAATGCAAAAAATAGGGGATATCTTGTCCCATATTAGAGATATTGAAGAAGCCCGATTGCGTCAAGATTCTTATTAACTTTGATCGAAATGAGTTGTCGAGGTCTAACACTGTACGTAATATGTATACTGGTGAAGTTTAAGTAAACATAATAAAGCGATTGTGAATGTTTGGACAAGTTTAACACAGATTACGCGAGTTGCAATCAAGTTCTGAAGTTCAAATCTTTTAAATTTAGCAAAAGTTATGTTATTTATTGTGCTTTTTCTTATTGAGCTTGGCCTAATACTATTGTAGTCCAATTGGCAAAAATGGGCTAAACTTGGATGGGCTACATTATAGCAAGCTAAATGAACTAACCCAATATGTTATTTATTGTGTTTGTGCGTGAGTAACTACAAGATCATCGATCCCAGTACCACATTGGATGAAATCTTGTGAAATTTTATCGTATATAGATTGATGATATGGTTCATTGTTAATCTAATATACTTCTGGTCAAATGTCATTGTATATCACAAATCACAATCATTTTTTAAATATTTAAAGAATATATAAAAAGTAAACAGGTTTGTAAGACTCTCAAAACAGAAATAGAAGTCATGGTTAAATTTGTATTCATATGGTGAGTGGCTCGCCAAAATGAGTTGTGTAAAACCTTGGGACTCCAAAAAGTAATTATTTTTTATTTGTATTGTGAGTGTGTGTGGGCATTTAGTGTGATATTTTTATAAAGTTAAGTTAGAGTGACCAAAACGGATATATGGTGAGTGTGGTGAGTGGAAGTAAGAGGAGAGAGAAAACTGAGGTGGCGGTAATCAAGTCACTTCCATTACTTGCAGCCTAGCTTAAAACTGACAAAATTTTAGCATGTACGGAACATCTTATAAGACTACCTCCAACCCTCACACCAATTCACTTTCCACTTCTGCGCCACATCAATTTTCTCTCTCCTTCACCATCATCTCACACCACTTCATCTTTCAACACATTTTTTTATTTATTAAAATACCTCACTATATATTTCCCACACATAGGGGTGAGCATACGACCAGAACGGACCGGACCGACCGTCGGACCGACCGAGACCGGACTGGACCGGACCGGACCGACCACATTCGGTCCGGTCCGTGGTCTCGCCTTTTGTATTTCGGTCCTCGGTCCGGTCCGACCAAAACCGAATTTAATTTGGGCTAATTTGACCTTGTTGGACCGACCGACCGAAAATCGACGGACAGACCGACCACCACATTCGGTCCGGTCTCGGTCTAAGATTTTTGCCGAAATCGGGTCTCGGTACGTTCTGGTCTTCGCCGGTCCGGTCAGGTTTTTGGACCGTGTACACCCCTACCCACACACTCACAAACTAAAAAAAAAAAAAAAAAAAAATTACCCTCTAACACAAATGCCAAAAGATAAAGGTTTCACCTTACGTCCTTACTTGCTCCTAAGGGTGAGCATCGGTCCGGGACCGGACCGACAAGACCAAGACCAATTATATAAAACTGACCGAGACCGGACCGAATGGTCGGTCCGGCCCGGTCTCGGCCGGTCCGGGTCGGACCGGACCGTTGGAGTCTACTAAGGCCAAAATAGTCGGTTTGGGTCCGGACGGACCAACCGAAGACCGAAATAGCCAAATGCATAGACCGAGGATCGGACCGAATGTGGTCGGTCCGGTCCGGTCTCGGTCGGTCCGGTCCGTTCGGGTCGTTTGCTCACCCCTACTTGCTCCATCTTTGTTCTTGCCAATCCTTCACACCCAACCCCTAACCATTCTCACATGATGAACATGCTTGCCATTTGATTACTTTCATCCGTTGGGGGTAGCCTAACAATGATGATGTTATAACATGTTGAAGTATAATACAAAGTTATAAACTATATCACCACCGGTTATAACTTAATAGATTATTTTGCTAATATAACATGATTATGGGTAGAGGTTTGCTACATTTACATAATATTCATAAGCGAATTTTCACACAATGATATGACATCACACTTGGCCCACTTATTTTTATTTTCTTTATCAACTATTTTTTTTGAACAAATCATTTTGCTACATCTCATTTTGTGAAAATCTTTTTATAAAGTTTATGTGGTTATAGTATTTCTCTCAAGGTCATGACTGAAATGTTAGGCGATCATTCACATATGGTTTTTTATATGTTTTTAGAAGCTAAAAAATTCAATAAAGAACACCAAAAGCCAAAGGCCTACAAAAACAAACGGACTTCCAAGATGGAGGACCACAACCACAAAAGATATATACATGATCTACCTATAAAAAATAACAAAGACTATATATCTACAATCTCACGTGAATTTAGAATATAATCTTTCCAATTCTTATTATCCCTACAACTCCTATTTGCCATCCATATCAGTAGGCATGGATGCAAGGGGGCGGATGCTAGTGTTTTTAGATCGTAAGCAATAACGTTAGAAACATTATCAAATACACATATCCAAAATGCAAGAGATCGACTGTCAACGAAGCATTTTCTAGCAATTTAGCTGTCATGTCATGGACATAATGAGATATATAATGACGCGACACAAATTTACATTGTATTTTTAAGAAACAAAAATAGTAGATTTAGTAACACAAATTTACAATCAACATGTAGCATTTAGGAATATACTATATACTGTAATGTGTAGTAATAAGACACTTAATGAGGGGAACACAAATTAAACGTATGGTCGTTTGTAGTAAGATACTTAAGCTTAAAAATGTCCTTTTGATTCTGCATTTAGTTTAGGTTATTCATATCTACATATGCTATATTTATATGATTACTATATAGCGTAATGTGTAGTAAGATCTTAATGACGCGACACAAATTAAACGTATGGTTTGTAGTAAGATACTTAAGCATAAAAATGTCCTTTTGATTCTGCATTTAGTTTAGGTTATTCATATCTGCATATGTGTTGAATAACCTGGTCAAACCTTCCCTCTATATGTACAGGGACTTTTTCTGTCACTCACAAAACCTTTCTAACACTAACATATTTAGTTTGTGTTGTGTTTGTCTCTTTATATTTGTACAGGGGCCAAAGATGGACAAGAGCAAACTTGTCCCTATAAATACTTCCATCACTGATACTTACTCACTCAAGTCGTTTTCCAATACGACTCTCCGACCTCTTCTCTCGATCCTTACTCATTGTATAGTTAGGTCGATCTATCATCTTGATCAAGCCTAGATCATAGTTTGGTTGATTGCTCACACCTGGTGACAATCTTGTTATATCTCACACGTATTGTAAACTGATACTATCTAATTTGAATCAAGGTGGTTGGTGGATTCTATCTTGGTGTTGTTATAATTTCTACATGGTATCGAGCCAGCTCGATTGATTGGTGATTTCGTCTAGGGTTTCATCCAATTTTGGGGTTCTTGAAATCGGGTTGAGATCCTGATCGATTCTTGGTTCAACATTCGTGTTGAGTTAATTCGTCGGTTGTGGTGATTTCTGTAAATTAGGGTTTGAATTGAAAACCCTAATTTTTCCGATTGGGGGTTCTTGTTAACGGTGTTTTCTCGGTGATTATTGGGACCTTATTCTTTCACAATATCTCTTAATAAGAGTGTTGTGATTTCTTTCCACCGGTTCTTCTCATTATAGCTTGTAGTATTATCTTCTCTAAAAATTACTTAGTTTTAGTTAAGGTGCAAACGTGTGATTAACTCCTTGATCCGCCTCGGTGACACTCGTCACACCCTCTCCTTGGTGGACTTTGTAATTTTGGTTGTGAGTTTTATCTTCTTGCAAAGTTATTTGTCAAGATTATTACTCACTGGTTCTTTTCTGCTTTATCCGATAGTTGCTTATCTAGTTTTTATTATGCTCCCCGGTACTAGTGATGTTGATCTGATTAGTAATCTTGACTTGGGTAGTCCTTTGCATCTTCATTCTAATGATATTAGTACATCATCTATTGTGTCTATTAAACTTACTGGCATTGAAAATTATAGAGTTTGGTCTACACTATGAAATGGCTATTAATACTAGGAATAAAGCCGGTTTTATTAATGGTAAATGTGTTAAGGCTACTTATGCTTCTAGTGATGTTCTCTCTAATCAATGGGAGAGATGCAATTCTATTGTGTTGTCTTGGATCTTGAATTCAGGTCTCAAGATTTATATCTTGGTCAAATCTTTTTCTGAAAATGTCAGGTCCTGGGCGAACTTAAAAGAGACTTATGATAAACTTGATGGTTCTATTATTTTGAGTCTTATGCAAAAATTAATAATTTTAGACAAGGAGAATTAACTCAGTTCAATATTATCATAAGCTTAACTCATTATGGAGAGAATTTGTTATTATGACCAAATTGCCTATGTGTATTTGCGTCATAGAGAAGATGTGTTAAAACATAATCAACTTATAAAACTTATGCAATTTCTTATGGGTCTTAATGAAATTTATCACTCATCGTATGATTCTCTCGAGAGACTCTTCCGATGTTAAGGATGCTTTTGTTAATTTCCAGAGAAGAGTCTCAGAGGCATTGCCTCTTCTTTCTAATCGGTTCGATTCTAAATCTCAATTGTGGATTTGTTTCAAAACAAATTGACTAATAATGGAAATAAGAGATTTGAAAATAAGAAGAGTTTTGTTAATGATAATAAAAAGTTTGTTAATACTGGGAATAATAACAATAATGGGGTCCTAATCAAACTTACTTTGTACTAATTGTGGTAAAATTGGTCAAGACCGTTGATAGATGTTTTGAAATAATTGATTTTCGGTATAATAATAAAAACTCAGTCACAAAAACTAACTTCAAAACTTCTTATAATGCTAATGCTTCATCTATGGAAAATGGTTCCTCTATGTCTATCACTAATGAACAAATGATGAAATTAATGAATCTTATCAAAGACATACTTCTAGCAAGATGCAAGCCAATAAGGGTATACCCAACTTATGAACAATAATGTTTTCTTTAACATAAATTTTCATAATTTCATAACCTACAATACTACTTTGTGTAAAGATAGTATTGGGTGGATTATTGATTCAGGGGCAAACCAACACATGACTATTAATACTTTTAATATGTTTAGTATTGTTGATATTTCTCAATTAAACCTCACCGGGACATCCCAATGGTACTCTTGCCAAAATCAAACATATTGGTAACTTAAAACTCTCCGATAAAGTTACTTTATATGATGTGTTGGTAGTTCCTGAATATTGTGTTAGTCTATTATCTGTGCATAAACTAATTAAAGACAGTAGAATGTTTGTTGGATTTGTTGAATCTAAATGTTACATTCGTGATTTGACTCAAAACAAAATCATGGGACTGGTAGTGAAAATGGTGGTCTCTATCTTGATACCCTCTCCTATTTCTTTCTAAACATCAAACAATAGGTAATATGTCTATTACTTGTTATATTTCTAAATCCTTATGGCATAATGGACTTGGTCATCCATCCCACCAAGTCAGTGAACATGCTTCAATCTGATCTTAAGTTCACTAAAGATTCTCTGTGTCTCCTTGTGACATTCAGAACAAAGCCAAAACGTACTGTGGAATCCTTTCCTATTAGTGATCATAAGAGTTCCTCTATTGGTGATCTTGTGCATATAGACCTTTGGGGTCCTTACAAGGTCACTAGTAGAGAAGGATTTAGATACTTTATGACCATTGTTGATGATTTTACCAGTCCATTGGATCTATCTTATAAAATCTAAAGATGAGGTTTATAACTTATTTGTTAGCTATGTTAATCTAATTCTAAATCAATTTAAGTGTGGTATTAAACCGTGAGATCGGACAATGGTAATTGAATTTATTAACAATAAAATGAGTAATTTGTTCAGATCAGGTATTACTCATCAAACTACTTGTATATACTCCTCAAAGAAAATGGGATTGCCGAGAGAAAGCAATGAGCACTTATTAAATGTTGCTAGAAGCTTGTTGTTTCAAAGTGGTATTCCTTTAAGTATGGCCCTGAATGCATTTTAACCACGCCATCTATTAACGTGTTACCATCTCGCCTCGAGTGGAAAGTCTCCCTTTGAGTCAGGTATATGTCAAAACCAAAACTTTCTCATCCGAGATGTTTTGTTCTGTGTTTCTCTTCTATTCTTATAATTGATAAATTTGCTTCTAAATCGAAAATGTATCCTCATTGGTTTTTCTACAACAAAAAGGCTTATAAGGTTTACGCCTTGAGTCTAAACCGATTTCTACTCTAGAGATGTTCAATTTTATGAAACCGCTTTCCATTTAAAATGAACACTCAACTATAAACCGATAAGGCTTCAAACTACACTCAATGATCTAAACTTTTTCAATGAGAAACACATTGATCTAAATCCCAATGATGAAAGGAGAGGTTCTAATACATCCAATGATGATGGTTGTGCTTATTCATGCCCTAGAAGTACACATACTTCTAATGATGGCAGAATATGGTATGGCAACATCTATAGATGACAATAATCTCCCCGAGGAAGTGCCCCCACTAATGAGAACACCAATCTATCCCCACTGGAACATTAGTCATGATACTGCTCTGTCTAAAGGGACTCTAGAATGGGCTAAGTTTAATGATTATGTTGTGAGTAGTAATGTAAAGTATGGGCTTGAAAAATATGTATGTTACTCTAATCTAAATTCTGCAAATTATTGTTTCTCAACCACTTTAAACAAATTTGTTGAGCCTTCCTCTTATGAGGAGGTCAAGCAAAGATATTAATTGGTTCAGCTATGAATAATGAGATAACGCTTTTAAAAAGAAATAACACTTGATCGAGTGTGAACTTCCTAAAGGAAGGAAAGCACAAGAGTAAGTGGTTATGGAAAATTAAATACAAATCCTCGTGTGAAATTGACAAATATAAAGCAAGGGTTGTCATGAGGCTTTTAGCCGTAGGGAGGATTTGATTATAGAGAAACTTTCAACCCGTTGTTAAAATGTCCGTGAGATGTATGCTTATTATATTTGTTTGTCATAATTGGAGTATTTTTCAATTAGATGTTAATAATGCATTTTTATATGGTGATTTAGCTGAGGAGGTCTATATGACTCTTCCTCCTGGCTTTGATGATCATAAGTCTAAAATTGTGAAGCTCAATAAATCACTATATGGCCTTAAACAGTTCTAGACAATGGAATGCCAAACTTACTTTAATTCTTAGTGAAAATGGGTTTGTGTAGTCTAAATTTGATTACTCTCTATTCACTAAGAGGTTTGGTAATGTGTGTTTGATTATGCTTGTGTATGTTGATGACATTATCATCAATCGGAAATGATGTTAGTGAAATTGAGAAGTTTAAAGTGTTCTTAAAAACCAAATTTCAAATCAAAGATCTAGGAAAGATGAAATACTTTCTTGGAATTGAAGTTTTAGAAAATGATAATGGTGTGTGTCTCGTCAAAGGAGTAATCTGTCTTGAGCTTTTGCATGAATATGGCTTTACTTTTGTCGCCAAAGTTGATTCCCTTTGCACGAGAACACCACTCTAAATCATATTGAATCTGATGATGATAAAGCTTTATCTAATATAGGTAATTATCATAAGCTTGTTGGGAAATTAATCTATCTAACTAATACAAGACCTGATATTGCCTGCCTACTGCTTCCTTTCACTTTAAGCCAATTTATGCATGCTCCCTTACAATCTCACTTGAATGCTACTCTTAGAGTTTTGAGATACTTCAAAGGATCTCCGGTAATGGCATTGATTAATGCAAATGGGAATCTTAAGCTCACGACTTATGCCGATTCTCGATTGGGCTAGATGTCCATACACTAGAAAAAATCGTTTTCGTAATTGTGTGTTTTTGGGTGATTCTTTGGTGACTTGGAAAAGTAAAAAACAATCTACCTTGTCTAGATCATCCTCCTAAGGCCGAGTATAGATGATGCATGGCTTCGCTACTTGTGAAATTATTTGGCTTGCTAATGTGCTTGGTGACATGGGTGTTAAAACCTTTACCGTGGTTTTGCATTGTGACAATAGCTCACGCTCTGCTAGATTGTTTGGTAATCCAGTTTTCCATGAGAAAACTAAGCACTTTGAAATTGATGTTCACTGGTTAGAGAAAAGTTTCATTGGGGTTATTAGAACTGAGAAAATTCACACTTCTCAAATTGTCGATATCGACTAAAGCCTTGGATATTAAGCAACATAAGTGGCTTTGTGATAAGCTTGGTATGATGGACATGTTTAAGGTTGAAGGTTTGAGAGAGGGTGTTGAATAACCTGGTCAAACCTTCTCTATATGTCCAGGACTTGTTCTCATCACTCACAAAACCTTTCTAACTCTTAACATATTTAGTTTGTGCTGTGTTTGTCTCTTTATATTTGTGAGGGCCAAAGATGGTCAAGAGCAAACTTGCTGCCTTTAAATACTCCCTCCTCCGCATCACTCACTCAAGTCGTCTTCTCAATACGACTCTCCGACCTCTTTCTCCGATCCTTACTCATTGTATAGTTAGGCTGATCTATCATCTTGATCAAGCCTAGATCATAGTTTGGTTGATTGCTCACACCTGGTGACAATCTTGTTATATCTCACACGTATTGTAAACTGATACTATCTAATTTGAATCAAGGGGTGGTTGGTTGGATTCTATCTTGGTGTTGTTATAATTTCTACAATATGCTATATTAATATGATCGCACTAATAGTTTTCGTCAGGAAGTATGTGGATTATAATACAAGTATTGTGGGATTTGCTGATTATCCCAAAAACATTTGGGGTTTATTTCATTGGCCGACTCTTCAAACTTATCTCCGTCCACAAAGCCCTGTTTTGACGCGGTCATTCAAACACAACAACAACAACAACAACAAACCCAATCCCACCAAGACAGGGTATGGGGGAGGTAAAATGTAGACAGATCCTACCCCTACACCAGGGTAAACCCGTGGGTAGAGAGAATGCTTCCAACAAGACCTCCGGCAAGTGGATGTGTGCGGGTGTGATATGAAAGAAAAGAGCAAACGACAAAACAAAATGCTAAACACAAAGCAAGCCTAACAAGCAAACAGAGCATACAGGGAAAAGAAACCACGCACAAGCACACACAAAGAAGCCACACAAAGCGCCAAAAAAAAAAATAAAAAAAAATCCACACACGAGCCAAGGCACACAAAAAAGCATACCAACAAAAGGGGGCAACACATAGCATAGCAAAGCAACACACGGGGCCTAAAGCAAAGGCAAAAACACGCAAAGACAAAAGCCAAACGCAGGGGGCACTACAAAACAGGCAAACCTAAGGGAGCAACAACAAAGCAACGCAAACCACGCCTGGGGGCCTAAAGCTACAGCAAAGCAAAAAGGCCACAAAACCAAAAACGCATGAGCAAGGCAAAAGGAGACTCCTAAAAGCCAAACACCCAAAAACAACCTATAACCACTGCACACCTAGCAGAAACTACCCGCAAATCCTAATTCTATCCCTCCACCCCTTCCTATCTGAGATCATGTCCTCGGTCAAACGAAGCTCCATCATGTATAGCTTAAGTCTATCCTCCCACGATATTGGCTCCGGCGCATCCTTCTTCAGCGCCATCAACTACTAGCCGACCCTTTCTAATCGGCTGCCTGGCCTCCTCGACATGACCGAACCACCTCAACCTCCCTTCTCTCATTTTCGAACAATATTCCCCACCTCAAGTTTTGCTCAGAAACTCCGATCCGGGATCAGGTTTTACCACACGCCCATCTTAGCATCTCGGTTCGCCACCTCTACTGTTAGCATGTGCCTTTTTGAAATGGGCCAACATTCGAGCCATACAAAATAACAAAGTCTAATCGCGTAATAGAATTTTCCCTTTAACTTAAAGGGGATGTTCCTGTCACAAAGGACTCCTGACGCCGCCCTCCATCTCGCCCACCCAGCCCTGCTTTGGCGTAACATCTCTAAGGGAAGATGCATTATTTGACGATGTTAAAACTCTTTTCTTTTCTTGGACCGATTGTTAGAACTAAATGCGTCAAATTTGGACAGACTGGATCTTTGATCCTAATCAATCAATCATGCTTGTGACACAGTGCATGTTGTAATGGTTCTTATTGTCTAGCTACTTGCTAGCCAGGGCTTACGAATATATATGAATTTTGCTGTAAATATTTTTTAATTTCTTTTACAAGTATATGAAATAACATCAAGATATATATATGATATCAGATTTTGATCCAAATATACATCAAAGGCGAATTCAAAATCGGTATATATATTGCTTATTCGTCTGTGTAGACAGATACCTAACTAGGTTTTCCCCTAGCAGCCAACAAGTTGGTCAAAATTTGGGCATGTTTCCAACCACCCAATTTCCCTCTACCTAATAAACTCCACATTTCAACAAACACACACATAAATATAATATACTATGTGAATTATGGATGGATGTTACCAAGTCTCCTTTTCACAACTTTTTTTAATATGTAAGCAATGATGTTTTAAAGTTTTTCAAAGTTGCTTAGTGGCAATCATTGGTCATATTAAAAAATAAAGCTAAAAATTTGTTTTATAAGGTATTATTAATTATTAATCTTATAAGAGTGATACAAATACTTTATATTAAAGTTTATCTAATTCACTCAATGAATCAAAACCGGATGAATCAACCAACAATTGAGTGTGACATATATTAAGAAAAATCAAAAAAGAAAGCAGTGATGCTTGATGTTTGTCTTTTCCCTTTTTATCTATTCTGTTTTGTATTGCTTGGTTTATTTTATTTATTAATATCTAGCTTTTTAAATACAAACAAATCAATGATATGATGCTTCCTATCTAAATCCCACCCTTATCCTTTAATTTCTCCAAGTTGGTGGAATTAATGATAACATTGTTAAGCTGTTCCCTATAATAATTGTATATTAACAATAAACACAATTGAAAGAAAAAAAGGTATTTTAGTAACTTGCTTAATCAGGGGGTGTGCATTAGGTTTAAATCAACAACAATAAATAATTCAAAACTCCAACTAGCATAAACCTGATCAATTTAATTTCCACAGTGGTTGAAATCTACCTATATAACGAAAACAAGGTCGTTCCAAGACCGAAGAACAGAAAGTTTAGATGAGTAGATTGTTCACAAAAATTAAAGTGAGAGTAGAACCGAGTACCAATAGTTTGGTCTGTTCTTTGATTTTGTCGACGCAAGACTTGCAGACTCATTCATACTTACAAAAAAGTATCAAAAAAGTATTACTACTATTATTATTGGTTAAATAAAATAAAAAAGTTGAAGTTGAGAGTGACGATAATATGAGTAGTAGTCCATGATAAGAATGGACAGCAGGCAGGCAACATTGGTCGGACGGCCATATACTACGGACCCAATAAAAGCTAAAAAAATAAGAAATCTTAAATTCAAAGCCACCATAATTGCCATCAAACATCTACGTACCGCAATCATCAATTCAATTCTAAGAATCTAATCCAATAATCATCGAATGGGTCCCATTATGTCACCTTTGACATGTGTTCTTTTTCCATTTGCTTACTCTTTCTTTTCTTGTTTCGTGTTCTAACTGATTCTTCAGTCACCCTACGTAATACGGCATTCATCTCATTGAACCCTTAATAATTTCTAAGATAAATTCGAACGTCGATTTTTTTCATTAACATAATCTAAAGGCCGACTATGCTACTTTTATGTCTATATTATCGTAAGACACGTTGATAACCGAGCAAACTGATCGATTCACACGTGACACGTCCGATCTAGGTCCAAAGATGATATATGGATAACAATGTTTACACGACTATCAGTGAAGGAAACTGAATGCATTTTTCTTTGTATCTGATATTGGGTAATATCCAAGACAGTGTATGTTATTCCTATGATGTACAATGCAAAAATACACGACTAAGCGCCCGAATGGAAGACCATATTACTCTATATATACATTTATCAATTAATATACTCCGTAATTCACTGAAATTTTGATGTACTTTGCAAAAAAAGTTTACACGACTAAGCGCCCGAATGATAGCATCCGTCTACTTGTGAGTACGGGACCATTTTCTAGGGATATTAAAGACCATATTCCTTAACATATATAAACAATAATTCTCGAATAATATTGATGTGCTACGGTTATGCTGCAAAAGAATTCTTTTTTTCATTTTAGGATGCGTAGTGAGCAGGTGAGCACGTACTTTTTTTTTAGAATCAGCCAATCATAATGATTGAAAGGTGCTTGTAGAGTTGTAGAGTAGTTTACATACTTTTTCATTTATTCATTTCAATTTATAATCTCCCCACATTTTACAAAGAGCATAAAGCCGCATGAAAACCACTTGCATAAGATTACACAAAACTTATAATTAATCAAGGGGGAATTGCAAATATACCCACTAAAACTTAAAAACTTGCATATTTTCTCATAACACAAATTTTTATTGCATGATGTACAATGCATTTTAAGCATGTTTTAGGTATATATACAAATATGTAAGTTTTAATGGGTATATATGCAATTGACCCATTAATCAAATGCCTACACCTAAAATATATGGTTCATAGTCAGCAGATCATAATGATAACGTGGACGGTATTTGTCTATGCTAAGGAAAATTTGAGCATACACATAAACAAATTAAGGTGGTGTTTGATAATGACTTAAAGAGTCTTAATTGTAAAATAGGTAATTTAATTAAGTCACTAATTGATTGTTTGTTTGGTGCTTAATTTAAATGGACGACCTTCTAGAAAAAGCCATGAGAATGATAGTCTCTATATTAAGTCATCACTTTTATCATACTTTTACATATTTACCATTCCACTTCTTAACCACTAATCATCACTTATTTCAAATAAAAGGGTATAACAATAATTTTATTAATTCAGACACTTTATTCAGCATACAAAACAAACAACCATTTATTCATTTACATACAAACAATATATATCCAGACAGACACTTTAGTTTAACAGAACTTAATATAAAAACTAAACAAACAGGCCCTAAGTGTATTATGTGTAAATTTAGATGTATATTTTTCACTAAGAAAATGCTTCTAATTGGTAAAACTTAAAGTAAACCTAGTTTACAAATGTTGTCTTGGTAAACATATTCAAGGGATCTGATATAACGATTTAGTTGTTAAACCTATGAATCATACAACACGCATTATAACATTACTGTACTATGTAACTATAAGACAGGTGGTGATCAAATAGAAAGTTGACCTACTCCTTAAATAGTTTAAAAAGTCATGATTGAGTGACACGTGTAGTTTAGTATTAATTTAGGCGGAGTATTATTGTATTAAGAGTTAACTACATAAATGGTCCATGTGGTTTGTTATAAATTGCAGATTTAGTTTATTTTTGTATCAAACCTGGTCTATGTGGTTTTAAAATGTTTCAGATTCAGTCTATTTTAACATGAAATGATCAAAATACCCTCACTTATAAAATAATTAAAAGAGTAAATTACATGGATGGTCCCTGTGGTTTGCCGAAATTTCATTTGTCGTCCCTCAAAGTTTTCATTCGTTTCTATACGTTTTCGTCAATTTTTATATGTTTTCTTACGCTTTCACACATTTTATACACTTTCATCAATTTTTATAGGTTTTCATTCGTTTTTATACGATTTCGTCCATTTTCTTAAGTTTCATATGCTTTATCTGTTTTCATATGTTGTATCCATTTTACACATTTTCATACATTGTATCCGTTTTCTTATGTTTTTATACGGTTTCGTCCGTTTTTATCCGCTTTATACGTTTTTGTCACACCCCCAAAATACCTGTTTTGCAGCGGAATGGAATTCCTGGGGATGACTGCCATAGCATCACAGTTACAGTTATATTGAACGACTTGAAGTGTCGTTTTGAAAATACATCGTTTGATTAAGTAAAATATTCAGAGTTTACAAAACATAGGTCCCAAATGACAATCCACATGTGCGGAAATAAGTTTGTTACAATCCAAACGATGTTTTAAAGTGCTTAAAACCCATGTGAGACGCTGTCGTCACCGCTCTATGATAAGTCCTTATGCATGCCATGAAGTATATGCCTTAGATGCCTGAAAATACATTGCTAAAAGTGTCAACACAAAGGTTGAGTGAGTTCATAGAGTTTATGTAAATGTTTTATACGACCACCACAAGTATAAGTCATGTATGACAAATATGTCACATAAAACTGATACAATTGCTATAAGCACATGACACCGAAGCTAAACTGATCATGATGTTCGCCACAACAGAGTGTTTTGCGAAACAACTCAAATTATGATATTAAATGAAATGCATCCATTTGACCAGTTGGAATCCACCAACCCGGATGGAGGAGTCACCCTCAATAGATCTATTCATTCACCCTCGCTTCTTCCGGAATTAACGGTTCATGATTATGAAATAGGGACATTCAATTGGCAATGAGGTAACTTAAGCAATGTAAATGAATTTGATATACTTGGGATCGTAATAAAAATAATGTGCAATGTATTCTCCCCCGTAGGTTTGAAATAATGTATAAACTTGAAAGACGGGGCTATGAAAACTCACTTGATAAAATGATTATGATGGCAAAAGTGGATACACTGAAATGAGGCGAAATCTCTAACTGCAACATATTATGAATGATATGATCTAATATAAGTCATGATATAATTTTGTGCATGCAAACTCATATGATATCCATACCACTTGTGCATTTGAAAATAAAGTTTCTCGTCGAAAAATAAGTTTACGACATCTTGTTAAGTTATAAAATACTTTATGCTTATATATGTTGAAACAACATCCCACGATAGTCGTTTAGAAATAGAACAAGAATTTATAGCTTTTTGTCTTACAATAATATACTTTGACAACTCATGAAAATGACTAAGTGGCCTCGAAAAGCTAGTCGTAAAATAGTGAATATCGAATGTTAGAAAAGAAACTCAATGGTTTTGGAAAGCTTGTAGCGATATCTAAAAGTCTTAGCATTTAACTTTTGATCATAGAAGTCTCGATCATAGAGAAAAATATAGATGAAGTAAGGTAGTCGAGCTAAAAATATAGTTTATGAGTAGTTTTCGGGAAAGTTTGAGTGATCGTATCTTACTCGTTAGAACTCCGTTTGACGAACGGTTGAATATTTTGGAAAATAGGCTAGGTGAACTCACTTTTACTTGTAGACATCGTTTTCTCAAAAGTACTCTATCGATATGAAAAATGGCTCCAAACATGGTCACTTGCGATAACCATTTTGGTCTAGTAGAAAATATATAAGTGTTATTACTTGTGTAAAATAGTTACGATAGCCATAATTAAAACGCGTGTAACTTAGTCGTTAAAGCTTGGTTTTCTACGTTTTATATATCCTTAATTTCGTGTTAATGTATACTAATATATTTTTGATAAATCGACTCATTTAGATAATGCTTAAAACTTATTTTGCCGCTTAAATAACCCTTGACAGCTTGTATTTTTCAGAAAAATTAGTTTTCGTCGTTAAACTTGAAAATAGCGTAACTTCTTCGTTATAAATCCGTTTTAACCCGTTCAAGTGACCACGGTTTCGTTTTAAAGTCTATTTTCTGAAAATATAAACCAAAATAATCCACGACCTGTCGAAATTTCCAGATTTTACAAAAATGAACACCCCTTAATTATATGTTGTCGAAAATGATTTTTCTAGTGTAATACTTGTTCTAAACCCTTCTAATCAACACCAAAACTATTCTAAACCTACCATACACCTTATTAGGGTGTCATGGGTTCCTAAACTTTACAAAAAATGATAGGGTTCATAGGAATGCTAATATGATAATTTAAACTCATATTAAGAAATAAAAATATGTAAAAAGTGGTATGGATCATAGTATACTTGCATGTTTTTCTTACTAGATCATAAAAATTCATCAAGTAAGAGTTTATAAGAGTAGGAAAAATTAGTTGAAGCTTACTTGAGTGATTATGAATTTTTGAGCAAAGTATACTTAATAATCTTGAGGTTTTTATTTCAAAACATTAACTAAATCACTTCTAAGACTTGATAAACACTAGGATCTTGAAAAATATATGGTTTCTTCTTCCTTTCTTGATTGGCCGACCATCAAAGGAGATAAGAGAGGGTTTTTGGTTTGTTTTCACCTTGGATATGTGTTATGTATGTGTTTTAAATTAATAAATCATTTGTATAATGTAAATATCTAGAAAAATGAGTATGTGTACAAGTTAAGATCAAGATATTTTATAAATATGATGACAAGGGGGGGGGGGTGGTGGTCGGCAAGGTATTATTGGGGAGGTATGATTTGTGTTTTTGATGATTAAATGTGGATAAAGTTAAGTATAATGTATATTTTGTACATATAATTAATTATTAAGTGTAGCGTTAGCTAGAAATCGATTTTTAACGGAACAAAATAAAATATATTGAAGTAATAAAAATTATAAAAATGCATTTCTCGCAAGTATTGAGTGAATAAATATTTATCGAATTGAATTTTCGAAAACCGTCGTAAATATATATATATATATATATAACAATATATATACAAAATAAATTCAAAACATCGGGTAAACTAATAATATAATTTTTATAGTCTTAAAATGAGTATAAAAATATATTAGGATAATTGTTGGAAGTGTCGGATCAATTATTCAAAATAAATGATCGTGCGATATCGTTTATTTAATAAATAAATACACGTTAATGAAAAATGCAAACCCATGCCTAAATTAATATGAAGATGATGTTAGTGATGATATGTAGACTAACTCTAGTCTATATGTAATGTTCTCAATTATGTTTCATGAATACGCAGCTTAACCCTCAAGGTTACGCGTATTTGATACTCGTAAACCTAGTTTACGAAAAATGATGAATAGTGAATCATGAATAGTGATTTTTCTCAGGGAATGAATAGTGTTTCATGAATAGTAAAATTTTGAAATAACCTCTCAAAGTCTCAAACCGACTTAAAAAATGATGAATAGTAACCGGTGAATAGTAAATTCCCAAGATGAATAGTAAATTTGAGAAATGACCTGAAATTACGAGTTGCCACATTCGCCCACCCAAAAAGGAATGCAGTCCCTGAATTCAGTCCATGTTGGTTTCTACGATGTTACTTGTGAAATGGTGAGGATATTTTAGTCGTGAAACGTGTTAAGTAAATTGGCGAGTTCTGACTAAAGATCAAGTTTGGATACTAAGGGATATACTCTATCCGGAATCTTAAATAACCCAATGTACCTCGAGTTTAACTTCCCGCATTTTCGATCGTACCACGCCTTTCCAATGCGAGACTTTCAACATAACTCTGTTGCCAACTTGAAATTCTAATGGTTTGTGACTTATGGAACACATTTCCAATATTTTGCGTCGTATATCGACATAGATTTTCTATCTATTTGTTGTTGTTTGTAACTGATTCTTGATCTATATGATTTCTTTGTTGTTTCATGAATATTTTATGGACCAGTGAGTTGGACTTTCCTGATTTTTGGCTTGTCAATAAGTGATTGACATTTCAACCATGGAGTGCCTCAAGTGGTGTATTCAGTATGTTCATGTGATAACTATTGTTGTAAGGGAACTTGTTTGATGAAGAATGATTTGCCTAATTATTTCAAGAAAATCACACATGCTTTGAGTATATCTTCTAATGTTTGAATTGTTTTCTCGCTCTGACCATTGAGCTGAGGATAATAGGTGGTACTCATGTCCTAGTAGGTTCCATGGAAATCTTGAAATGATTATCAGAAGTCTAAGGTGAACCGGCTACCTTATCTTAGGTATAATTGAAATTGATACCACGTGTCTCAGGCCAAACTTAAAGATACCAAGTCTGTCGATAAGAACATTATTGAAAAGAATAGATTATGGGTAACAGTTGTGATTCCTCGCGCTTCTAGTTCTATCGAATGTCATGACTTGAGTCTTTCTTACCTAAGGTGCTTAGTCTCCATTACTAAAATGTTTATTGCTTGATGGTGTCTCTCTTAATTTCTCTTATCGAATTATTTCCAATCTCTATGTTGTCAAGTCACAAATCCCTAAATATTTAAGTGATGTGATGTGGTGGTTGATTTTCAATATTTGTTCTGATATTGAGTGCTTCTAAAATAGTTCATCACTGAGATTGTTATCATGCTAGCAAAAACATAGATATCAGCTCATACTATGTCGAAGAATGTTTGTTCTGATTTCACTTGTAAATGGAGAGTCATTGATTGTCCGATATGTTCAGACCTGTTGCATTTCTTGATATGGAAGTGAGGTTATCTAGAATTTCTAGGGAACACAATGCCTTAGGGGAATTTTATATCGATAACCTAAGTTTAACTCAATTATCCTTTGAGGGAAACTCATTGTAGGGAAGTTCACATATTGTTGAGGCCATGTTTAATGGAATGTTCTGCAGTCTTGGTTAGAAGACTTGGTTTATTTCTATAGTGTTACTTAGTGGGTATTCGCTTTGCACTAAGTTTTGTAACTCGGTCTAGCTGGTACTATTGAAATGATAGAATTTGGCTTCTAGTCCAAAGATAGTGGTTCAGATTTTCTCGTGATGTCTTAAAATTTCTATTGAGTTTTGAAACATCTTACTACCTACTTCTAGTCCTTGTTGGTAGTTCTGAAATCCTTTCATTATTTTCTTGTATCGAGGAATCCTCCTCATAGATGGTATGGAAAGTCTTTCCTAAAAAGGTCACTAGTAAAATTTCTAACTTATCGGTTGAGTGAGTGATGAATGGCGTAGGTATCTATAGAGTGTTAACAAAAGAAATGTTTATGAACAATTTATCTGATTACAAAGCTTTGCTTTTGAATGAAGATTGTTTTAGGAAATTTGAAATGATGCTTGTTTCTTTCATGACATAACCTTCCTAAATTATACATAGGTGATCATGTATTATGTATAATTGAGGACAAATGACGTGATGCTTGGTTTTGTTGAAATGGTATTATGTTTCTCCGAAGTTTAAGATGGTATTCAACGTGTTGTTTTGTAAAATAATGGCTCAAACAATTTTTCACAGTAACATGAAAATCGTTTCGCGTAATGGTAGTAAATAGTTGATAGAATGACGGAAAATCAATTTATAGGGTGGTAACAAAACAACTTGTTTTAGAATTCTGTGAAACAATTTTCCTAAGATGGTAGTAAAATATCTTGAAATAATTTCATGAAGTGGTAGCAAAATAGCTTGAAATAAAATTTGTTGAATGGTTTGTAGTATACACGGGAGAACCTCATAGAATGGTAATAATCTTCTAATTGATCAAGAATAAAGTTTCCCTAATTCCTAGTAAGATAGTGGTATATTGTTGCGAAATGATTGAAAATTGGGCAATTGGAATAGGGAAAATAAACAAAGGTTGTGATTATCGTGGAGATAACAAAGGATAAAGATTACATTAGATAGAAAGGTACTTATTATATGTTCCTGTTGATGGTCTAATTATGTCCCAAGTGTAGGAGCGTAGGGTCGTTTAGCGAAAGAATGTCTGAAACTCTCACCGTCCTCAAACCTATAAGATGGTGTAGTGTCTATAGTCTTAGTGATAGATGGTGATGGTGTGTCAAATCATGCACACTTCTCAAGCTGCAAGTCAGATGTATGAGTAGTGTCTATGAGATGTGATGGTACGGATAGTGCTCTGGATGATAATGATGATGAAAATGATGATGATGATGATGATGATGGAAATCCTAGTGGTGATTTAGGAAATGATGGTGATGATGGTCAATGAAATACTACCCTCTTTCATGTTGCCTCGCGACGTTTCAAAGGTGAAGCTGAAGTATACACTATTGGACGACTATTAGTGGTATGAGTAGCTGATGGTGGTGGTAGTACATGAGTAGCGGGTGATCTAAGAGGGGGGTTAAGAGAATGTACTCTCTTCCTTGCAGTAAGCATCCTAATAGGTCCATTAGGACTAAGCCTATAAGTCCTACCAAATGGTATGATCTGTCCCGACAGAATGATAGGAATTACCTTATTCCTACGACGAATCGATGGTGACAGTGGTGGTGTAGGTGCAACTTCGTCCTCCTCAAAGGGTTCAGTCTCATTATCGGATAATATGAGTGGTGAGTCTGGTGTAGAGTCAACTGATGTTAAAATTACTATAGGGAATGACAAGGCATTCTCCGTGTTGGAGTCTGAAGAAAGGATAATGGAATGGGTATCTGAAGACATCTATGTGACCATCGATTTGAAATGAAAGTAAATAACTCGCAAAATGTGCGTATAAAACCGCATGTATAGTGAATATGCACTTATGATGAAATGATGAGATGCTATGATGATGTAGTTATAGTCTAGGGTCAATGATACAACCTAGTTCTCTATAACTCTTGCTCTGATGCCAATCTGTCACCACCCCAAAATACCTATTTTGCAGCGGAAAGGAATTCACGGGGATGACTACCATAGCATCATAGTTACAGTTATATTGAACGACCTGAAGTGTCGTTTTGAAAATACATCGTTTGATTAAGTAAAATATTCAAAGTTTACAAAACATAGGTCCCAAATGACAATCCACATGTGCGGAAATAAGTTTGTTACAATCCAAATGATTTAAAGTGCATAAAACCCATGTGAGACGCGTCGTCACCGCGACTCTATGATAAGTCCTTATGCATGCCATGAAGTATATGTCTTAGATGCCTGAAAATACATTGCTAAAAGTGTCAACAAAAAGGTTGAGTGAGTTCATAGAGTTATGTAAATGTTTTATACGACCACCACAAGTATAAGTCATGTATGACAAATATGTCACATAAAAATGTTACAATTGCTATAAGCACATGACACCGAAGCTAGACTGATCATGATGTTCGCCACAACAGAGTGTTCTGCCAAATAACTCAAATTATGATATTAAATGAAATGCATCCGTTTGACCAGTTGGAATCCACCAACCCGGATGGAGGAGTCACCCTCAATAGATCTATTCACTCACCCTCACTTCTTCCGTAATTAACGGTTCATGATTATGAAATGGGGACATTCAATTGACAATGAGGTAACTTAAGCAATGTAAATGAATTTGATATACTTGGGATCGTAATAAAAATGATGTGCAATGTATTCTCCCCCGTAGGTTTGAAATAATGTATAAACTTGAAAGACGGGGCTATGAAAACTCACTTGATACAATGATTATGATGGCAAAAGTGGATACACTGAAATGAGGCGCAATCTCTAACTGCAACCTATTATGAATGATATGATCTAATATAAGTCATGATATAATGTTGTGCATGCAAAC
This sequence comes from Chrysanthemum makinoi, assembly GCA_910596185.1. Taxonomy (NCBI): domain Eukaryota; kingdom Viridiplantae; phylum Streptophyta; class Magnoliopsida; order Asterales; family Asteraceae; genus Chrysanthemum; species Chrysanthemum makinoi. The sequence continues at coordinate 209,400,294 of OU343220.1, forward strand.
TCATATGATATCCATACCACTTGTGCATTTGAAAATAAAGTTTATCGTCGAAAAATAAGTTTATGACATCTTGTTAAGTTATAAAATACTTTACGCTTATATATCTTGAAACAACATCCTATGATAGTCGTTTAGAAATAGAACAAGAATTTATAGTTTTTTGTCTTACAATAATATACTTTGACAACTCATGAAAATGACTAAGTGGCCTCGAAAAGCTAGTCGTAAAATAGTGAATATCGAATGTTAGAAAACAAACTCAATGGTTTTAGAAAGCTTGTAGCGATATCTAAAAGTCTTAGCATTTAACTTTTGATCATAGAAGTCTCGATCATAGAGAAAAATATAGATGAAGTAAGGTAGTCGAGCTAAAAATATAGTTTATGAGTAGTTTTCGGGAAAGTTTGAGTGATCGTATTTTTCTCGTTAGAACTCCGTTTGACGAACGGTTGAACATTTTGGAAAATAAGCTAGGTGAACTCACTTTTACTTGTAGACATCGTTTTCTCAAAATTACTCTATCGATATGAAAAATGGCTCCAAACATGGTCACTTGCGATAACCATTTTGGTCTAGTAGAAAATATATAAGTGTTATTACTTGTATAAAATAGTTACGATAGCCATAATTAAAATGCGTGTAACTTAGTCGTTAAAGCTTGGTTTTCTACGTTTTATATATCATTAGTTTCGTGTTAATGTATACTAATATATTTTTGATAAATTGACTCATTTAGATAATGCTTAAAACTCATTTTTGCCCCTTAAATAACCCTTGACAGCTTGTATTTTTCAGAAAAATTAGTTTTCGTCGTTAAACTTGAAAATAGCGTAACTTCTTCAAATAAACTGCTTTTAACCCGTTCAAGCGACCACGGTTTCATTTTAATGTCTATTTTCTGAAAATATAAACCAAAATAATCCATGACCTGTCAAAATTTCCAGATTTTACATAAATGAACAGCCCTTAATTATATGTTGTCGAAAATAATTTTTCTAGTGTAATACTTGTTCTAAACCCTTCCAATCAACACCAAAACTATTCTAAACCTACCATACACCTTCTTAGGGTGTCATGGGTTCCTAAAATTTACCAAAAATGATAGGGTTCTTAGGAATGCTAATATGATAATTTAAACTCATATTAAGAAATAAAAACATGTAAAAAGTGGTATGGATCATAGTATACTTGCATGTTTTTCTTGCTATATCATAAAAATACATCAAGTAAGAGTTTATAAGAGTAGGAAAAATTAGTTGAAGCTTACTTTAGTGATTATGAATTTTTGAGCAAAGTATACTTAATAATCTTGAGGTTTTTATTTCAAAACCCTAACTAGATCACTTCTAAGACTTGATAAACACTAGGATCTTGAAAAATATATGGTTTCTTCTTCCTTTCTTGCTTGGCCGACCATCAAAGGAGATAAGAGAGGGTTTTTGGTTTGTTTTCACATTGGATATGTGTTATGTATATGTTTTAAATTAATAAATCATTTGTATAATGTAAATATCTAGAAAAATGAGTATGGGTACAAGTTATGATCAAGATATTTTATAAATATGATGACACTGGGGTCGGTAAATTATTATTGGGGAGGTATGATTTGTGTTTTTGATGATTAAATGTGTACAAAGTTAAGTATAATGTATATTTTGTATATATAATTAATTAGCGCTGCTAGAAATCGGGAATAAAATAAAATATATCGAACTCATAAAATTTATAAAAAGCAAGTATTGAGTGAATAAATATTTATCGATTGAATTTTTCAAACCGTCAGAATATATATATATATATATATATATATATATATATATAGAACTAGATCAAATAAAAACAAAATATATCGACACTCTCCTACATAAAATTTATAAAATTGTTAAAGTTTCGTTAGATTTCTTTTTAAAATTTAATAAACCTAGGTGATCTTTGATTAGAAGTATAATGTAGTATTGTATCGACTTTGGAATATTTATTAGTATAATATGTACGTGTATCACTAATCCAAACTCATGTATCATTTGGTTATTGGTTGCTAAAATGTTAATTTGTATTAAAATTTCAATTTTCGTTATTTATAAATGTTTATTGGTTTTTAAAATACAACTTTAAAGCTTGATCACGTTAACCTCCCCTATATATATATATATATATATATATATATATATATATATATATATATATATATATATATATATATATATATATATATATATATATATATATATATATATATATATAAATATATATATATATAGACCATCGGTTGAGAAGAGTTTTAGATTGAGAAGAATGAGAAGCAATCTTGATCGTTCATTTCACTAAACTAATACAAGGGCATGATAGGTATTCCTAATTCTATAATTAATTTCATTCAAACTACTTTAATGCATTCATTAATCTTCATCTCCTAGTTCATTTTTTCATTCCATCGATTCTTTTTTCTTTTCATCAAAACTACTTTAATGCATTCATTAATATTCGCATCCTAATTCATTTTTCTATTCAATCGGTAATTAACAAGGAACATCTTAAAGAGTGATTCAAATAAAGAGTGATTCAAATAATAAAAGAATAACTTACTTTTGTATCACAAATACAAATACCATTCAAAGCAAAACACTAACAATTTTTTTGTTGATTCACTAATTCGATTATGATTCATCCCGAATGAATAATGCATGATTCACGGACTGACAAATGATGCAAAATAAAATTATTATTTTTTCAAAGATTCAATTTATAAAGCTATCATGTTTAATGATTCAAAACCCGAAACCTGTGTGTAATACATGTTACATTTAAAAAACTTGAATCATATATTTTACAAAATATTTTATTCAATTGTGGTTATGAGATTTTGATAATCACCTAAATCTTGTATTTTAATTGATGACTACTAATAAATTAAAAAAAGAGTGAATCACAAAAGCATAAATGCTTAACAATGAACGTAGGAACCAAACTGAATCGAGAATATCATGCCATCAAAATTGAAACTTTAGTAACCGTAACAAAGAGGGGTGTTATTCCTTAATAAATTCATTAATCAATTCCTTAATGATTCAAATTACTTGTTTACCCTTTTCATTTAAATTAATAAGTTATAAAATGCATTAAAACTAATTGATTTCTATGGCCCAAAATGCTTCTCAACCTTCTCAATCTAAAAACCTTCTCAATATATATATAACCAAACCTATATATATATATATATATATATATATATATATATATATATATATATATATATATATATATATATATATATATATATATATATATATATATATATATATATATATATATATACAAAATAAATTCAAAACATCGGGTAAACTAATAATATAATTTTTATAGTCTTAAAATGAGTATAAAAATATATTAGGATAATTGTTGGAAGTGTCGGATCAATTATTCAAAATAAATGATCATGCGACAGCGTTTATTTAATAAATAAATACACGTTAACGAAATATTCAAACCCATGCATACATTAATATGAAGATGATGTTACTGATGATATGTAGACTAACTCTAGTCTATATGTAATGTTCTCAATGATGTTTCATGAATACACAGCTTAACCCTCAAGGTTACGCGTATTTGATACTCGTAAACCTAGTTTACGAAAAATGATGAATAGTGATTTTTCTCCAGGAATGAATAGTGTTTCGTGAATAGTAAAATTTTGAAATAACCTCTCAAAGTCTCAAACCGACTTAAAAAACGATGAATAGTAAAATGATGAATAGTAAACAGTGAATAGTAAATTCCCGAGATGAATAGTAAATTTGAGAAATGACCTGAAATTACGAGTTATCACAGTTTTCGTCCGTTTTCACAAGTTTTTATACGTTTTCTTACGGGTTTCTCCGTTTTTATACATTTTCGTGCGTTTTTAAACGTTTTCGTATGTCTTTATATGTTTTTATACGGTTTTTTACATTTTCCTACTTTTTCGTCCATTTTTATATATTTCCGTCCATTTTCGTATGTTTCGTCGATTTTTATACGTACAAAAATAGACAAAAACGTATAAAAACGAGCTAAAACGGATTCAAACGTATTAAAATGTGGGAAAACGCAAGAAAATGTATAAAAATGGTCGAAAGCATATGAAAACGTATAAAAAATGCAACAAAGCGTATAAACACGTTAGAAAACGAACACAAACATATAAAAACGGATGAAAACGTATTATAACGGATGAAAGCGTAAGGAAACGTATAAAAACGGACGAAAACGTATAAAAACGGATAGTTTACTCTTTTAAGTAAAAACGGGCAAACCACATAGACCATACATGTAATTTACTCTTTCATTTATTTTATAGGTAGGGGTATTTTGGTCATTTCAGATCAAAATGGACTGAATTCGAGACGTTTTATAACCACAAGGACCGAATCTGATAAAAATATTAAAAATGGATTGAATCCGTAATTTCTAGCAAACCACATGGACCATTTATGTGGTTAACTCTTGTATTAATGAACATACATTCGAACTAATAAATATTCAAACTAACGAACACTTATTCTTTTTAATGAATATTCAGACCATAACTAATGAACATACATTCGAACTAACGGACATACATTCAAACTAATAAACACTATTTTTTTAAAACACTAATACCATGATTGATTATACATACATTAAAACTGATAAATATACAGTTGAACTCATGAACATATATTTAAACTGATGAACCTTCAAGCTGGTGAACATTTTGTGATGAACAATTGCACATTTAAAGGTTTGTTCATCAGGTGCATTATTCTTAAAAATATTATCAGTCAATTACTTTGATCTTTTCATCGGCCTTTCATCGAATGCTTTTATGGGCGCTTTCATGAACAATCGATTTTTTTCAAAATATAAAAGCAAAAAAAAACAAAAAATAGGGATGAAAAATTGATGTTACCTAATGCTTATTAAGGGTTTGTTAATTAATAATTGGCATACTAATTTTTCTTTGACTCAAATTCAAAAAAACCTAATTTTCATAAACTTCGAATTCATTAAAATTGTTATTACTTGTAGCGATTGAACGAATTTATGATGAAATTAAAAAAAATGGGAACCTAGTTTTATGATTTTCAATGCTTTAAAAACAAAATTGGGGAGAAAGTTGCGAAAGATAGAAATTGGGGAAGAAAAGAGCGGGATGTGAAAGTATGAAGAGACATAGAAGACACGTGTTGGGATTAGACGCCTTTCAAAATTTATAGAAGGTGGGTTTTTCCCTTCCCGTTTCACATGATCCTAACTTATAAGTATAAATCTTAACTACATATAAAGAGTTTATTGTCAAGTGAAAAAGTTGAAATTTTCAACAATGGTCAATGTGCGGAAAGGTTGAAATGTTGAAAATTTTAAATAAGGAAATGATTATGGCAACTTAACTATGACATATGCTGGTGTTTAAAATAAAAATTCAATGCAAGGTTGAAATAAACTATTACAGGAAACATGGATGTACTCTAATTAAACCACATTTGCACACTTCTCTTTCTATAACCTAAAACACACCTCTACTACCACTATTTAAATCCGCCACCGCCAACCATTACATCCGTCAACCACCCCAACCAACACCACCACGTCACAATCGCTAACTGACCACCATCGAATCCCTCACCACCACCCGAAACCCACCAGCCACGAAAACCCACAACCAAATCACCAAGACCGACCACCAATACGAATGTGTTTTCAAGGTTTGAGGTTATTTTAAGTTTTTTAGTAGATCTTTATATTAAACAAGTTTTAAAGGTTTTTATTTGTAGATCTATATTTTCTTTTTGTAGATCTGAGTTTTTGGAGTCGTCCAATGCCGCCCTTGCTGGAATATTCTGTTACATATTGGATTTCACAAACACACTAAACCATAATCACAAGTGGCGTACAAGAAGGTTTTTAGAGAGAGAAAGTTAGAGGTTTAGGGAACTTAGTGAGAGAAAGAAAAATCTTATTATAAGCTCCAACTCTCTACCTTGGAAGGTAGAGAGTATTTATAGTCTTACAATTAAACGCCACACAACGGGCATGGATCGCATACAGGGTAAAGACCCGTCCGTCCTCCACGGTGTTACATAACTAAATACTACTTAACATAAAATAACTACGACTACGAGCTTTCTAACGATTACATATACTTGAGGTGACCGACTCTTTAATACCTGGAATTTCTAATTCCTAATAGTCTCCCCCTAAGGGAGGTCACCTCAAACACACATTAAAATTACATTGATCACAAACAGATAACATTGAGATGGTTCTTGAGTTCTTGTTCATGTTCATTGTTCTCAGAGCTCGTAGTCATTGATTCTTTTCATTGCATGTTTCGTTAATCCAAGTGGAGGTCTTTAATGATCCACGTGATAATGAGATTTGAGCAGCCTTTGAGATCATCACCACATTAAATCTCCGATTCTTCCTTTGTGGTGTTGATATTATGTGATGATGTGACATTTGGACCGACATGCTCACATTCTGGATTATGATTTCTTCTTATCGAGTAGCGAAGCTTTAGTTGATTCATGATATTAGCAGCGCAGCGTAAGCATGGAGTGATAATATCAGAGACATTGATGCACTAATCATGATTTCTTTGGACATGAATGTGATGTGTGATCATGCGGCAATGGATTGACCGCTCCATTCGATCACCGCAAACGTCGGGCGTACCGCATACAAGTTAGCAATAAAGCGCACGAGTGTCTTTGACCACTTTCGTCGAATTGAGGTACACGCCCACTGGTTCCCGCTGATCGCATAAGTACCGCCGTGATCAGGTATAATTCAAGAATTTCCTTGATAGGGTTTCGCAGCTCTAGCCGTTTCAAACCGAACGTCTCAAAGAAGACAACACGGAGTGAGTGATCCAAAGAATAGAGATTCACTGATTGATGAAAAGATATTTGAAAAACAATCGATTATCGCTCAATAGAAATTGTTTTTTTGCAATACAACGAAGGTTTTAATGAAAATCAATTATCAATCATAAACACCTTTTAATTTGAAATATTCGTACACGGTCGATGTGCTAGAGAAAAGAGTTTTTGAGCATAACGACCGGTTTTCAAAGGTATCCGTCAATCCATAACCTGAACCAGGATTGATTCATAAGATTGAATCGCCCATTGTTTCTCGTCAATTGTCACATGGTTGATCTATATAATAGATCTCACATGCCACCCACAGGGAGCTTGTTTGATGTTGGCTCCAGAAGGCTTTCCATCTTCATTGTGAATATGTTTTGCATATCACTCGAGATGTTACGCAATACCACAAGGATAATGCGGAGGACTCAAGATATAATCTCTCTTTCCACATTGTGTGAAACAGAGAGTCTTCATTGAACGTGTCCTAATGAGATTTATTGATGATCTCGTGGCTCTAGACTCAATTTGTGCATATTTGGATTCCTATATCGGAGACTAGGGAGAGGGTCTCCTTCTTCAATATCAACAATCTCTAAGAGAAAGTCGATAGATAATGTCGGTTCCCTGTGAGAATGAAACAAGTCCTTTTAAGAGGAACTTGAGTAGTTTAGGAAGTTAAGTGCGGTGCGTCACTGGGTCCATGACGTCTTGTCTTCAATACCGATGTTGCCATCAGTAGTATATGAATTGAACCCGGTTTCTGCCCTAAGGTTGAATAAATGGAGGGCTATTTGTTTTCACCCTTTTTCACATTCAATTCTTTTTCATTCTTCAACCCCTTCATTGCTTACCGAGACTTCATAACTAGAACCTTGTTGGGTTTATTCCAATACTAGCTTAGTCTCAGTCCGCACTCTTCCCATATCTCATTTTCTCCTTTTATCATCATACCTAAGAACTCTACACTAACTAGTGGATAGTTTCTGGGTAGATCCCTCCGTTCGCGGATCATGGGAACAAATACCTAACCTTATCATCCTTATATCACCATACATAAAGTAAAGTTGGTCGGTCGATTTGGTATTGTTCGTCTGCCATTGGAACCAATTGAAAACCATTTGAAAATCAATCCAGATGCTTGTGATATATTATCAAAGAATTTTGCACTGAATTGTTTTGATATTTTTGAACAAGCCCCTCAACATATGCATAAAATTTAGAAATTGTTTAGCACATGGAGGCAAGAGATCTTTGAAAACGTTAGATTGAGAGTGAAAGGTCCAATCTTTTGATTAACATTTTCTAAAATGATCATCATCACTTCCCAATCAATTCGAGTAGATAAAGCATTTTGAGGAAGGATGAGGTTTTCAAAAGTTTGCTCCCCCTCAATATGTGCCTCGAATTTTGAAAGAATTTTGCACATATTAGAGGGAACTTGCACTTAGAGACAATTGATCACGCTTCAATAATTTGAGGTTTAAAATAGTTGCTCCCCCTCAACGTGTGCATGGAAAAATTGAAATCGTTTGTCACTTGCGGGGAGGCAAACATACTAATCACTTATGAAACCATCTATCGAATTATCAGTTTAAATCCAATTTAAATCACAAATTCTCCCCCGATCACAATTATCAACTCATTGAGATTTGTGATCTCTGTAGATTTAAATTGATTTTGAAAGCTTTTAAGGAGAATTGCGACTAGTTTATGAAAACGCGTTTTAAGCGATAAGGATCGAATTTTGAGACTTTAAACTCCATTGATTAAACATGCATGATTATCTTTTGAAAACATAATAGTAGCCAATGCGGTACCATTGTTTGAAAAATACACTTTTTGATTTTAATTTGAAAAATCATTCTCCCCCTCAATCAATGACATAGGTTGTTGATTGAGAGATAGATATTTTTGACAACTGTTAAGTACAGATGATTTTCAAAAATTGAGTCCGAGTAATTTTTCAAAGCAATTAGTTTTCATTAGATAGTAGGTGATTGTTTTATAGAATCAGAGCATGAGATTTGAAAACCAATTTAAAGCATGACTCTGTTCTTTCATTAAAGAGCGGGTTATTGCTTGAAATGACAATAAACCATTGTTTTACTTTCTCCCAAAAATATTTTTGATTTTTTTGAAAATTTTAATTATTATTATTTTTATTTATTTTTTTTAAAATAACATTCGAACAACATCTAAAGTCCCGTGTCATTCTTTGAATGACAGCACAAAAACCGTAGATATTCTTCGAATCTAGAAAAATATGATGAAAAGACAATATATATATATATATATATATATATATATATATATATATATATATATATATATATATATATATATATATATATATATATATATATATATATATATATATATATATATATATATATATATATATTTTGTTAAAAAATATTTACAAGAGATAGATGAAGAAAGACCTTTACTCCTCGTCTTCCTTCCTACGAAGGCGTTTGAGTGTTTCTGGTTGAAGGCTTTTCAAGCCAAGTCATGGAAGAATAAACTCAAAACGTTCTCTTGGAAGAGCTTTGGTGAAGATGTCTGCTAACCGGTATTCATCCTCACAAAATAGAGTTCCACCACACATTTTTCCACTTGTTCCCTGATGAAATGATGTCGAATGTCGATATGCTTTGCTCTTGAGTGTTAAACATTGTTGCATGAGAGAGCAATAGCACTTTTATTATCACAAAGATAGAGGGATTTTGTTGAATTCAAAGCCATAGTCCGATAATTGGGATCTCATCCAAAGGATTTGAGCACAACAAGATGACATGGCTATGTATTCAACCTCTGTAGAGGAAATAGAAGTACTCATTTGATTCTTTGAAGACCAGCTCACAAGCTTATCACCCAAAAATTGAGCTCCTCCAGGCGTACTTCGACGAGTATCTTGACACCGCATGATCGCATCGCATATGCCTTTGTTAGTGAAATACGGTGTCCTTCGGGTACCAAAGTCCCATGTTGATGGTTCCTTGGAGGTACCGAAAGACCCGTTTAACCGCTTCAAGGTGCTTTTGGTAGGCTTAGCCTGGTATCTAGCACACATGCATACAAATGAACAAGAATATCGGTCTCGGCTGAGGTACATCGGGATCCGATCATGCTACGATATTTTGTTTGGTCTACCATGATCCCTGAGTGGTCCTCATCATGCTTGGTTCGTTCAATCATGGGTGTGTCAATGGGGTCACTTGAATCAAATCCAAATTTCTTTAAAATCTCATTTGCATATTTAGATTGATTTATGAAAATGCCTCCGGGACTTTGTGAAATTTGTAATCCCAACAAAAATGACATTTGTCCCATCATTGACATTTGAAATTTGGAACCCATTTCTTTTGAAAAACGATCACATTCATTGGGGTCAGTCGAGGCAAAGATGATATCATCAACATAAATTTGAACGTGAATTAAATGTTTGCCTGACTTCCGGTGAACAAGTAGGATCAATTGCTCCTTTGTCAATCCGGTAGATAGAAGAAACTTTGATAGCGTATCATACCATGCCCTTGGAGCTTGCTTTAAACCGTAAAGAGCTTTCTTCAAACGATAAACGTGAGTAGGATGCTCTGGATTCACAAAGCCTTCAGGTTGGCTGACGTAGACGACTTCTTTAAGATCTCCGTTCCGAAATGCCGTCTTTACATCCATCTGATAGACTACCATGTTCTTACTTGCAGCATTAGCCAAGAATATTCCGATTGCCTCGATTCGAGCCACTGGAGCAAATGATTCTTCAAAGTCTATGCCCTCCTCTTGACGGTATCCTTTTGCAACCAATCTAGCCTTATTCTTTAAAACATCACCATGCTCATCAAGCTTTACTTTGAAGATCCACTTGAGAGTAATGATCATAGCACAACTGGAGCGGTACTAATTCCCATACATCGAGGCGATCAAACTCATGAATTTCTTCTTGCATGGCATTGAACCAGTTGTCTTCATTCATGGCGGTTTTAACATCTTTAGGTTCGATCTTAGAGAGTACGGAGTTGAAGAAGCACCATAAGGCATCGGTTGCAAGTTGTTTCCGTGTGGATACTGGACGAGAGGGATTTCCAATGATGTTGTCTAATGGATGATCGAGAGTCCATTTTCTGAGGTGTTTATGTGGTGTTGTTGAGGGACCTGAAGTAGCAGAGTCGATGTCTCTGTAGAAGATGGTTCGATGATGATTCAGGAGCAAATATATTTTCAAATGGAGCATCTTCGGGAGTAGCAGAGGGATTGACTTCATCCCTGTGAATCGAAGCATTTCCATGATGTACACTTGATGATTGAAGATTTGTTGATGAACCAGATTGGTCAGCAGCAAGCGCTTCTTGGCTTAATGACATAGAAGTTGAAGGGTTAATTTCATTGATAGGGATAGAAGCAGCCTCTGTTGATTGGATTGACATATCATTGTTACTTGGCTCAAATTGTTCATCAAACATTGGATCAAACAGTTTCTTTAAATCATCTTCTGAGGGAGGTACATATGGAGTTGCTGAAGAGGAGTTTGGTACAAGAGATGAACCAATGGGACTGTTTTGAAGTGCGGGTCCAGAACTGGAATATCCAGAGCCATTTGACCGGTCAACTCATCAAACGTGACGTGAATTGTTTCCATGATATTTCGGGTTCTCTTGTTGTAGATTCGGTAACCTTTTTTGTTTGGTGCATAGCCTACAAAAACTCCAATGTCCGCTTTAGCTCTCAGTTTCCTAAATCTTGACCATCATTAGTTGGATAACATAAAGCACCAAACACACGAAGGAATGAAAGATCAGGTTTTCTGTTGTGGACAAGTTCATATGGAGTTTTTCCATAAGTAGTGTGAATCAGGGATTGATTTTGGGTGTAGCATGCAGTGGCGATGGCTTCACCCCAGAGAAACATTGGAACTTTTGAGTAAATCATCATAGTCCTTACGGCTTCCACAATAGTTCGATTTCGTCTTTCAACTACACCGTTCTGTTGAGGAGTTCGAGGAACACTTCTTTGATGACTGATTCCAATACTTTCATAAAACTCACAAAGTTGTTTGTTAACAAACTCAGTTCCATTGTCTGTTCGAATGACTCGACCGTTTTGTTAAGATCGAACCTGCAATTTGTTTGATGAGTTTGATGATGATATCTGAGTTTCATCCTTTGACCTTAGGAACTTTACCCAGTGAATCTAGAGAAATCATCAACCACAACTAACACATATTTCTTTCCAAAGATATTCTCACTCTCATGGGTCCACATAAGTCCATGTGAATTGTATGAAGAACTTCTGAGATTGAGTTTGTAGGTTTGGGTTTATGGGCATACTTCTTGCTTTTTCCCAATTGGCATGCTGAACAAAGATGATCCTTTTCATACTTAAGTCTAGGTAAACCTACAACTAAGTCCTTTCTGGAGAGATCATTGATGGTGCCGAAGTTCAAGTGATTGAGACGACGATGCCATAACCATGACTTTGTTTTTGAAGCCTTTGACCACAAGCAAATTGGAGAAGACTTCATCATATCTTCGATAGAGGTGGTGTATAGGTTTGAACCACGTGTTCCTCTTAAAAGTTCATTACCATCAAGTTCTCTAACGAAACATGTATGTTTTCTGAAAGCTACTTCTAGATCAGAATCGCAGAATTGACCAACAGAGAACAGGTTATGACTAAGACCTTCCACATAATATACCCTAGAGATAACACTTTTTCCAACAACATAATCTCCATAACCCTTAATTGCACCAAAATGATCATTCCCGAATCTAATCGTCCGATGAATTTGCTCACGAAGTTCATGAGCCGCGACCGGTCTCCAGTCATATGCTTGGAACAACCTGAGTCCAAGTACCACTGAACGATTTGAACGATCTGCAGTTGAACACAGACAAGAATGGATAATCGGATAATTGGGATCCCCATGCAAGAATGGGTTCCACTTGGTTAGTAACAGTAATTGGAACACCCACATCAGAAATAGAAACATCTATATCAGAAGTAAAAGCAATGGAATCATTGGGAACATATGCAATGCTGGTGTCTGAATTTGACCTATTCAAAGTATGTTCACTTCTTAAGGGAATAGTTCTACCACTAGGCATCCATTTTCTAGTGGGCATAGTCTTAGTAGTTTGAGGGCAAAACCGATTATTCTTATGGCCAAAAGGTATCCAATAATAACCTATCTTTATAAATGTTCTTCCTGTGGGTTTCCACTGTTTTCTAACAATCTTTCGTTTTTGCCTTTTTGCCTTCTTTGCACGATTATTAGCATTAACAACTTTAAGTGGGCCTTTGATAGCATTAGACAAAGCATTCACATCACATTCATGATTAGCAACAGAATCCAAGCAGACATCATTACAAGGTTTGCAAATAGTATCGAATTGAATTAATTACAAGACGCCTATGGCTAATACTAGAATCAACACGATTTGTTTTATTCAACTCAAGCTTAAAGTTCCTAGATTGGTCTTCTATTCTCTTCCAATGCACATTCTTAGCTTGCGAGGTCCTATCATTCCTTGTATTGTCTTGAGACTTTGACTCGCTCGCTTTAATGTCACTGATTACTCCTGTAGAGGAATGGGAACATTAGTTGGTTGATCTAATTTTGCATTCTGAACTTGATGTGCAAGGATCTGAACTACTAGAAGGCACATTAGTGTTTACTTTCTTAAGACTGTGATTTGAGCTATTTGCAGGCACACTAAAGTTCACTTTCTTAGCACTAACATATCTGGAATCTGAACTACTTGAAGGCACATTAGTGTTAACTTTCTTAAGACTGGGCATAGAACGGATTTCCTGCTTGGCACTAGGCATACAACAAGGCTTCACAACTTTGCCTTTTGCACCTAAGGATTTTGGACATGTTGCAATTACACATTCAAGCAGCTCTTGAGATCGTTTGGCCTGGAGGCAAGCAAACCTAATTTCTCTATCAAGAGGTTTATTAATGAAGTCCTCTTCAACAATCTCACGGAGACATTCTAGACTATCCTTAAGGTGAGCACAATAGTCATGAAACGCAGGTTCATTATTCCTAAGATGAGGAGGAATATATTTAACCGTCACAGTGTATTTGCAGTCTAAGGGTGACTTTGAAACAACATTCTTATTAAACACAAGTGGCAGTTTCCCATTTTCCTGACTTCTCAGATTCTCAATTTCCTTTTGTAAAGACGTTATTTTGTCGTTGTTTTGGTCACGAGTGACTTTCATTGAATCATATAACTCTTTAAAGTGTCGTTTAACTTTTTCATTTTCTTCTAGAAAACTCTCGTTTTCCTTTTGTAAGGCATTAACTAAGTTTTGAAGATGAAAAGTTTGAGAGTACTGAGAATCTAAAGGAGGAGGCATTTGGGATCCAGTCACATTGTTCTTGTCACCCTTTAATTGAGAGATTTGGGCTTTCAAACTTTTGATCGTGTTACAATGAGCTCGAATCTGTTCATCACGTTTGCTAATTTCATAAACTGCATCAAATTCGGAGCATCCAAGGAATGTCTTGATATTTGAGGTTTTAACATTTTCTTTTAGATGTTGATATTTTAGTTGTAAATCAAAATGTTCAACTTCTAGTTTAGAAAGATGCTTTACCAAATTATCGTGATCATCCCGATCAATTTTTCTTATTAAGTTTGAATTAATCTTTTCAAGCTCAATGACACGATCATGGGAGACTTTCAGAGCAACAGATAATTCATAAAATTGAGAAGCATTAATGGAGCAGTTAGTAGCAGTGTAAAACACATCTTGAGCAATACATTCAGAAATAAGATTCTCATTCAAGGTATGCAAGTTCTTCCTCTCAATCTCATTATATTTTAATGTTCGCTCATAGTCACTAACCTCAACTATCATTGCATCAAATTCCTTTTCCATTCCTTTAATATATGAATTTATCCCCTTTTTAAGACTCTCAAAATGATCTTTTAGTAGTTTGAAGAAAGGCATGACCTCAGTTAGATAGCATTCTTTAGTTTGTTCAAAACCCCTTTCCCCTTCAGTTATCCCAGTGGGTGTGATCCTTTTCTTACAAGTTTTCTCAAAATCAACAAATAGTTGAAGAATAACATATTGACTGATTAAGGTCTTGCTTTTAGTGGCAATAGTCCTAGGAACTAAATGCATTGGTGTATTGGGAGGATACACAGTCGCTGAAGGCATTTTCCTAAAGGGGGGGGGGGTTGTTACAACAAGATTCTTTGTTTTTTGCTTATCTAAATCCTTTTCCGAACACTTGTTCGGGTGTTAACAATGTTCGAGGCTTAAACTTGTTCAAGGAAATCCAATTCTCCTTCTTGTAATCATGGGGTGTGATATTTATTTTCTTCTCTTTACATTTAGGATCATCTAGTTTCTTGTTCATCTTTTCCCTAGTGACTTCATCTGATTTCTTATCTTCCTCAGTGCACTCAGCACAACTAGGTTTCTGTCTAGGCTTAAGAATTTCATTGCCATCATAAATAACCTAATGGGCAGCTCTAGCCTTTTTAACAACTTCTGGATTTGGTTCCTCAACAAGGGGAGTACTATGCTTATCACTCAAAACTCTATGCTTAGTGATTAAGTGAGCAGTCTGAATGGTATTTCCTTGTGCGTACAACTTATTTTCAAGCTTGTTTTTCAAGGTTTTAGATTAGAAAAATCATTCAAAAGTTTTGATTCCTTAACGCTAAATTCTTGCTTAAGCATTTTAACATTTTCTTGAAGTTCTTGTTTTTGCTTAGCACTTTTAGAAAGCTTTTCTTGTAAGGAGTTTAACTCTTGTTTTAATACTTCTTCTCTAAACCTACTTTTTCTAATAGTTGTACGCATTTGGTCATCCATTTCCTGCTCACGGGTGGTCAACTCAAATTTAGCACGTTGTTCATAAATAGCAACACGTTCTTTATATGCATTTAGTTCAGAGATAACATAATCATTAGGGGCACATGAGGTGTATTCATAAAAAACATAGTCATCGTTGACTGCAGAAGATGCATCACTTGGTACAACTTCACTTTCACTTTGTTTCACATATTGATCATATGGGACAACATTGATATTACCCATATCTTCAATATTTGACTTAATAGTTTCAGTTGATTGTACTTTGCCATGCATCTTTTGCATATCAGCATCATCATATAGTTTTAGTACCTCAGAAATGAGTTTGTCTTTGGATGGACCAGCTTGTGGTGAAGATGAGACCTTAGGAGAAATTCTAGCCATGAAAATTGTTTGTGCAGTAGGTCCATCATCAACATCAGAGTCGTATGCATCACAGTCAACTACTTGAAAGGCATTATGATGATTGTGACCTATCTCCTGAATAGGTTGCTCATCCACATCTGCATCATACGTCTTGGCATTTCCCTCAGCAAGAAATAACAACTCTTCTTCATCTAAAGCTACACCATTATCCTGGGCTTGAAAAAGCAACATCTTATCCTGAAGTATTCAAGCATTTTGAGGGCGTTTTGGCGATGTGCAGTTCCTTGCAATGTGACCCTCACCTCCACAGTTGTAACACTTGATCGTCTTAACTTGACATTGATTTCCATTTCTTCCCTATTCGATTTGCCACATATCCTCTACCAACTCCACCTCTTCCTTGTTCATACTGCCTTTCTTGAACTGGTTACTATAACCTTCCCTCTCGACAATGGCTTGATTGTGTGGATTAGATGCTGTTCTGAGGTTATTGTTGGTGTGTGGGAGAGAGTTCATGTTTTGACTAATCAGGAGAGCCAGTTGATTAATGAAGTTACCCACGTGTGCATCAGCATCATCTTGTTTGAACATTGGATCGGGAATGAGTTTATGAGTTCCATCACCCATGGGTATAACTTGTGAAGCTTTAGTGGTAATCCCAATGTTTGAGTAGAAGGCAGTTGAATCATTTGATGAGCTTGTCTCTCCTGGATTTGTTTTGAATTGTTCAAGAATCCTCTTTTCAAACATGGCATGTCTCTCATTCTGAAGAAGGAAGGCATAGAGCTGCTAATAGTTTGTATTCTTCAATCCTTTGGTTAGCTTCACAGAGGTGACAAACTTGTGCCATTCGGGATTCATGTTGTTTACAAACTTTGAGTTTAACTGAATGTTTGGCATCGTCATTCTGATGTTCCTCATGTCATTAACAAGCTTGTGGAATCTCACGTAATACTCATAGACACTCTCATCTGGTTTCATCTTGAAGTGCTCAAATTCATCATAGAGTTGAGATTCTCTGTCTTCCCTAGTTAATTCAGAACCGAGAGAAGCATCTTAACATTATCCCATACTGCCTTTGCTTCAGTGTTGTGGTTGATAAGCTTGTATATGTCTTCTGGAAGACCTTGCAATATGATGTTAGAAGCCCCGATATCTGCATCGAATCTCTTCTTCTCCTTATCATTGAGCTCATCATACATATTTGGTCAGTCCATTCCGTAAATCAATGTACCATCTTCAGCAGTATCAATTATGTCTCTAGTAGTCTCAACCCGATATGGTCCTTCATCAATCGATTTGAGAATGTTGACCCCATTTTCCTTTCCAAGACAGTACAATCTGATTCTTTGAGCCTAAGAGTCGTAGTCTGTTCTGTCAAGCATGGGTGGACGAGTATCTGAACCAGCTGCTTGAACATCCTCGACAACAGTGGAGATGATTGAAGGAACGTTGGTGGACATGATGACTGATTAAACGGGATTTTATAACTCTATGATTAAACTGGGAAATAGATTCTTTCACGGGATTTTACTAAATCAAGAGAAAACCGTATTCAAAGGATATCACCCAAGTCGCTAGGAAACTTAGAACCAAGTCGCTAAGTGCCAAGTCGCTATAATCCCAAGTCGCTATATAACAACTCGCTACAATCCAAGTCGCTAGCAAAATTTTGACAGCAATTCGCTAAGCACCAAGTCGCTAATTTGTCAAGTCGCTAAATAGCAACTCGCTAGGTACCAACTCGCTAACACCAAATCGCTAACAATATAAAGTACAAGTCGCTAACTTATACCAAGTCGCTACCCGTAGTAGAGAATCCACTAAGTGTACTTTTTTCGGCTTGTGTCAATAGACAACTCGCTAATCCAACTCGCTAAGACCTTCAGTTACAAATCGCTACCAAATAACAAAGCAAGTCGCTAGCAAGAACACTTATCCGTGGCTCAAGTCGCTAGCATGAAAAACACATAAACACCACTTTTCAATCCAAAAACAATCCAACCACGATGATTCAAGCCTTCTAAATCAAAACCTAAACACCTGTGATGATTCTAAACACAAAAGTACACTCAAAATCCAAACTTTAACACTAGAAATCAACCAAATGATGCAAAAACCACTAAACTTATTCAAACTCAAAAACCACTAGAAATCCAAAGATATGTAAGAGATGATCTAACCATGGCTCTTGATACCAATTGTTACATATTAGATTTCACAAACACACTAAACCATAATCACAAGTGGCGTACAAGAAGGTTTTAGAGAGAGAAAGTTAGAGGTTTAGGGAACTTAGTGAGAGAAAGAAAAATCTTATTATGAGCTCCAACTCTCTACCTTGGAAGGTAGAGAGTATTTATAGTCTTACAATAAAACGCCACACAACGGGCTGTGGATCAGGCATACAGTGGGTAAAGACCCGTCCGTCCTCCACGGTGTTACATAACTAAATACTACTTAACATAAAATAACTACGACTACGAGCTTTCTAACGATTACATATACTTGAGGTGACCGACTCTTTAATACCTGGAATTTCTAATTCCTAACATATTCCTCTACTGTCGCCGCTTCCTTACTGCTACCACCGGGAACCGCAGCTGTAGCGGGAAAAATGGTTTCTTTTTGAGGTTTGTTATAAAAGTTTTATTCCAAGTTTATTGTTTATGTTTTTTGTAAGGTTAACTTAATAAAGTTGAAATATCTTATTCAGTTTGTGTCACTTTTGTAAGATAAAATTTATGTAAATTTTGTTGTAACTTTGTGTATTGCTTTAGTAGATCTGTTTGTTTACTTTTGGTTTGTTTGTTATTTTATTAAGCAATTTACTTTTGAATGGATCAATTTAAGATGTGTTTTCCGATGATCCATTTTAAACATAGGTTAAAAGCAAGTTGGTGAGACGGTTGTACATATAGAATCTAATCAATAAATTGTTTTGTAATCATATTTGAAACACAAACAGACACTAAGTAGCTTTTGAAAACTTGGATAAGAAAAGTTGAAACGGATTAACAACTTACTGATTTTATGTGTTCAATTGACATATGTGTTGATGGATTGGTGTTGATATTGCACATGTATTGTAATTGCAGATTTTGATTTTGGGGAACGGGGTTAGTATTTTATATAGTTTGTTGCACCTGCTGTTGTTGTTATCTATGTTTGGTGGTCATGTGACTGTTCTGATTAATAGTCCACATCTACAAAAATCTGGAAGTAGACAATTGTTTTTCAGACCTTGGTGAGAGGAAATAGTTGATTTAAGTGTAACAAATTGATAGTATGTCTTGATTTTGTGTATGATATTGTTGGTTTGTTTATAAGGTTTGTCTTGTTTCCTTGAATAGAGACAAGTGAAATGAAATTGGTGGTTGGCGCACAGTTGGCAACTGCTGTAGAATGTTGCAATCACCTGTTTTTCTATGGGGGCTTAAGGTACCTTGCTTATCTATTGATATTCATGTTGATGTTGAACAATTTGCCGGAGCTACAACGGCTAAAATGGATCGGATATGGGTAGACTTGGTTCGTAAAGAGATCAAGTCATAGTTGGACATAATTAATTTGCACATTGCTTTCAACTATGTTTACGTTATCATAAAACTTATGTTATTCTTATATAAATTTAAGTTGTGATTTTTCAAAGTTTAACGTTAAGTGTATCGACTTTTTTTATGTGCTATTTTTTCCTACTACAGGTAAATTTGGGATAGATATGCTGTGTGATATTTTAGGGTGATATTTTGTGTTGTTATTATTATTAGACGAGAATACACATTTAATAGATTTGACCATTAGTTTAGGTAAATATATAATCAAACAACCAATCTCTATATAAATGAAGACACTTTATATTTTGGGTCATAATATTCATCATGCATGCTAAATGAAGACCAGTCAATATTGGATGAAAATGCATATCATGCAAATTTACAATACAAGAAATGATTTAATGAAAATGCATGTAAAGATATCCCTCTAAGTTAGGCAAATAAGAAGAAAAATAAGAATGAGAAGAGTGAGAAGAAACCACAACCACACATATAAGATGTACATACAAAAGTAGATGCATCTCCCCTTAAAATTCTCTCTCTTATTTAAAATATGTGGTTAGAAACCTTTCTCATTCTTCTCATTTTAATATTACTTCTCACTAGATCTCTTCCCAACTATTTATACATATCATGCAAAACTTCTTATGTAATTCACATTGTTTTGGTTGTTTGTTACAAAACTTCAATGATTGTCTTTAATTACATCACAACGTTGGCTAATTAAGTTGAAATAATGTCCATATATGCATTGTGTGAACGTGAATAATAAAATGATTAATATGAGCATTAACTAATGCTAGCATTTAGCAACTTAACTACTTGCCAAAACAATTATTGCATCTAATTTTCAGATATATATGGTCATTAACTCGTGTAGTAAATGACAACCTTGCTTTAATGATAATGTATTTTTTAAATTGATTGTAATTTGATATGCTAATCGAAACTTGTGAACATTTTTTAAAAATTGAGATTTGAGACCAAATGGTCATTGTATAGCCAAAAAATTACTACTATTAACAATTAGTTTTTGTTTGTTTACACAAAGAAATTATTAACAAATAGTCTATGTTATTTTTGCTTGAAGATTTCAATTAATTTTTCGTGATCCATAACCTTAAGTTTTTGCAAAATGGTTTGGTTTGATAGCTGATAGTTAACAAATATTATGTCATTCTTATTTAATATTTTGACAACTAATTATTTCAAATATAATCTTATTGAGTAATGAATTCTTAGCATGTCATTTTGGAATTGTATCCTCCTTCTGACTAATAAAATATATTTTGCAGGAACCAAGTCGTCAGGATCCCCTAAATCAAGGTGTAGTTGCATTGTTATAAAATTGCACTACAAATATCGTGTACCAAGAAGTTTTACATGGTGAGTAACGTGTATCGTTAGTTATTATTATATAATTGATGTAATGTTTTATTTTCCATTTCACTAAATGGTTTAATATGTTTTTTGATACATGTTACCAATTTTTGCTTGATTGAGTTGAATTATTGCATGTTACAACCGTTTAAAATCACATTTTGATATTTTCATGTTCTATTTTGAACGTTACACGAAACACTTACCACAATATCGCATATCGTTAATTATCGGCCGCTAGGAACCTCTGTTGCTATGCACGGGTACTCGTCTAGTTTTCCACAATTGGTATCAGAGCTACGTTACTCAAGATTTTTAAATTTTTTGTAATTAAAAAACTTGAAATGATCTATGGATTTTGAAAATTTTAAAGAATGGCAATCTATGCAAATACCACCACTATTTGAACCAAATGGATTTTATCTATTGGAAAAGCCGTTTTAAAACATATGTGAAATCAAATGATATAGATCTATGGTGTATAATTATTGAAGGTGATCATGTCACAAGTGGTCGGGATGAGGATACTTCAATCACTAGTCATAGTGATGAGCAAAAGAAGTCAATTGCAAAAAATAAGGAAGCAAAAATGATGCTTTACAACGCTCTAACTAAAAAGGAATCTGAAAGAGTCTTTATGTACAGAACTACTAAAGAAATTTGGCAATCTTTAACAATCACTCATCAAGGAAATTCACAAGTCAAGAATAACAAAATTGATCTTCTAGTTCAACAATATGAACAATTTGCTATTCCTGAGGATGAAATCATTGATTGTGCATTTGCTCGCTTTAGTACTATTATTACCTCTCTCAAAGCACTTGATGAATCCTTTTGTAGCAAGAACTTTGTCAGGAAATTCCTTAGAGCACTTCTTCCAAAATGGAGAGGAAAAGTGACGGTTATTGAAGAATCCAAAGATCTCTCAAAGTTGTCACTTGACGAGCTAATTGGAAATCTCAATGTTCATGAAATGGTAATGGTGAATGATTCAGAAATTGTCAAAGGAAAGAAAAAAAAAGTCAAGTCCATTGCCTTAAAGGCAAAAACAGAGTCAAGTGAGGAAGGAGAATCTAGCTCAGACAGTAAAGACGATGAGTATGCCATGGCCGTAAGAGACTTCAAAAAATTCTTTAGAAGACGAGGAAAGTTTGTAAGACAACCTTGAGAAGACAAGAAACCTTTTCGAAAAGATTGTGATGATAAGAAAGGAAAAGGAGAAAGAAAATGATTTAGATGTGGAGACACAAGTCATCTTATAGGAGATTGCCCCAAGACACCTAAAAACAAAAATCAAAGGGCGTTTGTGAGTGGCGCTTGGAGTGATAGTGAAGATGAAGCCAAAGAATGGCGAAATTGCTCTCATGGCTCAGGACTCAAAAGAGGTACAATATGAATCATCTTATTATTCTATTGATGATGATACATTACAAATAGAATATAAAAAACTATGTGAACTTGACTTGAAAATCGTAAACAAAGACAAATTTTTAAAGACTATAAAGCAATTTTTAGAAAATGAAGTTTATGAATTAAAAGAAAAAGTTAAACGTTTAGAAAAGAGTTAAGCCCTCGACAAAGTATGTATATCATGTCAAGAAGTTAGGCTTGAAATTGAGAAACTTAAACTCACACAGGATGTGCTCATTAAACATAATTCTAAATTTAAAAAGTTTGATAAAAATATTTCTTGTGTGGATGAAATAATGAAAATCCAAAATTACCATATGATAAAACTGGACGAGGGTTTATGAAACTAGGTGATTTAAGTAGTCTAACGAAATAAGCCGAAAAAGAGCAAGAAACTGTTCCAACAACTTCAGGAAACCACGGAACAGACGAAACCAAAAATTTGGTTCCGTCCGTTGAACCTTTTGGTTTCGTGAGTTCCTCAGGAGAACATAAAGATTGCAAATCGGCTCGTACTGAGTTTGTTAAAGTCACAAAGAAATCTAAAGTTGTTATAAATGAAACTAAGAAAAAACCAGCTGTTACAATACGAGTAGAACTTGCTAAAAATGAGTTTAGATCTAAAACTACTCAACAAAGGCCTCAAACACATATTCCCAAACGCCCCTTTCCAAATAGTAACTACAACGGACAACCCAACTACCAACATAACGGTTGGAATCAAAACTTCACTAGACATTATAAAACTCATAACTACATGCCATGGGACTCATATCTACCATTTCCATACATGAATTAACTTAATGGGATGTTTAACCAAAATGGACCCATGAGATATTGGGGACCAAATGCTTGAGTTTTTATATAACTTGGGTATGCTTGAAAGCTGGATTGGAACCATACGAATGGATTAAAGATAGCGGTTGTTCAAGACATATGATGGGAAACAAGAGCCTCTTCTCAACCTACCAAGCATATGACGGATGTAATGTCACTTTTGGTAGCAAATTGAAAAGCAAAATCATCGGAAAAGGTACTTTCTCTCATGACTCTCTCTATTGATGATGTTGCTCATGAAAGTAAAATACTAAAAGACAGAATAACCTTAGCAAAAGGTGTTTTGAAAAACAATATACATCATAAAGATTGACAACACATCAAAAGATAAACTTTGCCTCACTTCGTTAGATGATTCCTCAAATATTTGGCATAGACGCTTAGGCCACACTAATATGAGACTTATCCAATATCTATCATCAAAAGATCTCGTTAGAACTTACCCAAGTTAAAATATGACTAACACTTTTGTGATGCTTGCAAAATTGAAAAACAAGTTCATAGTAGTCATAAGGCTAAAAATATGGTGTCTACATCTAGGTGTCTAGAACTTTTACATATGGATTTATTTGGTCCATCCACAATACAAAGTTAAAGAGAAAACTTCTACAATTTGGTCATAGTAGATGATTACTTAAGATATACTTGAACAAATTTTTTGAAAACTAAAAATGAAGCTTTTGATGAATTTGAAATTCTAGGTAAGAAAATTCAAAACCAACTAGATAGTCGTATTGTGTCAATAAGAACGGATCATGGTCATGAATTTGTTTATGAAATACAATTTGGAACCTTTTGTGATGCCAACGTCATAACAGATAACTTTTCAGCTCCTCGTACTCCTCAGTCAAACGGTGTAGTAGAACATAAAAATCGGACTCTTCAAAATATGAGTAGAACAATGCTTAATGAACAAAACATACCTAAAAAATTTTGGGGTAACGCCGTCGACATTTCGACCTGCATTTTAAATAGAGTATTAATTCGGCCATTTTAGAACAAAACACCATACGAACTATATAAAGGTAAAAAGCCTACGCTAGGATACTTTAAAGTTTTTGGAAGTAAATGTTTTATTCTAAACACTAAGGATTACCTCACCAAATTTGACCCAAAGTCTTATGAAGGTGTATTCCTTGGATATTCTAAAAATAGCAAAGCTTATATCATTTTTAAACAAACAAAACCTTAAGAGTCGAGGAATCGTTAAATGTAACATTTGACGAAAGTCCACCTCCCTCTAAGACATCAACTTTTGTAGATGATGACTTAGTTGAAAGTCAACTTATTGAAAACCAAGAGAATCTAGATAATAACAAGGAAAATGAACTATTAAGTAAAGATATTGTTAATATAAAAGAATCTAAAAGTCATCTATTAGATAACGTCATTGGAAAAATTAATGAAAGAACCTTAAGATCATAAGTCCAAAATCAAAGTAACTTCTTTTGTTTTGTATCAACCATTGAACCCAAAAATATAAATGAGGCTATAAAAGATGAATCTTGGGTCATAGCTATGCAAAAAGAATTAAATCAATTTGTTAAAAATAATGTTTGGACATTAGTACCTCAACAAAAAAGTCAAACTATAATTGGACCAAAATGGGTCTTTCGAAATAAAATGGATGAAAATGGTGTTGTGTTTAGAAAAAAATCTAGGCTAGTAGCACAAGGTTATAATCAACAAGAAGGCATTGACTACGATGAAACTTTTGCTTCGGTTGCTAAGCTCGAGTCTATTAGAATTTTACTTGCATATGCATGTGCACATGATTTCAAACTTTTTCAAATGGATGTCAAAAGTAAAATTTTGAACGGATTTATAAATGAAGAAGTATATGTCGCACAACCTCCGGGTTTCACCGATTTTGAAAAACCTAATATGTTTATAAACTTAAAAAGGCTTTATACGGATTTAAGCAAGCACCAAAAGCATGGTATGATTGACTTAAAACATTCTTATTTGAACATAAGTACACCATGGTTTTAGTAGATAACACTCTCTTCACCAAGAAAAAGATTCACATATTATCATTGTCTAAATATATGTGGATGACATCATATTCAGATCAACTTGTCAAGAGCTATGTGATGATTTTTCAAAAATGGCGCACGATGAATTTGAGATGAGTATGATGGGCGAACTCAACTTTTTCTTAGGACTTCAAATCAAACAATTAGAAGATGGAATATTCTTTAACCAATCTAAATACATAAAGGATATGCTTAAGAAATTTAGCCTTGAAGACTCTAAACCTATTAAAACATCTATGTCCTCGGAAACCAAACTTACCGAGGATGAAGAAGGTGACTCGGTAGATAATACTAAATATAGAGGAATGATTGGCAGTCTACTTTATCTTATGGCTAGTAGACCCGACATTATGTTTAGTGTTTGTCTATGTGCTCGCTTTCAAGAAAATCCAAAGACATCACATAATGAAGCCGTAAAACGAATATTTAGATACATAAAAGGTACTACACACCTAGGATTATGGTATCCCAAAGGAATGGGTGTTGAAACCATAGTGTATGCTGACTCAGACCATGCCGATGACTATGTTGATAGAAAAAGAACAAGTGGTATCTGTACTTTTGTTAGACATTGTCTCACCTCATGGTTCTCTAAGAAACAAACGACTCTCGCCATTTTAACAACCGAAGCTGAGTACGTATCAGCCTAAAAATAATTTTAACAAGCTCTTTGGATGAAGCAGGCTCTCGTCGACTATGGAATTCAAATTAATGACATCTCTATTATTTGCGACAATAAAGGAGCTATCGATCTAAGTAAAAATTCAGTTCAACATGCTCGAACTAAGCACATCGAAATCCGTCATCATTTCCTTCGCGACAATGTACAAAAAGGGAACATCTCAATCGAGAAACTGTCCTCGGAAGATAACATTGTCGATATCCTAACAAAACCTCTTAAATGAGAACCATTTAATCTCCTTAGACTTGGACTAGGACTAATGGAACCTAATTTGTAGTTTTAAGTAATTTATATCTTAGCTCGGACCTTCCTTTTATCTAAAACATCAAAAAGTAAAAACTGACCCAAGGTACCCTACGGAAGGAACCAAAAATTTGGTTTCGTCCAATTCGTGGGGTACTATGGCATGATATTCAGCTTAAAACAAACACCTCCCTCTCCAAATTGAAAATACACAACGACCTAAACTCATTCCACATCACATTGAACTCAAACTTAAGGAAAATTCCTCAACTAATCTCAGCTCCAATTAACATTGTAAGTTTCCTTACTACCTTTCTTGTCTTAATCCTGAGTCTAGGGATTCTAATTTATGCACAAAACCAAACATGGGGATTATGTATTTTCTTAGATAGATCATGAAGTACAATTACATAACTAATCATGTTTCCCTTAGTTAGGAATTGCATCTTGTAAGACATTATCATGATTTACTAAAAACCCCATGTCAATTATTTTGTAACTTCTTTCTTTTAGGACAAACAATTTCTCATTGTTAATACAAATAAAAATGTTATGTTTAAACATCACTTGCATAATGTCTCTTGATTGCTAAAGGAAGTACATAATTAATATGTATTTTCGGGTACATTCAATCGAAGCTACATTGAATTAGGAGCGTTTGGGTTATCTCTCTTATTTTTACAAAAAAACTACTAATCATTTATGCATTAAAAGGTGTCGATATAATCACACTTCCACATTCTTTTCATATAAGCACACACAAGAACATTATATCAAAATTCTCATTTCTTTTGACTAAAGTGTAAAATATTTTTCTCTAGGAGCAATTATGCCTCCCGCAACTCACTATGACCACAAAGACACTCTCAACTACATTCCCAAACATCATAGAACTAAGAGACTTACTCCAACACAAGTTGAAATTTTCAAAGCTTTAGAAAAACGTTACTTTCACGAGGGTAGAACCATACACCCATCCTTTCTAGAAGGAACAAACCTTCGTCAAGAACTTGCCACCATTAACTTTGATTGTCTGTTAGACATTGACGAACAAATTTATCCAAGATTTGTCCTAGAGTTCTATGCTAGCATACTTGTCGCAAGTGATGATAATGGATTGATGTCAATTCAGTTCAAAGCAAACCAAAGTGAGTTTCATATTCCTCTTCGTCAATTTGGCGAAGTCTTGTGACTTCCATGTCAAGGCACATGGCTTTACTCAAAAAAATGATCCCTCTCAATTCTTGACTCAATTGTTGATCGTACTCTTCCCTACCAAACTACATTGGTTGATAAAGAAATAATCCGGGGGCATTTGTTCCTTTCTAGAGTCTCGGGTATTAGAACAACCCGTACGGGAAAAGAAATCAACCGAGATCTGTTTGGAATGGAAATCAATTAAATCAAACCTCAATTCAAGAAATGGGAAGAAGTCCTTAGGGAAAATGTCTTGTGTACCATAGGAAACCGTGATCATCTCAATGCTTGTCTTTGCTACATGCTCTATAGCTTGTCAAGCCGTCAACCATTCAACTTAGCCTACTATGTTGCCAAAAGGATGGCTGACATACCCACTCTATGAACCACTGATCTTCCCTAGGGGATGCTTCTCACCCATCTTTATAGAGCCTTTGCACCAATCCCACCAAATGCTAGAGGGTTATGTCTTGACTATTCTCTTGTTGATCATATCTTTGTAATATTGAGTGATGAACAAGTAGCAAAAACCAAGTCTGTAGGAAAGCGTCCTCAACCTCCAACTTCCTCATCTTCATTTAATAGCTCAAAAGATGGTCTTCTAAACTCTAGGATCCCTCCTTTCGAGTACTTTAAGGAACTTAAAGAAATTGAAAATAAATCAGAAGAGTTCAAGCAAACAAGAGGAATGTTTAAATGCATTGGAACGTTTCTAACCAAGATCAACAAGAAGTTGGACAAGAGATGAAGGTTGTATGAGTGTTTGGTACAATGTTTCAAAACAATGATGTATGATGCATTTGGATATTCCTGGGATAATAACTTATCATTCAACAATTATGTGAACTAACCCAATGCCTTGCAGGCAGATAACATTGCTATGTTATCAAAATTTCCCATTTCACATTATAATGAAATTTATATCCATTACATGATCTATATCCATTCATTTGTATTTACCTGTATTATTATTGTTTTTCTATTACAACTAATCAATTACACATGTTCCAGGAAAGATTACGGAATTTGAACGAGTTCACGAGGATCAAATATGTCCTCTGTAAACTTTTCAAGCATACACGGATGGGACTAAACCAAAAATTTGATTCCGACCATATAAATTTTTGACACCGCCAAAAAATCATTGACGGATTGGCCAGAACCAAAATTTGGGTTCCGCCCGTTATACATTTGGTTCCGCCAATTCTGTAGTCACATTTTATTTTCGATACTTTCCCGCACTATTGATTACTCATTTTACTTTCATTAGGCTCTTTTAACTTGTTATTACAAACATTAGGATGTTCTTAGTTCCCTTGCACCAATAGGATAACTATTTCCCACCAAAATTTGAAATTTCTCAAAATCCACTAAAGGTACCTTTCTCTATAAAGTAAGGAACCCTTTAGTTGGTACCTTCCAATCCGTGGGTCTATGACCTCCAGGATCTTGTAATGATTACAACACATTAACTGTGTATCTCACTACATTCACTCTACTCACTTCCATTGGATTGACTTTAGTTAATTAGAAAAGCTCACAAACACTTTCAAATCATTAGGATAGATCAAATTTAAGTGGAATAACATCAAATCAATGCACAACATTCTACAAATCTTTACCATTATAAATAGAAACCTCCAGGAACTTCATCTACATCCCTTCCTCACAACCTCCTGCAAATCTCTGCAACATTCAAGCAAATTCACAATGACAAAATCTACAAACTAATCACATTCCACTAGGCCACCAAGAAGAACCGCTAGAATTAGTGTCAAACCATGTTGCTTCATCAACTTAAACTCCTCATCCTCTGATGAATCACCAATCAACATATCCTCTCCCATTCATGATGACAATGTCATCAACCTAAGCACTCCTAGACCTCAACAACGATCTCTAGTCATTGTTACAACTCCACCACCAACCAAAACTTCAGTAGCAACCACACCACCACCGTCTCCATCACAACCACCAAAATCACCATCACCACCAAAGTCTCCAAAACTTCAATCTATTTAACTCTTTGCTACACCACCAACATCCCCTCATCCATTTATGGAAAGTTTTGGATGACTTACCACCAAGGTCAACCAATCCACCACCTCTATCATCATTTGCCTCCATTGGGCGCATTGCTCACGAACCACCTCGGGAATCATTTAAGCCCAATGAGTTTTTACTTGATGATCCTCAACCTCCACACCCTCAATAATTTTTCCCTACTCCTCGGGAAATTGATGAATCAATGTGGATTGATCCTCCTCAATCTCAAAAATAAATCACCCATGTGGGAAACTAGAAGGGGGGTTGAATAGTTTTGCCGATTTTAACTTAGTTTCAAAAACTTTAGATTCGATGTTATGTGAAATCGTGTGGATGGAGAGAAAGTATAGATCAATAAGTAAAGTAAGTAAATAAAACAAGTAAAGTAAATGATAGAAATGACACAACCGATTTATAGTGGTTCGGCTATAAGGACACCTTCCTTGCCCTACTCCACTCCCTGAGTCACCTACTCGAGAGTTCAAGAACTATGTCAACAAACTCCTTCAACTCGGCGGAGAAGCCTTCACAACGTCGCTTACACTTTTTCCGGTACAAAGCTAAATACTGAGTCCTTAACACGGAGGACCAAACCAACACTACTATAACACAACAAATATGTGAAATATGAAATACAAGATCTTTGCTACAAAATCCTTGTGGAAGAACAAATCAATCAAGGACCCCTTGCTTGGATGACTTGTAGAAGCTTGTGATCTCGCCTTAGAGAAGGACCTATATGAGAATCACAACAAAAGAAAGAATAACTACTATCTAGATCAAGAGATCTGAGATTAGAAGAATGTAAGAATATATGTGAGAGTTTATAAGAAGAGGGGTGAGTTACAATGAAGAAATGGCTCTCTATTTATAGGCAATTTCTTGCTACTGTTGCACGGATCCCACAGATCACTTGCATGAGGGATCCGTCCAGTGTAAACTGAGGGATCCGTGAGACGCTTCCTTTTATCCATGGGTTATGGGTGATGGGTCCTAGACTTTGGATATGGGTATCCAAGTAGATACAATATATCTAGAAGATTCAATGCATCTAGTCAATGGGTCATGGGTTAGCTCCATGGGTTATGGATATGCTCCATGGGTATGGGTCATGGGTTATGGTTTTTACCGATCCTAATAAACTATTACAATAAATGAATCATTAGATAAATTTATATTAAATGACTATATATGTAGATGCTTTACAAAAATAACATGTATTCTTATAATTTTACTTATGATAACTTTATATTTTTTATCAACAAAACACAAAGAGATCGCTAAATATTAATAAACGTTTTTACGATTTATTTGTATTAACAATCTCCCCCTTTTTGGTGATGACAAAACATAATGTTATGATGAGTAAAACTTAAGATTAGATGTATGTTTTGAAAGCTTAAGTTTTACTTCTTCTCCCCCTTTTTGTCTAAAACAAAAGTGACCCTAACGAAGAAATAAAGTGTGGAAAAATAATAGAATCCACAAATCACTAACTTCCCCTTGACGGTAGCTCCCCCTAGAAAAGGGCGTCAAGTGAGAAAATATAAACCCTACAAAG
Organism: Chrysanthemum makinoi; assembly: GCA_910596185.1. Taxonomy (NCBI): domain Eukaryota; kingdom Viridiplantae; phylum Streptophyta; class Magnoliopsida; order Asterales; family Asteraceae; genus Chrysanthemum; species Chrysanthemum makinoi. The sequence continues at coordinate 209,431,340 of OU343220.1, forward strand.
AAAAGGTTAGTGGTAACATGCAATATAATCTTGTGATTGACGAGAAACAAGATGGAGAGCCAAGGTATGTAAACAAAGCCTTGTAATAAAATAACAAAGTGTAGTGGTATATATGCCACATACAAACATGTAAAACTAAGAACAAGGTTTGTTCTTTAAAATGAATCAAAAGAAAAAAACTAGAGAAAATAGTAATATCATTCCTTCCATGCTTGCATAAGGTTATTGATGGAGGTTTTGGTGAGTGATGATGTTGATGCGATCAAGGATGTGGTTAAGTATGAATCGCATCTCTTTCCTAATTTTCAATGCAAGTTCCTTAGTGGATTGGCAATGTGCACAATGTAAATGATGTGGGTAATGTGTGTGGAAGGTTTCCAGGTTAGTTTGATTTGTGGGATGCGGAAGATGTGGTGGAAAAGTTGGAAAATATGGATCAAAGTCCGGAATGTTTGGAAGTGGTGGTGGAAAAGAACTTAGATGTTCTTGTAATACAATGGGAGCTAAAGGTGGTAAAGTTACAAGGTCTTTGTAAATTGTGTTTGGAGATGTGGGAGGTGTTAAAAAGACTAGTTCTTTTGGGTTGATTTATTGGAATGTTTTCGGAGTCTTAAGGAGTTCCAATAGAGTGACTTTAGGTGGAGACTTGATAGGTGATGGTGGTGGTGTGTTTGTTGGAGATGAGGGAGGTGCTACTATGGAACCATTTGGTGGTGAATGAGTAGTTGGTGATGAACTATTTGACAATGTTTTGGCTAAAAAACAAGGCCGGATGGTAATTCGTGCGGTTTTTCTAGATTTGGGTTGTGGCACTACGGAAGGAGGTAGGATAAAGTTTTGGATTTCTTGAAGAGGATTGTTTGCACTAGGTGATTCATCAATGTTGGAAGATCTTTTTGATGACATGATGATGGTTGTTTGTGAGGTTGAGAGTGATGAAGATGCAAGCATTTTGGAAACCTTATTTATAGAGAAAATAATGCATTGTAATGAATGCTTGACCCAAAATTTGGACTAAAATCTAATGATTAGATATGAATTTAAGGCATGTGATCATGAGAACACAAGCATTAAGTAACATACTCATTAGTAAAAAGAATAAAATGATGAAGATATAAAGGTTTTTAGCCAAAGTGAGAAAAATAAAAGAGAACTTTCAGCTTTTGTCTCACGGTTCCCATGGATCCCTCCCTTGAGGGAACCGTCCATCATTAATGCTGGGATCCGTGGTACTGTTGACTCAGGAAGCTCAAAAATTTCCTTTCGGAAATATTTGTGCCTAGTGTGTGAAAAAGCGTACTATCGAAAGAAAAATAGACTAGAAGTGAAAAATCATACTATTACGTGAGATAACCCGAGTGCTCCTAAATTCATTGTTGCTTAAATGAATATACCCGAAAACAAACATTGGTTATGTACACCCTTTAGCATTCAAAAGACATGAGATGCAATGAAAACGTGTTTTTACTTTGTATTAATAATGAAAAGAGGTTTGTCCTAGACGTGAGAAATAGCTTTAAGGAAAATGATACGGGAAGAAGTATCTTTTAGAAAAGCATTTCGAAAAAGTTTAATTTGTTTAAAGAAAATTTTACCTTTTGGTTAAGAAAAATAGATATGAAATAACATGTTGTAAATAAAATTTACCTTGGGTTTTGAAAATTCCCGTATTGTTTGTGTGTGAAATAGAGATCCTAGACTCAGGAAAGGAGAAGGCTAGTGTTTACATACCTTGTAGGGTTTAGAAACTAATTACGACGATTGTTCCATGAGACCAAGACCAAGACGAAGCAAGTTGAATTGTTCCCGCTTCAATGGTTTGGTGAGGATGTCGGCTATGTTGTCTTCGGATGCTACCTTCTCAATAGAGATGTTCCCCTTTTGAACATTGTCTCTTAAGAAGTGATGTCGTAGTCAATTAACGCTTGTTTCATCCATAGTGCTTGTTGGCATGCTTTGCCGGCGGAGACATATTTGGCTTCGGTTGTTGATATAGCCAATGCCGTTTGCTTCTTCGAGAACCAAGATGTTAAACAACATCCCATAAAATTACATACACCAATTGTACTTTTTCGGTCAAAATAATCAACTGCATGGTCAGAATCTGCATATACAATAGTTTCTACCCCCGTACCCTTAGGATACCATAATCCTAATTGAGTCGTACCCTTAATGTATCTAAATATTCTTTTGACCGCTTTTAGACGTGGTGTTTTAGGGTCTTCTTGAAACCTAGCACATAGACAAACACTAAACATAATATCCGGCTGACTAGCCGTAAGATAGAGAAGACTACCAATCATGCCACGGTATTTTGTGTTATCAACGGATTCACTGTCTTCATCTTTTGTAAGTTTAGTGTCGGATGATATTGGTGTTCTTATGGGTTTTGACTCTTCTAAACCAAATTTCTTTAACATCTCTTTTATGTATTTAGATTGATTAAAGAAGATACCATCTTCTACTTGTTTGATTTGTAGACCAAGGAAGAAACTTAGTTCTCCCACCATACTCATCTCAAACTCGTCATGCATGATTTTTGAAAAATCATCACACATGTCTTGACAAGTAGATCCGAATATAATATCATCTACGTATATTTGAACAATAATTATATGTGATTCCTTTTTTTTAGTGAAAAGTGTATTGTCAACTAACCCCATGGAGTAGTTATTTTTGATTAAAAATGACTTGAGTCTATCATACCAATATTTTGGGTCTTGTTTAAGACCATAAAGAGCTTTCTTTAATTTATACACATGTTTAGGTTTTTCGAAATCGATAAAGCCTGGAGGTTGAGCTACATAAACTTCTTCGTTAATAAAACCATTTAGAAAAGAACTTTTAACATCCATTTGAAAAAGCTTAAGATCATTAGCACAAGCATAAGCCAGAAGTATTCTTATAGACTCTAATCTAGCCACGGGGGCATAGGTCTCATCAAAGTCTATTCCTTCTTGTTGATTATACCCTTGGGCAACGAGTCTAGCTTTGTTTCTAGACACTACACCGTTTGCATCTAACTTGTTTTTATATACCCATTTGGTTCCTATTATGGTTTGATTACTAGGTGGAGGGACAAGTGTTCAAACATCGTTAGAAACAAATTGATTTAACTCTTCTTGCATAGCCATTACTCAAATTTCATCTTTTATAGCTTCTTGTGTATTCTTAGGTTATATGGTTGAGACAAAACAAAATAAACTACTTTGGTTTTGGACTTGAGACCTTAAGGTTCTTTCATTTAACTTTCCTATGACCTTATCTACGGGATGATCTTTAGACTCTTTAGTATAGATGATTTCATTGTTTAGTAGTTCATCTTCTTTGTTTATATTTTTCTTTATTTCTATGGCTTCACTTTCGACTATCTCGTCATCGACAAGAGGTAGGGTAGGTTTAGGTGGACTCTCATTAAATTTTACGTTTAATGACTCTTCAACCTTCATTGTTTCTTTATTTAATATAACATAAGCTTTGCTATTAGGAGAGTAACCTAAAAAGATACCTTCGGTTGATTTAGGATCAAATTTAGTTAGGTAATCTTTAGTGTTAAGTAGAAAACATTTGTTACTAAAGACTCTAAAATTTTCTAACGTAGGCTTTTTGCGTCGAAGTAACTCGTATGGAGATTTACCTAAAAATGGTCTAATTAAGACTCGGTTAAGTATGTACGTTGATGTATCAACGGCATTGCACCAAAACTTTTGAGGTATAGATTGCTCCTTTAACATGGTGCGACTCATTTCTTGTAGGGTTCTATTCTTCCTTTCAACTACCCCATTCGATTGTGGAGTGCGAGGAGCCAAGAAGTTGTGAGTAATACCATTAGCGTCACAAAAGGCTCCAAATTGCACTTCATTATTGAATTTCCTACCATGATCCATTCTAATAGACACTATAGGACTTCCTAATTGTCTTTGGATTTTCTTACTTAATATTTCAAAGTAATCGAACGTGTTTTATTCTTTAAAAATTTAGTCCATGTGTACCTAGAGTAATCACCCACTATAACCAAAGTGTAGTAGTTGCCTCCATAACTTTGGATAGTAGATGGACCAAATAAATCCATATGAAGTAATTCTAGACACTTAGTAGTAGAGACCATATTTTTAGCTTTGTGACTAGCATAGACTTGTTTTCCTACGTTACAAGCATCACAAAAGTGATGTTCATATTTTAATTTTAGTAGATCTCTTACTAGATCTTTGGATGATAGCGATTGAAGAAGTCGCATATTGGCATGACCCAATCTTCGACGCCATAAGGTCGAAGTATCATCCATAGAGGTAAGACAAAGTTTGTCTTTAGGTTCATTACCGATTTTAATGACATAGACTCCATGTTTTCTAATTACTCTTCCTATAGTGATACCGTTTTTCAATATCTTACTACAAGGTTTCATTAAAAAGTACGTTACCCTTCTTATCACATATTTGTCCTATACTTAGAAGGTTAAAGTTTAGGTTTTCTATGTGACACACATTGTTAATGGTTAGAGATTTGTTAGAAATCGTACCTTTACCGATGATTTTGCTTTTGCTATTTCCAAATACCACATTTCTTCCATTGAAGGATTCATATGTGGAAAATAAGTCTTTATTACCGGTCATGTGCCTCGTGCACCCGCTATCCTTGATCCATTCATCCGGATCTAGGTCGACCTTTAAGCACACCTAAGAAAACAATTAACTTAAAAGTTTGGTCCCCATTTGTTCATGGGTCCATTAGTGTTATACATTTCATTCATGTTAGGCATATATAGAAATGGTGAGTATGCATTCCATGGTGCAAAGTTTTGAAATGAAAAACCGTTCTGTACATTAGGATTCCATCCCATTTGATGGTTACTTATGTGATAAACATTATTAGGTCTCCTTATAAATGTGTTTGGTTTTGAAAACGATGGACCTTTGTTTCTTATAAAACTTTGATTTTGTCTTGGAGGTGGTTGTCTAACAGTAACATGGGTTGGTTTCTTATTATTAACCATAACAAAATCGGTTCTAGATGAAGTGGCTATATTATTACTAATGTTTGCATCAACAGACCCTCAGATCCCTGGTTTTACACTAGCCGGTTCCCTTTTTGTGGGATCCGTGACTACAGTGACTTGTTTTTCTATTGCTTTGACGAATTGTGTTTCTTTGTTTTTGCTAGTTGAAGCATCAAGTTGCTGAATACCTAAACCTTTTTGGTTGTTTCCTGTTTTAACACTATCTAATATCATATCAAGAGTATTAGTACTCATTCTAGCAATCTTGGAATCTAGATTATCAACTAGTGTTTGAAGTTGAGCACAAAGCTCACATTCCCCGCTTGCTATCTTCCCCTTTTCTAAGCGTTTTAATTTAGCTTTTAACTCAAAGACTTCCTTTTCTAGACGTTCATTTTGGTTTTTCAAAATCTTGTTTTTGTTAATTACTTTTAAACTAATTTTGCAAAGTTTATCATATTCACGATGCAATGAATCATCATCTAATGATGAGCTACTATAATAGAGAGATTCGGGACATACCTCATTTGAGTCATTTGCCATGAGACAAATTTATTCATCCTCCTCCTCGCTCATTCCCCATGAACCACTCACGAACGCTTTTTGTTCGTCACGTTTGGGACACTCACTAATGAAGTGGTTAGGGTCCCCACATTTGAAACATGTGCGTTCATCCCTTGCTTTCTTGTCGTCTTTGCCTTTCCGGAACCCCTTCTTGTCGTCATATCGTTGCTTGACATATCTTCCCTTTCTTCTAAAGAACTTCTTGAAATCCCTTACCGCCATGGCATACTCTTCGTCATCACTATCCGAAGAAGAGTTTTCTTCATTGCTTGAGACCTTCTTGGCTTTTAAGGCAAGAGATTTGTGGTTCTCCTTCTTCTCTTTTGAGGCTTCGGAATCTTTAGCAAGGACAAGCTCATAGACCTTTAGATTGCCTATGAGTTCATCGAGGATGAGGATTGACAAGTCTTTTGATTCTTCGATGGCCGTCACCTTAGATCTCCACTTGGATGGAAGTGCCCTTAGATATCACCTAACATGATTACGACTAGACAAAGACTCATCAACTGCTTGTAATGATGTAATTATAGTATTAAAGTTAGCAAAATAGCGATCTATAGTATCCTCATCCGATATTAAAAATTGTTCATATTGTTGAACAAACAAATCTATTTTATTGTTTTTAACTTGTTGATTTCCTTGATGAGTTACAACTAAAGAATTCTAAATTTCTTTAGAGGTTTTAAGCATAGAAATTCTTTCGAATTCCTTTTTGGGTAAAGCATTGTATAAAACCATTTTAGCTTCAGTATTTTTGGAAAGCTTTTTCTTATGATCATCGGTGAGTTGATCATGAGGTGTGTTTACTAAATTTCCGGTTTCATCTTTTGTAGTGGCTTCAAAATCGCCTTCAACAATGATGTACCAAAGATAAATATCTTTTTACTTCACATACGTTTCGAATATATTTTTCCAATAAATAAAACCATTAGTTTCAAGTAGTGGAGGTCGTTGCATAGATTGCCCTTCTTTATAATTTTCAGAAACCATAGTGATCGAAAAGTTTTTAAAATACTATTTACTTTAAAATTTTGTAAACTTAGCTCTTGATGCCAATTGTGGGAAACTAGAAGGGGGGGGGGGTTGAATAGTTTTGCCGATTTTAACTTAGTTTCAAAAACTTTAGATTCGATGTTATGTGAAATTGTGTGGATGGAGAGAAAGTATAGATCTATAAGTAAAGCAAGTAAAGAAAATAAGTAAAGTAATGGATAGAAATGACACAACCGATTTATAGTAGTTCGGCTACAAGGACACCTTCCTTGCCCTACTCCATTCCCCGAGTCACCTACTCGAGAGTTCAAGCACTATGTCAACAAACTCCTTCAACTCGGCGGCGAAGCCTTCACAACGTCGCTTACACTTTTTCCGGTACAAAGCTAAATACCGAGTCCTTAACACGGAGGACCAAACCAACACTACTATAACACAACAAATATGTGAAATATGAAATACAAGATCTTTGCTACAGAAATCTTGTGGATGAACAAATCAATCAAGGACCCCTTGCTTAGATGACTTGTAGAAGCTCGTGATCTCGCCTTAGAGAAGGACCTATATGAGAATCACAACAAAAGAAAGAAGAACTAATATCTAGATCAAGAGATCTAATATTAGAAGAATGTAAGAGTATATGTGAGAGTTTGTAAGAAGAGGGGCGAGTTACAATAAACAAATGGCTCTCTATTTATAGGCAATTTCTTGCTACTGTTGCACGGATCCCACGGATCCCTTGCATGAGGTATCCGTCCAGTGTAAACTGAGGGATCCGTGAGACTCTCCTCTTTATCCATGGGTTATGGGTCATAGGTCCTAGACTTTGGACCATGGGTATCCAAGTAGATACAATGTATCTAGAAGATGCAATGCATCTAGTCAATGGGTTATGGGTAAGCTCCATGGGTTATTGATATGCTCCATGAGTATGGGTCATGAGTTATAGTTTTTACCCATCCTAATAAACTATTACAATAAATGAATCATTACATCAATTTATATTAAATGACTATATATGTAGATGCTTTACAAAAATAACATGTATCCTTATAATTTTACTTATGATAACTTTATATTTGTTATCAACAAAACATAAAGAGATCGCTAAATATTAATAAACGTTTTTACGATTTATTTGTATTAACAACCCAATATCTCAATGGCCCCTATACATTCTCAAACATGGTGGACTCCCACCTTCAAGAGGCCATGAATCTCCAAACCGTACTACTATCCTCAACCATGGAACAACCACAACACACAACCTCTCAACCAACCAATGAACAACCACCACCTCACAATCATGCTATATCACAAGCCATTAATCATGGATCTACGCATTGTGAAAGGACTGCTAGGATTAGTGAGCGAACCCGTATAATGGTTCATGAACTTCAAGATAAAATGAGATTCATTCTCACTCACATCCTTGAGCGTCTCAATGCTCTCTAACCATCCTCCACCATAATAGTTTACATTAGGATGGATGATGTAATAAGTCCAACTCTAGGACTATCTTAATTTCTCTAAGAATTTTCTTTCTAAGTTATTTTTTATTTTCGCATTTTCCTTTATCATCATCATTATTATTGTCTCATCATTGTGACATTAGTCATAATGAAATTTTACATAATGTATGATGTTTTATTATTCTTGTGGGTTGGTTGTTGTCTTGTTATTTATGTTTTATAATTCTTTGGATTAATTGTCACTAACCCTTGTTTTGTAGCCTTTAAAATCCATGAATCTCATACTTGGCTCCCCAACAAGGGGGAGTGATGGCCAAGGGGAGCACACAATTTCGCTACAATTTTCTTCTTTTTGTTTCGACAAAAAGGGGGAGAAAATATCAAACTCAAAATTCACACTTTTAGAAATTTAAAAAGTCTAAAATGAGTTTGAAATCTATATTTTTAAAAGACTTACACACTTTTATCTCATTTGCTATCTTTTGTTAACGACAATAATAAACTTTATTTTAGCAAAGTATAAATTTTGTCAAGTCTTTTATATAGCTACAAAGTTTTTCTTTGAATTAGATTTTAATATAAGTTACTTCTTAATTAACATCACTTAGCTAGCTACTATTTATATTTCACAAGTTTACTTTATTAAATCTTTTAATCAAAATGGAAATGCATTTTTACATCACTACATGGATCATCCTACTCTAAGATTATCTGAGATATAAAATCTATTAGGATTATAGAGAATATTTTGGAAAGATATGAACTAGATTTGTAAGATTTTGGAAGATCCCATGTCAGGGACCGATGGAACCAAAATGGTACACGAACAGAACCAAGTTTTTGGTCCTTCAGATCCGTGGCCTGCTGTGGCTTTTTGCCTATAAATAGCAAGCCAAACTTTGTTGTTTTACACACACTTACATGCATAAACATTGTATATTCTCTCTAACTCATTATTCCCTGTATCTAACTCATTTATATTCATCTTTGTGACCTTCCTAATTAGCAAGAAGATCAAAGCATCATTGAAGACTTATAAGCTTCAACAAAGAGTTGCAAGTCTTGTTTGTTCATCACAAGTGTGTATTATAATAGCTCATACATCATTGTTTGTACCAAACCATCATAAACTTTTCATAGTGACCGGTTAGTATTTTAGTCCTCAAAATATGTAGTGTAACGGGAGTGTTTGTACCTTTGTGAAAGAACTCGACATCTAGCTTTGTGTAGGAAATATTGTGTAAGAAAAGTGTAAAGGTTTTCTCCGCCGGTTAAAGGAGCTTGTGGATTAGTGAAGAATACTCTCGAGTTGGAGACTCGGGGAGTGGAGTAGGGAAAGGAAAAAGAGTCCTTGTAGACCGAACCACTATAAACTATTGTGTTGTGGTTTGATCGTTTCTATCCTTTCTTGCATTATACTTATTGTTACTTTGATTGGTTTCACATAAACATAAAGATTTTAAAAGAAAAACGGTAAAACTATTCAACCCCACCCTTCTAGTTTTTCACTGTACCCAAGCTAAAAACAATATTCGAGTCAGTGAGACCCGATAAAGTTCTACTGACAAAATATAATCTCTCTTATTAAGACATGAATTACCGGGGGGGGGGGGGGGGAACTTCACAAAAGCAAAGGGAAAATAATCTTTGTATGAAAGTCAAACAAGAACAAAAATAGTTAATAATTAAAGAAGAAAAAGAGGAAGTAGTTGTGTGTGTTTGTTTTCTAGTGAATAAAGAAAATTCAATAAAGGAGAAAGAAAGTATTTTAGAAGTTTTTTAATAAAAGAGTTATTTACTTCTCAAATTGAATGAACTTAAAGAGAGTTATTTACCACTGAAGTACCTATCTCCTTTTCATTCACTTTGACATTAGCCCTATAGTAAATTACCTTGATTATATCTTTAGCTCATCTATGTGGAAAAAGTAGAGGGGTTGAATATGTTCCCGTTTAAAAACTCAAATTTCTCGTATAACCTATTAAATGTGATGCAATATAAAAAGTGACTATAATAATGCTGTAACTATAATGATAGTAGAAATCATAAAAGAAAATATCACCACAACACAAACATACACACAAAGCAATAAGTAAAAGAGGGATCAAACCGGGCACGATGATTTATAATGGTTCGATCACGAAGCTCCTCTTCGTCTTACTCCACTCCCCGAGCTCCATACTCAAGACTTACTTCACTAAGTAAACAAGCTCCTTTATTGGCGGAAAAACCTTATAACGTCACTTACAATGTTTACAGATACTAATCTAGATATCAAGTTGTACAACCAAACCCGTTATGTTTTATGGCCCAAACATAACAAACTTAATGCCTTTGTGTTTTAAGGCCTAAACACAATATCCTATTACCCATGTGTTTTAAGGCCTAAACATATTAACCATCTAACCTCTAGTTTGAAATATAGTGGATGGTACAAGGTGTTGTATAGTAGTGATACACGATGTTGTATAATGAAGATCCAAGATATGGTTGTCTAATGGATATAAATGCCCAATCTAAACATAAAGAATTCTAAGCTTGATATGATTGAACTTTCATTGATGAGAAGCCTTCAATGGATGAAGATAGAAAAAGCTTTAATCTTGTCGTGGTGGATCTTCATATGCAAGTGTGCTTTTGGTAGATGAGGATGTCAACAACTCTAAGCTTGCTTTGATGGATCATCAAGTGATAAGATGCTTTCAAAAAATGAGAGTTAGAAACATTATGATCAAAGGTTAATGATGGTTTTGAAGACTAGATAATGTGTTAAATAACATTGCAAAATCTTGACAAATGTTTGCAAGGGGTGAGGTAAAATGTATGCAAAAGCCTTGCTTATATAGGCAAGAGGAAGGCTGGACCAAACCATAATGGATCCACGAATCCCTTAAGGGATCCGTCAGTCATATGCATGCCAAAAATCTATCCGTTTTTTAGAGGTCATCATGTCATGTTTGAAATATTTTCTCTTTTATGATGCGTAGGAAAAGCTAAGATTAAAGGGCTAAGATGCTTGCTTAAATTTTTAAACACACAAGACCTTGAAATGTGGTAATTATGGTTTTCATGCAAAAACACTTTAGATGATTTCCTCATTAATCTTGAATTATTACCAAAATGACTAATCAATTTCTCCATGCAAGATTGCATTTGAATTACTTTCAAAAAAAAATAAAAATAAATATTACATCCCAAAAGATATTTACCGGTCGTATGAAATACCTTTTACCCAAAAAAAAAGAAAAAAAGAAAAAATTTACTTTCCAAAGGCGAAGATTTTTGACAAGTTAGTCAAATTAGGATTAAAATATTTTTCTTAAAATGAAAGTAATTTGTTTAATCAAATGTAAATAAATTTTTTTGTGAAAGTTTATTAAAATATTTAAGGTTATATAAAGTGATGCAAGTGATTTTATAAAATGATGAAAGCATTATGATGCAATGTATATATAAAATAAATGCAATTTTAATTATTAGCATAGTTTGTAAAATCATGTCTATAACTTATATGAAATGTAAAATGAGGTTCTAAAAAGAATAACTAAAATTGCATATACTTAATGACTTCAAAATATATTTTAGACATTTTCAATGGTTTGTTAAATTGTTTGATCATAATATAACATAACAAATATATTCGAACACGTGTTAAAGCATGAGAGGACTCGAGACGTCAATGAGGTGTTCATGAATGTATGTTTTGACGAATTATGGTTATGAGTAACTTTTTACGTTATATATTATAAGATATATGTTTATTAGTATTATTAAGACATAAAAGACCGTTTAGTAGAAATACCTTTATATTTACGCTAATATACTACTCTCACTAAAAGCATGCAACAATTTCTTGAGATGTTTCAAAATTCTTCTAATCTTTTCATTAAAAAGACCCATACAACACAAATAAAAATTTGAGGGGAAGTGTGGTGTGTTATAGCATCATGCAGCTGACATAGATGCTTACCCACAGCTTCTCCAACCCTAAGATTTATTCTTCTTCTCTTATGTTAAGTACATGCAAACAAACAAGTAGTTGTTAAATCAGTAAATTACCAATAGTGCACATTAAAGGTGGCAATTTGTGCACAAAATCAAAAAAATTGGCTAAATGGGCAAACTTTTAAAAGATTTGGGCACATTTGAGCCCCCTCATTTTTTTGAAATGGACATATATTGCCCATTTGGAAGTTAAATGGACATAACGGGCACATGTTTTTCTCGAACATTATATTATTTTTTAAGAAAAACTTATATTTAATTTTTTAAATATAAATGAGATGTTACGTTCGACGAATTTACTTTGTCATTTTGGGTCTTTTTAAAAGCGTTTTGTATAACATGAGCCCGTTTGGCCCGTACCCATTTAGCCCGTGTTCGTTTAGCCCGCGCCCGTTTAACCCATAGCCCGTTTGGCCCGTAGCCCGTGCCCGTCCGTTTTGCCAACTCTAGTGCACATCTTTGTCTAGCTAGCTTATCTTCTCCCGTACTCAACTCAATTACCCAAACATTACGAATACTTAATTTCCGTCCATCAGCACCACCCACCCTTTAATGAAAGTTAGCAAAATAAGCAAGTAAATATAACATGCATGCGTCCAACTACGGAAAATTATAATAATCAACAATAAATCATGGGTGGTTAATTATGGTTTGCCACAAAAATAGAAGAGAAATTTTATCTAGCTTATCAGAGTTGCAAATCCATCTTAAAACCATATTGTTAAATGTCATAATACCATAAATCAACATGAATATTATGATTACACTCATTTAACTATGAGACGTAAGTAATCACTTATGTGTAAGCAATCACTGTTCGATATAAAGACATAAAGAATGCTAGCTATCACACACATTAAGCATATTTATATATGACAAGTACCTTAAAGTTGTTTCCACCTCATAGGTGATATAAATATGGTATTACTTACTACTTTAGTCTTGTTGGTTAAATATTAAGAAGATGTTACAAAATAATGGACGTATAGAACCTACACCATAAACCATAATCTTCAAAATGCTAAAATGAAAATAGCATTTTCAATTAAAGCAGGATTTGGCATATGAATAATGAATATATCATGTTAAAAGTATTATGCTGGAATTTATTCATGTCACAACTTCAAACTTATCATTCAATTGATCTAACACTTGTTGAAGTCGATTATTGACTTTGGATTGGTTATTTTTTCTTTAAGCTTTAACTCGAATATGCGAAAGTTACAATTTCTGTTATTGTCATTGTATTAGTGTACTTTTCATTATTCTTTTGCACAATCAAATTCAGTTTTTATTTTATGTTTTCAGTTGACTAGGAAACAAGGATACGTTTATTGTGTAAAAACCAAGGTTGTCAAGATCGGGATCCTACCCAGGATCGTTTTCGTCTTTACAAGATCGTGATCGTAAGATCGGATAGGGATCTTAAGATCCTACTCTAATGTTATTTCTTAATAGTTTATGTAATTTTATACAAATCTACAAATTCTAATACATTATAACCATAAAATACTATGAATGTTTCATATAAATGTTGTCCTAAATTATTATTATAAAATATTTAAAAAGATTAACATGTGGTTTTTTGAATTCTACAAACAAATAACCCATAAATTTGTAGTTTTTTAGTTTGTAATCCGAGAAAAGTAAGATCGGATCGGATTAGATCGTAAGATCTTATGGTAAAGATCGGGATCTTATAAGATCTTAAGCCTGCAAAGATCCTATGTAGGATCCGGATCGTTTTTGCTTTGCAGTATCGTAAAATCGTAAGATCCTAAGATCAGGATCGGGATCCTGACAACTATGGTAAAAACTACTACAACGAGGTGTACAACTTTTGTTCAGAACTTTTGAGTGCATGATGCTTCATGAAACTGAAAAGCGTTTAGAGAATCATAGAAAATGAAGTGAGAATATATTGGAAATAGTAGAAAGTTATTTTGTAAATTGTAATGGGTGGCAAAAGTAGCACGAATCATATTTTGGTATGTTTTCTTTTCCAAAATGATTTCGAGTCCCCATTTTTATAAATCAATCATGCATGTTAGACATACACACACACTCTTATTGTACTATTAACTTGGACGGGTAATCTAGTATAGCAACATAATTTTATAACATCAAATAATTATAATGATATTTTGGTTATACAAAACGATAGAGCATTAGCTTCAAAGAAATTAAAGTATTATGGTTTGAAAGATGAGAAAAGAAGGAGATAACTCAAAGATGAGAATGAATTGAGAACAAAATTTTGAATTACGTATAAATATTCATTTAAATTATAGATGAGCAAATGCAAATAAAATTGTAATTAATTAGTTACATAAGATAACACTTAAATAATAAAATGATTATTAACAAAATTTATTACTTTTCTCTCAAAGTCAACTCTTATAGATTATAAATATATTCCTATATTACAAACCGTGTCTTTCAATTCAATTCAAACCGTGTGTTTCGTGATTTTAAGTTTCAAGTTTACATTAGTTTTAGGTTTTCTTAATTAGTTTTAAGTTTTCAAAATCTTGACTTTTTGAGATTTAAAGAAATAAGATACATCAATTATATGTAGTATAGATATAATTAAGTTACGTATCATTCTAATATTCTTACACGATTAATTGTTGGCCTTATTGATTTATTGTTGATGATTTTCTAAATTAACATAAAAATTTAATTAATTTGCAAAACTAGAAATAAGTCAAAGAAAATAGTAAATGTTCGATTATATATTGTTATTTTGTAGAAAAAAGTTGCTAGAAGTTTAAGTTTCCAAGATTGTTCATCAAGAGAAAGAACAATTATTAAAGGTTGATATGGTCAACTGTGTTTAGAAAGAAAGTAAGACCTTTCTCTCTTTCTTTATATTTTGCCATACGTTTTTATTAAAATCAAAATTGCCAATTTATATCTCTTTTATGTTATTCATTTAACTAAGGTTAGGAAGACCAAGCTTTTTGAAAAAAAAAAAAAATATCAATGTTCTAAAAGGCGTAAGGCGTGGCTTGGCGGCACATCCACGCCTCAAGCCTTACGAGCCTTTGCGAAGCCTTAGCGTTTCTTAAGGCGTGCTTAAGGCGGCAAAAAAATATTTATAGATTTATGTATTTATAATTTTATATCATTTTAAGAGCAATTTCAAATATTAAAGCCCAAATCCAAAATAGCTAGGCCCAAATACGAGGTCCAAGTAGGAATTAAGTTTTGAAATTACGAGGCCCAAGAAGGAAATAACCTAAATACTATAAATTCAAGCCAAAATCCATAAATCCCCTAAATGCTTCTAAAAATGGCGCCACGCCTTACCAAAAGGCACGCCTTTTCGCGCCTTTTCCCACGCCTTTTCACACGATACCTAGACCTCGTGCCTTGGTCCATTTCGTGGCGCCAAGGCACGACTTTTAGAACACTGAAAAATATAGTGTCATTTGAAAAATAATTAGGTATAGTAGTGTTCTTAACAACCCATATATTATATATATATATATATATATATATATATATATATATATATATATTTATATATATATATATGAACTAAATAAATAATATAATATATATATATATATATATTGGCTTATAAGTTTCTTGACCTTCATAATTTCATTCCCCACAACACTATTTTTCTACCCACTTATTGATTTCATTATTAAACATCATAACTCACGCCCCACCTCCCAACCAATTATTTCCCTTAACTTGTTATATTTCCTCTCTTCCATTTTTCTTTCATCCTCATATCATCTTTCTTACAAATCTTTTTCAATAATATATTTGAAATAAAAATGGGATTTGATAGTGTTTGTAACAAGGGTCTTGTCCTAGAATTAGGTCTTAATTCATCAACGGTGGAAAAAAACACTACAAACACCACCAAGAAGCCTTGCAACAACCTTAGTTTTGATCCAACTTTAACTTTAACTCTTTCTAGTGATCATGATCATGGTGTAAACAAACGTAAGCATGGTGATCATCATGGTGGAGTTTTGTATAGACAAGACAGTGTTAGTGGTGGTGGCTCTTCGTTTTCGGTGGCAAGTGCGAGTGTTAAGAGGGAAAGAGAGGTTAAAAGTGAAGAATCAGAAAGAGTGATTAGTGCAACAAGTGTTGAAGAAGATGATGATGGTGTTATAAATGGTAGGAAGAAGCTTAGGCTTACTAAAGCTCAATCTGCACTTCTTGAACAAGCCTTCAAACATCATAGCACTTTGAATCCTGTATGCATCTTATATCTTTCTCACACACATACCTTACGTACATTTATTATTGCTACTACTGGTCTATTGTATATAATCGTGTATTTTAAAAAAACATCTATTTTAGGGTAACTAATTACGAAAACTAACATTGATTAGTGTTGACTATTAGCAGAAGCAAAAGCAAGAGCTTGCAAGGGAGCTAAAGTTGAGGCCAAGACAAGTTGAAGTTTGGTTCCAGAACAGAAGAGCCAGGTATAAATATATTTTAAAATTCGACAAAGCATATTTGGTCTCCTTTATTATACCTATACGTGTATAGATTTTAATCATATCTAATATCGTCTGTATCGAAAGCAATTAAAGAACTTATATTATGATATTTACAAAACAGAACTATTAACTTGATTGATCCACGTGAATAATGAAACTCCACTTAAACAAAGTCTTTTTTTTGATCATTTTTCATGTTAATTAAACCTAGTATTATGATGGATAGTACATGCATGTTACATGAGCAATACTTATTGATGTATATATTTAGGAATTACACTTGTAATACATTCAATATTTCACTCTTCGTTAACCAGGAAAACGGGGTAAATTTTTGGAAATATGTCATTGACAGTTCAACTACAAAAAAAAAAAAAAAAAAAAAAAAAAAAATTCATTCTATTGTATTTCTCTTGCTTGTCTCTCATGAATTTTAAATTAAGTTAAGTTGATATTAATTATACAATGATTATGGTCAGTCAAGTTAAAACGTGTGGATCTTCATGTCTTCATACTAAAATCAATTTAATTACTTACTATTTCTATAATAACTATAATGTGTAAATTATATAAATACAAAAACAAACAGCATGAACAATATGCTCAAAATATTTTTTTCCAAGTGTCAACTTGTTATTTTTTCTAATGGATAAAAACATAATTAAACAATAAAACTAACAACCATCAGAAAAAGAAACAAATTAGGTCGATCACAACAACAAACAAAAAGTAAGCGTGTGGGTTCTTCTGCTATCTATACTTACATAATTTATTATTGTTGCACATAACATTATTTTAAAAACCAATGATTTGTACAAAAATAATAAAACAATTTTCTTTTGTTTCAAAGGACAAAGCTAAAGCAAACAGAAGTGGACTGTGAATACTTGAAGAAATGTTGTGATACATTAAAGGAAGAGAACACAAGACTCCACAAAGAGCTTCAAGAACTCAAAGCACTTAAAATGTCACCAACTAAGCCATTGTACATGCAACTCCCTGCAGCCACCCTTACCATGTGTCCGTCATGCGAACGTATCGGCGACACCACGTCCATGACCAAGATTCGCCCTTTTACGATGGATACGAAGACACACTTCTTTAATCCATTCACTAATCCATCAGCATGTTGATTACTAGCTTCTATTAATTATTTAAGTTAGTTTTTGAAGGCTTATTTATTTAGTAACATATTAATTAGTACTCAAATTAATCATCCATGCACAACCCTTTATGTCTTTTTTTCAGAGTGCTGAAGGGTTTGTCATGATTAGTGGGAGATTAATTATTTAGTACTCCGTATTATAAGTTATTTTTGTAGAAAGATATATGGATTTCTACTGATTTTCTTTTATTATTTTAGGCATGTTTGTTTGTATAAAATCTATATGTCAATGAAAGAAATATAATTTTTTAGTATTGTTTTTCTTTTCCAAGTTGTAATAAGTATATGTTAATGAATTTGAGTTCTTTAAAATAGCTTGGTTTACCAATTATTTGGTACACAGTTCTTTAAAGGATGTAACCTAAGAGATTCATGCTTTTGCATGATAAAGGGTTTTCATTTGTTGAATATATAAATAACTAATAAAACTTAATTTGGTGCTTTCGGTGCCATATATATTGGTTAGAAACCTAGAATCAAAGAGTTTGCTGAAAGAAAAGAAAGAAAAAGTCAACATGGGATCTTGAACTCAGGTGAGTCAAAGATACGAGTGAAGCAAATAATAAGCAGCCAGCAGTCAGCAAAATAGGTAGTGTACTCAAACAAGGGCGGTGGATGGATAATGAAAATGATGGATGCGTTTGTAATTTCCTACTGTATTAGTTACGTGTTGGTTTAAGTTTAATTTTTAGCTTCATAGAAAGAAAAAAAATAGAATAGATGCCAAGTAATAGCATCTTATTGTGTTTAAATATTATCACAGATCATTTAAGTGTCGTAAAAATAAATTGTTGTTTTATTTCCGAATAACTAAACAATAGCGTCGATATAATTCTAACATCTTCAAACTTTGTAAAAACGAAGAAAATGGATGGATTTAGATCAAATGATTGAAAAAGAAGCAAATTAGAAGGGACGAGTAGGTCACTCTCCATGTGTATATGATCGCGGATCCACATGCACCTTCCTCATTTTTCCTTTAGCTTTACTTCAATTTGTCTACTTCTATCAATTATTAAGGATAGACAACTAACAAATAAAGACGTTTCCTATATCTGTTTTGTATTTTACATCATCCGTGTATGTTCAGTTTTGTCTCCTTTTTATGTTGTTAGGTACAGTATTGTCTATCATTTCTGTTACTGTTGTCGTTATATTGTTCACTGACTAACTTTTTGTACTAGTTGAAATACCGATGTAAGACCAGGTGTAATAAGGAGACCCAAAGACCGCTTTCAACAACAACATTTGAATGTCACATCAATTTTCTTTCTTTGTAAAACTTAATGTAATAAGACAATCAACTTCACCACCAAAATATACCTTACTTAAACATATATATACCTTATCAGAACACACACACAAACACAAAAGTACACAGTGAACGACTTAGTCATCCACAAACCGAGTCTTGCTTTCTCTTGGTTACGTTGAAGACGTGTGGTCATAAGGAGGTGTAACAGGGAGGAATCGGTCTTGAGTCTCCTATTACGCATGGTCTAAATGAATATATTCGACAAAAATCTAACACGACAAAGCTCTACTCAGCTCGTTTATCTTACGAGTTACTAGTGCAAGAGATTTTACTCGACTCGTCCAACATAAGGTGCAATAAACTACCTCTTGCTCGTGTGTTGTTACTACTTTCTAACGCCTCTTATCTATCATATCAATACTTAATACAATAACAACCAAACTTCATAAAAGACTAGGGAACGCGGTCCATGGTGTATAAAAGTCTAAATATAGTATATATGTAATGTATATACGCTTGTGACAATTTTTGATTTATTGTGGACCTAAATTGAACGTTGACGTTATAATTTTCTTGAAGACAACTTCCATCCTCTTTCGTTTCGTCAATATCTATTTTTTCTTTGTCAAAAGTTATCCAATTAAGTCATCCATGCATCATCATTGTATCAATGTGTATGTTATTGCTGAGCCGTGCATGTTAAGTTTATGCGTTCAAATGGCACAAGTCAAGATTCATATTCTTTGGTAATATTATCCTGCCTAAATATCAATCATTATTAAAGACGAAAATTATTAGATAAATGTTTGGTGTGCGTAGGATAACCTAATATTTACTTTAGGGTAAAATATCATAATTAATTAAAGGTCAAAGTCAATTATGAATTATAGAGCCATTTAGTGGGAAACATACTTGAAATATATATTTTTAAAAATCTAGAAGCAGATTTTGTACAGAATTTTATAAAGTGTGTTCTATGTAAGAAACCATATTAGTGATATACTAATAAAAAATCTCTTATCTGATTGATGATGGAGCATATTTTTTCTGTATGAGTATTTACGTGTTCCCTTTTGTGCTATATCCTCTTATTCTTATACTAATTCTAGTAATGAAAATAGTGAATTCCTAAAACCCATTGTTCGGCTAAAGGCGAATAAAAAGGACATAACTAGTTGAAATTAACATAAACAAGTTAAGATGCGAATAGTTTGACAAAAAGCCATTTATTTTAAATACAAGACTAGCTTGTGTTGAAGTTACAAGTCTTATTCAAATTAAACACAAAATGACAGTTATCAGCACTTAGCAAAGAATGATTAGCATACTCGTTTAAACCATATCTAAACTTAGTATCCGGCACATAATCATTTAGTTTATCAGGAAAGTTAGAATACCTTTTAGAACTCCTATGACTAACTCCCTCTATTTGATTTTCACAAACATTTTGAAAACTAGGAACCTCATTGCTAGGACCAACATTTCCCTTAGAATTTTTGTTACCACCTAAAGGAGTTGCAGGGTCAACCTCATTTCTATGAGTCACTCTCAATCACTGGTTGTTGTATCTGTTCAACATGTCCAGGTGAATGAATACTCATAGCCTCATTTGGTTGATGATCCCTACCTTCTCTACCAACAAATGTAATTCCTTTTTCACTATCATAATTGGGATCAAGGACACAAGTTTTAGGTGCTGTTTCAGACTCAACGAAATCAAAAAAGTTTAAACTTGAAACCTCAGACTCAGGTTCAGTGACCTTATAAGCAAAATTGTTTCATAAAATTTTACATCCCTTGAATACAAAATTGATCTATTTTCAAGACTTAAAAGTTTATATGTTTTTTTTACCACTAGCATACCCAATCAAACACATTTTTCAAATTTGGAAGAAAATTTTTGAGACCCTTTTAACATAGCAGCAAAACATAAACGCCCAAAACTTCTTAAATGGGACAGATTTGGTTCTCTATTATATACCTTTGAAAAAGGAGACTTGCCATTTAAAACAGAGGAAGGAAGCCTGATAATCAAGTAAGTAGCAGTTAAAATACATTCAGACCAGAAAACAAGAGGAATTCCCCTTGAAACATAAGACTTCTAACAACATTTAACAGATGTCTATGTTTCCTCTCAGCTATACCATTAAACTTTGGGGTATATGCACCAACAATAGACTAACAGAATACTCGGGCACAACTAAAACAATAAAACAAAACCACCTTATAATCCTAAGTTTCCAACATGGGTAATCTTGGCCAAAGTGCCATTAGGGTGACCAAGAGTCATTTTTAAATCAGATATATCAATAACACCAAACATCTTATCTGTATTATTAGTCATATGTTGGTTAGCACATGAATCAATGATCCAACCCAAGTGATAACTAACCCCATTAATCTTTAAATTGGCACAAAAAAATCTATAAAAAGTTTTGATTGAAAAACACATTAAATTTGAAAAAGGAACAAGATGCACTACCTGCCATGTTGGCAAGTGCAAAAGAACTTGTTGGTTTAGTGAATTCCTAAACTTTCCGAAACAAAGATTTGAAGATAAAATAACCTAAGTGTTTAATACCCTTAAACATACACAAGTCACTAAATGAACAGTCGTTCAGTGAGTCATCTTTAAGAAGCTCATGACAAGCCTAAGAAGAAGAGTTTTCCATTCAGTGAGGCGGGATTCAGTGAATGATACCTAAGCAAAAGAAGAAGATGATGGATTCAATGAGTGATACCAACAACTCGATGAATCCTTGACTCCTCATCAACTATGAAGACTGAAGACTTAAAGCCCGAAGACTTGAAGACAAGTAAAGGCGGGATAAGTTAAAAGTGTGTTTCCTTATCTGCAAAGGTGAACTTACCCTGAATGGATAAAAGACAAAGAGTTTGTCAACACTGACACTAAGAAAGTGAACTTGTCCCTTATGATGCGTGGTTCAGGGTCGAAAGACTTCCTTTTCCGCGAGCAAGCTTTACAACCCACTAGGCAGTGTACCTAATCGCTATAGTGTAGTATGGGCAAGCCCAGGGGGTTGATCGTTCTCTAGGGGAAAAGAGATGCTAGTTAAGATGTATGATGAAAAGGCACGGGTGAGGGTGATTCTTTTTAGTATTTTATATTTTTTTATGAAAGCAAGTAAAAATATCGGGTTGAAGGAGTGGGGGTTTTAACTAGCTAAACTACTACTAAACTAAATTCAACAAAAGTAAATTAAGATTCTACAAGGGAGGTGAAACGTATTTACTTATGATGTATTACTCCAAGCTAGCTAGCCAATTCTACCTACTGAATTGTCACATCCTTGCCTAATTGATGCGTTGTATTCCATGTTAGTCATAGGGTGGTGCATAATTCCCCAATTCTATGAATCGTAACTCTCCTCTAGAACACCCGTGATCGCCAAGTATCGAGGTATCTCCCCCGAATATCCTATTATCCTTAAGCTACAACTCACGCAATAAACACAACGATGGCCAAAAGTGCACTCTAAGGATTTTTGATATTTAGGACGTTCAAGCTCGCAACAATTAAAGAAGAAGCCAATTTTCTTTAATCTAGCGTATACAAATTAAACAAGAGACAGTAGGATGCAAGAACTATAAACTAAATCAATTAGACTTATTCAATTTGTCACACCTTAATGATGAAGATAGACACAAGCATCAATAAGAAAACAAATCTAATTAATTATATACAAGTTTCATACAATCATAAGCAAACACTAGGTGAATTAGCCAAGCATAATCAATGAATAATAAGCAACAATAATTATAATTGAAGACATGAATTAAGGTAGAATCAACAAACCATTACAATATTTTTATGGAGTGAATTAAAACCTTTTAAGTTGCTGAAAAAACACCTACCTAAACCCTAGAATCGGACATAGGGTTTAGGGCTTAAAAAAAGTGAAGTAATGAGGTTATATTTATAGGTAAATTTTATGTCGAAAAGGAGTGATGGCATCGTGATATGTTTTTCACAAAATCGTACATTTTTTCGTCCCGATCATTTTCTTTTTTGAATCTCCTAAATCCTAGTTCGCATGCAAAAGATATGGCCAAAACAGTATCAGCTACTTCACACACATGTTGTAATAGTCTTAATCAGCTTGTGACAGCATCACTTTGTAGTTGTGACGCCGTCTAGGTTGCACGTGACGCCGTCTTGAGAAAACTTTGGTTGTATGGTGTAGAAAGATAGAGTGACAGCCTTCTGAAATAAGGCGTGACACCGTCACTTGTTAAGACCAAAATAAGTTATGAGCCGTCGCTTGAGAGTTTTTGGAATACCCTGTGAGCGACGGTGTAAGCTCCCGGAAAATTTCATTTGTCATTAACAGTTTAATCATGAATAAAGCACGGATTATAGAACTATGAAATTTTCTTGACATCATTTTTGCATATCATTTGGCAAATGCATAGTAAACGTGAATTACACGCTCAAATTGTACCGTTGTGACTCGATCAAAGTTCCCTCGATCACGGTATTATTAATTATTTAAAACATACAAATGTAGGACCTTGTTTATATCAACCTTATCACGAATACAAGCTTAACACACAATATAAAGCGTAAATATGAAGCAAGGATGGTGGTACTTGATGTATGTATGTCGTATGTGTAGAGAGAAATAAATATGAAAAGAGAACTTGTATTGCAAAGAAAAACACACACTTACACACTCAAGCATACCCCTCAAATGAGACATTTGAGGGGTATTTATAGTGAAACACAATATGCCCTAAAGGCTTGGCCATGGGCCTTGTATGGGCTTGGATTGGGTTGGATTAGATTACAACTTACATAAGGCTAGCTTAACATAACTTCTAACCATTTAGCTTAGCCCAATCCACGAGCACATTGACTATTCTATTACAATATCTAACACACGTTACAAAGTTCCTAAATGTGAATGACCATCACTTTCTATTAATTACTATTAAGGCTAACAATCTCCCCCTAAGGGGTAGTCATTCAAAAGATGCTCCACTTGATAAAGTCTTTAGTCTTCTTGAGCTTGAACTTTGTGTGTCGATATATAATAGTCTTGATTCTTTGTTCCTTCATGCTTTGTGATCAGATAATGGTGTTGTCTGCCGTTTGTCAACTTCTTTGAGATAGGTGTCTCCACGTCTTTCTCCACCACGCTTACACTTCTTTTGTCTTTGAATTTCAATGTTGTGAAGTTCTCTAGTCTTTGAACTTTGTAGATTCTTTAACATTGACGAAGAATCATCTTTAACTTTGTGTTGCCTTTGATTTTGGTGAGAACTTTCATGTGTTGTGATGTTGGTATGAGCATGGGGAGGTGGTGCGGTCTTTCCTCCAAGGAACAATCATCAGTACCTGCATGAATATGTTAGTGAAAAATACCAATCGATCATTGTGGACTTTTCTTAAAGAATTGACCACTACAATTGTTTTACTGAAGAATGTCTTGATTCCATTCACTTTGGTCGGGCGAATCAGCCGTCCTAATCCCGTTGAGGGACAGTTGGCATTACATTGAAAGTTCAAGTAATGACCCACGTCTTCAGGACTCGATTCTTGAAAGGAATCTCCTTAACATGATTTCCAGCACTTATAAGTTTGAACTTTGAAGGTGTTAACAGCATAGTGTGAAAACACATATCTAGTTCTTACAAAGGCTGTTCCTGAACTAGAGGCCCTCAAGTAGGCTAACACGACATACCGAAGTATATCTACAGTTCAGGTGAGTCGCTGAGGTACACCGAAGCATCACCTCACGACTGTAGACCGTTTGAGACACACTAAGCTTAATCCATAAAGAATTACCAAAGTGACCTGCTGTCAGGGCTGTTTGATGTTGACCCTGGCATGAGTTTCCATTCAATCATTGAGGATCACATATGTGAATCCCCTCATAAATGTTCTGGCAGATTGCTAAGATCTGTGTAAGACTCTAGAATATATCACTTGTGTCCTTATTGTTGAACAGCAAGTGATGAAATATTAAGTGTTCATAAGAGATCTTTTTATGAATCTCGTGGCTCTAGACTCATTAGTGCGCTTTGGTTTTCCTAAGCGGAGACTAGGGAGATGGTCTCCTTATTCAATACCAACGATCTCTAAGAGAAAGTCGATAAATTATGTAGGGTTCCCAGCGAGAATGAAACAAATCCTTTTAAGAGGAATTGAGTGGCTAGAAGGTTAGGTGCAATGCGTTACTAGGTCCATGACGTCTTTGTCTTCAATACCGGCGTCATCTTAGTGACGACCAGTAGCAGATGAATTGAACCCGGTTTCTGCCCTAAGGCTGATTGATGCAGGTTTTACTGACCAGGTCTTAATATTTATAGTGTCTCGCTATACCTATGGTCTACCCTAATGCACTAACGGGCAGTGTACCCGGTCGTGTGTAGTGTAGTAAATGGTAAAGCCAAGGTCGTCCCAAGAGCTATGTGTGTTGGATAATTACTAAGTCTAATTGTCACAGAATATTAATGGTTTGAAAGGGTTTTAATTAATTAAACTACTAATGTAGAATATAAAAGCAAATAAATGGTAGAAGGGAAATCAATAGAGGAATAGTGGTGCTAACCTAGTTAATCCTCCTAACTAGTTATGTCTACGTCTACCTACTTCCAATTACTTCAGGTGGGGTCAAATTCGAGAGGACAACATTTGGTCAATTCACCCTAACCTATCAGCAAAGATGCCACCACAGGAGAAATCAGGCGCACCGTCATAAGTCCTGTTGTTCCTGGTCCCCTAAGCCGAGTCATTAAGTACTGCTACATGCTAGATTCTAAATAGTGAGTGCCCGACCGTTAGGAACTTAGACACTACACCCCCAATTCTTAAGTTCATCCAAACGATAGGTGATCAGTTGGTCAAATCGCACAAGTAGAAAGGGTCGTCAGTTGGTCATATCTTACCCTTCCCGTCTCAGTCCGCTCACCTAGGGTCAGTTGGTCATATCTCCTAGGCAATTGGCCTCTATCGCCATTCAAAACTACCGAACCAGGGGTGACTACCAAAGAACTATGCATGCATACACTTAGAAATAATTGTACGGAAGTAAAGGTAAACGCAAACAAAACAATTAAGGAATCATAACTAGGCTAGAACTAAAGGGTGCTTAGCCGCTCATATTAATCATGCACATCAATTCAATATTCAAAGGTACGAAATACATGAATTGAAAGTAAAAGAAATAATAAACGCTAAATCTTATCGTAATGGTGTGACTTCTCCCTTGGAAACAGCTCCGTATGCTTCCCTAGACCTCCCTTGAGCTTTTTCCCACGTTCTCAGAGTGTTGTGTATGGAATGGGATGCTTTGAAATGCTGGAATTCGTGGGGCATTTATAGGCCAGGTCTGGGTTACGGCGTAACCAAAAGATGAGTTACGCCGTAACCTTCTATTTCTCCGTAAATGCACTAGATCTGCTAGTTACGGCGTAACCTTATAAGTGGTTACGCCGTAGTCTTCGATAAACACGGTTACGTCGTAAGTGATGCAGTAGTTACGGCGTAAGTATCAGCGGCGTGGAACCTCTTTTGACCTAATGGAGTTACGTCGTAACCTTTGGAAGGAGTTACGCCATAACCTCTTGATAAGTTGGCCTTCTGGGTCACGCAATAGTTACGGCGTAATGTGAGAGATGAGTTACGCCTTAACTTCTTCAAAATAAGCATACTGTGATAAATCTTTAGTAACGTTTCCATTTCCGCGTCACTTTAGCTCCAATGGTCGTAATTTACCTGAAAGTGTAAAACAATGGAAAACAAGCGTAAATCCATATAAATGATATAAATAACGAGCATTAACGGGGGAAATTGACACTTAATATTCAGGACTATTTGATGTTATCAAATATCCCCCCACTTGAACTCTACTTGCCCTCAAGTAGAACTTATTAGATAGATTCCTAAAAAGATATCTGCCAAAACCTGGAAAATATAAGTTTACAAATCCCTTATGCTTGAATAAAACAAAGCCGAACACCTCACGAAAGGGGAACAAACACTCAAATCTCTCAACTATTCTAAGTGTCAATTTCGGGGTGATCACTCAATCGCACAGTCATAGCATGTATTCTATCATAAGCTTGGCGGTTACACAAATCTCCACCACTAGAGTTAAGGGCTAAGCAATTCTCGAAGGCAGTATGGGTAGACACGACAAAGGTTAAGGGGTGACTCGTCATTACTAAAATGTCACGGCGAAGTTGACAAAATCAATGATACATGACCAAATCCATGGCCAAGACACCAAAGATTGCTCGCTGCATCACCTAGACACGCTTCATGACTAAAGGGTAGGATAAGACATGGGATATATAATTGGTGTAAAATGAAAAACAAGCAGGTAGTCTATATCTATAACTAAGTCATCACCACTTACCGTCCGCCCAAAGTTCAAGCTTAGAAGTCTAGAGACCGGATCATGAAATGTAAGGTAGATGTGTCATTAGAGGACGTTGTGATGGGCACACTACCTTTTTTTCTTCAGTTGGTATAACTCCAACTCCAATCTTCAAATGTGACCGAGGTGGCCTCCTCGATACTAAACAATAAAGCTCATACTATATTGCTTATAACATCGCACTTTACAAAATCATAACCAATCAACTATTTTTTTTCCCGACATTTTTTTTGAACATAACATGATAACATAACATCCCCCCACTTGAGATGAACAATGGGAATTCGGGGGGTCTTCAATGATCTTCATAATTGTTGTCGATGAAAGCGTGATTTCCAAACCTTTCCACTCGAACCTTGAACTTAGGCAAATGATGACTTCCCAATTACAAATAAAGACTACAGGGTAGGCTAAGGTGTAAGGGTGTAACGAAACAATATATTGGGGTGACAAAATGAAAGGAATGGCTCAGAAGAGTGTATCTAGGGGTATCTTGCACTAAAGGGGAGTGCAACAAAAGGGTTTCACATGGGGGTCGAAAAGTTGAGGTGACTAATCGATAGACTCACAATGGTAGGCTGTTTGGGTGATAATCCTATAATACTGCCTTCTAAAACTGAAAAGTCCAAATACATCGAGCTAACTCAACATACCTCGTCTATGGTCTCGAAATGATGCAAAGGCCAAGTTCTAAAGTTTACAAGCTACCGGCACACTCATAATTTGGTGGATTTGGGGTAAAATATAGGAAACGGATAAGGCTAATCTCACCATGTAATATCAAGGGTTGTATGTGCTCGGCTAAGGTCTAATCTAGTTAGGTTCGAAAAAACGTGTCAAAATTTTTTAAAAATGGCATAATTTTTCAAAATAAACTAGAAAAATGAGGGCGAAATAAAGTTCAAGAGATAATTCTACTCCCGTCCCCCCACTTGAATTGTACAAAGTCCCTTTTGTACTAGGCATTAAAATAAAGGTGAAGAGAAATGTAGAATTAGAGCGAGAACTTCCCTGAAATTTGCTCCAAAGAGAAGAAGGCCCACGAGAAAGGATCGTGCCTTCGTTTAAGCGTCATGAACAAACTTCAATCCCTGAAATCACAATACCGACAAGCATAATTCTAAAAAGAAAAAAAATAAAATGAAAAATAAACCTAACTCACTTTCGTAGGAATCACGGTTGCATTTAGCGAATGCAACAAGCCTTTTAAACCACTTGGTGTCCCAAGTGGATGAGTGAAGTCTCGTGAGGGTTTACAGGGAACACATCCACAAAGTTCATTTAAAAACTAATACAAGGTTACTGTGTTTTAAAATGAAATAATTAAAGCAGAGGAGAGTTACGTCGTAACTTCTATGAGAGAGTTACGCCGTAACTGGCAAAACCTGGTATAAGCTGTGAAGCGAATAGTTACGGCGTAACCACAGAGATGGCATTACTCCGTAATTGGTAATGCGTCAAAAATTCTGCTGCTAAAATGTTGGTTACGGCGTAATCACCAAGATGAGTTACGCCGTAACTCTGTTCAGATCAGCAACTGCAGCAGTAATTACTTCATTGTTTCCTGCAAAAATGGTTAGAAAACACAAAACCCAACAGAAAGGAAATAAAAACAAAAGAAAGGGATAATTCGGGTTGTCTCCCGAAAGAGCACTTTTCTTTATTAACGAGTCTTTAAGTTAGACTCAGAGCCGTGGGCTACCAGTGTTTGTCCGTCATCTCGTGGACTGGGCAATCTCCATGTTGAAGCCAGCTGATCAAATTCTCATCCCGTTTGTATCCATCTCCAAGTTCTAAACACCCTAAGTAAAAGTTTTTGATCTTTTGGTAGGGGTGATCAAAACCTTTGGTTTTATCTTCTTCACTAATACCAAGCAGTGGTCTAGCATAACTCAACTGTCTTTTAGTCCAATTTTTAAAGTTTTTGACAGTCCTTGGCATTTTGAAAACAGTTTTATCATCGCCAATCTTTAACCAAACCAGTCCTTCCTTCTCGTTTTTATCAAGCCCAGATATTTCTTTAAAGGGTTTTCCGAAAATCACCCCAGTCATCCCGTCTGCCACGAATTCGCTAACATCATCCAAAACCACAAAGTCGACTAGAAACGAGTGTGTTCCTACAAAAACTCGTATGTTTGTTGCAATCCCGAGGAAGTTGTTTCCTTTGTAATCAAGCTCCTTTACCATAACCTGGTTATAGCATTCCTTAGAGATAATATTGACTGGGGAATCTGTGTCGATAAATGGGTGAAAGTCAATGAACCCAATTTTGCATGAGATCTTCAGATAGTGGGGATTCCTATGATGGATTCGTGCCCCCATCTCATAAAACTGCGGTTGGTCCGATTGCAAGGTTGTTTTTTCAGGGTTGTCTTGCCAATGGGTCATCTCGACATCACTAGAGAGGTCTTCAACACTTAATCCTAAGTTATCTTCTTCTTCAAAATTTATGAAAACATCAAAATCCTTCCGCGAGTCAACCTCTCCAGGATCCGGGGGGTCGCTAAGAAATTTTTCAAGGGCTTCACCAAAATCCCCCACTGGGTCAATTGCACAAACCTTCTCTGGGGTAGACAAATGTTCATTAGGTCTGAATGTGGCGATCTCTCCATTAGCTTCCAGAGTCAATTTTCCGGCAAAGACATGCACTTTAGTGTGAGCAGTAGCAAGCATGGGTCTTTCTAAAATGACAGGTATCCTGTTGTCTTCCGGAATATCAAGAATCACAAAATCTACTGGGAAAAGGAATCTCTTTATTTTCACTAATACATTTTCAACAATTCCTAATGGCGATTGCATGGATCGATCGACCATTTCAATTTTCATCTTGGCCGATTTTAAGTTGCAATTCCCATACGCAAAAACATCGAATGAGGCATTATACTGATACTAGCTCCAAGATCTGCTAGGGCGTTACACATGTTCAGGCTTCCGATATAGCAAGGGAGAGTAAAACATCCTGGATCTTTTTCCTTTTGTGGTAGCTCGTTCCTCAAAACCGCTGAGCATCTTTCGTTGAGGCGAATAGTCTCATCATAACTTAATTCCCACGTAGTATCATTAGCATTATTGGGAGGGTTTACCAGCAGAGTTTGGTCCAAAAGTGATTGTTTCTCCATGCTGATCCGTCGCTTAACCTTTTCTGAAAAGGTCAAAGGTTCTTCGAGGATAGTTTCTACAGTGTGGACAACTTCTTCCTCCTGAGCTGCTAGGTAATCAGAGATGGCTTCTGAACATGAACTAACACTTTTCTCTAATTTTTTTATCCTATCATCGTGCATTTTAATAGAAGAGACTGTATTATCCACGAATGCTTTCATCATCTTTTCAATCCTATCGTCGCGCTCTCTTGATTCTTTGATGTGGTCGAGAATCTTTTTCTCAAAATTGTTCCCGGAATCGGTCTCAAATACACTTTTAACTTTTTCAACCCTACATGCTTCAGCTTCTCTTTCCAATCTCCGTTTTTCAAAAATTTCCCCGTAATTGTATTCTTGCTTTGTTATAGTCTTCATTACCTTATGATCGAAGTTATCTCTCGGTCCGTATCCAGTATCCATGTGCCACTTGTAGCAATGTTCAGAAATCCGCTGAATACATTCCAAGGCCTGATCAGGAGTCATGCTAGGAATAGGTCTTGGTGAATCAAGGAGTTCTCGTGTTTACGCATTAATCCCTCGATAGAAAACGTATACGATCTGATGTTTGTTTAAATCATGAGTAGGGCAACGATAGAGAAGCTCATTGAAATTTTCCCATACTTGGTACAACGTTTCTTCTCCAATCAGCATGAATTGATAGATTTTCCCAAGAAGCTTAGCCATTTTAGAAGGAGGGCAAAATTGCTGAACGAACTCCTTTCTTAGTTTTCCCCATGCTTCTTTACTTTCACTAGGAAGTTTGTTATACCATCTTTTTGCTGTTCCAGTGAGAGTCATAGGAAAAATCCTTGCAGTGACTGAGTAACTAGGAGTACCCCTGACGTTGAAAAGGGTGGATAAATGGAGAACTTCATCTATGTGATCCTGAACGTCCTCATCTTTGTCTCCAGAAAACTTAAGCTCATGTAACTCTCGAATAATATGATCTGGGATGGAGTATTTTTCGGTAGGAGAATCCTTAGTTAAGCTTCGTTGGCAGTTATCGTTTGGTCGGTCTAAATACTGCTCCATGGTAAGGTCATTGATATAATTTTCATTGATGACCTCTGGTTCTGTGTCCGACTGGTCTGATTCGTAAAATGAGAAGATGTTGTGAATAGGAACCGGAGAATAGATCCTCTTTTTCTGAAATTGCTTCTCCGGGTCAATAAATGGGGTAGCCAGAAAGGTCCTAGAGCTGCGAGTCTTGTATCCTGACATTATCATAAAGAAAATTAAAAACAAACTTAATATGAAATCCTAAAATAGCTCCCCGGCAGCGGCGCCAAAAACTTGATGCAGGTTTTACTGACCAGGTCTTAATATTTATAGTGTCTCGCTATACCTATGGTCTACCCTAATGCACTAACGGGCAGTGTACCCGGTCGTGTGTAGTGTAGTAAATGGTAAAGCCGAGGTCGTCCCAAGAGCTATGTGTGTTGGATAATTACTAAGTCTAATTGTCACAGAATATTAATGGTTTGAAAGGGTTTTAATTAATTAAACTACTAATGTAGAATATAAAAGCAAATAAATGGTAGAAGGGAAATCAATAGAGGAATAGTGGTGCTAACCTAGTTAATCCTCCTAACTAGTTATGTCTACGTCTACCTACTTCCAATTACTTCAGGTGGGGTCAAATTTGAGAGGACAACATTTGGTCAATTCGCCCTAACCTATCAGAAAAGATGCCGCCACAGGAGAAATCAGGCGCACCGTCATAAGTCCTGTTGTTCCTGGTCCCCTAAGCCGAGTCATTAAGTACCGCTACATGCTAGATTCTAAATAGTGAGTGCCCGGCCGTTAGGAACTTAGACACTACACCCCCCAATTCTTAAGTTCATCCAAATGATTGGTGATCAATTTTTCAAATCGCACAAGTAGAAAGGGTCGTCAGTTGGTCATATCTTACCCTTCCCGTCTCAGTCCGCTCACCTAGGGTCAGTTGGTCATATCTCCTAGGCAATTGGTCTCTATCGCCATTCAAAACTACCGAACCAGGGGTGACTACCAAAGAACTATGCATGCATACACTTAGAAATAATTGTACGGAAGTAAAGGTAAACGCAAACAAAACAATTAAGGAATCATAACTAGGCTAGCACCAAAGGGTTCTTAGCCGCTCATATTAATCATGCACATCAATTCAATATTCAAAGGTACGAAATACATGAATTGAAAGTAAAAGAAATAATAAACGCTAAAGCTTATCGTAATGGTGTGACTTCTCCCTTGGAAACAGCTCCGTATGCTTCTCTAGACCTCCCTTGAGCTTTTTCTCATGTTCTAGAGTGTTGTGTGTGGAATGGGATGCTTTGAAATGCTGGAATTCGTGGGGTATTTATAGGCCAGGTCTGGGTTACGGCGTAACCAAAAGATGAGTTACGCCGTAACCTTCTATTTCTCCGTAAATGCACTAGATCTGCTAGTTACGGCGTAACCTTATAAGTGGTTACGCCGTAGTCTTTGATAAACACGGTTACGTCGTAAGTGATGCAGTAGTTACGGCGTAAGTATCAGCGGCGTGGAACCTCTTTTGACCTAATGGTGTTACGTCGTAACCTTTGGAAGGAGTTACGCCGTAACCTCTTGATAAGTTGGCCTTCTGGGTCATGCAATAGTTACGGCGTAATATGAGAGATGAGTTACGCCGTAACTTCTTCAAAATAAGCATACTGTGATAAATCTTTAGTAACGTTTCCATTTCCGCGTCTTTTTAGCTCCAATGGTTGTAATTTACCTGAAAGTGTAAAACAATGGAAAGCAAGCGTAAATCCATATAAATGATATAAATAACGAGCATTAACGGGGGAAATTGACACTTAATATTCAGGACTATTTGATGTTATCATTGATTATGGAGGGCTATTTCTTTTCACCATTTTTCCTTACTTTTCTTTTTAATTCTTCAACCCCTTCTTTATCCTTTCTCACATTACTCCTTTTTTTCAATCATACCTAAGGATTTCTAATACTTACTATGGGTATTGTCCTTGGGTAGATCCCTCCGGCTCTGGTAGATCAAAAGATGGATTTTCCTATCCTTAGTCACCTTATAACTCCATGACTATCCTATGTTGCCATAAAACAATTTTTCTTGAAAATCTCTCAAAGTGTTTATGATTATGAAACATTTTTGTTAACACCTTAAGAGTTTTGTATTTTCAAAAATACTCCCCCTTCACATGTGCTTATATTGTTTTATCTTGAGTCTGCACATTGAGGGTAGAGTTTGCACTTTTGAATTGATCGACTTTAAATGAACTAGACCAATTCGAGACACGTTTACATCACTAGATAACTAGCTTGAAATTATTACCCGTCCTAGTCAAGTCCATAGAAAGTTTCTCGAAATGGTACATTTCCTACCCTTGATTTCTCGTCAATTCATTGGTTACGATTGAGTCGAGCTCTTTTGAGATTCAAACAACGATCATTAAACATTTTTGATCACATTTTAATCACGTCTTCTCCCCCTCAAAAATAGCATATTCGTGATATTTTTGATATCAACGGATTAAACAATATTTTTTAGAATCCTTTGGGGAGACAAACGGATTTGATTTTAGCATGAAATTGGAACATTTTGGTTTTATACTCCTCCTTTAAGAAAGCATAATCAATAAAGGGTTTGGAGGGAGTTATCTTGAGCACATAATATTTTGAAAGATTTTGAAAAAAACTTTTTTAACAATCTTGAAAAGGTGCTCAAGATGATGATGATTTCTCACCAGTTTTAAATGTAGTGCACTGAATCGTATACTGGATATTTTCTTTAGAAACACGAGTTTTGATTTGAAATAATTAAAAGTCATCATTTTTAGTCCGGGTTTCGTACTTAAGTATACGAAAGCCATAGTGAAAGAAATTTTGAGAAACGACATGTTTTAGAAAACATTTAAAGAACTCTCGCTCAAGCACCTGTACATGTCCGTATCATTGTTGAATGACATTTCTAGAAATGTACAGAATATCGATTATACGAGAGACATGTCGTGAGAAGAGTATTTTTTGGAATTTTGATTTTATATCGTTTTTGTGTTTTTTGAAAGTTTTATATTTTTATATTTTTCTTTTTTTGATGGTTTTTCAAATTTTGTATTTTGTTTTTCAAAAATATTTACAGCGAAGCTTTTTGGAAAATCATTTTCAAGAAGATTCGAGAAGACGTTCTAACTCCTCAGAGGTTAGGCTTCGCATTCCAATTCGTCGAACTAAATTGTCAAACATTTCTTTTGGAAGGGCTTTAGTAAATAGATTGGCGAGTTGGTAATCTGTCTTCACGAAAAATAATTCAACAGTACCTTCTTCTACGTGCTCTTTGATGAAATGGTATCGGACTCGGATATGCTTGGTCTTTGAGTGATGAACAGGATTGCACGAAATGGCTATGGCACTTTTCGAAACACAATACATGGGTATTTTATCGAAAGTAAAGCCATAATCTGTGAGTTGTGTTCTCATCCATAGAAGTTGAGCACAACACGCAGATAGAGACACATACTCGACTTCAGTGGTTAAAAGTGCAGTACAGTCTTGTTTCTTTGAAGACCAGCTTACTAGCTTTTCACCCAAAAATTGTGCTCCTCCTGATGTACTTTTTGCTGTAGCCTGATCAGCTGCGTGATCCGCATCTGAAAAGGCTATAAGATCAAATCCGGATTCCTTCGGATACCAAAGTCCCATGTGAATGGATGTCTTCATGTACCAAAAGATCCGTTTAACCTCTTTGAGGTGCAGTTCGGTAGGCTTTGCCTGAAACCGTGCTAATAAGCAAACATCAAAGTGAATGTGGGGTCGACTAGCAGTGAGGTACATGAGAGAACCAATCATGCTCCGATATTTCTTCGGATCAATAGGTTTCCCAAATAAATCGGCTCTAATTTTTGGTGAAGTTACCATTGGTGTACCGACCAAATCACAATTATCCATTCCATGTTTTTCAAAATCTCAGTTGTATATTTAGATTGATTAATGAAGATTCCACGAGGGGATTGATGTATTTGTAAACCTACAAAAAATTTTAGTTCCCCGATCATGGACATTTCAAAATTGCTTTTCATGAGATTTTCAAAATGTTTTGAAAGATTCGGATTAGTGGACCCAAAAATGATGTCGTCCACGTAGATCTAAACGATCTAAATGCCATTGTTGTATTTTCGAGTAAAAAGGTAGGATCAACAGTTCCTTTGGTGAAATTGTTTTTGATCAAGAAAGAAGATAGTTCATCTTACCACGCTATCGGAGCTTGTTTCAAACGATATATTGCCTTTTTGAGTTTGTAGACGTAGTTTGGATGTTCCATGTCAATGAAGCCTTCTGGCTGACTCACATACACCTCTTCTGTCAAAGTTCCATTCAAAAACGCAGTCTTGATGTCCATCTGATAAACCGTGATGTTTTTGTGAGCTGCATAGGCTAAGAAAATCCAGACTGCTTCAAGTCTGGAGACCAGGGCGAATGAATCTTCAAAATCTATTCCTTCATCTTGTATGTATCCTTTGGCCATAAGACGAGCTTTATTGCAAATTACAGTCATTTCTTCATCCTTTTTGTTCTTCCATAACCATTTGAGATTAATGACTCGAATGTCAATTGGTCTTAGAACCAGATCCCAAGAGTCATGTAGACGGTATTAGAGAAGTTCCTCCTGCATCGTTTCTGTCCAAGTATTTTCTGCCATTGCCTCCCGAATGTTCTTTGGTTCTTTATTTCTAATTAAGCAAAGGTAAATGCACAAGTCGCAGTCTGTGGCAAGTTGGCGTCTCGTCTGAATTGGCCTTGAAGTTTCACCAATAACTTGTTCAATTGGATGGTCTTTTGTCCACTTGAGATTAGAAGGATACCGTTGGTTTAACGTATGCGAGTTAGATGGTTTTTGTAAGCT
The DNA here is from genome assembly GCA_910596185.1 of Chrysanthemum makinoi. NCBI lineage: Eukaryota > Viridiplantae > Streptophyta > Magnoliopsida > Asterales > Asteraceae > Chrysanthemum > Chrysanthemum makinoi. The sequence goes on from OU343220.1 coordinate 209,467,697, forward strand.
TGAAGATGATTCAGCTGATTCCCTAGCAAACGGGTTTTCGAATACGTCTTCATTAAACATTGCATCGTTTTGGTTTTGTGTAGGTTCTTCTTGAAATGATATGTTTTGGTTTTGCTCATCAACTGTTGGTAGAATGATTTCAAGAATTTGAGTTGATGGAGTAAATGTAGATGATGTTGATGGAGTTGGAGCATTGGTTTCGACTATGGTAGATGCATCTTCTGTTGGTGATGGTGGTTGATGATTTTGAGCGGGTGCAGTGGAATGATGGTTTGATGCATTTGTAGAAGTTCCACCATAGTATTCATCGAACATTAACTCAAAGAAATTCTCCTTGGGAGGTAGAGGGTATTTATAGTATCTTACATAAACGCCACCTACGGGCTGTGGATCAGGCATACAGTGGGTAAATACCCATCCGTCCTCCACGGTATTACTTAACTAAATACTACCTAACGTTAAATGACTACGACTACGAGCTTTCTAACGATTACATATGCTTGAGGTGACCGACACTTTAATAACTGGATTTATTAAATCCTAACAATTGATAAGGATTTCAAATGTACCTTTTTGAGGGGTCGTTTAAGCCCTTATTTGATCACTTTTGTATCCGTTATTGCTTAATATCGTTCCTTTTCACTTTTTAGGTCTCTTGAAGGTAAACTGCTGTAATGGCACTTATTTGGACGAAAAGGTGCGGATATATGAAGAAAATGGCCAAAGTCAAGAATCGAGACACTCAAGCTGATAAATTACAAGGGGACGGCATCACTGCTTAATCTGCGACGCCGTCGGTGGAAGTTGTGACGGCTCAGAAGAGAAATTGCTAGTTTTTGGAGGACGGCGAGTAGGCCGTCGCAACTCAGACGGCCTAGATTCAATCCAGACGACGTTAGAAGCTAAAGAGGACGGCGTCACAAGCATAAGGTGACGCCGTCGCAAGATTAACTTGGCCAAGACGAAACCCTAATGATGGCGACACGACGGCGTCACAAATCATAAGGTGACGCCGTCGCACATGTAATCTTATATATAGAATCCGAATTTTTCAGTTTTAGAGAGTAGTCTTTTGGGTAAACTTTTGGAGTAAAACCTAAACCGAACCAAGGTCGTATTTTAGGGTTTTAAACCCTATCTTACACCAAGATAAGTTGTTTACTTCATTAATTTAATTATGTCTTCAATTATTTGTGTGTATGCTTGCATGTTCTCCATGTCCGGCTAATTTACTTGTGTGTTTGCTTAGGGAATATGAAACTTAATTATTGAATATTGATTGGTTGTTTCTTATCTTAGTTGATTAATGATCTAGTAATGAGATAGGTCATTCGTTGTGTACTTAATGCTTGATTAATCTTTGTGAACCTTAGGTTATAGCACTATGAGTTGTTGTAAGCTAAACTATCCAAAGAGGCCTTAGAGTTAGAGTTTATCATCCCTAGTGGGTTTTGTAGACGAGACCCTTTGGTAACTTCAAAGAGTAGGGAGAAACGCATACCCTACAACTTTAGACACACAACGCAACTAGGAATAAGGACGTGACAATTCAACCACCAATAAGAGATAATTAAGGAGTAGTAAAACCTAAGTAAACACATCTTTAAACTATCATACGAGCACACAATAATTAGACATAGACTACCACCACCTTAGTTTAGATAATTAGATAATAGTAGAGTAATCGGTAGAAATACCAACCCCCCAAATCCAAACCCCGAGATTCGTACTTTTCCTTTTCTAAAAAACATAAAAAGATAAAAAATAATCTTCCTCAACCCCAACCTTAGCGTAGTAACTTCTCACTAGCATTCCTATTCCCCTAGAGAACGATATCAATTCCCGTGGCTTACCCTAATACTACTCTACAACGATTAGGTTCACTGCCTAGGGTGTTGAAAAACTTGCTTGACGAAAAGGAAGTTCCTTTGACCCCGAACGCGCTGTGTAAGCGTATCAAGTTTTTGGCGCCGCTGCTGGGGAATAGAATAGCTAGTTAGTAGTCCACCTCGTTTAGGTTTCTTTGCATGATTCCTATCAAGTAAACTTTTTCTCATTTTTAGCTTCCTTTTAGTCTATCCCCCTTCTTCGTGACCTTTGTTCGTAACCTCATCACTTTTCATCATGGAAGGTGAAAACCCCCCTCAAATCATTGTCCCGCCAAGAGACCGTACTCTTGGTGAATACTCGAGACCTAGCCACCTAGGCTATAGGAACACCATTGAGCTTCCCGACCAAGCCCAAATTACGGCCTTGCGATCCGACTCCATCCGGTTGGTGCAAAATGGATGTGCATTCCATGGACTTCGCTCTGAAGATCCTAATCAGCATCTTAAGGACTTCCTTAAAATTGTCGATTCTATTGACCTTGATGCTACTACTCGAGAGACCACGCGTCTGCGTCTCTTCCAATTTTCTCTACGGGACCAAGCTAGTAATTGGCTTGAGCGACTTCCCGCCGGCTCCATCTCAAGTTGGGATGATCTCACCACTCGTTTCCTTGCTAAATTTTTCCCACCGAGGAGAACCACAAAACTTAGGAATGACATCTTGATGTTCCAACAACGTCAAGGTGAATCTCTCTACGAAGCATGGACTCGATTCAAGGACTTAATCCATAAAGTCCCTCATCACGGCATTGATCTTTGGCTCCAAGTCCAAATCTTTTATGATCATGTCGACTTCCCCGCCAAGCGATCCATTGACCAATGATTGCTTCCGAACCGTCAAGTTTTATCACACAAGCTAACCACTTGTGAATGGTCAACCGTAAAAAACTTCAAATAGCTCAGAAACAATGCAATGAAGATCTAGAGGAGCATAGTGTTTCCCCAGGTCGTTAAGTCCCAACGAGCTGTGCGACTGAATAACCAAACGTATAGTGATCGGGTGAATTTGAACGGGAAAAGGGGGGTAATGATGATACTAGATGACAAAGGAAAAATGAAAGAAAATTAAAAAACTAATTTATATTAAATAAACGCTATCACTATTTTTAAAATGATGTTTTTGATTTTTCTTTTATAAATTTAAATTAAAAACTACGTAACGTACAAAAGAAAATGTGAAATTGAAACAGTATTTATCCTAAAAATATAAAAATGAAATTTGTACAAACCTAATGATAAGAGAAAATTTTGAGAAAAAGAAAATTATTTTTATGACTATTTATTTAATTATTATTAATTAAAAACTATTTTTGCCTATTTAATAATACCCTAAAATATAAGAAAATATGAAATAAAGCTAGAAAAGTGAAATTCTGGCTTAGAAAAATATAAAATATTATAAAAGTTATTTTAAAACTGAAAATATATTTTTTAGACTTTTTTAAATAATTATTATTAATTAAAAACTAATTTAAACTAATTAAAATTAAGAAAAATAACAAATGAACAGTAAAAATTATGAGACTTTACAGGAAAATCTAAAATATTATTCTAAGCCTGGGAAAAATATAAAAAGTTAAATAAGCCCACTAATAAGCTGAATTGGGCAAATAAGCAGTTTGCTAATAAGCTAAAAATAAGCTAAAAAGCTCTAAAAATTACCAAAGGCTACTACAGCCTAAATCTAACCTAAAATGAGCTAATGCAACTAATTGGGAAGTAAAAAGCACAAGCTACAGAAAAAAAACTCGCGACCAGATTTTAATAACTATATGCCAAACGGCCTCTAAGGCCCTACTTTAAGCACTATATTAAGCTATCTAGAAAAATCACAAAAATAAACTAAAAATACCTAGCTGTAGATCACCAACCCAAGATCTTGTATCCCAAATTTCAGCTCAAATGGACTTATAATGAATCTGTGAAAATTCCACGAAGTTTGGCAAAAATCACTTTGCAAAAACAATAACCAAACACCTCTTAGCAGGTTTTAAGCACAAATAAGCTATAGAAACAGTTGGAATGAATGAATAAGCTAACTGTGGAGACAAATAAGCTAAACCAAGTTCACCTTAATCTAAATAAGCTAAAATTACCTAACTATGGGGAAAACAGTTGGCACATAAGCTATACTAAGAGAAAGTCCTAAGCTAAAATTAAGGGAAATAAGCACTAAGCAGGTAAGAAATAAGCGCCTAATAAACAATATTATTAACTAACCTAATCTAAATACATGACAAGAACTTAATCAGACCAAAACTAAGCTGGAACAGGAACCTGATAAGCACTTCAAGAATCAAAACAAGATGCTGAAGGGGGTTGCAGCAGAACAGGCCAATGGGTCCACTTTAGAGCTTATTATGGATAAGCTAGAGTGTGAGATGGCTTCTGAGCTTATGGGCACTTGAGGTCCACCCAGCTGGCTTCCTTTTGCCCCACTATCTGGTGTATGAAGATCTTAACACAACTTATAAATAAGCTGTGTAAGATGGTGGTGTGGTCTGGGCACTGCTGTTGTGGGTTGCAGGGTAAAACATGAACGGATGACCAACTTTGGAGCAACTGCAGCCTACTCGAAAGATTTTTTGTATTTTTTTCCTTTTGGACAAAGCTAAACCAACTATTGAAAATTCATTTTTTTATTTTTAATAATTTTTAAAACAACTACAAATTGATTTAAAGTACTAATGAATTTTGAGAAAATAACTTGGACACGAAATTTTACTTGAAAACTGAATTTGTAAAACATGAAGAAACTAAATGTTATGACTAGAAAACTTGAAATGAAGGTTACTAATGCTCTAAACTTAACTAACTAACAATCTGAAATGAGAAAATTTTGCCAAAACTGCTTTGACCTGCGAATTCAACTAGTTTTGACTTTTGTTGACCTTACCTTACTTTTTGCATAAACTGTGAATTAAAACAATTGAAAGCAGTATCACACTCACATAAGCTTCAATAAGCTTATGTGAGTTTAGAGGAGCTTTAACTTGAGCTTATGAACAGTAACAACAACAACAAAAACTGAAATTTTGAATTGAGACAATGAAAACTGATTTATAAAAACTGAGATTACAAAAGATTAATTTGAAATTACACTATAGAAATCAGTAAATGACAATGAAATTAAGCTGGTAACAACTTTCTAAATACATGAAAATTGGACCAAAACTGGAAAACTAAATTAAAACTAAAAACTAACTAAAAACTAACTTATCAATGGCTATCCTAAGCTATATATGCTACTACTTCCAGTCTCTCTCTTCTTCCTTTTTATCAACAAGATTGCTCCCACGTGTCTTCTGAGCATTTCCCACTTCTATTCAGAGCCATTGGATTAGTGGACTAGATATTAGCCGTTGATGGCTTTTTGGCGGGAAAACGAAATAGCAACTGGGGGTGTGTTGAGTGAAAGGAAGGAGAAGCATTAAATGCTCCTTGTTGGTTTGTGGAGGTGGAGTGATAAGGGTGAGGGTTGGATAGCTGGAGGTAAGGTTGGAGAGTGGTCTTGCAGACCAGTTGTTGAAGAAGATGGAAAAACAAGGGCGGTTTTATTTTAAACCGTGGGTTAGTTTTGGGCCAATGGGTATTGGGTTTGGGTTATGTTTGGATCCGGTTTGGATTTGGTATTAAAGTAACACAAGGACCAAAGGTGTCTATTCTGAAAATCCAGGGACCACTCATGTATTTCTGAAAATGTCTTCCAAGGACCAATCTTGTCATCTTTGAAAATTCCAAGGACCATATTTGTAATTCACCAATTCTTGAGGGACCAAAAATGTAATTTTGCAAAGATTATTATAAGGACCATAAATGACAAACTTTATTAACCAAGGGCCATAAATAATATTTTCCATTTTTGAAAATCCCGGGGACTTGTTTTGCCATTTTTGAAAGTTGGGGGACTGAAACTGCCAATTATGCAAACTTTGTTCGTTTTTTCATTTGTTTTCAATAATTTTGCATCTGAAACATATAAAACGCAATTTTGGGATATTTTCAGTATTTTGATGCATTTCTTAGTGTTTTTAAATGTTTTGCAGTTCAGATTTGACCAAAAATGATGAGTATTTACACACTCATCAATCCCCCACACTAAACTATTGCTAGTCCCTAGCAATCTTTTGAGAAAAACTTAATGGATTTGAATCTCTTTACCAAAAGCCATTACTTCTGGAGTAGCCAAATGTTTCAGTTCAAGTAAGAACCTTGGTACACTGATAACCAAATGATTTTGAGCAAACCACCAGCTTCCAACGGATTTGATTTGTCTTTACCAGAAGCCGTTTGCTTCTGGACTAGCCAACTCTTAGATAAAATATCTTTGGTGAGTCGATTACCAATTATGGTTTTCCAACTGCCTTTACCACAAGCCATAAACTTGCGGGCTAGCCAACTCTTCACTAATTAAAGATATGGTGAGTCGAATACCATACAATTTTGGGCAAATTGCAAGCCGTCAACGGATTTGAGATATCTTTACCAAGAGCCGTTTGCTCCTGGATTAGCCAATCCTTTTGTTTGTTAGACATGGCGGACTGATAACCGTAAGCTGAGTAAGTGCAAAACACTTACTCCCAAAAAAAAAAAAATTTTTGGCCAAAAATGGGGGAATTGGGTGGTATAATTACATGATAAAATTCGTGAGAATTCCCCCCACACTAGAAATGAATATTGCCCTCAATATTCAAAGTACCGGCGGTTATGCCGAAACATAGAACGTAAAAGGGAAATATTACGGCCATTATTTGATTTTTTTTTTTTTTTTTTTGAAAACTTATATACAACAGCGGGGGGCAACTCCCCCACACTAGGGTGGTACACACGGGTGAAAACCCATGTTTAACTACTGTTTTTGATTACCGAGTCGGTAGCTTGACTCGATCCCCGCATTCATTGGTTCATGGGGAAGTAAGTGGAAGAGACAATCTCCATCGAACTTTCATTCAAGATGTTTGTATAAACATTGTAGTACGTGAAAGTTCCACACCGATGAGATATACATAGACAGACCCGTTTCACAAATGGTACATGGAAATGCCGGGGTCAAAGATGGTATCTTCACTCCCGAATGAGTGAAGAAGAGAAGAAGTCACGGGATAGGTGAAGAAAAGAAAGAAAGTCATGATGAAAATCATGACTAACTCATCTTCATCCATAGGAGAATCCATAATTTCAGTATTATGAATCTCATCATTTAAGCTCACGTGATCAAGACAAATCCCGGGTGTGTCATGATCAAAGTGGAAGTTATCATACTCCGGCGGAGATATGATATGAGTGAGTTCACCGGCGAACTCCTCGTGAAGAGAATCAATCACAAGATGTAAATCTGTGAATTCTTGTTCCACTGTAGACTCATCACTATCCTCAATCTGAGTATCAAAGAGTGGATTCTCAGAAATTAAAGTGAATTCAGAGTCGAATTCAAATAGAGGATTAGTGAGAGTTGTTTTGAATGCTTCAGGAACAAAGTGATCAACATTCTCTATTGGATTGTTGGGATAAGAAGCGGGTGAACGATCATTATAAGGGAGACTTTCAATCTCTCCCAGATCGGCTTCGAAATCAAAGAGACCATCATCACTTCCCGATGAAAGTGGATTGATGTGAGTGAGTTCATCGGTGAACTCCTCAAGAAGATTATCAGCATCAGATTGTGGAAGTGATGCCTCAACATACTCGATGTCTCCATATGATGCACAATCTTCGCTACAATTGGAGAAAGTCTCAAAATGATCTTTTGAACACTCAAGAGGGGGAAGAGAATCACACATATGATCAGAAGTTCCCTGTGACTCTCTCGGGATTGGGACAAGGTTCTCAACACTAGACTTTATGAATTCGTCCGATTCCTTTTCAGGAATAGTGTCAAGATGCTCATCCCCCATGTTCAGAGAGTGAGTGGGAATATCGGGTGTGATAACAACAGACTGAGGGAGTTGAGAAGTATTATCTTTAAAAGGATAAAAACTCTCCTCGTCATCATCATATAGAGCTGCCTTAAGAAATTGGGAACGCCTTAGAGCTGCATGCTCTAGGACTAATAATTCTTCCCTAGATTTGCGAGCCTCTCGTTCTTCGGCTAGCAATTCTCCTATGGTTTTCTCACCACTCACTTGATTCTTAAAGTTTTGAATCATATCATCAAGTGTTTTCATTGCGGTTTCAAAATCTTGGGAAATTTCTTTAGGCAACGGCTCAGGTGGAGTTTGAACCATATGGTGCTGTGGAGGTTGGAAATTGTCAAAACCGGAAGTATAGTAATTTTGATTCCACGGTTGACATTGAAAATTATCGTGAGGACCTCCACAATTCTCACAATAGTAAAACTGTTGAGCCTGGATTGGCGAATTATATGGATATTGGTCATAACCAAAGTTCCGAGCATCACTGGAAAACTGTTCATAGACAAACGTGTTTTCGGATTGACACTCAAATCCTTGGTGAGGACCTCCACAAAATTCACAGCAGTTATGTTGATTATATGAAGATAAGTCGGGCTGTGGTGGGTAGTTGGAAAAATTTGAGGGGTCGTTAAATGAGTTCGGATTAGGATCATAATCAAATGAATTCCTCGAACCACAAAACAAACAACTCCCGTTTCGAATATCATTACCACACTGTACACACGTACACCAGCGACATGGTGAACCAAAAAGAGGCTCACCACAACCGACACAAGGAATAAACGATTCCATTTGAGAGTTATGAGAAGGAATCGGTTCATTCAAAGAATCAACAAAACCAATATGGTGATCTGAATGACTATCAAATCTCGAAGAACATTTTGAAAAATCCGGAGGTGGGACAAGTGGTGTGCTCTGAGAGCTAGCAATTTCCACCACTTCCGTTATGGTCTCCGGTTCTGGTTCTTGAGAAACGTGAAGTTTAGGCAAGTCATTCTTGCTAGTCACCGGTCTAAATTCTGCATGATTGCTTTTAACCGTAAATCGTGAAAGTTTAGGATCAATTTTAGACGGCTTAGGAGCAATTGAGGGGTTAGATCTTTGGATAACCGTAGGTTGGACGTATTTAGCACTTCCATTATCAGAGGGAAGTACCTGGTCCTTTGTCACCCCGGTTTCTCGTTCCATTTCCCTACGCAGAATTAATGGATCATCACGAACAACACGAATTCTTGACATTTGTGATAAAGTATGAAGTTTTTCAAATTCGTTCCAGAATTCGTCGTAGTCGAGAGATTCCATGAGAATAGAAGAAGTTAGAATCAAATGGATAGATGGTAAAGGGATAAAGAATCAAAAAGGGTAAGAGGGTAAAGAGGAATATTTTTGGTATTTTTGAAAAACATTTTGTAAAAATAAGAAAGAAAATCTTTTTGGGTTTTTGTGTTTGTTGAAAACTGATTTTAAAATGTTTTCGGGAACCGTTTTGTTTTTATATAATAATAATAAGAAAATATGAACAAGGATGGAAAATATACAATGGATGTATATTCAACAATCAATGATCTGCTAAACGTAAGATTATTAGCACAGCTCCCCGGCAGCGGCGCCAAAATTTGATTGCTTCCGAACCGTCAAGTTTTATCACACAAGCTAACCACTTGTGAATGGTCAACCGTAAAAAACTTCAAATAGCTCAGAAACAATGCAATGAAGATCTAGAGGAGCATAGTGTTTCCCCAGGTCGTTAAGTCCCAACGAGCTGTGCGACTGAATAACCAAACGTATAGTGATCGGGTGAATTTGAACGGGAAAAGGGGGGTAATGATGATACTAGATGACAAAGGAAAAATGAAAGAAAATTAAAAAAATAATTTATATTAAATAAACGCTATCACTATTTTTAAAATGATGTTTTTGATTTTTCTTTTATAAATTTAAATTAAAAACTACGTAACGTACAAAAGAAAATGTGAAATTGAAACAGTATTAATCCTAAAAATATAAAAATGAAATTTTTACAAACCTAATGATAAGAGAAAATTTTGAGAAAAAGAAAATTATTTTTATGACTATTTATTTAATTATTATTAATTAAAAACTATTTTTACCTATTTAATAATACCCTAAAATATAAGAAAATATGAAATAAAGCTAGAAAAGTGAAATTATGGCTTAGAAAAATCTAAAATATTATAAAAGTTATTTTAAAACTGAAAATATATTTTTTAGACTTTTTTAAATAATTATTATTAATTAAAAACTAATTTAAACTAATTAAAATTAAGAAAAATAACAAATGAACAGTAAAAATTATGAGACTTTACAGGAAAATCTAAAATATTATTCTAAGCCTGGGAAAAATATAAAAAGTTAAATAAGCCCACTAATAAGCTGAATTGGGCAAATAAGCAGTTTGCTAATAAGCTAAAAATAAGCTAAAAAGCTCTAAAAATTACCAAAGGCTACTACAGCCTAAATCTAACCTAAAATGAGCTAATGCAACTAATTGGGAAGTAAAAAGCACAAGCTACAGAAAAAAAATTCGCGACCAGATTTTAATAACTATATGCCAAACGGCCTCTAAGGCCCTACTTTAATCACTATATTAAGCTATCTAGAAAAATCACAAAAATAAACTAAAAATACCTAGCTGTAGATCACCAACCCAAGATCTTGTATCCCAAATTTCAGCTCAAATGAACTTATAATGAATCTGTGAAAATTCCACGAAGTTTGGCAAAAATCACTTTGCAAAAACAATAACCAAACACCTCTTAGCAGATTTTAAGCACAAATAAGCTATAGAAACAGTTGGAATGAATGAATAAGCTAACTGTGGAGACAAATAAGCTAAACCAAGTTCACATTAATCTAAATAAGCTAAAATTACCTAACTATGGGGAAAACAGTTGGCACATAAGCTATACTAAGAGAAAGTCCTAAGCTAAAATTAAGGGAAATAAGCACTAAGCAGGTAAGAAATAAGCGCCTAATAAACAATATTATTAACTAACCTAATCTAAATACATGACAAGAACTTAATCAGACCAAAACTAAGCTGGAACAGGAACCTGATAAGCACTTCAAGAATCAAAACAAGCTGCTGAAGGGGGTTGCAGCAGAACAGGCCAATGGGTCCACTTTAGAGCTTACTATGGATAAGCTAGAGTGTGAGATGGCTTCTGAGCTTATGGGCACTTGAGGTCCACCCAGATGGCTTCCTTTTGCCCCACTATCTGGTGTATGAAGATCTTAACACAGCTTATAAATAAGCTGTGTAAGATGGTGGTGTGGCATGGGCACTGCTGTTGTGGGTTGCAGGGTAAAACATGAACGGATGACCAACTTTGGAGCAACTGCAGCCTACTCGAAAGATTTTTTGTATTTTTTTCCTTTTGGACAAAGCTAAACCAACTATTGAAAATGCATTTTTTTATTTTTAATAATTTTTAAAACAACTACAAATTGATTTAAAGTACTAATGAATTTTGAGAAAATAACTTGGACACGAAATTTTACTTGAAAACTGAATTTGTAAAACATGAAGAAACTAAATGTTATGACTAGAAGACTTGAAATGAAGGTTACTAAGGCTCTAAAATCAACAACAGATACCACAACACTCACATTCAGCTGGGCAAATGAACTAAAATCCAAGAATCAAGTATAAACCAAACACCCCTTTTAGTAAAATAAGTGAAATCTAAACTTAACAATTTAATGAGACTTGAAAAAAAACTGAATGTTTATGAACCCATTTGCTCTAAACTTAACTAACTAACAATCTGAAATGAAAAAATTTTGCCAAAACTGCTTTGACCTGCGAATTCAACTAGTTTTGACTTTTGTTGACCTTACCTTACTTTTTGCATAAACTGTGAATTAAAACAATTGAAAGCAGTATCACACTCACATAAGATTCAATAAGCTTATGTGAGTTTAGAGGAGCTTTAACTTGAGCTTATGAACAGTAACAACAACAACAAAAACTGAAATTTTGAATTGAGACAATGAAAACTGATTTATAAAAACTGAGATTACAAAAGATTAATTTGAAATTACACTATAGAAAACAGTAAATGACAATGAAATTAAGCTGGTAACAACTTTCTAAATACATGAAAATTGGACCAAAACTGGAAAACTAAATTAAAACTAAAAACTAACTAAAGACTAACTTATCAATGGCTATCCTAAGCTATTTATGCTACTGCTTCCAGTCTCTCTCTTCCTCCTTTTTATCAACAAGATTGCTCCCACGTGTCTTCTGAGCATTTCCCACTTCTATTCAGAGCCATTGGATTAGTGGACTAGATATTAGCCGTTGATGGCTTTTTGGCGGGAAAACGAAATAGCAACTGGGGGTGGGTTGAGTGAAAGGAAGGAGAAGCATTAAATGCTCCTTGTTGGTTTGTGGAGGTGGAGTGATAAGGGTGAGGGTTGGATAGCTGGAGGTAAGGTTGGAGAGTGGTTTTGCAGACCAGTTGTTGAAGAAGATGGAAAAACAAGGGCGGTTTTATTTTAAACCGTGGGTTAGTTTTGGGCCAATGGGTATTGGGTTTGGGTTATGTTTGGATCCGGTTAAGATTTGGTATTTAAGTAACACAAGGACCAAAGGTGTCTATTCTGAAAATCCAGGGACCACTCATGTATTTCTGAAAATGTCTTCCAAGGACCAATCTTGTCATCTTTGAAAATTCCAAGGACCATATTTGTAATTCACCAATTCTTGAGGGACCAAAAATGTAATTTTGAAAAGATTATTATAAGGACCATAAATGACAAACTTTATTAACCAAGGGCCATAAATAATATTTTCCATTTTTTTTGAAATTCCCGGGACTTGTTTTGCCATTTTTGAAAGTTGGGGGACTGAAACTGCCAATTATGCAAACTTTGTTCGTTTTTTCATTTGTTTTCAATAATTTTGCATATGAAACATATAAAACGCAATTTTGGGATATTTTCAGTATTTTGATGCATTTCTTAGTGTTTTTAAATGTTTTGCAGTTCAGATTTGACAAAAAATGATGAGTATTTACATACTCATCAACCAAGCGGCCGGTGGAAAACTTAGTGATCTCACCTCGGAAGAATCATGGGGTATAATAGAGGACCTTGCTCTCTATGACAACGAAAGTTGGAATGACCCCCGTGAGTTGCCCAAAACCGTTAAGGCAATCTCCTTGCCTCCAATTGACTCACAACCTTCCGACCGTAGGATGCTTGAACTTGAAGATCAAGTAAAATTCCTTATGAGCTCTTACGAAAATCCTAAGTCTTCACGCCATGTGAACAAAGTTTCCTCATCGTGTGAGCCGTGTAATGATCCTCATAACACGCGCACTTACACCCGATCCCCCGAACATGCTTCTGTTGACTACGCATCCTCGCGTGTTAATGGAACGGGAGGAAGATTCCCTGCAACACACGGACCTAGGACTTTTAATGACACCCGAGAAGCATGGAAGGACAAGCCCGACTTCTATTGGGGAAAAACCAAAGAATTCACTTCTAATGATTTCTCATTACCCCTATCTCATGGCCCTAGCCAAAACATTGAAGGAATGTTGCAACAACTTGTCGCATCCCAAGAAGCCCAAATAGCTAAGCTCTCGGACCGTTTCAACCAACAACAAGACGATATGGATAGGAAGATAGATAACCTTTTGAAAGCCATAACCAATAGTGATAGGAAGGTTAGTGCTATCTCAACTCCCGAGCCTCCCGGTGTAGAGATTAAGGACCCAAGTAAGCTAGCTAAGCACGTTCAATTCGTCAATACCATCGCCTTAGTGAAACCTAATGACGAAGAGGACCGTACACTTGAGAATAATGAAACAACCAAGGAAGTAGATGAAGTAGACAAGGACTATTTCAATTAGTTTCCTACGGAAGAAGAATTATCTCGCCACCCTCACTTAGTACGTGACCTCCGTCACATGTATGTTAGGAAAAGCCCTAGAATCAAGTTTGGGAACCCTTGGAATCTTAACATACCATGTTGCATAGGACACCTTTTTGTGGCAAAGGCCTACATTGATCGCAAGTCTCCAATCAACATAATGACTAGCACTTACTACAATTGGGTGATGAAGAAGCCTATCCCAACTAGGCAAGATCCAGAAAACCCTAAGGTTGGTTGCAATTTTCTTGGTAGAATCAAGGGATTGCCCGTTTATGTAGGTAGTTTCACGTTTCCTACGGACTTCATAATTGTGGATGATATTAGCACGGCCATAGACCCTAGCTTGTCCCACGTTATTCTAGGAAAACCCTTCATAGAAAGCACCGGGATGACCTATGATCCCTCGTTAGGAGTAGTGCGATTCAAGGATGAGACCGATGACATAGCTTACCAAATGCCGTTTAAGATTGAGAAGTTTTCATCACTCTCTAATGATGAAAAGGAACTTAAACTGTCAGTCTATTATAGGAATGATGAGGATAAGGAAAAGGGAGTAGATTATGTTATGGCTAAGATTTTCGGATTCTATAAGGATTGTTTGAACTTAGGACCGAAATATAGGACAGAGTGGGGAGAAGACGAACTTTTAGAGAAGTGCATCATGGGGCATCTCTACAACATGGAACCACCCATTGGAAACCATCATGATGAAGAAGGTGGCGGTAATGAAGTAACGTAGGACACGACTACGAGTCTAGCTACAAGACTCTTAAATAAAGAAAAGCGCTTCGTGGGAGGCAACCCATGCTTAATTGTTTGCTTGTTAGTGTCATATATCTTTTATTGATTGTTTATTCTCATGTTTAAATTTGTAAAAATGCTTTATTTTGTTTTAACCTCGTCTTAATTGCATATAAAGGTATTTTACATAAAGGATAAGTGTAGGGAGGATTACACACGTTTTCATAAGAAACGTGAACATGAGAATAACAATTGATTAAAAGATATATTTGCGTGTTTGTTCGAGTCAAATGCTTGTATCGAGTCATAATGGATGTTTTGAAGGAAATTTTTCCAGATTCTAAAGATATAAATTTTCCGAATTTTTTAGAAAATCGCAGACCATTTTTGTCAGGATAACTGACGGCGTCAGATTTCAACCTGACGGCGTCAGGAAGGAATAAAAACATCAGATCACTTTTTCTCGTTTTCCGAGCTACTTAAAATTTTTGGAAATTTCCAGGTCTTAATTTTCTTAGAAATTCTGTAAACATCCATTCCACAAGCATTATATCCTAGTTTAAATCAAGTCTTATATATTATTACCGCCGATTTTACACGAAGGTTTCGTTTGTTTTCTTCAAGTGTGCAGGTTTTGTTTATCAAGAAGAAGATACATAAAGTTGGAGGAGTTTTTCACGCATACATTCTTCTTGGAAAGGATTTAACCACTACTTCACACACGGATCCTACCGAGCTAATCAGGGGAGTACTAGTTTCTTTCGTTTTTAATTACCTTCTTTTATCATAACTTTGATACTTTCGGGGAACATTGGGGACAATGTTCAGTTTAAGTGTAGGGAGAGAAAATAAAACGGGAACTTTGAAACTATGCTTATCCTTGATTATTTGCTTTGTCCAATTGCACTTTGTAATAAACCATGAGAAAATGTCGGTTAGGGTAATTTTGGCACCAAATTTAAAATTTTTCATAATATATAGGAGTGGGCCATTAGTCTTAACAAAAGCGTCTCACGGATAGGAAGTTATATGACTAGCACAAAACCCTTTACCACTTAAATTCCACCAAAAATGTGAGGATCGCCCTTAGATTAGTAGGAATTGAAGCATTCATCTTCAATGCTTAGAGTGTGAACCGATAGTATATTAGATTCTAGAACTTGTTTTGTGATGCATTTCGAGATCGCTAGTAAGACTACACTTGTGTAGTTAGGAATAACTAAATGATAAGAGGCATTAGGATAACCCTTGTTTGATACCGTAATATAATTACTTCTTCCACATTGGTTGAGTAATTCCCCACACCTTTGCGTTGTACTCATCTTTAGTACACGATACCCCTAGTTAAACCCTCGAGCCTATCCTTTTCGCGGTTCTCATGATGTTTCGGTTTTCCGGAATATCAATGAAGAACATTGTCTACACCCCACCCCCAAATATACACCCAAATCACCTTAGCCTACCCTATATGCACTCACTTTTAGTGCATTATTGTTATCACCCTAAACCCTTAGTTCAATTATCTAGTTGCTTGCATGAGTTGCTAAGTCGAGTCATATCCTTTTTATACAGTTTTGGGACGATTGGGATTAATGGGAAAAGTTAAAGTTTTAAATGACTAAAAGGGAACGCCAATTCCCTTATTTGCGTAATAACGTACTCCAAGTGTTTTGATCTTTTCAATTCGGGTCATATTAGTGTTAGAGTAATAAAAACTCAAGTGTAGGGATGTGCTATAAACCCCTATCATTTTGATGTTATCGTAGAGGATGGTAGAGTAAAAGTGTATTGAATAAAAAAAAATACGGGCTACCATCCTACATCTATCTTTAAATTTATGTTTGTTTATTTCAGTTATCTAGAGTTTAGAGTGTCGAGTCTTGGCTTAGCAACACCATTCTTCGTATGCATGTAACATTGAGATTTTTGACTTGCCACCACTAAAAAGCCTATCCCACCAAACCCTTTGTTTCCCTACCGTAAGCCTAACGTTACAACCCTTTAAAGACCTCTTTGATAGTCTTTCCTAGGTGCTTACGCCAAGCGACGGAGGTTTGATCTATTCTCAAGCGTATGGTAATCTATGTACTAGGACCAGTTAATGAGTGTTTATCTTCCATTTCCAATTTGATATATTTCATATACACCGAGAGATGTGAGTATCCAAACACCCCATGTGAGGTGCTAGTATGTAATTTCCGTGCTTGTTATGACTTTTTTGGGGCTTATATGTGTTGTGGACTGTTTTAAACCAATGCTTCATGACCCCTAACTTATAAATTAATTGGCTAAAAGCACATTTGCTTGAGGACAAGCAAATACCAAGTGTA
Source organism: Chrysanthemum makinoi (assembly GCA_910596185.1). Lineage (NCBI taxonomy): Eukaryota > Viridiplantae > Streptophyta > Magnoliopsida > Asterales > Asteraceae > Chrysanthemum > Chrysanthemum makinoi. The sequence continues at coordinate 209,484,480 of OU343220.1, forward strand.
GGGATATTTGATAAGGATTTAAAATGTACCTTTTTGAGGGGTCGTTTAAGCCCTTATTTGATCACTTTTGTATCCGTTATTGCTTAATATCGTTCCTTTTCACTTTTTAGGTCTCTTGAAGGCAAACTGCTGTAATGGCACTTATTTGGACGAAAAGGCGCGGATATATGAAGAAAATGGCCAAAGTCAAGAATCGAGACACTCAAGCTGATAAATAACAAGGGGACGGCGTCCTGTAATCTGCGACGCGTCGGAGGAAGTTGTGACGGCTCAGAAGAGAAATTGCTAGTTTTTGGAGGACGGCGTCGGGCTTTAAAAGAGTAGGCCGTCGCAACTCAGACGGCCTAGATTCAATCCAGACGACGTCAGAAGCTAAAGAGGACGGCGTCACAAGCATAAGGTGACGCCGTCGCAAGATTAACTTGGCCAAGACGAAACCCTAATGACGGCGACACGACGGCGTCACAAATCATAAGGTGACGCCGTCGCACATGTAATCTTATATATAGAATCCGAATTTTTCAGTTTTAGAGAGTAGTCTTTTGGGTAAACTTTTGGAGTAAAACCTAAACCAAACCAAGGTCGTATTTTAGGGTTTTAAACCCTATCTTACACCAAGATAAGTTGTTTACTTCATTAATTTAATTATGTCTTCTATTATTTATGTGTATGCTTGCATGTTCTCCATGTTCGGCTAATTTACTTGTGTGTTTGCTTAGGGAATATGAAACTTAATTATTGAATATTGATTGGTTGTTTCTTATCTTAGTTGATTAATGATCTAGTAATGCGATAGGTCATTCGTTGTGTACTTAATGCTTGATTAATCTTTGTGAACCTTAGGTTATAGCACTATGAGTTGTTGTAAGCTAAACTATACAAAGAGGCCTTAGAGTTAGAGTTTATCATCCCTAGTGGGTTTTGTAGACGAGACCCTTTGGTAACTTCAAAGAGTAGGGAGAAACGCATACCCTACAACTTTAGACACACAACGCAACTAGGAATAAGGACGTGACAATTCAACCACCAATAAGAGATAATTAAGGAGTAGTAAAACCTAAGTAAACACATCATTAAACTATCATACGAGCACACAATAATTAGACATAGACTACCACCACCTTAGTTTAGATAATTAGATAATAGTAGAGTAATCGGTAGAAATACCAACCCCCCCCCAAATCCAAACCCCGAGATTCATACTTTTCCTTTTCTAAAAAACATAAAAAGATAAAAAATAATCTTCCTCAACCCCAACCTTAGCGTAGTAACTTCTCACTAGCATTCCTATTCCCCTAGAGAACGATATCAATTCCCGTGGCTTACCCTAATACTACACTACAACGATTAGGTTCACTGCCTAGGGTGTTGAAAAACTTGCTCGACGAAAAGGAAGTTCCTTTGACCCCGAACGCGTTGTGTAAGCGTATCAACAATCTCCCCCTAAGGGAGGTCACCTCAAATTACATTGAATATAAAACAGATATTACATTAAGATTGTTCTTGGATTCTTGTTAATGTTCCTTGCTTTGTAGCCCGTAGTCTTTGATTCTTCATTTTTGCATGTTTGGTTAATCCAAGTGGAGGTCTTTAACAGATCCACGTGATAATGAGTTTTGAGCCAGCTTTGAGATCATCCGCCACAATATATCTCTGACTCATCCTTTGTTGTGTTTCCTTTATGTGAAGTTGTGACTTTAGGACCGACATGCTCACATTTTGGATCATGATATCTTCTTATCAGAGTAGCGGAAGCTTTTGTTGATTCAGAATATTTCCAGCAGCGTAGCAGAAGCATGGTTTGAAAATATCAGAGCCTGTTGATGAAGATATGCACTTATCATGATTTCTTTAATTGTGAACGTGATTGTGTGAGCATGCGGCTATGGATTGACTCCTCAATTCTGATCAGCTGCAATCGTCGAGGTGTACCTGCATAAAACAGTTAGCAATAAAGTGCACGAAAGTGTCTTTGATCACTTTCATTGAATTGAGGTACACGGCCCATGGTTCCCCGTTGATCAGTACAAGTACTGCCTGTGATCAGGTATAATTCCGAGGAATCTCCTTGACAGGGTTTCGCAGCTGCTCTAGCCGTTCTCAAACCGGAACGTCTCAAAGAAGACAACTCGGAGTGAGTGAACTAGCGAATTTGAGATTCACTGATTGATGAAAAGATATTTGAAAAACAATCGTGTACTGCTCAATAAAGTGTTTTTGCAATACAATGAAGGTTTTGAGAAAAATCAATTATCAATCATAAACACCTTTTTAATTTTGAAATCTTAATACACAGTCGATGTGCTAGAGAAAATAGTTTTAAGCACAACGACTGGTTTTCCAAAGGTATCCGTCAATCCATAACCTGAACCAGGATTGATTCATAATTATGAATCGCCCCATCGTTTCTATCCAGTTGTCACAAGCTTGATCTTTAGAAAAGATCTCACATGTCACCCACCAAGAGCTTGTTTGATGTTGGCTCTAGAAGGATTTCCATCTTCATCGTGAATACTTTCACATATCACTCGGATGTTCTGGCAATACCACAAGGATAATGCGTAGGACTCTTAAGATATATCTTCTCTTTTCACATTGTGTGAAACAGAGAGTCTTCATTGACAGTGTCCTAATGAGATTTATTTGATGATCTCGTGGCTCTAGACTCAATTGTGCACATTTGGTTCCTATGCCGGAGACTAGGGAGAGGATCTCCTTCTTCAATATCAACAATCTCTAAGAGAAAGTCGATAGATTATGTAGGTTCTCCGTGAGAATGAAACAAGTCCTTTTAAGAGGAACTTGAGTGGCTTGGGAAGTTGTAGTGCAGTGTGTCACTGGGTCCATGACGTCTTGTCTTCAATACCGGCGTTACCTTAGTAATCCACCAGTTGCATATGTATTGAACCCGTTTTCTGCCCTAAGGTTGAATAAATGGAGGGCTATTTCTTTTCACCCTTTTCTCATTTCATTTCTTTTTCATTCTTCAACCCCTTCAGTGCTTACCGAGACTTCATTACTAGACCCTTGTTGGGTTTATTCCAGTTCTAGCTCTATCTCAGTCCGCACTCTTCCCATATCTCACTTTTCTCCTCTTTTTTTTCATCATACCTAAGGACTTCTACACTAACTAGTGGATTGCCCCTGGGTAGATCCCTCCGGTTCTGGCCGATCGTGGGAACGAATACCTAACTTAACCATCCTTATCACTCCGTACATAAAGTAATTTTGGACAGTCTTTTGGTATTGTTCTTCTTCCATTGGAACCAATTGAAAACCTTTTGAAAATCAATCCAAGTACCTGTGATACATGATCAAAACATTTTGTACCTGAATTGTTTTTGATATTTTTAGAAAAAGCTTCCCCTCAACATGTGCATCATATGTATTTGAAACGGTTTTAGCACATGGAGGCAAGACGACTTGAAAATCTCAGATTTAAGAATGAAAGATTCGATTCTTTGATCAACAATTTCTAACAGTTATCATCATCACTTTCCCGATTAGTATTTTTCATACTTTGTTAAAGATATTTTATGGGAAAGGATGTGGTTTTCACAAAGTTGCTCCCCCTCAACTAGTGCATGTGAATTTTGAAATTGTTTTGCACGAAGAGGAAAGAGTTCTTAGAAGCACATTCACGATCATACTGCCATACTGAAACCATTAGAAAAAAACAATCAAGGTACTTTTTGTTGAAACTTTGAAAAATTTGTTTTGTACCTTGAAAGTTTATTTTCCTTTTGAAATGCTCCTCCTCAATATGTGCTTCGAGGTTCGAAAAGAGTTTAGCACATATTGGATGGGGCTTGCACTTTGAGACAAATCATCACGTTTTAACCCTTTATGGTATGAGAACGATGCTCCCCCTTAACATATGCATGGAAAAATTGAAATCGTTTGTCATATGTAGGAGGGACGCTTTGTTAAACACTTTTCACTACCATTTATTGAGATATCAGTTTAAATCCAATTTAAATCACAAATTCTCCCCGATCACAATTTTCAAGTTATTTGAGATTTGTGATCTCTATAGATTTAAATTGTTTTTGAAAGCTTTTGAGGATAATTGTGACTTACTTATGAAAACATTTAACCGATAAGGATCAAATATGAAACTTTAACCTTCAAAGAATAAACATGCTTGAGTCTCTTTTGAAAACATGACAGACGCTTTGATTTAGTTGAAATCATTCTCCCCCTCAATCAATGACATATGTTGTTGATTGAGAGATAGATATTTTGACATATGTCAAGTCCAGATGATTTGCAAAAATTGAGTCCAAGTTATTTTTCAAAGCTGTTAGTTTTCATTAGATAACAAATATTTTTCAGAAGAATATTTAGAAGGAAAAATATTTGTGAGGGAAACATTTGTCTTTTTGACGACAAACATTTGTTTTTAGAAACAGAGCATGAGATTAAAAAAAATTTAGATAAAGCATGGCTCCGTTCTTTCTTTAAAAACTGGTTACTCTCTGAAATGACAATAAGCATTCTTACTTTCTCTCAATTTTTATTTTTTTTTAATTTTTTTTAAATTCGAACTTTATCTAAGGACCCGTGTCATTCTTTGAATAGCAAATCAAAGTCCGTAGATGTTATCGAACCAAAGAAAAACATGACAAAAATATTTTTTGGAATTTTTCAAGATTTTCTAATTTTTATGGATTTTTAAAATTTTATATTTTTCTATTTTCTTTTTGTTGGTTTTATATTTTTGTATTTTTTTTAAATATGTACAAGAGATAGATGAAGAAAGACCTTTACTCCTCGTCTTCCTCTTGAAGACGTTTGAGTGTTTCCGGTTTTAGACTCTTTAGACCAAGTCGTGGAAGGATAAACTCAAAACGTTCTCTAGGAAGAGCTTTGGTGAAGATGTCTGCTAACTGGTATTCAGTTCTCACGAAGTATAGCTCAACCACACCTTTTCCAACTTGCTCCCTGATGAAATGATGTCGAATGTCAATGTGCTTTGCTCTTGAATGTTGAACGTTGTTGCATGAGAGACCAATGGCACTTTTGTTATCACAATACAGAGAGATTTTGTTGAATTCAAAGCCATAGTCAGATAATTGGGATCTCATCCATAGGATATGAGCACAACACGATGACATGGCTATGTATTCAGCCTCTGTAGAGGATATAGAAGTACTCATTTGTTTCTTTGAAGACCAGCTCACAAGCTTATCACCCAAAAACTGAGCACCTCCTGACGTGCTTCGACGTGTATCTTGACATCCTGCATGATCAACATCTGCATAGGCTGTTAGTGACATACCGGTGTCCTTCGGGTACCAAAGTCCCATATTGATGGTTCCTTGGAGATACCGAAAGACCCGTTTAACCGATTCAAGGTGCTTTTTGGTAGGCTTAGCCTGGTATCTAGCACACATGCATACAGCGAACAGAATATCAGGTCTACTAGCTGTGAGGTACATCAGGGATCCAATCATACTACGATATTTCGTTTGATCTACCATGATCCCTGAGTGGTCCTTATCCAGTTTAGTACGCTCTATCATGGGAGTGTCAACAGGGTCACAAGAATCAAATCCAAATTTCTTTAAAATCTTATTTGAATATTTAGATTGATTTATAAAAATGCCTCCGGGACTTTGTGAAATTTGTAATCCCAAGAATAATGGCATTTGTCCCATCATTGACATTTGAAATTTGGAGCCCATCTCCTTAGAAAAACGGTCACATTCATTGGGGTCAGTCGAGGCAAAAATAATATCATCAACATAGATTTGAACGTGAATTAAGTGTTTGCCTGACTTTCTGGTGAACAATGTTGGATCAACTGCTCCTTTTCTGAATCCAGTAGATAGAAGAAACTTTGATAGTGTATCATACCATGCCCTTGGAGCTTGCTTCAGACCGTAAAGGGCCTTCTTCAAGCGATAGACATGAGTAGGATGCTCTGGATTCACAAAACCTTCAGGTTGGCTAACGTACACGACTTATTTAAGATCTCCATTAAGAAAAGCCATCTTTACATCCATCTGATAGACTACCATGTTCTTACTTGCAGCATTTGCCAAGAAGATTCTGATTGCCTCGATACGTGCAACTGGAGCAAATGATTCTTCAAAGTCAATACCCTCCTCTTGACGGTATCCTTTTGCAACCAATCGAGCCTTGTTGTTTAATACATCACCATGCTCATCAAGTTTTACTTTGAAGATCCACTTTAGAGCAATGATCATAACACAGTCAGGAACAGGTACTAATTCCCATACATCTAGTCGATCGAACCAGCTGTCTTCATTCATTGCAGTTTTAACGTCTTTTGGTTCGACCTTGGACAGTACAGAGTTGAAGAAGCACCATAAGGCATCAGTTACAAGTTGTTTACGTGTGGATACTAGACGAGAGGGGTTTCCAATGATGTTATCCAATGGATGGTCATGTGTCCATTTTCTAAAGTGTTCGTGTGGTTGTTGTTGAGGAACTGAAGTAGCAGAGTCGTTTTCGTCTGATGAAGACGGTTCTGATGATGGTTCAGGAGAAAATATGTTCTCAAAGGGAGCATCTTCGGGAATAGCAAAGGGGTTATCTCCATCATAGGTGCCAGAAACATTTCCATGATGTACACTCGATGATTGAGGGTCTGATGATGAGAGTGAGTGATCTGCAGCAGGAGCTTCTTGACTCAATGACATAGATACTGAAGGGTTAACTTCGTTGACAGGGATAGGAGCAGCCTCTGTTGATGGATTTGACAGATCACTAGCAATTGGCTCATAGTGTTCATCAAACATTGGATCAAATAATTTCTTCAAATCATCTTCTGAAGGTGGTACATATGGAGTTGCTGGTGAAGGATTGTGTACAAGAGTAGAACTGATGGGACTACTTGATGAAGGTTGTGATGCGGGTCCAGAACTGGGTTGTCCTGGAGCCATATGACTGGTCAGCTCATCGAACGTAACGTGAATTGTTTCCATGATATTTCGGGTTCTTTTGTTATAGATTCGGTATCCTTTTCTGCTTGGTGCATATCCTACAAATACTACAATGTCCGCTTTAGCTTTAAATTTGCCTAAGTATTGACCCTCATTAGTTGGATAACACAATGCACCGAACACACGAAGGAATGAAAGATTAGGTTTTCGATTGTGGACAAGTTCATATGGAGTTTTTCCATGAGATGTGTGAATTAGGGATCGATTTTGAGTGTAGCATGCAGTGGCAATAACTTCAGCCCAGAGAAACATTGGAACCTTTGAGTAAATCAGCATTGTTCTTGCGGCTTCCACAAGAGTTCGATTTCGTCTTTCAACTACACCGTTTTGTTGAGGAGTTCGTGGAACACTTCTTTGATGACTGATTCCAACACTTTCATAAAACTCACTAAGTTCTTTATTAACAAACTCAGTTCCATTGTCTGTTCGGATGATTCTGACAGTTTTGTTAAGTCGAACCTGCAGCTGCTTGATAAGTTTAATGATGATATCTGGAGTTTCATCCTTTGTCCTTAAGAACTTAACCCAAGTAAATCGAGAGTAATCATTAACTACAACTAACACATATTTCTTCCCGAAAATATTTTGCACTCTCATGGGTCCACATAAATCCATGTGAATGGTATGAAGAACTTCCATAACTGAGTTTGTAGGTTTGGGTTTGTGGGCATACTTCTTGCTTTTTCCCAATTGGCATGCTGAACAAAGATGATCCTTTTCATACTTTAGTCTAGGTAAGCCTATTACTAAGTCCTTTCTGGAAAGATCATTTATGGTGCTGAAGTTCAAGTGATTGAGACGACGATGCCATAACCATGACTTTGTTTTTGAAGCCTTTGAAAATAAGCAAATTGGAGAAGACTTCATCATATCTTCGATAGAGATGGTGTATAAGTTTGAACCACGTGTTCCTTTTAACAGTTCTATGCCATCAAGTTCTCTAACGAAACAAGTATGTTTTCTGAAGGCCACTTCTAGATCAGAATCACAGAATTGACAGACAGAGAATAAGTTATGACGAAGACCTTCAACGTAATATACCTTGGAGATTACACTATCACCAACAACATAGTCTCCATAACCCATAATTGCACCGAAATGATCATTCCCAAATCTAACAGTCCCAATGAATTTACTCACGAAGTTCATGAGTCGTGACCGGTCTCCAGTCATATGCTTGGAACAGCCTGAGTTCAGGTACCACAGAACGATTTGAACGATCTGCAGTTGAACACAGACAAGAATGGATAACTGGATAATTGGGATCCCCATGCAAGAATGGGTTCCACTTGGTTAGTAACATTGATTGGAACACCCACATCAGAAGTAGAAACAATGAATTCATTAGGGATGGATGATGTGCTAGTGTGTGAATTAGACCTATTCAAAGTATGTTCACTTCTTAAAGGAATAGTTCTACCAGTAGGCATCCATTTCCTAATGGGCATTGGTCTAGATAATCTAGGGCACAACTCATTAAGATTAAATTTTCGTCCAGTTGGTATCCACTGATAACCTATATTACTGAGTTTCCTTCCTGTGGGTTTCCACTGTTTTCTACCCTTCTTCCACCATTGTTTTCTAGCCTTCTTAACCTGTTTGATAGCATTAACATTCTTAACTGGGTATTTAACCCCATTACTCACATCATTCACAACACATTCATGATTAACACCAGAAATCAAACATTCATTACATGTTTTGCAAGTAGTAGTAGAATTCGAATTAATTACAGTACGCTTAAAGCTAATACTAGAATCAACACGATTCATTTTATTCGATTCCAACTTAAAGTTCCTAGGGTGGTCTTCTACTTTCCTCCATTGATTACACTTAGCTTGCGAGGTCCTATCTTGCTCTGTATTGCCTTGAGGCTTTGACCTGCTCGCTTTGGTGTCACTTTTTACTCCTGTAGAGGGAATGGGAACATTAGTTGGTTTTGCTACCTTTTGCATTTTAGGTTTAGAAGTGCTGGGATCTGAACTACTTGAAGGCACATTGAAGCTTACATGCTTAACTTTAGGCACTGAGTGAGGCATATCAAGATTGGCATTCTTAAAATCAGGCATAGAATAAGGCACAACAATTGTATCCTTCTTACCATCGGTTTTAGGGCATGTTGCTCTTAAGCATTCTAACAGCTCTTGAGATCGTTTGGCCTGTATGCAAGCAAACCTAATTTCACAATCAAGGGGCTTATTTATGAAATCCTCCTCTACAATTTCACGAAGACATTCTAAACTATCCTTAAGATGAACGAAATAGTTATGAAACGCCAGTTCGTTATTTCTAAGATGAGGAGGAATGTATTTAACAGTCACAGTATATTTAGAATCTGCAGATGACTTTGATGCAATATTCTTATTAAAGACAAGTGGCATTTTCCCTTTTTCCCGATTCTTTAGATTCTCAATTTCTTCTTGTAAAGAAGTTATTTTTTCGTTGTTTTTGTCACGAGTGACTTTCATTGAATCATATAACTCTTTAAAGTGTAGTTTAACCTTTTCATTTTCTTCCAGAAAACTCTCATTTTCCTGTTGTAAAACATTAATGAGGTTTTGAAGATGGAAAGTGTTAGGAATTAGAAAATTCAGTCGTTAAAGTGTCGGTCACCTCAAGTATATGTATTCGTTAGAAAGCTTGTAGTCGTAGTCAAGTTATGTTAATGAGTAGTTAGTTAAGTAACACCGTGGAGGACGGACAACTCTTTAATCACTGTATGCCTGATCCACAGCCCGTAGGTGGCGTTTATTGTAAGACACTATAAATACCCTCTACCTCCCAAGGTAGAGGGTTGGAGCTTCAATACCATTTCTCTTTGTTTCACATAGTTCCCAACTCTCTTCCCTTTCTCTCTCTAGAACTTTATCTCTCTAAAACATTGTATACGCCCCATATGGATTTGGTTTGATGTGTTGGTGAAATCCTATATCTTACAATTGGTATCAAGAGCCATGGTTGGATCACTCATCTTTCATGCTCTTTGTTTTGGTGGATTTTATAAGGTTTTTAGGGTTATAAGTGTTTAGGAGAGTTTGAATCATTTGGTCAATTTCTAGTGTTAAAGTTTGAATTTTGATTGTACTTTTGTGTTTAGGATCATCATATGTGTTTAGGTTTTGAATTGGAAGGCTTGAATCATTGTGGTTTAGTTGTTTTTGATTGATAAAGTGGTTGTTTTCAAATATTGTACGAAGCGAGTTGAGCTACGGTGTTGAGTTTCTTGGAAGCGAGTTGCTTTGTTATTGGAAGCGAGTTGGTTTAAACGACTTGGCTATTAAGCGAGTTGTATTAGCAGCGAGTTGGTATATGCGACTTGGCTATTAAGCGAGTTGATTCTTTAAGCGACTTGAGTTTTAAAGTGACTTGGCTATTGAGCGAGTTGTATTGTCAGCGAGTTGGTTTAAGCGAGTTGGTGGTAAAGCGAGTTGTCTCTGTATGAGACTTGGCTATTTAGCGAGTTGATTCTTTAAGCGACTTGAGTTTTAAGCGACTTGTCTTTTAAGCGAGTTGACTGTTTAGCGAGTTGACTGTTTAGCTACTTGTCTTTTGAGACTTGTCACTTCTTCGTGCTACATTTTTACGGTTGTTCTTTTGGTTTAATAAAATCCCGTGAAAGAATCAATTTCCCGGTTTAATCAAAGAATAGTAAAATCCCGTAGAACTTGTAATCATGTCTAACAACGTGCCTACAATATTTTCTTCTCAGAGTGAGGACGTTCAAGCAGCTGGATCAGATACTCGTCCACCTATGCTTGACAGAACTGATTATGACTCATGGGCTCAACGAATCAGGTTGTACTATTTGGGAAAGGAAAATGGGGTCAACATTCTCAAATCAATTGATGAAGGACCTTATCAGATTGAGACTACAAGAGACAAAATTGATACTGCTGCAGATGAAACAATGATCTTTGGATTGGACAGACCAAAGACGTATGATGAGCTCAGTGATAACGAGAAAAAGAGATTCGATGCTGATATCAGGGCTTCAAACATTATTCTTCAGGGTCTTCCAAAAGATATCTGCAAGCTAATCAATCAGAACACTGAAGCCAAGGCGGTTTGGGATAATGTCAAGATGCTTCCCTCGGGTTCTGAATTAACTAAGGAAGACAGAGAATCACAACTGTATGATGAATTTGAGCACTCTAAGATGAAACCAGAAGAAAGTGTCTATGAATATTACGTGAGATTCCACAAGCTTGTGAATGATAAGAGGAATATCAAAATGACCATGCCCAATATTCAGCTGAACTCAAAGTTTGTGAACAACATGAATCCCGAATGGCACAAATTCGTCACCTCTGTGAAGCTAACCAAAGGATTAAAGAACACCAACTATGAGCAACTGTATGCCTTCCTTCTTCAGAATGAGAGACATGCTATGTTTCAAAGAATGATTCTTGAATAGTTCAAAACTAAACAGGGAGAAACAAGTTCTTCAAATGATTCAACAGGCTTTTACACAAATTTTGGAATTACCACCAAAGCTTCTCAAGTCATACCTACGGGTAATGGTAACTACAAGCTCATTCCTGATCCAGCATATAAGCCTCCAGACTCAAACACAATCATGGAAAACTTCATCAATCAACTGTCTCTCATGGTTAGTCAAAATCTGAATACCACTCCTCACACCAACAAAAACCTCAGAACAACATCCAACCCACACAATCAAGCTACTGTCAAAGATGGAAAGGTTATGGTGCAACCAGTTCAAGGAAGGCAGTATGAACAGGGAAGAGGTGGAGTGGGTGGAGGGTATGTGGCTAATCAGAATCGTGGAAGAAATGCCAATCAGGGACAAGTAAAGCCAATCAAGTGCTACAACTGTGGTGGTGATGGACACATTGCAAAGAACTGCACATCTCCAAAACGGCCTCAAAATGTAGAATACTTCAGAGACAAGATGTTGCTTGTGCAAGCTCAGGACAATGGTGCTGTTTTGGATGAAGAGGAGTTGTTATTTCTTGCAGAAGGGAATGCTAAGACATATGCTGCAGATGTGGATGAGCAGCCAATTCAGGAAATAGGTCACAATCATCAAAATGCCTTTCAAGTTGCCGATTGTGATGCATATGACTCTGATGTCGATTATGAACCTACTGCCCAGACACTCTTCATGGCTAGCATTTCTCCAATGGTCTCTCCAAAGGTCTCATCATCAAAGCAAGTTGGTCCATCCAAAGAATCAATCATCTCAGAGGTATTAAAATTATATGATGAAGTTGATGAGCAAAAGATACATGACAAAGTGCAATCACATGAAACTTGTGAAACATATATTGTTAATATGGGTAATAGTAATATTGTCCCATATGATCAATATGTGATCCAAAGTGAAAGTGTGATTGAACTAAGTGATGCATCTTCTGCAGTCAATGATGACTATATTTTTGATGAATACACTCCATGTGCCCCTGATGATTCTGTTATCTCTGAACTTAATGCCTATAAAGAACAAGTTGACATTTATGAACAACGATCTAAGTTTGAGTTAACCACTCGTGAGCAGGAAATGGATGACCAAATGCGTACAATTATTAGAAAAAGTAACTTTAGGGAAGAAATACTAAAACAAGAACTAGATTCCTTAAAAGAAAAGCTTAATAAAACGGCTAAGGAAAAACAAGAACTTCAAGAAAATGTGAAAGTGCTTAAGCAGGAATTTAATGCTAAGGAATCAAAACTTTTAAATGAATTTTCCAACCTAAATTTTTTGAAAAACAAACTTGAAAACAAATTGTACGTACAAGGAAACACCATTCAGACTGCTCACATGATCACTAAGCATAGAGTTCTAAGTGACAAACATAGTGTTGCATTAGTTGATGAACCAAACCCTGAGGCTTGTAAGAAAGCTAGAGAAGCACAAAAGGTAATTTATGATGGCAATGAAATCCTTAAGCCTAGGCAAAAACCTAGTTGCGCTAAGAATACTGAGGAAGATAAGCAGTTAGAAGAAGTCACTAGAAAGAAATTGGATGAAAAACTTAAGAGCCCTTCATGCATAGAAAAGAAAATAAGTTATAAAACACCCAACTATGCTAACGATAATTGGATTGCATTTAACAAGTTTAGACCTCAAACACAGCTGACCCCTGAACAAGTGTTCTGGAAAAAGGATATGGACATGAAAAAAGCTGATGAGTTTGTTGAACAGAATCCCCCATGTAGGAGAATGCTTCCTGCCACTGTATATCCCCCCAATACAGCAATGCATTTAGTTCCTAAATCTATTCCCACTAAGAGCAAGACCTTAATCAGTCAATATGTTATTTATCAATTATTTGTGGATTTTGAGAAGACATGTAAGAAAAGGATCACACCTACTGGGATAACTGAAGGGGAGAGGGGTTTTGAGCAAACTAAAGAATGCTATTTAACTGAGGTCATGCCTTTCTTTAAACAATTAAAAGGACAATTTGAGAGTCTTAAAAAGGGGATGGATTCAGATATTAAAGAAATGGAAAAGGAATTTGCTGCAATGATAGTTGAGGTCAATAACTATGAGCAAGAATTAAAATATAATGAGATTGAGAGGAAGAACTTGCATACCTTAAATGAGAATCTGATTTCTGAATGTATCACTCAAGATGTGTTTTACACTGCCATGAATTGTTCAATTAATGCATCTCAATTTCATGAATTATCTGTTGCTCTGAAAGTCTCCCATGATCGTGTCATTGAGCTTGAGAAAACTAACTCTAAATTGCATGAGAAAATTGAACGGGATGATCATGATAACCTGGTGAAATAGTTTTCTAAATTGGAAGTTGAGCATCTTGCTTTGCAATTAAAATATCAACATCTAAAAGAAAATGTTAAAACCTCAAATATCAAGATATCCTTGGATGCTCCTGAATTTGATGCAGTTTTTGAAATCAGCAAACGTGATGAACAGATTCGAGCTCATTGTAACACGATCAGAAAAATGAGAACCCAAATTTCACAATTAAAGGGTGAAAAGAACAATGTGACTGACTCCCAAATGCCTCCTCCTTTAGATTCTCAGTGTTCTCAAACCTTTCATCTTCAAAACTTGGTTAATATTTTACAAAAGGAAAATGAGATATTTCTAGAAGAAAATGAAAAGGTGAAACAAAATTTTAAAGAGTTATATGATTCAATAAAAGTCACTCGTGACAAGAACAACGAAATAATAACGTCTTTACAAAAGGAAATTGAGAATCTGAGGAGTCTGGTAAAAGGGAAAATGCCACTTGTCTTTAATGAGAATGTTGCATCAAAGTCATCTACAGACTCTAAATATACTGTGACTGTTAAATACATTCCTCCACATCTTAGAAATAACGAACTTGTGTTTCATAACTATTTCGATCACCTTAAGGATAGTCTAGAATGTCTCTGTGAGACTGCAGAAGAGGATTTCATAAATAAGCCACTTGATAGAGAAATTAGGTTTGCTTGCATTCAGGCCAAACGATCTCAGGAGCTGTTAGAATGTTTAAGAGCAACGTGTCCTAAATATTTTTGTGAGAAAGGTAAAGCTGTGATGCCTTGTTCTATGCCTAGCATTAAGAAAGTGAATTTTAATATGCCGTCGAGTAGCTCATATCCCAACACTTCTATGCCCAGTATTAAGAAAGTGAACTCTAGAGTGCCTTCAATTAGTTCAGATCCCTGCACGTCTAGTTCAGGAATGCAAAAGGTAGCTCAACCAACTAATGTTCCCATAATTCCCTCTATAGGAGTAATCAGTGACACAAATGCAAGCTGGTCAAAGCATTCAGGCAATACAAAGCAAGATAGGACCTCGCAAGCTAAGAACGTGCAATGGAAGAAAGTAGAAGACCACCCTAGGAACATTAAGTTTGAGTTGAATAAAACGAATCGTGTTGATTCTAGTATTAGCTATAAGCGTACTGTAATTAATTCGAATTTTGCTACTTTTGGCAAAACATGTAATGATGATTATTTGGTTTCTGTTACTAATCATGAATGTGGTGTGAATGAGTTGATTAATGTTGTTAAATGCCCTGTTAAGATAGTGAATACAAAAAATCAAGCTAAGAAGGCTAGAAAACAATGGCGGAAGAAGGTTAGAAAACATTGGAAACCCACAGGAAGGAAATTTAGTGACATAGGTTATCAGTGGATACCTACTGGCCGCAAATTCAATATTAATGAGATGTGCCCTAAATTATCTAGATCAATGCACATTAGGAAATGGATACCTACTGGTAGAACTATTCCCTTAAGAAGTGAACATACTTTGAATAGGTCAAATACGGACACTAGCACTGCATCTATCCCTAATGATTTCATTGTTTCTACTTCCGATGTGGATGTTCCAATCATTGTTACTAATCAAATGGAGCCCATTCTTGCATGGGGATCCCAATTATCCAGTTATCCATTCTTGTCTGTGTTCAACTGCAGATCGTTCAAATCGTTCTGTGGTACCTGGAAGTGGCTTTTAGAAAACATACTTGTTTCGTTAGAGAACTTGATGGTAGAGAACTTTTAAGAGGAACACATGGTTCAAATCTATACACCATCTCTATCGAAGATATGATGAAGTCTTCTCCAATCTGCTTGTTGTCAAAGGCTTCTAAAACAAAGTCATGGTTATGGCATCGTCGTCTAAATCACCTGAACTTTGGCACCATAAATGATCTCTCCAGAAAGGACTTAGTAATAGGCTTACCTAGACTAAAGTATGAAAAGGATCATCTTTGTTCAGCATGCCAATTGGGAAAAAGCAAGAAGTATGCCCACAAACCCAAACCTACAAACTCAGTTATGGAAGTTCTTCATACCATTCACATGGATTTATATGGACCCAAGAGAGTTCAGAATATTTACGGGAAGAAATATGTGTTAGTTATGGTTGCTGATTAATCTCGATTTACTTGGGTTAAGTTCTTAAGGACAAAGGATGAAACTCCAGATATCATCATCAAACCTATCAAACAGCTGCAGGTTTGACTTAACAAAACTGTCAGAATCATCCGAACTGACAATGAAACTAAGTTTGTTAACAAAGAACTTAGTGAGTTTTATGAAAGTGTTGGAATAAATCATCAAAGAAGTGTTCCACGAACTCCTCAACAGAACGGTGTAGTTGAAAGACGAAATCGAACTCTGGTGGAAGCCGCAAGAACAATGCTGATTTACTCAAAGGTTTCAATGTTTCTCTGGGCTGAAGCCATTGCCACTGCATGCTACACTCAAAATCGATCCCTTATTCACACTTCTCATGGAAAAACTCCATATGAACTTGTCCACAATCGAAAACCTAATATTTCATTCCTTCGTGTGTTTGGTGCATTGTGTTATCCAACTAATGAGGGCCAAGATTTAGGCAAACTTAAAGCTACAGCGAACATTGGAGTCTTTGTAGTATATGCACCAAGCAGAAAAGGATACCGAATCTACAACAAAAGAACCCGAAATATCATGGAAACAATTCATGTTACGTTCGATGAACTAACCGGTGAAATGGCTCCAAGACAACCCAGTTCTGGACCCGCATCACAACCTTCATCAAGTAGTCCCATCAGTTCTACTCTTGTACACGATTCTTCGCCAGCAACTCCTTATGTACCTCCTTCAGAAGATGATTTGAAGAAATTGTTTGATCCAATGTTTGATGAACACTATGAGCCAATTGCTAATGATCTGTCAATTCCATGAACAGAGGCTGCTCCTATCATTGTCAATGAAGTTAACCCTTCAGTTTCTATGTCATTAAGTCAAGAAGCGCCTGCTGCTGATCACTCTGTCTCATCAACAAATCATCAATCATCTAGTGTGCATCGTGGAATTGTGTCTGGCAACTTTGATGGAGATAATCCCTTTGCTACTCCTGAAGATGCCCCCTTTGAAAACATATTTTCTCCTGAATCATCATCAGAACCATCTTCATCAGGAGAAATTGACTCTGCTACTTCAGTTCCTCAACAACAACCACACGAACACCTTAGAAAATGGACACATGATCATCTATTGGACAACATCATTGGAAATCCTTCTCGTCCAGTATCCACTTGCAAACAACTTGCAACTGATGCCTTATGGTGCTTCTTCAACTCCGTACTATCCAAGGTCGAACCAAAAGATGTTAAAACTGCCATGAATGAAGACAGCTGGTTCAATGCCATGCAAGAAGAAATTCATGAGTTTAATCGACTAGATGTATGGGAATTAGTACCTGCTCCTGACTGTGCTATGATCATTGCTCTAAAGTGGATCTTCAAACTAAAACATGATGAGCATGTTGAGGTATTAAAGAACAAGGCTCGATTGGTTGCAAAAGGATACCGTCAAGAGGAGGGTATTGACTTTGAAGAATCATTTGCTCCAGTTGCTCGTATCGAGGCAATCAGAATCTTCTTGGCTAATGCTGCAAGTAAGAACATGGTAGTCTATCAGATAAATGTAAAGACTTTTCTTAACGAAGATCTTAAAGAAGTCGTATACGTCAGCCAACCTGAAGGTTTTGTGAATCCAGAGCATCCTACTCATGTCTATCGCTTGAAGAAGGCTCTTTACGGTTTGAAGCAAGCTCTAAGGGCATGGTATGATACGCTATCAAAGTTTATTCTATCTACTGGATTCAGAAAAGGAGCAGTTGATCCGACATTGTTTACCAGAAGGTGAGGCAAACATTTAATTCACGTTCAAATCTATGTTGATGATATTATCTTTGCCTCGACTGACCCCAATGAATGTGACTGTTTTTCTACGGAGATGGGCTCCAAATTTCAAATGTCAATGATGGGACAAATGTCATTTTTCTTAGGATTACAAATTTCACAAAGTCCCGGAGGCATTTTATTAATCAATCTAAATATGCAAATGAAATTTTAAAGAAATTTGGATTTGACACTTGTGACACCGTTGACACTCCCATGGTTGAACGTACCAAACTGGATGAGGACCACTCAGGGATCATGGTAGATCAAATGAAATATCAAAGTATGATTGGATCCCTGATGTACCTCACATCCAGTAGACCTGATATTCTGTTCGCTGTATGAATGTGTGCTAAATACCAGGCTAAGCCTACCAAAAATCACCTTGAAGCGGTTAAACGGGTCTTTCGGTATCTCCAAGGAACCATCAACATGGGACTTTGGTACCCGAAGGACATAGGTATGTCACTAACAACGATGCGATGCGACCATGCAGATGTCAAGATACACGCCGAAGCACGTCTGGAGGTGCTCAAGTTTTGGGTGATAAGCTTGTGAGCTGGTCTTCAAAGAAACAAATGAGTACTTCTATATCCTCTACAGAGGCTGAATACATAGCCATGTCATCTTGTTGTGCTCAAATCCTATGGATGAGATCCCAATTATCTGACTATGGCTTTGAATTCAACAAAATCCCTCTGTATTGTGATAAAAAAGTGCCATTGCTCTCTTGCAACAACGTTCAACATTCAAGAGCAAAGCACATTGACATTCGACATCATTTCATTCGGGAACAGGTGGAAAAAGGTGTGGTAGAACTCTATTTTGTGTGGAATGAATACCAGTTAGCAGACATCTTCACCAAAGCTCTTCCTAGAGAACGTTTTGAGTTTATCCTTCCACGACTTGGTCTAAAGAGCCTACAACCGGAAACACTCAAACGTCTTCAAGAGGAAGACGAGGAGTAAATGATTTTTTTTCTTCATCTATCTCTTGTATATATTTATTCAAAAAGCAAAATACAAAATTTCAAAAACCACAAAAGAAAATAGAAAAATATAAAATTTTCAAAATCCACAAATATTAGAAAATCTTGAAAAAAAAAAAATTGTTATTTTATCATATTTTTTTTATTCGATATCATCTACGGACTTTATGTTGACATTCAAAGAATGTCACGGGTTTTTAGATGTTCTTCGAATGTACATAAATTGCTTAAAAAAGAAAAATAAAAAAATAAAATAAAAAAATGAGATGGATAAAAATGGTGGTTTATTGTCAGTTCAGGCAGTAACCCGTTTTAAAAGGAAAAGAACAGAGCCATGCTTTATCTTATTTTTCAAATCTTATGCTCTGATTCTTAAAACAAACGTTTGTCATAAAAAAAAACAAATGTTTTCTTTCCAAATATTTTTCCGTCTAATGATTCTTCTGAAAAATATTTGTCATCTAACGAAAACAAAATTGCTTTGAAAATACCTCGTACTCTATTTTTGAAAATCATCGGGGCTTATCTTTGTCAAACTCTCTTACACTCAGTCAACAACTCATGTCATTGATTGAGGGGGAGAATGATTTCAATTCAATCAAAAAGGGTGTTTTTCAAACAATTGGCACGTAAAAGAGCAAAGTCTACTTTTGGAAAATCAAAGAGAACAATGTTTTATACAATTGACTCAAGACCTTGACTAAGGTTATGTTTTCAAAAGATTTTTATGCATAATTTAATCCGTGGAGTTTAAAGTCTCAGATTTGATCCTTATCGGTTAAATGTTTTCATAAGCAAGTCACAATTCTTCTCAAAAGCTTTCAAAAATAATTTAAATCTATAAAGATCACAAATCTCAAATGATTTGAAAATTGTGATCAGGGGAGAATTTGTGATTTAAATTGGATTTAAACTGATAATTCGATAATTGGTTTTATAAATGTTTAGCAAACTCTCCTCCATTCATGTGCCAAACGATTTCAAAATTTCCATACAAATGTTAAGGGGGAGCATCTATTTTAAACCAAAAAGGATTGAAACATGATTAATTTGTTCCAAAGTGCAGGTTTTCCCTAATATGTGCAAAACTCTTTCAAATCTCGATGAACATATTGAGGGGGAGCAATTTTTTTTAAAAATCACATCCTTTCCTAAAATATTCTTAACAAAGTATGAAAACTACTAATCTTGATCGGGAAAGTGATGTTGATATCTTTTAGAAATTGTTGATCAAAGAATCGAATCTTTCGTTCTTTTAATCTGAGATTTTCAAGTCCTCTTGCCTCCATGTGCCAAAACTATTTAAAATTATGATGCACATGTTGAGGGGGAGCTGTTTCTAAAAATATCAAAAACGATTCAAGTACAAAATGCTTTGATAATATATCACAAGTACCTGGATTGATTTTCAAATGGTTTTCAATTGGTTCCAATGGCTGATGAGCAATACCAAAAAGACCGACCAAATTTACTTTATGTATGGTGATAT
>OU343220.1:209504691-209619110 GCA_910596185.1 Chrysanthemum makinoi
CTTGAATTATTTGTTACCCGAATATGCATGTAACTTGACCCGTCAACTGTTTTGACCCGTGGGCTTTTAGGAATTCTTGTTTGGGTCAAAAATTGGGAAAAGCCTTGGGCCTTGTAAATTCCATACGATATGTGAGTAGGGGAATGGGTTTGCATGGGTTTTTCAACTT
Organism: Chrysanthemum makinoi; assembly: GCA_910596185.1. Taxonomy (NCBI): domain Eukaryota; kingdom Viridiplantae; phylum Streptophyta; class Magnoliopsida; order Asterales; family Asteraceae; genus Chrysanthemum; species Chrysanthemum makinoi. Next base: position 209,504,861 of record OU343220.1, read on the forward strand.
GTTGACCAAGCTAGGTTTTCTAGTTTGGTTTGACATAAAGCCTATATAAACACATCTCCTGCTTTTACCATTGCATGCATAACATACTTCAACTACCCTAAAACTAAAATCGTTTCTGTCTTCCGCTCTCTAAATCGTTTGCTTCATAAAACGATCAAGGGTTTTGGTTTTTAGTTAAGTTCTAAACTTGTTATCAAGACAAGAGTTTAGATAAGTTGGATTGCTTTCGTTTTCCGCTCACTACCGACACCAAAGCAGTTGAGGTTTTCTGACTTCCGATTCGTGACTTTTGTTCTCGGACAGTTAAAGGTATATATCGGACAAGTGGTGTCCGATATCGGGTGACTCATAGAAGCGCTTTTCTCGCTTTGTTTAACTCGGACAGGAAAGAAGGCTAGTTTCGGTTTTGTACGTGAGGTTTAATTCAAGAAGACAAAAGGTTGTTGGTTTTTATAGTTAAGTTCTCGACTAGCTATATCGAACGTATACGTGAATCGGGTTTGTGTGTGATACTCTTCGAGGTGTTTATTTTAGACACTTAAAGGTTTCGTAGGGTTTCTTGTTCCGTTACTAGAGTTCAATTGCCAAGCAAGGTTAGCCTTCTTTATTCCCTTTTAATTAATTAATAATGTATTAATTATATGTTTATTATTTACGTGTTAACATAATTGTATTAACTAGATCCATTTTCCACTGCGTACTCGTAGAGGTTACTGGTTAATTAGATCTAAAATCCCAACAGTGGCATCACGAGTCAACTCGTTTTTGCGATTATTGGTTACACGTTTCTGATATTAATAAACATGTTTTAAAAGGGCCGCATGAAACCTAGTATAGTTATTTTGTTTTATTTTAATTTTGACAATTACATGCATACTTGTCAAATTTTTAATAAATAATAACTAGACACACACAAATTAAAATTATATTGATAATTAGAATTAATTTGTTAATTGGAATTTAATTTACATGTCAATTATAATTACCTTGTTAATTAAAATTAATTGTTAATTAAAGATTACATGTTAAATTAAAATTACTTGCTAATTAGAATTAAAAGTTAATTTGTATTTATTAATTGTTAATTAGAATTATTGTGATAATTAGAATTACATATTGATTTAAATACATATATTGCGTAATCACTTGTTAATTGGGATTGCCATGCTTTATGTGTTTTTCCCGCCACAAGACCCACTCAATTGCTTTTCTAAGTGATGTATGGGGCGATCTAGGTACAGCATCCTAGTGACGGTCTTATGGTTCTCCGTTTGGGGAAGACTCGCAAGAGAACTCGGAACAATATGTGGTTATTTATATTGATGATTATGCTTGTATGTTTGTGATTCCTATATGTGCATTATTACTTGTTTTGACACCTAATTGTATGCAATATGGAATAATACATATCGTAACCATAATATTAATATTGGTCTTTATTTACACGCCTAAATATCATGCTCATTGTGACCTGCTATTTGATTCGTGGAAAATTGTTTTTGTAAAATAAAGTGACCTAATATATGAAACACGTTTTCAAGAATTTAAAACTAGACGCTATGGACACTTGGGATGTACGGCTCACCCACTAGAACAAACTAAAAAGGGGTTTAAAGAAGTGAGCACGCTCACGGAAAGGATGTCTAAGGTTACGCTTACGCTTACCTGGTCCTCGCCTCCATGCTCGTTCGATTGGAGCTACCGTGAACCATGATGATCACTACAGTGTCATTACCAAAGGTTTTAAAATTAGTGTTACAAAGTTGTTTTGCATGCTTCTTTGTACACGACTTTTACCACATTTATGTGTGCATACCTATTTGTTAATATTAAGTCTATGCCACCCAACTATGGACACGTGCACTTGGATTGACTTCTCCGGTCGAATCAGACCTAAGGGCCTTTCCAACCCATGGTAATTATTTCTCACTTGGTCGACCTCTAGTTATTTTTACACGTTCATACTTGGTCGACTTATATCGAGTTAACCAGTCGGACCTCGGACCGAGGCATACATGAGAACTAAACATGCTTTTGACATTATTACTTGATACTAATGCCTTAAACAGTCCCATAAATCTAAGAGTTGCATTATGCAATTAACGTCGCTTACACCTCTTGTCCCATTTTTTTATACACTGGTCAGACCTATGGTAATTAATGGGGTTGCAAGTTGGATCTTAGTCTTATTAGTAATTAATTGGGTAGTTAATTCTTTAAGAATGTAATTATCGAAAATACTAATTATTTGAACTTTTCAATTGTAGATGACTACTTCAATCGGAAACAGTTCGGTACTTTTACGGAGGAGTTTCTTTGAGAAACAAAACTCATGGACCTAATTTCATTGATTGGTATCGCCAGCATCATACTATCACCAAGATAAGGAAGCTTATCTAGAGCATCCCATACCTGCAGCACTGCTACTCCTGCCACCTTGTCCTACCGAGGCTCTTGCAGCCACCACATGCTTGGGTCAAAGGTTTAAAGGACATAGCTGCCTTCATGCTCATGACCATGGAGTTAGAGATCCAACGAAATCTAACTCATCTTGGTGCTTATGACATGCTTCAGGAGTTGAAGTCTATGTTCTCCCAACAAGCGTAACAAGAGCTTCTACAACCGCACGTGAATTCCACGCTTGCAAGCATGAAGAGGGTCAATCGGTTAGCTCATATGTTCTAAAGATGAAGAGCTACATTGACAGTTTGGAACGTCTTGGTCACCCAGTTACTCTCCACTATGGAATTAGTTTGATCCTAATCGGTCTTTCTAAAGAGTACATCTCGTTTGTGTAGAACTTTAATATGCACAGCACATGGGAAGACTATTAATGAACTGCATGGTATGCTTAAGCAACATGAGCAGATGTTGCCAAAGAAAGATGTTGCACCTGCACTCCATTATGTGCGTGGTGGTAAGGTCCAGAAAAACCACAAAAGAATAAATCGCTTATGGTCGCTAAGGGGAAACAAGGGAATGAGAAGTACAAGATGGCTTATGATCCTAGACATAAACTACCTCATACTTCCAAACCCAAGATTCCTCCACCACCCAAGAAGGATAATCCAAAAGGACGCTACTGTCACCACAGTGTGGTGAGACAGGACATGGAGAAGGAATTGTCCCAAGTATCTCGCCGAGTTAATGAAAAGAAGAAACAGCTCTCTTGCAGCTAGTTCTTCGGGTATTTTCACTATAGAACTCTACTCTTTCCCTAAATCATCCTTAGTATATGACACTGTGGTACTCACATCTGTAATAATACTCGGGTCTAAGGGGCGTAGGGAAGTCTGAAGCCAGAGCTTTAAGTCCAGACGCGTGGGCAATGGTCAACGGTTGAAGCTATTGGAAACTATCATTTATCACTCCCTAGTGGATTGGTTATTGTTTTAAAAGATTGTCATTATGCTCCCTCTATTACTAGGGGGATTATTTCAGTTCCTCGTTTGTATGACGATGGTTTTATTAACTATTTTGAATCGAATAATTATATTTCAGTTTCTAAGAATAACATTGTTTATTTTACTGCTATTCCTTGTGATGGTGTTTTTGAAATTGAAATGTCTTGTTCGAATACAAATGAAAGTTCTATGTTTGTCGTAAGCAATAAAAAGCCAAGACTAACTTTGACTCTGCTCTCTTGTGGCATGGTCGTCTTGGACACATTAGCAAGAAACGCATGGAGAAGTTGCAACACGATGGACTTCTCAACTCATCTGACATTAAGTCTCTTGAAAAGTGTGTTGCTTGTATGTCGGGTAAGATGGCTAGAAAACCTTATTCACATCAAGTGGAAAGGGCTAAAGATCTGCTTGGACTTATACACTCACATGTATGTGGCCCATTTAGAATCACTTCAAGACAAGGAGCAAATTACTTCGTGACTTACATTGACGACTATAGTCGGTATGGTTATGTTTACTTGCTGAAACATAAACATGAAGTGTTTGAAACATTCAAAGTGTTTCAAAAGGAAGTAGAAAATCAACTCGGGAAGACCATAAAATCACTACGCATCGATCGTGGAGGTGAATATACGAGTCAAGAGTTTTTGGATCATCTGAAGGAGCATGGGATTATTGCCCATAAAACTCCTCCTTATACTCCACAACACAATGGTGTATCTGAGAGGAAATCGAACCACTGCTTGACATGGTGCGTTCTATGATGAAACAAACTACTCTTCCAAAGTCTTTTTGGTATTATGCCCTTGAGTCCGCTGCACGCATTCTCAATATGGTTCCAACTAAGAAGGTTGAAAAGACACCATACGAAGTATGGCATGGGCAAGCCCTAAGCCGTCTTACTTAAAAGTCTGGGGTTGTGAGGCACTTGCTAAGCGTGATACACTTACCAAACCCGACAAACTTGAACCTAGAGCTATTAAGTGTATCTTTGTAGGATACCCTAAGGAAACTATGGGATATTTTTTCTATCTTCCATCTGAGAACAAAGTTTTTTTTGCTCGAAATGCTGAGTTCTTTGAGAGTAATCTTATGGATCTTAAAGCAAGTGGGAGTATGGATGATCTTGAATTACTTCAAGAAGAAGATACAAATCCTTCTTTAGACACTAGCATTCATCATGATGAGGATGATCAAGAAATTGAAGAACCTCAAAGTGATATTGTTCCCATTCGAAAGTCCAATAGGACACGCCGTGCTCCTGACCGTATGTGTTTATACATTGACGCTGAGGAACATGAGTTAGGGGATCTTGGTGAACCCAATAACTATAAAGCCGCATTGCCGGATCCGAATCCAAGAAATGGTTTGATGCAATGAATGTGGAAATGCAATCCATGAAAGACAATGATGTCTGGGTTTTAGTTGAGCTTCCTCCTAACTGCAAGACGCTTGGCGCCAGGTGGCTCTTCAAGAAGAAGACCGACATGGATGGTAAGGTATACACCTTTAAAGCTCGTCTTGTAGCAAAGGGCTTCACTCAAACCTACGGGATTGATTATGAAGAAACCTTTTCTCCTGTAGCGGACATTAGAGCTATAAGGATTCTCATAGCCATAGCTGCATACTATGACTTTGAGATATGGCAAATGGACGTCAAAACCGCCTTCCTCAATGGACATCTTTACGAAGAGGTCTATATGGAGCAACCGAGGGTTTTGTTGATCAAAATTATCCTAACCGTATGCAAGCTCGCGTTCCATTTATGGACTTTAGCAAGCATCGAGGCAATGGAATAAACGTTTTGATGATGAGATAAAGAAATTTGGATTTTCTCAACATCAAGATGAGCCATGTGTATATCGAAAAGCTAGGGGGAGTTATGTCACTTTCCTAATTTTGTATGTTGATGACATATTGATTATGGGAAACAATATTCCAATGTTACAAGATGTAAAATCCTATCTTGGAAGATGTTTTGCCATGAAAGATTTAGGAGAAGCTGCATATATTCTTGGAATTAAGATCTATCGAGACATATCTAAACGATTGATTGGTTTGAGTCAAAGTGCTTACATTGAGAAAATCTTGAAAAGATTTTGTATGGAGAACTCCAAACGTGGCGCAATCCCAATGCAAGATAAGCCTAAATTGAGTAAATCACAAGGTGCTGAAAAACCCTTTCAGAAAGCGCATGCAAAGAATTCCATATGCTTCGCTATAGGTTCTATTATGTATGTGTGAGATGTACTCGTCCCGATGTTGCGTGCTCGCAGAATGTTACAAGCCGATTCAACAATGGTAATCCGGTGAACTTCACTCGACTGCTGAAAAATATTCTTATGTATTTACGCAATACTAAGGATATGTTTCTGATCTATGGAGGAAAAGATGAACAAGAGCTCAGGGTTTCTTGCTACACTCGATTTGGATATCCGGCTGATGCAATACACTTAAAATCTCGACTGGATATGTATTTGTTTTTAATGGAGGTGCTGTTGATTGGAAAAGCACTAAGCAAAGTATTTTTGCTACTTCATCTCTCGGCTGAGTATATTGCTGCTTGTGATGCATCAAAGAGGCTGTATGGATTCGTAAATTCATTTCTGGGTTGAACATTATTCCCCACAATTGAAGAACCCATAAATATGTATTGTGATAATATTGGAGCCATTACTATAGCTAATGAAAGCGGAATCACTAAAGGTGCTAGACATTATCGCGCTAAAGTTCATTATCTTCGAGAGACCATTGAAATAGGAGATGTGAAGATATTAAAGGTTCACACAGATGACAATCTAGCTGATCCATTTACGAAAGCTTTGGATTTCCTTAAGCATTCTAAATTGACTAGAGAAATAGGTTTGGTACCTGCTAGTAGTCTCATGTAAACTGTGTGTTAATTAGTATTTGGATAATTTGGAGTTGTAAGACAGTTTTATTTTCTGATTAATAAAGATACGAGGTATTTGTTATTATATTCATATAATCTGTTATTCCATTTTTGCATGTTTAATCCATGAAATGATCTATCATTCAAAATATGTCCATTGTCGGTTAACAATATGGGAATATTGTTATGATAAGGCAAATGTGAGTGTTGGTTATAATTCTAACGAGAATTCGGATTGTTCCCGCCAAACTCATATGTATTCACTAGAGATGCATATTGGATTCCCCAACTTTCAAAGATTTACTTTTGGATCCTTGTCATAAGTAAAATATTGAAAATGGTTTGTTATCTTCGTCCTTAGACTTGAGATGCAAGTAAGTTCTCTTATGTGTGGATATCACTTTTTTGTAAGTATATGCAAAACGCTATCTGAACAAGGTAGTTATAAAAGCTATATTTTGGAGTGATGTGAAGCAGCATCCACAACACTTGTAGTCAATAAAGGATTTGTTACTCCACTTGATATGTAAAGATACCATGGCGCATCTCAGATTTAATCATAACTGTCTGCGTCGACTCAAAGGGTAATGCAAGATGATTCTTGATTACATTTGGTATATCTCAATTAAAATCTATAACGAGATTCTAAATGGTTAAACTATATGGAATGATTAAAGATCCATAATCCATGGTTTAACGGTATCTATAACAAAGGATGATTAAAGCAAGACATTGAATGACCATGCTACTGAGAAACTTTTACAAAACTATTCTCTCGCACACATTTAGTTAAAAAAGCGAGTGAGAGCATTGCTAGGCATTTCTGTCGTTAGTTTTGTGTGCCATTCGACACACCAACTCCCAAGTGGGAGTTGTTGGTTTGTGGGAGTTCTAAAACACGACAAAGCAACTAGATGTGTGTGAGCCGATGGGGGCACACGCGATAAACAGCAGTATACGTGTTGAAACGTAACTAATACTTGAATTATTTGTTACCCGAATATGCATGTAACTTGACCCGTCAACTTTTTTTGACCCGTGGGGCTTTTAGAATTCTTGTTTGGGTCAAAATTGGGAAAAGCCTTGGGCCTTGTAAATTCCATACGATCGCTGAGTAGGGAATGGGTTTGCATGGGTTTTTCAACTTGTTGACCAAGCTAGGTTTTCTAGATTGGTTTGACATAAAGCCTATATAAACACATCTCCGCTTTACCATTGCAGGCATAACATACTTCAACTACCCTAAAACTAAAATCGTTTCTGTCTTCCTGCTCTAAATCGTTTGCTTCATAAAACGATCAAGGGTTTTGGTTTTTAGTTAAGTTCTAAACTTGTTATCAAGACAAGAGTTTAGATAAGTTGATTGTTTCTGCTTCGCTCCCCGTTTACACAACAGCAGCAGTTGAGGTTTTACAACTTTCTGATCGTGACTTTAGTTCTCTGACGGTTAAGGGTATTTATCGGACAAGTGGTGTCCGATATCGGTGACTTATAGAAGCAGTTTGCTTTGTTTAACTCGAGACAGAAAGAAGGCTAGTTCCCTTTTTTTTTTATGCACGTGAGGTTTAATTCAAGAAGACAAAAGGTTGTTGGTTTTTATAGTTAAGTTCTCGACTAGCTATATCGAACGTATAATGTGAATCGGGTTTGTGTGTGATACTCTTCGAGGTGTTTATTTTAGACACTTAAAGGTTTCGTAGGGTTTCTTGTTCCGTTACTAGAGTTCAATTGCCAAGCAAGGTTAGCCTTCTTTATTCCCTTTTAATTAATTAATAATGTATTAATTATATGTTTATTATTTACGTGTTAACATAATTGTATTAACTAGATCCATTTTCCGCTGCGTACTCGTAGAGGTTACTGGTTAACTAGATCTAAAATCCCAACAATAAGTAAACGGGAAAGAGCCAGCGGCACAACCGGTATTAGAAGCCATGAGATGGACGTCGTCACTAGACACACCAATACCATAGATGTTGGACTTATGAATATTAATCTTGAGACCAGAAGCAAGATAGAAAACCTGTAGAACTCGAATAATATTGTTCATATCATGCGTGGTGTGAAAATCCAATCATTTAAAACAACTAAACTCACATAATTAGCCTTACGAGTTTTCAATAAAACAAAATGAACTGAATCTGCCCTGCATGTATGTACCCGACTATATCATGAGAAATTTTGTATTATCAAATATACTCATTTAAAGCAATCAAGCTCTAATATTAGTCATTCTATCAATTCTGAATAAACACCCAACTAGTATGAGAATTTTTATAATATCAAATACACTCATTTAAAACAGCCAAACTTTCATAATTGGCCATTTAATCAGTTTTAAGCAAAACTATGAACAATTAACCATTTGGAACATCGAGTATGATATCATTCTTCAACTTATACATATATATACATTAGGCGTACCTTTTGCTACGCCTACTGCAAATGTTAGAAAAATACCCCCTAAATTATGTACCAAGTTTCAACACAATCCCTTGAACTATGTAACGAGTTACATTCATTTTCATTCATTGCATTTTAGTGTCCATTTAATCACTTTATTTTCCTTTGGGTACAATGAACTTTGTGAATTATGATAACCTTATGATCGCATAGCTTTGGTAAATGAAGATGGTACATTTTGGTGTTATTGATTTTTAGATTATCTACATCATATCTATCATGCATGCTTTCATCAATTCATAGTGTTGTTGAATGTGAGCCATCTCCTTTATGAGCTAAAGATGACATTCAAAATTCATGTATGTTTGATATTAATATCAAAAAGTTCTGCTCACTAACTTTTAGGTATGGACATAAACTTTTTAACCGTAAAATAAATTGGTGTGAGCTTTTTTTTTTCTTCTAATAAAGTTTAAACGGATCCTATAAATTGATTCCCACATAAAAGATAATTTAGTTTCGGGCCAAAAGCAGGACAATTAAACCTCGTTACTAAACATGAACCATAAGTATGAATATAAATAACAATATCCCTGGTATGATCTCCATAGTCTTCCAAACAAATAGACAGGAAAATCTCAATCAACACTCTTCTATATGGCCAAGCTTTTGAGAACAAACACCATTACCTTTTGCTTCATGGCTCTAACATTGTTCATTGGTCTTGATTGTAAGCATACGTAACCTTTTCAACAAACATTATGATAAGATCACACACAGATGTATCGAGTTGAATACAATCAATAGTTTTTCCCCTTTTAGCCATGATCACTTGATAGTTGATACCTACTACTAGGTAGAATGACTCATTTTATTATACTTTAATTCATATTCTGTTAACATGAATGCAGGCACAAAAAATGCAAGCGTGAAGAGATATGAAGATAGTGAGTCGTTACCACGAAATGAAAAGTTGGGATCTCTTATTTGCAAATCTTATGGGCCAGTATTGCATTATTGTTGTTGTCAGGGTCAATCTGAGTGTTTTGATACTAGAAAAATGTGTATTTCATACTGCGTAAAGCATCATCCAACTTGTGAGTAAAAAACTACCATAATATAAACATGGTATTGTCGAATTATATTTGCATTAGTTCGATGATGTGAAATCAAATTGGTTGTAATCCACACTGATCGACGTTCAATTTAGTAAGCAAATTTATCATGGTCATTCGACTTTACTAGGATATTTATTTATATTGGTCTATCTGCTTGGTCATAATCTGCTCATGTCTTAGATTTAACTGGATCTCTGCATAAAGTTGGATTTAGTGAGTTTTTAACTTTTGCAGATCCATCAAATGTTGGGAAACATTTGATACTTTTTTCAATTCCTTGCACAACCTTTCTTAATCTCTATGTTATCATCCCACTTGTGCTACCATATACACACACAAAAAAGAAGTTGCACTCAGTTATTATAACATAATATCGGACTTATTTAAAGCTCTTCGTCGAATTTATGTCTAAGGTTATATTATATGGGTTCAGATAATATGTAAGATGCAAGGTTTAATGAAACATCATGTCCTTGTTTAGAGACATACTAGAATGAAACTATATATTACTCGCTCCATCCCAATTTTATTACCCACTACACCAACACAAAAAGTAGGATTTAAGACCCGGTATAGTAAATGTTAGATTTAACTGAAAGCTCTCGATCAAATGATGAAATAGTTAATTAGGGTACACTTGACAAATTGGTTATTTGTAACTGAAGATGACAATCTTTTTGTGACAAACAAAAATAGTGATAAAAATAATATCCTATATGTAACTAGTTCTGTAAGCTATCTAGTACTGTACCAAGTTTTTAAAACCTTACTTATAGCCATACAACTATACAAGTAAGAACAAAAGGAAAGGGTAAGCACATGAAGCTTCTTCATTTCTACTATTTTCAAGCAAAATAGAGCTAACTTCGTAACAATTTATCAAAAGCAAAGACAAAATTTAAACCACTTGAAGCGTTTCATTTGAGAATCTTTTCTATAATACATGCAGGTTGCATGAACCAGGTTTCGGTACGTTTTGCTTACGTTCAGATCTTTATGTAACCTAGTTTGTGTAAACGGCAGGCATTATTTCAAATATATTCATACAAAGCTCATGTAGCTTTCAGTGTGTCGTTTTGGGTTCTCTCACTAAGAGCACTCCCATTCATAACACCATAACACCAATAACACCGTCCACGTCAGCGCCACATCAGCTTTAACATTTAACATTAACATCCCCAAAAAACATCCGCAACCATAACATCCCAATAACATCAATAACACCAATAACATTTCATATTTTCAATTTCAACCCCTAAACTAAAACAAACACTTCATTTATTAAACTAAAACAAACATTTCATTAAAACTAAAAACATATTACAATACGAGATTAAAAAAAAAAAAAATTACAACATAAAGGAAATGACAACGAAAAAAAAAAAAAACAAAACATAGCAAATGCTTATTCATCATCGTCGCTCTCTTGTTGTTGTCCATGTTGTTCAAGATTTTTCAGCCAAACATGCTCCATAAGGTCCTGTTGGAGTTGGGTATGCGTTTGTCGGTCGTGTATTTTTTCCCTACGATGTGAGTATCACATCTTTCGACCCATCTTCGTTGCCTCAAATTTGCTGACGGATCCATCCACAGTTCGTTATAGTCACGTAATTCAAATTTTTGATCTTTTATAATCATGTTATGCATAATAATGCAACAATACATGATTCTATGTATCATGGCAATTTCATATTGACGTGCCGGTTGTTGTAGTATAACCCAACGGCCTTGAAGAACACCAAAAGCACGTTCAATATCCTTTCGGGCACTTTCTTGTCTCCTTTTAAAGTCGCGTATGTTTTCATCAGTTGTTGCCGTGAAGGATTTGACGAAAGTTGCCAACCGTGGATAAATTCCATCACCAAGTAATACCCTGTTCATACCTAGTTCCGTTGACTATATAAGGTACTCTTGGGGCATTATCAGCAAGAAGGTCTTCGAATAACGGAGAGTTATCTAAAACATTAATATCGTTATTTGCCCCCGCCATCCCAAAAATGCATGTCGATCCATAAATCTTGAGAAGCAAATGTACAAGCATAATTGTTGGGTATTTTTATCACCCTAGTAAAATGCCCTTGCCAAGCCACTGGACAATTTTTCCATTCATAGTGCATACAGTCAATGCTACCAAGCATTCCCGGAAAACCATGTTTTTCTTCATGTTGTTGATAAATTTTTTGAATGTCGGCCCATGTTGGCTTTCTTAAATACTCCGGCATAAACAAATCAATAACACATTTGTTAAAATTATCAAGACATACTTTTGAAGTACTCGCACCCATTTGCAAGTATTCATCAAATGCATCGGGTGAGGTGTCGTACGCCAATTGGCGTATGGCGACGTGACACTTCATTAGAGCACTTATACTCATTCGACCACAAGCATCAGGTGTTTGCCTAAAGTAATTAAAATGATCTGGAATATTATCGGAAGTATAAGATTCAATACCTTCAACTATTTGCAGGAATAGTTTCCGGCTCATACTGAAATCTTCACGAAAATTCGGTTTGAATACTTACAACCTTGTAAATAATAATTCGCTTGCCAGCGTTCCTCTAAGCTCACGCTCACATATATATATGGAAACGAGAACGACTAGGATGTTGAGATTCAATACCTTCTTCTTGTTCCAACCGAAGGTGATACTCAGACGGACGCCATAAATTGGAAGTCCTCTTGGTCTTCAACGTCTGACCAAGACAGAGGAATATCACCAGCTTCATTTGGATCCATTGTGAACGAATTTGAATTATGAAAGTGTGAGAGGAAGTATATAAAGTGTGAGAGGAAGTGTGAAAAAAATAGAGTTTTAGTTGGGTATTTATAGTGGTAAAATAATGTTTTTGAATTTTTTTTTAAAAACTAGCCGTTAGGGGGTTTTATGTAAATTTTTTAAAAAATGTAACGTTAGAGGGGCTAGTTTTGTAACATTTTCGATTTTTTTTTCTAGCCCTTAACGGGCGTTAAGGAGCCAACGCCCCCCTCCAACGCCGTTATTTCGCATGCCTTCCAACGGATAACGCCTCCAACGGCGTTAATGAAGCCCTTAACGGGCGTTATAGCGTCAAGAATGAGAGTGCTCTAAAGGTGTTATAAATCATCTTTGCCGTTAAGAAAGCTCTTATAAATCCTTCTTATTGTATTTTTAAATTTATATTTCTTGCTAGAAAGAACTTGGCATGAAGAACCTCTCTATGCTCACTCTTTTTCTTCTTCTTACTTGTATGGCTATAGGTAAAATATTCAACAACACTATTATACCTTATTTATTTAATTATATCGCTATATATAGCTATGTGCGACCTAGCTTGAGATATTATCGGAGAATACATAGCTCATAAGGGTAAAACTTTGTTTACATCACATTACTAAGCCGTTTTGCTCATCTCATAATTAATCTCGACTGCAAACACAAAACATGTCGAAAATTAGCATCATGTTAGAAAATAATTACAGTAATTTCTTGTGTGCAGGTAGTGTAAGCGGGATTGAAGAGGAGGGATCGAACATAACACCTTGTTTGCAAACCATTAAATGTGGAATACCAAAATTTTGTTGTGACGTAGTTAACGAACCATGCTATGTATGTGCGGATACCTGGGATGAATGTAAACGTTTCTGCTAACCGCAACTTACAAGCTATCAACATTAATAAATACGAGTATGGTATAATTTGCTTTTTGTCTCTTATTATCAAAGTCAAATTGTTCAAAAGTCTTGAACTAAATACCAATCACCCTATTAGGAGCATGTACTAGCTTCAAATTTGCTATCTGTTCATGCTTACCATCATATTTATGTAATTAACATCAATGATAATTGGACATCAAACTATAAACAGCAAGCGATTTAAAATTTTGTATTTTCCGTTGAAATCTTATGATTAAACGGTATGCTTGGCTACGTAGTATCTACTATCTACACACAAAATCTTGCACATCCATCGAAGGATGTGAAGCATTAGAGAATTTATTTGTCATCCTTGCAATAAAATTGATATTTACGATCATGATCCCCAAACGCACAACCTAGCTTTTTTGGTCTCTTTGACCCTCTGACTCGCGCTACCTATACAAAAACAGATCGTATCCAATCATTATAACATAATATCGGCTTGTTTCATGTTCCGCTTGAAAAGTATACTTATGGTGAAACCAGTTCAAATAGTATTTAATTTCTATTGAGTCATGCTAATATACATATATATCGAAAAAACATATTTTTTCGTCAAAATGCAAATCTTGATGGTTTAATGGGTCATTTCTAACATATACTTATCAACATACACATATGTAAGCTGCAAGGTTTACTGTGTGTTTGTATACAAATATATATACACGTAAATAGAACATATGAACATTTATCAAAATTTATGTATTGGGCCCAAATAATATTGAATACTTTCCTTTAGCCCTGCACTGCCCATGCAAGTAAGAAAGAAATTTGCTGCGTTCACATAAATTTTACATAAAAATCGCTACATTACGTGTACGGATGATTGGTTTTGTGAGATGGATCCCACAAAAACCAATCACCGCCGACATACCGCCACGAAGGTATTTTTGTGTAAACTTTTGTTGAGTTTAAGATATATAAAAACAAATAAAATCATATAGACACCACAGCGGAAGACTTAGAATCATAACAATAATTAATTAACTGAAGATGTAACGCACCTCTTGCAATTAGCTAGATCTCTTCAATTCAAGAACCCTAATTAGGGTTTATGTGGTTTAACGAATTGACCCTTACCGGTTTTCAATTCAAACCAATTGATGTAACAATAGTGTGTTACACCACGTTTTTGTACACACGCATCTATTAGCGATTCGATACGAATGCTAGTTCTTGATCACAATAGAATAACCAAACACCTTTGTTATGTGCTCATGGTCACTCGTAAATCCCTTACAATGGGGATTCACTCGTCGACTAAGAACAAGAGGGAAGAAAAGAAGAAGTTTGGCCTTCTCATGAAATCAAGTGTACCAAAGGATGAATACATGGGGATGTATTTATAGCCTTATGGTAGATGTCAAGTTTACTATGGTTTCCGATGTGGATTCCATAGTTTCGGCCAAAAACAAGCCCAAAAGAGGGTTCCTAAAACCGTCTCTTGGCTTGTTTACTTTTCTTCATATCCGTTGACATTTAACGACCGATAGTCACTTTCGATAAGTGCTTATCGCTTGTTTAGTCGTTTATTGTGAATTTAATAATTAAACATAATATTTTATATTAATTATTTAAACATCGAGAGTCTCTCATCACGTAGTGCAATCCTGGTCTCGAGTTCAATCGTCATACACGTATTAAATATACTCATAAACCAAATTCGGCTCCCCACTTGGAGATATCTTAGTATGCGTAATGACATTGGTTAGCATCTAGCAACATGCCAATGACCCCAGAACAACTCGAGTATGGTTTCTTGGAAAAACCTTTTGATGATTCATCATCATACTTATCCTTTTGTTTTCTAATACCATGTTAATAAGAATATGAATCTCACTCATTTCTTGATTAACTATTTCTGCTTTTCGCTTTATATGATTGATCAAGATTACCAATTCTTCTCTAACATATTCTAGAAGACCTTGGCATGGCCATGCAAACATCTTGACAACCCTACGAGTAGGCCCAAGATTATTATACTTCAAAATAAATTTGAAGGAAACAAATCCGCTTCGCTGACTTGGTACTTCATAAATTTCAACACTTCTAAAACAACTCTTATAAATGTTATACCGATTTCACGTATAGCGTTAGATTTCACAGAAATGCACTACATCCATGACATTTTCGTATCTCAAGTCGAGGATAAATATTCATGATGTACATCCATAAAGTACCATCATGTGGTTGGGATAAGTCCTATACTCAATCCATTGAATATCATCCGAAATTAGTCATGCTACGCATCAATATACTTTCAAGTATATTCTAACTAATACTGAGATTTGTCTTAATTCAATATCATTCCCATGTTATTGATCGACAATGGACTATTTAGAATAACTTAAGTTATTCACGGATTAAACATGAAAATATAGGACACAATATTATAAATGAAATTAAACGTATAAAGTACTTTAATTCATTATAAATAATAATTGTTTAACATCCTTTATCCAAATACTAAATAGATCAATGCATGATAATACTTAGTTAACGAATTTTTGCCTCAAGTCATGAGAATCACCCTTGTTGACAAGGCATAATTTTAACTAACTTTGATCTATAGGAATTTTGAGAATACATATTTCAAGAATTCAATAAGTGAACTTCTTGTATGTGATTACACATATCTTGATATTGTCATAACATTCCATAAGGTGTGACAACTGAACCACCATTTTATGACAATCATCTTTCAAAACCTTAAAGTTTTAAAGTATTCTTTATTCTTTAATGTATAATGCAACTATGCTCTTAGTTGAGCATAACTAGCGAACATGGTCATCATCAAGGATACCGTGACTAGAATTGAGTGTCATCTCAATTATACTAGCATCCTTGTATACAACAATATGCTCTTTAAACATCCGTAAACTTTGAATATTATTTGTTTGGTGCCATTCAAACTTCAAGTTTGTTGACTATAACAATTACATAACAATTGTTGTGTAGAATCTAGGAACAACTCCAGGCTGAGGAATGCAATTCTAAATCCAAACATAAATATTACAATGTTGTTAAATCATCTTGTAATCAAGCATGACACAACAATCTTACAACATGATGTACATGATGAATCTTCAAGTTAGACTTTAAGATCTCATTATATATCCATCATGTTCTATTAGACTCATTTATTTACCGCATATGTTTATAGTAATAAACATATATTCCAAGGTTGTATGTCTTATTTCCAAATCTTACATACGAAGTTTCATTCCCAACTAAAACTTAATTTAGGTGGAATGTAGTTGCCCATACAACATATAAGATTTAATAAAATAAATCTTAATACTCCCACTAGCTTTCAGGAATACTTATGAGCTATCTTATTTTAATTATTAAATCAAACATGGATTTAATATTAAACATAAGAATCATCTCCTAGATGTATGCATATATCCATTCATGGATTCTTGCAGTTTGTACATATTCAAATATTATTTGAATTCATAAAAACTCCTTTGCATTACTTATCGTCCTCACAAAAGTAATTCCAAAACAAAGAGTTTTGATATTCATTGTCAAAATTTCATATCAATGAAACTAAGTATGACAATTATAATATTTATACTTCTATTTAATGTATCTAAGAAAGAATATTCAATCATAGTTAATTGCTTAAGTATGATTAATATTATTATCACTAGACATACATTAAATAACGTATAATATTGTCCATATGATTTCTACACAAAGATTTAAACCACTAGGGTTTTCATGCTTTGAAGAAAATCATCTTCATTTAGATAAACCAAGTATCTAAAATTGATTATCTTTATGGACAACATCTCAACATTCATAGTATGATTGATTTACCACAATTCAACATTTGGTAATTTCATCATTATGATTAACAGGCTTACCATGATCCTGTAACTCATATCCCTTAGCATATTAAATATCTGAGATATCCTTACGGATCTATGAATGACAATTCCATCATATTGAGGTCTATCATTTACATGTTTAGCCTCATCATGATATTTGCTAGTGCATTTTAGAAGATTATGTATTTTGTAACTTTAATCTTTCAAGATCTAAACCAAACTCCCACTTGCCTTTTAAAATTTAAAGATTACCTTTAAATAGTTTAGCAAGTAGAGCAACAATACATTGTTCTCTTTTGGGACATTACAGAACACATTGACAGTTCCGACATTAGTTTGTTTACAACTCACTCTACAAGTAGTTTAACAAATTTAGAACTTCATTTATAAGACTTAATATGATTCATCACATTCCATAAACAAATGGTGTCTTATCAATCTTCTAGGTTGGAGTCTTATTGAGTATATTCAATCTATACTCAATCTACTAACTTTGATAACTTTTGGATGAAACTATAGTTATCTTGAATCAAACAATGCCAATAGATATTGATTCTTCTAACTGAACATACCATAAAACTATGGTATTTCCTTAGAATTAATATTGTAAGATTAATCTAACAATATTTAAGATAACCATCTACTCTTTGGTTTATCCTATTAACCAACAAAGTAAATCTTAATGGTACAATAGAATTACCAAGTCAATTGCATGTATTATAACACAAGTATTCTTGACCAAGTCAAAAGACATAATGCTTATAATCCCACTATAAGTTATAAGTCATTGATCAACTCATTGACTTCATGCATATGTCTTAAAACATAGCAAGTTAATGTCTTACTTTATATTGTAAGTCTTGTATTAAAAGACTTCATGTTTGTGACTTTACAAAATCATAAACATTTATAATTAAAGTAATTATGAACACCACCTCGGGTTTCAATTAATATTTCAAGTTAATATTTACTACATATATTTAAGTCATTCAACGAATACTTAAATTCAAAGTAGTATTAGATTAATTCATTTAATTATGTCATTCCATGAAATGTTCAACGAAGAAACCGCAAAATCATCCATGCTCGCTCGCACGACACGCGGTATTTTACTTGGGCTACAATCTTGTTCACGTTCTCACGTAACATAAATTGTAACTACAAGTGTTTCTTAAATATTGAATGACATAAATATTTAAAATAAAGTAGTCTTTGTTATCATCTTGACACATGTTCTTAATAAGGCAATCATACATATTTAAATGTATACTTCCTATTAGAACGTCATTCTTTTACTTTAAAGTCAAGAGAATCCATTTAAATCATATTTATATGTGTTGTATCTTGCACACAATAAAGATTTCTCCCACTTGTGTATGGAACAACATCATATAGCAGATAAACAACACGGCAAACGTTTGTTTATTTGATTAATATGATTTGTGTCATAGATATAACAAGTAGATGTAGGACTATATTGTTTAGTAAGGAAACGTACACGACTATCCTTAAAAATATAAGTGTCTACAATTGGAAAGTAATTATCTTTGAAGATAATCTGGGTTACTATACAAGAAACAAAGCTTGTAGCTCCCAACAATTAGAAATCATTATAACAACTTCTTATTCAAGAATGCAACACAAATGCTCACCGAATTTGACAACATTATAAGTGTTTCATAACAAGTGAAAACAACTTGCTTGCTTTTTACTTTCCTACACCTTTGAAGAACCATACGTAATCATTACTAAGGTACTAAAAGGTGTATTCTACTCTATGAATGATGGGTTATCCATCAATGTTGTTAACTCGAAAAATTGGGTATGCAATTTCTTCCTTAACAGGCATACCATCCCCATACCGGCATGTAGCACCTTTAAAGGTTAAACCAAAACAAGTAGATAAATTAAGCTAGTTTGCCTTTTACCAATTTTCATGGTAATTAGTCTAGCTTCTAATCTAGTAACTCATATACATGTTTTTAACCAAATGTCATGTTTGTTACAAAAGGATTCATTCACCAAATGAGGGTAATGAAATCTTTATGGAAAATAAGATGTGCATTTCATTGCTATGAGTTACATTAGAATTTAGACAATTCAAATGTTCCTATTATTACCTTTCTCATTCATGAAAAGGAATAGAATTGAGTCTCATTCTTCTCCCATGGAAAAGAGACTTTGTTTATCTTTTCGGTAAATTTATTCTCGATCAAACATTTGTTTGACAGCAGAATGGATCAATTTACTAATAAAAGACTAAACCACGTTTACGGTTAAATGTTGCATTAATACATTCAAAAGAATTACAAAATTCAATTTTAGTATTTATGATAATTAACCTTTTAAAGAAAATTAAATACCCATGGTTCATAAACATATAACCATTTAATTTTCAATGAAAACTAGGATCCAAATGACATATTCATCACATCAGCTTGATCTGCTAATAATGAAATTATTCAAAATGGTATGAGTCGAGCCTCAATTGCCAATTTTCAAATTGCAATTCCTAGATTTATGGGATTTACATTTAGCCAATTTCAATTATCATGTAAACATGTTTTATCCCCATCTTATGCCTTGAGTTGCCAGTTCTCACTACAAAAATTAAGTTTACCAACTTAAGAAATCAAAATCATCCATGCCTTCACTCAACACGTGGATATTTTACCCTTTGATTACTGATCTAAATCACTTTCTCACGAAATAAAAGGTAATCCGTGTGTTTCCGTTTCATTTGATGGCATACAACTTAAATTAAGGGTAATAAATTTGATTTTGGTGCAAAATCAAATATGTACAAAGATGTCATGCATTCATCTTCATAGCATAAGGTTTTATTAAAACAATCATATCCTTGTTTTAATGTTTAAGCTTTACATCATCAAACTTTAATCGAGGTATTGGTTACACCAATTAAAGAATTACCTTTAATTACCACATATATCGGATATCCTACTACTCATGAGTCATAAGACCCAAGAGTTCTGGATAATTACCACAAAAGGGCGAATTTAAGGTCAATTCGCCCTTAAGATTTTATGCACATTATATAGGAATATTTGGTAACTCCATTAAGACGCACAAACGAGTGGAGAATTAGGTCACGCTGAAGCATATTACATACCCTCATCTTTAAGGTCACTGATTCGCTTCCAAATAGTCAAGTTTATCACACAAGCTAACCACTTGTGAATGGTCAACCGTAATAAAATTCAAACAAATTTCAAAACAAATGCAATTAAGATCTGGAGAGTATAGTGTTTCCACAGGTCGTTAAGTCCCACGGAGGATTAATGGTGTTTAACACTTTTAGATGTCAAATAATCACTAAGGATAGTGATCAGGAAGGATTGTGAATGATAATTACACCTAAAGAGAAAGTTTGTAAATTACAGGCGCTTAAATGCAAATTAAAGAAAATTAAAAGCTAAAATATATTAAATAAACGCTATCACTATTTTTAAAGTTGATTTTTCTTGATTTATAAAATAAAATAACTTAAATAAACTATTTTAATTAAAGCGTAAACCTAAATTATCTAAAAACGTGACCTAGAATGAAAACGCTATATATAAAATTCACGTGTGAAAAAAGAAAACGTAAAATTTATTAAATAAAAGTCCTACAAGTGTAAAAACAATTTTCTTACTTACTATATGACAAAAGAAAATTTTAGAAAAAGATTTATATTTTTTTGACTTTTATATTTTTTATTATGAATTAAATACTTTTTTAAACTAATTAAATGATTAAAAATACTAAAACTATTTAGAAAATTCTGAAACTTTTTTAGAAAATACTTTATATCAATACAAGGCTAGGAAAAATACAAAAGAGGTAACAACTAATTTGAATAAGCTGTAAATAAGCTAAAGAGTACGAATAAGCTAAAATGGAAAACAAGACTTATGTATTAAATTGTGCAAACCATAACGGTCAAAGACCCTGCATGTATGTGGTGTGGTGGAGTCAAGGGCCGTGGTTCAATCCCAGAATGGACTTTTTATTTTTATTTTCTTTTGGATTTTTTCTTTTACAAACCGTTAATACCTAAATAAGCAAATTTTATAACTAGAACTTTTTATGAAAACAACAACTAATGCACGTAATAATTAAGATTGCTTAACAGTGGTACAAAGATTAGAATAAGCACAAGGTTGCTGGCTATTAAGCTAATGAATAAGCAAAGCTAACTGAAAATAAGCTAAGAGACTGATTATAAGCTAATATTTTAACTGAAAAACACAATAACTTAGAAATAAGCACTTAAACAATATCCAAATAAGCACAAGGATTAATCAAGGCCAGTGATACTATTTGGGTTTCTAAACACTTTCTAGCTTAATTTTAAGTACTTAAATAAGCTAAGAAATGAAAAGGATCATCGGAACTATTATATACCAAACTAAGCTATCCAAAAGCTAAAACTCTCACCGGTGTTCACTAGAGAGCTTATAATGAGCTTTATGAAAAAATCGTAAACACTGATTACTCAGTGTACTAGATGAAATGGACAAAACTAAAAGCCACTAGCAGTTTATCAAATAAGCTACAAAGTGAAAAATAAGTTAATCTGAACCTTGAGAGCTAGGTAAGCTTCAAAAGCTAAAGTGCACAAGCTAGACTTCTAATTGAGCTCTGTGTGAGCTTGTGAAATAGGGTAGCTTAAGCAAGTAAGGGCATATTTTTGGAAAAAGGTCTAAAACAAGATTGAAAATAAGCAGTTTATAAGCTAAGTAGTTATAAGCTAATATTTTTCTAATTAAGATGAGCAGCTAAACTTTAATATCCCAAAAGCTTAAATATTGAAAACTAATATTAAGTTCTATATAAAATAATCTATTTTATTCAAAAACGACCAAAGCGAAATTTTGACTTTTAAGATTAACTAAAAGGTTGACTTAAGTGAACTTTGGCTTGATTCTACTTAATGATTATGATATATTAAGTTGTAATAAGAATGATTTAAGCTAGAGTACCAAGTTTTAAGCTAATATGATGAATTTCACACTCTAGATCCTAATACAACTATTAATATGAGATTAAACATAATTTTGACTTTTTACAAATGAGTACTGGTTTATATGGTTGAACTGAGCTATTAGGACCTAATGTAACATACAATAGACAAGTACAATGGGTAGAACACTATCTAACACAGTTAACAAGGTCAATCCAAACACTCTTTATAAAACTGTTTTTGTGATTTTCAAGAGGTTTTACAGATTAAAACCATGCCATAGATTCAAGACCTTGTATTATCATTCAATAAGACTAAATAAGCACTAAACAACAGTAATAACAACATACAACTCAAGAATGATGTTTATGCTATTATAACTGCACAAGTAAGATTTTTAGTAACTACAAAATAAAAAGAACAAGTAGCTTGTTTTAATGCTTAATTCTACTTAAATACAACTTAGAAGCATGAACATACGTAGATTTAAGCTAATCAATGGCTCAAACAAAGGATATGCCAAAATGGATCAAAAGGCTTACAAGTGGCTTCCAAGCTCAAAACCAGAACCCGAGGCACACAAACACAACCTATAGCTTCCCCAGAAGCACTAAACCAAGGCAATCCAATATCAACCTTGCTCCGACTTCTAGATAACCTTCACCATGGATTTTTGATTTTTCACTAATTTATTTGTATTTTTGGTATTTTTTTCTTTCTTTCTTATACTAAACTGATTTTAAAGGTTACTAAAAGCTTTAATAAGCTTTCTAGGAGCTTATATGATCTTACTCAGTCCATAAAAACAACTAACAACAACATTAGAACATATTGAGATTTTTGAACTTGGAAATGCATAAACTTGAAATTGAGACCAAAATGAAATTGATTATTGAAAGTAGATTCAAATACACCTAAAATACTTAAACAAAGACTTGAAAGCTTAGAATTATCTTGGAAATGGAAAATTAACTAAAACGACAAAGCTTAAACTAATTTTACACTAGACTGTCTTCACATTGCTTCTCTTTCTCTTTATAATGATCATTTAGGCTTTGTCGATATCTTCAACATTTCCCACCTCTAACCTCAGCCATTGATCTCTAATTCATCATATTCGCCCATGTGGAGTTTTTGCCAAAATATCTTTTGAAGCAGTGTTTTATGCATTTAATGCAATTTGGAAAGATGTGAGGTGGAGGGAGTGGGTAATCAGTGGAAAGGTGGTAGTGAGGTGGAGAGGTGGGGAAAACAGTGGTGAAACCACCACGGTTTGTGGTTTGCTGCAGGAGGAGAGAGTGAACAGTGGTGGCGGTATTTTATTTAAAACGTGGGGTTGGGCTTGGGATTGGGCCATGGGTTGTAGGATTGGATATGGGTTTTAATAATAACAAAGGGGTCCGGTTTGGTTTGTAGAAATAAAAGCCTACCATTCATGTAATATTATGAAAAGTGAGGGATTGAAGTTGAAATTTCCAAAGTATACACAAGGACTAAACCTGCAATTAATGGTTAGTACAAGGACCAATATTGCATAAAATTCCATTTTAATAAATCCAAGGACCAAAACTGTAAACTTTGTAACTCCAGGGACCAAACGTGTAATTTTCTCAAAACTTATCATATAAGGACCAAATATGCCACATTTGAATAGTACAAGGTGTACACATTTGAATAATTTCCATTTAATCACCCGAGGACCCTGATTTTGACAATTCAAACTTTTGTAAAGTGAGGGACCAAAGTTGTAAATTGTGATTTTAAACTTCAAAGGACAATTTCTTACAACTTGTGAATCTCAAGGACCTTAAATGATATTTTGCTTTATTTTGATTTACCAGGGACTAGATTTGACAACTTTTGAAACTTGGGGGATTAAAACTGCCAATTATGCAAACTTGATACTTTTTCATCCTGATTTTGGTATTTATGCATTTAAAACACATAAAACACTTATTTGTGATATTTTTATCATTTTGATGCATTTCTGAGTGTTTTCAGATGTTTTTGCAGTCTAAATGGTACAAAAATGATGAGTATTTAGACACTCATCAATCCCCCACACTAAGATATTGTTAGTCCCTAGCAATCTTTTAAGAAAACTTAATGGATATCATCTCTTTACAAAAGCTATTACTTGGAGTAGCCATTGTTTCAGTTCAAGTAAGAACCTTGGTACAATGATAACCAAATGATTTTGAGCAAATCACAGCTTTCAAGCGGTTTTGATTTGTCTTTACCAGAAGCCGTTTGCTTCAGGACTAGCCAACTCTTAGATAAATTATCAATATTATCTTTGGTGAGTCGATTACCAATTATGGTTTTCCAACTGCCTTTACCACAAGCCATAAACTTGCGGGCTAGCCAACTCTTCACTAATTAAAGATATGGTGAGCTGAACACCATACAATTTTAGGCAAATTGCAAGCCATAAACGGATTTGAGATATCTTTACCAAGAGCGTTTGCTCTGGATTAGCCAATCCTTATGTGGGTTAGATATGGCGGATGATTACCATTTGAGTAAGTGAAAAACACTTACTCCAAAAAAATTTTGGCCAAAAATGGGGAAAATGGGTGGTATAATTACATGATAAAATTCGTGAGAATTCCCCCTACACTAGAAATGAATATTGCCCTCAATATTTAAAGTACCGGCTGTTATGCCGAAACATAGAACATAAAAGGGAAATACTACGGCCATTTATTATTTTTGGTATATACACACAATTTTTTGTGTGAGTACTTATATACAACAGCGGGGGGCAACTCCCCCACACTAGGGTGGTAGAAAGTAGAAAGAAGTCAGAAATATAGGTGAAAACCATATTGGGTGTGCTACTGTTTTTGATTACCGAGTCGCTAGCTATATCCCCGAAGGTTCATGGGGAAAGCAACGTAAAACCAATGGATCGGACTTTCGTTCACAGTTTTAATAAACATATGAACATCATAAAGTTTCACACCGACGAGATACAACCGCGGTATTTGTTTATAGTAGAAACTATAAAGGATGATACGGGGGTCAAGATTCCTCATTCCCGAAAGAAAAAAGGGAAAGAGCAACCACACCATTTGTGAAGAATGGAATAAATATGTGCATCAAAATGCAGGTCCATTCTTCATCAGATAGAAGCAAATCACCATTTTGACATTTTTAAGCTTAAATTTGAAGCTTGTATGATGATTGTCAACAGAATTTCCGGTAGGGAGGGTTGGAAACGGTTCTTCAATCAACATTTTCCAAAAAAGGATGTCCCCTCGAATCAAAGTAAGTATAATCAATTTCTGTTGGAATCGACTCATCACTAAGAAAGGCATCGACTTCATTCCAAAAGTTGTCATCTTCCTCATCCGAGGTGAGAGAAGGGATGGAAGAGTCGGAAATAATAAGACTAGGAGATGATGGATCATTTTTGAGCAATTCTTTAATGGGAAGAATGTCTACCATTGGATCACAAACATCATCATCCAACTCAGATGAAACTGAAGAGAGTTTGGTTTCATCCACAGAGTTAACAAACTCGATACGATAAACCGATTTCGGGTGGGACAAGTGGCGTGCTTTTAGAGCTAGCAATTTCCACTACTTCCGATAAAGTCTCCGATTCTAGATCATCATCATCAAGAACAATCTTGACTTCCTTGGTACAACTTTCAAACCATTTGTTTGAACCAGGGTTGATTTTCAAAGCTTTTAGCTCGGCACGTTTTAGGTGACTCCTCTTAACCGTGAAATTTGAGAGTGTTGCATTGATTTTTTCAGATTTTTGATCAATTGTGGCAACACTATGTTTGGATAGAGGTTTGGAGTTCTGGTTGATATTAAACGTGAGTTCTTCGTTGTCAACCCGTATAGTCAACTCTTCAGAATACACATCGATTAGAGCACGGCTCGTTCTCAAGAAAGCTCTCCCTAAGATGAGGGAACTCTAGGATCTGCATCAAAGTCTACTACAACAAAGTCAGTAGGAAAGTGAAACTTTCCTACTTTACCACACGACATCCTCGGCTATCCCAAGTGGACGAGTTATGGTACAGTACGCTAGCTCGAGTGTCATACAAGTAGATGTAAGTTTAGGAAGAGACAGTTTCTTCCATACTGAGAGTGTCATGAGGTTAATGCTTGCGCCAAGATCGGCCAAGGCGGAGCATTGAACCATCCCAAGAAATCACACGGGATTAAAAACCTGCCGGGGTCTTCAAGCTCTTTAGGAAGCTTCTTGAGAAGGACCGCAGAGCATTGCTCATTGAGAGGGGTTTAGCCATTTCAGATAACTTATCTTTGTTGCTCAATAAGCCTTTAAGCGTGGATGCAAATTTGGGCATTAGAACGAGAGCATCAACGAAGCTTATATCAAAGTGCAGTTCATTGAAAATTTGGAAAATTTTTCCATTTGCTCTTTGGTTTTGTCTTTGAGCTTCTCATCATGCAATCTTGATGGGTAAGGAAGCGACTAGACTTTTGAGCCGACGGAAGTCATTTCGGCTCGAATTAGTCTTCGGAATTTCGGGTTCCGGACTTAAAGCTTTGGACTACCGGGTGGGGCGTGTGCGATACTTCGTGGGTTTGAGAAATGCACCTTGTCCGTAGTATCCTTGGTAACTTGACTCATTGCTCTTGGTGGAGGAGGCATTGGAGTCGAAGGTCCATTGTGCGTCTTACCACTTCGGTTGTGATCGCCTTTGCATCGCCTCGGGTTAGCGATCGTGTTGCTCGGTAAAGTTTCCCCGAGCCCGAGGGTTGATCATTTAAAGACTTCTTAATGTCAGAAATCTGGCTAACCAACAACCTGTTCATTTCATCTTGGGATTTCATGAATTGCTTTCAATAGCTCATCGAGATGATGGTCCAGTTGGAACAATGGCTTGAGTTTGATTAGGAAAATTCTGGCCTCTATTGTTTGGATTAGGGCCTTGATTTTGAAAATTTCCTTGATTAGGATTCACATTTCCATGAAGTTGATTCCCTCGATTGAAATTGTTTTGATTAAGGTTTCCTTGATGTTGGAAACCTTGATTAGGTCCGGGATAGAAATTACCTTGGTTTTGATAACCTTGGTTCATTCTAGGTTGGTTCTCGATTCCCGTTTTGTATGTTAGGATTCTGGTTAAAACCGTGGTCCCGATAAGTATTAGCACGGTAGTTTGGTTCATTTTGAGGACGGGATTGATTACCTCCCTGATGTGAAGTACCGGCTATAGCATTGGCTTCAAACGGATACCATCGGTGGCGATACAGTTGTAGGGCATGAGGGCCACCACAAGTAACACAGACCTCGACTTTCTTTACTTCACCATGATGGTGTCTGTGTGAAGGTGACTTTTTTTTGGTTAGCAAGAACCAAAGCCTGAACAATATCCGTGAGTTTGTCAATCTTAGCATCGGTGCTAGATGTACTCACGTGAGATGAAGTAGAAGGTCCTGCATTAGACCGAGAGTGATATGTCTTTGTTCGGAAAGGGTGACGGACGGGACTTGTTTTCTATAATTTGCAAGGCTTCTTTTGTGGTCTTGCTCAGGAAATTACCTCCTGCGGAGGCATTTAAAGAGTCTTGGTCAGCTTGGTGCAGACCATTGTAGAAAGTATCCATTTGCATTAACTCCGTAAAACCATGATGCGGACACTTGCGGAGCAACTCTTTGTAACGATCCCATGCCTCACCGAATGATTCATCAAATCTTTGAGAGAATTTCATTATCTCATTCTTAAGACTTGTAGTTCGGGATGGAGGATAGAATTCGTTAACAAACTTAGTGACTAAATCCTCCCATGTCTCAATGGAACGAGGGGGTTGTTTCTCAAGCCAATTCCGGGCTTGTCCCTCTAGAGAGAATGGGAACAGAAGAAGCTTAATTGCTTCATGTGGGACATTCTTGTATTTGATGGTAGATGCAATCTTGTTAACCCATCGAATATGAGCATGAGGGTCGTCCCGCTCAAAACCATAAAATTGGCTTTGGGTTACAAGATTAAGCAACCCGTTTTGAGCTCAAAGGTATCGCCCACAATGGCTGGGACAAAAATGGCATCTCCGTAACCCTCGATGGGTGCTTGGAGAAGCTCATTCATCGGTTTATCTTCTGCCATTACGACAGGGGGTGGTGGTACTAGACGCCTCATTTTCACGGCTGAAGGAGCAGAACGTCCTCTACGTCTACGTGGAATACTTGCAAGCTCAAAGTGGACTTGAAGAGCTGAAGAACGAAAAGCGCATGCACTAAGTATAAAAATCAGTTTTGAAAAAACAAATGCGAGGCAAAACGACAAGTGAACTTAAACCAATAATCACAAATGAAATGGCTTCTTTGAAAAAGGTACACCAGATCACAAGGACACAAAGGCAAGTTTTGATCTTTAAGATTGGGAACTTATTAATGTTCACACCCCCTTGGTAGGTGTCTCTGCCTTGATTTGCGGTGGTTGATGTTTATGTATTTATTAAGTACCACTGAAAAGACGTAGGTATGGATTTGTGCTTAAGGGTTTAAAAACTTTTGGACAATATTTTTGGTATCGTCTCGTTTAACCAAATCGTATCTCTTTAAGAATCACCTAAAGAAAATACAAGAAAGAAAACGTTACGATTGTTTTGTTGTTTTATATTTTTTGGTGTTGTTAACACTTTAGGAAAAGTGTTAATGAACTTTTGATAACTTTTAAAAAAACTGTTTACAAAAGGTGGTATATGTGCAAGTGGATCTGAGAATGTTAAAACACGCTACAACCTCCCGCAGCTGTGGCGCCTAAAATTTGATTCGCTTCCAAACCAAAGTTTATCACACAAGTAAACCACTTGTGAATGGTCAACCGTAATAAAATTCAAACAGTCTAAAACCCATGCAATTTCCCTTGGAATATAGTGGATTCTCGTCGTTAAGTCCCACGGATGATTAATGGTGTTTAAAACGTTCAGATGTCGAATGATCACTAAGGATAATGATCTGTAAGGATTGTTTGATTGGATAATTACACCTAAAGAGAAATGGTATTTGGATACGAAACTATAAATGCAAATTAAAGAAAATTAAAAGCTAAAGTATATTAAATAAACGCTATCACTATGAGTTTTAAGAAATAAAAGACCTTATGAAAATGATATTTTTACAGACCTAATATAAAAGAAAATTATTAGAAAATTAAAATAACTTATTTTTAATAAACTATTTATTTATATTATTATTAAAAGTATTTTAACCTAAATTATCTAAAATACCTAGAATGAAAATATGAAATAAAGCTGCGCAAGAAAAAACGTGAAATTTGGGAAATAAAAGTCCTACAAGTGTAAAAAATTTTCTACTTACTATATGACAAAAGAAAATTTTAGAAAAAAGATTTATATTTTTTATGCTTTTATATTTTTATTATGAATTAAATACTTTTTAACTAATTAATGATTAAAAATACTAAAACTATTTAGAAAATTCATGAAATTTTTCTATAAATACTTTATATCAAAAAGGCTAAGAAAAATACAAAAGAGGTAACAACTTATTTGAATAAGCTGTAAATAAGCTAAAGAGTCGAAAAGCTAAAATGGAAAAAAGCTTATGTATTAAATAAACCATATCACCCAGGGCGATGGTATTTTAAATCCAGCAATGGACTTTTTATTTTTATTTTCTTTTGGATTTTTCTATTTAACTACAACCGTTAAGTAACTTTATGAAAACAAAAATTTTACAACTTAAAAATAACTATTTAGAAGCTAAAGATCTCAACAGAATTTTGAGCTTATTGATTGATTTTAAGTTCTAATAAGCTTGAAAGTTGGAATCAAAGATGAAATAAGATGCAAAAGCTAAATGCTACTTAAGTGAAGCTAATAAACACAAAGAACCATATTAATAAGCTGTAATAAGCAAATAAGCAATTACAAAACACCCTTTGAACCAAACAATCCTGCAGTCAACTCTACAAGCAAATTAAGCTCATGAGATAAGCTTAAAAGCTCAAAATTGAAATAAGTAGCAAGATGAAAAGGATCACTGGAACTGTATACCATTAAGCTATCCAAAAAGCTAAAACTCTCATTGTGGTGTTCACTAGAGAGCTTATAATGAGCTTATGACAAAAAAAGCTTCGTAAACGATTAAAGACTCATATACTAGATGAAATGGACAAACTAAAAGCTTGTTGCACCCTACCAAATAAGCTACAAAGTTGAAAATAAGCACCGAATGAGATGGCTATGTTAGCTTCTCAAAAGCCAAGGTTCACAAGCTAAGGTTTACTAATGAGCTGTTTATGAGCTTGTGAAATAGGGTAATGAGTGATTTTGAGAAAACAAAATAAGCATAAATAGCATTCCAAATAAGCAGTGAATGGAAAATAAGCATTCAAACTTCAACCTAGCCGGAGATGGGCTTTACTTTACAAAACACCAAATTTCACAAGCTAAAGCTAACTAATTAACAAGATGCAAGCTTGTGAAATGAACTCACTCAAACTGTGTAAGGCACTATTTTGAAAAAGGGTCTAAAGTAAGCTAGAAAATAAGCAGTTTAAAGCTAATTTATAAGAAAATTATTTCTATTGTAAAGATGAGCAACTATATTTTAATATCCCAAAAGCTCAAATCTTGAAAGCTGAAATTAAGTCCTATAGAAAATTGTTTATTTTATTCAAAACGACTATTAAGAAAATTTGACTTTTTATATTACACTAATAGGTTGACTTAAATGAACTTTGGATTGATTCTCACTTAATGATTATGTTTTATTAAGGTAAATTAAGACTAGATTGATCAATGATAACAACTTATGAGCATAAAAACATGATCATGGAATATAGAAATCCAACAGTTAGCAACTAAGATATGATCAGATGCTATTTTGACTTTTTCACTTATAAGCACTGGTTTATTATTTTGAACCGAGCTATTAGGACCAAGTGTAACATGTATCAACCAAGAATAATGGGTAGAACAAACTTAAACAGTTAGCAAGTGAAACCAAACACTCTTTACTAACTGTTTTGAAACTTTTCAAGAGGTTTCTGATTAAAACCATGCCATAGATTCAAGCCTTGTATTATCATTCAATAAGACTATAAGCACTAAACAACAAGTATAACAACATACAACTTAAGAATGATGTTTATGCTATTATAACTGTTACAAGTAAGATTTTTAGTAAGCTACAAATTAACAAGTAGTTTTAAACACTTATACTAGAAGCAAAACATACAGAATTTAAGCTAATAATGGCTCAAGTGAAATGCCAAAATGGATCAAAAGGCTTACAAGTGGCTTGCAAGCTCAAAACTGAGAACTGAGGCACACAAAACAAACAACTTCCTATAGCTTCCCAAGAAGCTCTAAACCCAAGGCAATCCACATATCACCTTGCTCCAGCTTCTAGATTTCCTTCATTCTGGATTTTTATTTTTCACTAATTTATTTGGTATTTTTGGTATTTTTCTTTTTGATACTAAACAGAGTTTTAAAGGTTTCTAATAGCTTTATTAAGCTATCTAGGAACTTATGTTAGCTTATGAGTCCAAGACAACAACTACAAATAACTTTAAGACATATGAGATTTTTGCACTTGAAAATTGAACAAACTGAAATTGAGACTGAAAATGAAATTGATTATTGGAAATAGATTCAAATACACTGGAAATTCTTAAACAAGTCACTTGAAAGCTTAAAATTATACTGGAAATTGAATTTTAACTAAAACGACATACATTAAACTAATTTACTCTAGATACTCTTCACATTGCTTCATCTCTTGTTTTATAATGATCTTTTTAAGTCCCTTGTCGACCTCTGAGACTTTCCCACTTATTTCCAGCCATTGGATGCATTGAATTCATCATAATCGTCAATGTGGAATTTTGGCCAAAATATCTTTGGAGCAGGTTTTATCAATTAATGAAGTTTGGGAGGATGTGGAGGTGGAAGAGAGTGGGGTAAACGTGTAGAGTGAGGTGGAAGGTGGTGGTGAGGTGGGTGAAACCACTGGTTTGGGAGTTGCAGGAGGAGAAGGGTGTGCAGTGGTGGCGGTATTTATATTTAAAACGTGGGTTTGGGCTTGATATTGGCCAATTTGGTTGGTGTTGGATTTGGGTTTAATAATAATACAAGGGTCCGTTTGTTTAAGCTTATCACAAGGACCATTCTTGTAATTTTCCAATTCTTCAAGGTGTGATCTTGCCAACTTCCAAAATTATAATAAGGACCAAACTTGCCAAGTATGAATAGTACAAGGACCACATTTGATTATTTTCACTTTTAAATATCCGAGGACCTTTAATGACAATTTTCAAACTTTTAGGGACCTAAGTTGCAAATATTCAATTTTAACTTCAAAGGACTATTTTTGACAACTCATGAATCCCAAGGACCTTTCATGACTTTTACTTTATTTTGATTTACCAGGGACTATTTTTGACAACTTTTGAAACTTGGGGACTAAACGCCAATTATGCAAACTTGATACTTTTTTCATCTGATTTTGGTATTTTTGCATTTGAAACACATAAAACACTTATTTGTGATATTTTTATCATTTTGATGCATTTTGAGTGTTTTCGATGTTTTTGCATTTTAAATGTACAAAAATGATGTAGTATTGCACACTCATCAATCCCCCACACTAAGATATTGTTAGTCCCTAGCAATCTTTTTAGAAAACTTAATGGATTTCATCTCTTTACTAAAAGCCATTACTCGAGTAGCCAAATGTTTTAGTTCAAGTAAGAACTATGGTACACTGATAACCATATGATTTTGAGCAAACCACCAACTTCCAACGGATTTGATTTGTCTTTACCGAAGCCGTTTTCGGACTAGCCAACTCTTAGATAAATTATTAATATTATCTTTGGTGAGCCGATTACCAATTATGGCTTTCCAACTGCCTTTACCACAAGCCATAAACTTGCGGGCTAGCCAACTCTTTACTAATTAAAGATATGGTGAGTTGAACACCATACAATTTTGGGCAAATTGCAAGCCATAAACGGATTTGAGATATCTTTACCAAGAGCCGTTTGCTCCTGGATTAGCCAATCCTTATGGGTTAGACATGGCGGACTGATTACCATTTTCCGAGTAAGTGAAAACACTTACTCCAAAAAATTTTGGCCAAAATGGGGGAATTGGGTGGTATAATTACATGATAAAATTCTTGAGAATTCCCCCACACTAGAAATGAATATTGCCCTCAATATTCAAAGTACCGGCTGTTATGCCGAAACATAGAACGTAAAAGGGAAATACTATGGCCATTATTTTATTTTTGATATATACACATTTTTTTTTAAAAGTACTTATATACAACAATGGGCAACTCCCCACACTAGGTGGTAGAAAGTTGAAAGAAGTCAGAAATATAGGTGAAAACCCATATTGTGTGTGCTACTGTTTTTGATTACCGAGTCGCTAGCTTGACTCGATCCCCGCATTCATTGGTTCATGGGGAAAGCAACGTGGAAAACCAATGTCGATCGGACTTTCGTTCACGCGTTTTAATAAACATATGAACATCATAAAGTTTTTCACACCGACGATACAACCGCGGTAATTGTTAATAGTAGAAACTATAAAGGATGATACCGGGGTCAAAGATGGTGTCCTCATTCCCGAAAAGAGAAGGAAAAACCAGCAACCATTGTTTGTGAAGAATGGAATAAATATGCATCAAAATGCGGTCCATTCTTCATCAGATAGAAGCAAATCACCATTTTTGACATTTTTAAGCTTAAATTTGAAGCTTGTATGGTGATTGTCAAAGGAATTTCCGGGAAGGTTGAAATGGTTCTTCAATCAACAAATTTTCCAAAAAGATGTCCCTCCGAATCAAAGTAAGTATTATCAATTCCCGTTGGAATCGACTCATCACTAAGAAAGGCATCGACTTCATTCCAAAAGTTGTCATCTTCCTCATCCGGAGGAGAGAAGGAATGGAAAAGTCAGAAACGATAAGACTCGGAGATGATGGATCATTTTTGAGCAATTCTTCAATGGGAAGAATGTATCCCATTGGATCACAAACATCATCATCCAATCCGATGAAATGAAGAGAGTTTGGTTTTATCCACAGAGTTAACAAACTCGATACGATAAACTGATTCCGGAGGTGGGACAAGTGGCATGCTCTTAGAGCTAGCAATTTCCACTACTTCCGATAAAGTCTCCGATTCTAGATCATCATCATCAAGAACAATCTTGACTTCCTTGGTACAACTTTCAAACCATTTGTTTGAACCAGGGTTGATTTTCAAAGCTTTTAGCTCTAAGACGCTTTTTGGTGACTCCTTTTAACCGTGAAATTTGAGAGTGTTGCATTGATTTTTTCAGATTTTTGATCAATTGTGGCAACACTATGTTTGGATAGAGGTTGGAGTTCTCGTTGATATTAAACGTGAGTTCTTCGTTGTCAACCCGTATAGTCAACTCTTCAGATACACATCGATAGAGCACGGCTCGTTCCCAAGAAAGCTCTCCCTAAGATGAGGGGAACTCTAGGATCTGCATCAAAGTCTACTACAACAAAGTCAGAGGAAAGTGAAACTTTCTTACTTTTACCACGACATCCTCGGCTATCCCAAGTGGACGAGTTATGGTACGCCCCGCTAGCTCGAGTGGCATACAAGTAGATGTAAGTTTAGGAAGAGACAGCTTCTTCCATACCGAGTGTCATGAGGTTAATGCTTGCCAAGATCCGCCAAGGCGAGCATTGAACCATCCCAAGAAATCACACGGATTAAAACTCCGGGGTCTTCAAGCTTTATGGGAAGCTTCTTGAGAAGGACCGCAGAGCATTGCTCATTGAGAGGGGTTTTAGCCATTTCAGATAACTTATCTTTGTTGCTCAGTAAGCCTTTAAGCGTGGATGCAAATTTGGGCATTAGAACGAGAGCATCAACGAAGCTTATATCAAAGTGCAGTTCATTGAAAATTTGGAAAATTTTTCCATTTGCTCTTTGGTTTTGTCTTTGAGCTTCTCTTCATGCAATCTTGATGGGTAAGGAAGTCGACTAGACTTTGAGCCGACGAAGTCATTTCGGCTCGAATTAGTCTTCGAATTTTGGGTTCCGACTTAAAGCTTGGACTACCGAAGGTGGGACGGTGCGATATCGTGGGCTTGAGAAATGCACCTTGTCCAGTAGTATCCTTGGTAACTTGACTCATTGCTCTGGTGGAGGAGGCA
Organism: Chrysanthemum makinoi; assembly: GCA_910596185.1. Lineage (NCBI taxonomy): Eukaryota > Viridiplantae > Streptophyta > Magnoliopsida > Asterales > Asteraceae > Chrysanthemum > Chrysanthemum makinoi. Next base: position 209,540,324 of record OU343220.1, read on the forward strand.
TTGGAGTCAAGGTCCATTGTGTCGCCTTACCACTTCTGGTTGTGATCGCCTTTGCACGCCCCGGGTTAGCGATCGTGTTGCTCGGAAGTTTTCCTGAGCCCGAGGGTTGATCATTTAAAGACTTCTTAATGTCGAAATCGGCTAACTAACAACCTGTTCATTTCATCTTGGGATTTCATGAATTGCTTCAATAGCTCATCGATGATGGTCAGTTGGAACAATGGCTTGAGTTTGATTAGGAAAAATTCGCCTCTATTGTTCGGATTACGGCCTTGATTTTGAAAATTTCCTTGGTTAGGATTCACATTTCCATGAAATTGATCTCATTGAAATTAGTTTTGATTAAGGTTCCCTTGATGTTGGAAACCTTGATTAGGTCCAGGATAGAAATTACCTTGGTTTTGATAACCTTGGTTCATTCTAGGTTGGTTCTCGCTCCGGTTTTGTATGTTAGGATTCTCGTTTAAACCGGTGGTCCCTCACATAAGTATTATCACGGTAGTTTGTTCATTTTGAGGACGGTATTGATTACCCCATGTGAAGTACCGCTATAGCATTGGCTTCAAACGGATTACCATCGGTGGCGCACAGTTGTAGTATGCATGAGGGCCACCACAAGTAACACAGACCTCGACTTTCTTTATCACCATGTGATGGTTCTGCGGTGAAAGTGACTTTCTTTTGGTTAGAAGAACCAAAGCTGAACAATATCCGCGAGTTTGTCAATCTTACCATCGGTGCTAGATGTACTCACGGAGATGAAGTAGAAGGTCCCTGATTAGACTGAGAGTGATATGTCTTTGTTCGGAAAGGGCGGAACTGGGACTTGTTTTCTATGATTTGCAAGGCTTCTTTTGTGGTCTTGCTCAGAAAATTACCTCCCGCGGAGGCATTTAAAGAGTCTTGGTCAGCTTGTCTCGCACCATTGTAGAAAGTATCCATTTGCATTAATTCAGTAAAACCATGATGCGGACACTTGCGGAGCAACTCTTTGTAACGATCCCATGCCTCACCGAATGATTCATCAAATCTTTGAGAGAATTTCATTATCTCATTCTTAAGACTTGTAGTTCGGGATGGAGGATAGAATTCGTTAACAAACTTAGTGACTAAATCCTCCCATGTCTCAATGGAACGAGGGGGGTTGTTGCCAATTCCGGCTTGTCCTCTCAGAGAATGGGAACGTAAGAAGCTTAATTGCTTCATGTGGGACATTCTTGTATTTGATGGTAGATGCAATCTTGTTAACCCATCGAATATGAGCATGAGGGTCGTCCCGCTCAAAACCATAAAATTGGCTTTGGGTTACAAGATTAAGCAACCCGTTTGAGCTCGAAGGTACCCACAATGGTGGGACAATAATGGCATCTCCGTAACCCTCGATGGGTGCTTGAAGAAGCTCATTCATCGGTTTGTCTTCCTGCCATTACGCAGGGTGGTGGTACTAGACGCCTCAGTACGGCCGAAGGAGCAGAACGCCCCTACGCTACGTGGAATACTTGCAAGCTCTGAAAGTGGACTTGAAGAGTCGGAAGAACGAAGCATGCACTAAGTATAAAAATCGCTTTGAAAAAACAAATGCGAGGCCAAACGACAAGTGAACTTAAACCAATAATCACAAATGAAATGGCTTCTTTGAAAAAGGTACACCGGATCACAAGGACACAAAGGCAAGTTTTGATCATTAAGATTGGGAACTTATTAATGTTCACACCCCCAGTTGGTAGGTGTAACGCCTTGATTTGCGGTGGTTGATTTTTATGTATTTATTAAGTACCACTGAAAAGACGTAGGTATGGATTTGTGCTTAAGGGTTTAAAAACTTTTGGACAATATTTTTGGTATCGTCTCGTTTAACCAAATCGTATCTCTTTAAGAATCACCTTAAAGAAAATACAGGATAGAAAACGTTACGATTGTTTTGTTGTTTTATATTTTTTTTTGGTGTTGTTAACACTTTAGGAAAATTGTTAATGAACTTTTTGATAACTTTTACAAAGAAAACTGTTTACAAAAGGTGGTATATGTGCAAGTGTGGATCTGGAAATGTTTAAAACACGCTTACAGCCTCCCCGCCAGCGGCGCCAAAATTTGATTGGTTGCAGAACCGTCAAGTTTATCACACAAGTCAACCACTTGTGAATGGTCAACCGTAATAAAATTCAAACAGTCTAAAACCAATGCAATTTCCCTTGGAATATAAGTGGATCCCGGGTCGTTAAGTCCACCGAGACTGAATGGTGTTTAAAATGTTCGATGTCGAATGATCACTAAGGATAATGATCTGTGAGGATTTTGATTGGATAATTACACTACTGATTGATTGGAATGGTATTTGGATACAGAACTATAAAGTACAACAATCGGATTAAACAAACTTAAACACGCATTTTATTAAATTACGTACAAAATAAAACGTGAGTTTTAAGAAATAAAAGACCTACAAATATGAAAATGATATTTTTACAGACCTAATAATAAAAGAAAATTATTAGAAAATTAAAATTATTTTTATAACTATTTATTTAATTATTATTAATTAAAAAGTATTTTAAACTATTTAATAATACTCTAAAATATAAGAAAATATGAAATAAAGCTAGAAAAATGAAATTATAACTTAGAAAAATCTAAAATATTATAAAACTAATTTTAAAACTGAAAATATATTTTTTATGCTTTTTATTTATTTTTTATTAATTATTTAATACTTTTAACTATTTTTAATTCTAATAAATACTAAACAAGCTAAGAAAATTATGAAATTTTTTCTATAAATATCTTATGATGACAGAAAACTAAGAAAATTATAAAAACAAGAAGTGCTTAATAATAAGCTGAAAAAGAAAATTAAAAAGCTAATTTCTATTAAATAAACGCTATCACTATTTTTAAAATGATGTTTTTGTGATTTTTCTTATTGAAAACTATTTAACTACTGAAAATAAGTAACTTTTATGAAAACAAAAATTTTACAACTTAAAAATAAGCTATTTAGAAGCTAAAGATCTCAACAGTTAAGCTTTTGAGCTTATATTGATGATTTAAGTTCTAATAAGCTTGAAAGTTGGAATCAAAGTTGAAATAAGATGCAAAAAGCTAAAAGCTACTTAAGTGAAGCTAATAAACACAAAGAACCATATTAATAAGCTGTAATAAGCAAATAAGCAATTACAAAACACCCTTTGAACCAAACAATCTCCTGACTCAACTCTACAAGCAAATTAAGCTCATGAGATAAGCTTAAAAGCTCAAAATTGAAACTGGAGTAGCAAGATGGGTTGGTGGGCTATCCAAAAAATCCAAGTTCACACTCTATGGTTGACTAATGAGCTTATGACAAGCTTGTGAAAAAGCTTGTAGACACTGAGTAAAGACTCAGTATATACTGAGTCAGTGTATACAAGAATTGGGACAAACTAAAAGCTTGTTGCAGCCCTACCAAATAAGCTACAAAGTTGAAAATAAGCACTGGAATGAAAAGATGGCTATGTTAGCTTTCCAAAAAGCCAAGGTTCACAAGCTAAGGTTTACTAATGAGCTTTTTATGAGCTTGTGAAAAGACTCTCATTATAATCGAAACTCATGTAATGAGTGATTTTGAGAAAACAAAATAAGCATAAATAGCATTCCAAATAAGCAGTGAATGGAAAATAAGCATTCAAACTTCAACCTAGCCAGATGGGCTTTACAAAACACCAAATTTCACAAGCTAAAGCTAACTAATTAACAAGATGCAAGCTTGTGAAATGAACTCACTTAACTGCACGTGGCACTATTTTGAAAAAAGGGTCTAAAGTAAGCTAGAAAATAAGCAGTTTAAAAAGCTAATTGAAAATTATAAAAATTACTATTGTAAAGATGAGCAACTATATTTTAATATCCCAAAAGCTCAAATCTTGAAAGCTGAAATTAAGTCCTATAGAAAATTGTTTATTTTATTCAAAAACTGATATTAAGAAAATTTGACTTTTTATATTACACTAATAGGTTGACTTAAATGAACTTTGGATTGATCTCAATCACTGATTATGTTTTATTAAGGTAAATTAAGACTAGATTGATCAATGATAACAACTTATGAGCATAAAAACATGATCATGGAATATAGAAATCCAACAGTTAGCAACCAAGATATGATCAGATGCTATTTTGACTTTTTCACTTATAAGCACTGGTTTTATTGCTTTGGGTTATTAGGACCAAGTGTAACATGTATCAACCAAGAATAATGACATGAACAACCTTAAACACAGTTAGCTTGGAGTGAAACCAAACAGTCCTTTACTAGACTGTTTTGAAACTTTTCAAAGGATTTCACAGATTCAAGCCATGAAATCTATTGAATAACTTATAATAACTATATTGAAACAGGATTAAGCTAAAATTAACAGGTTTTAAACACTTATACTAGAAAATGCAAATCTTGAAGAAATAGCTTACAAGTTGGAATTCAAGTGGAGACTGAGAACCAAAGACTGAAACAACTTCCTATAGCTTCCCAAGAAGCTCTAAACCCAAGGCAATCCACAATTCACCTTGCTCCAGCTTTCTCTCTTCTTCATTCTTGATTTTTTATGTTTCACTAATTTATTTGGTATTTTTGGTATTTTTCTTTTTGATACTAAACAGAGTTTTAAAGGTTTCTAATAGCTTTATTAAGCTATCTAGGAACTTATGTTAGCTTATGAGTCCAAGACAACAGCTACAAATAACTTTAAGACATATGAGATTTTTGCACTTGAAAATTGAACAAACTGAAATGAGGACCTAAAATGAAATTGATTATTGGAAATAGATTCAAATACACTGGAAATTCTTAAACAAGTCACTTGAAAGCTTAAAATTATACTGGAAATTGAATTTTAACTAAAACGACATACATTAAACTAATTTACTCTAGATACTCTTCACATTGCTTCATCTCTTGTTTTATAATGATCTTTTTAAGTCCCTTGTCGACCTCTGAGACTTTCCCACTTATTTCCAGCCATTGGATGCATTGAATTCATCATAATCGTCAATGTGGAATTTTAGCCAAATATCTTTGAGCGTGTTTTCAATTAATGAAGTTTAGGAGGATGTGGAGGTGGAAGAGAGTTGGTAAACAGGTGTAGAGTGAGGTGGAAAGGTGGTGGTGAGGTGGTGAAACCACACGGTTTTGGAGTTGCGTGCTGAGAGAAGGGTGTACGTGGTGGCGGTATTTATATTTAAACGCTGGGTTTGGGCTTGATATAAATGGGTTGGTGTTGGATTTGGGGTTTAATAATAATACTGAGGTCCGTTTGTTTAAAGCTTATCACAAGGACCATTCTTGTAATTTTCCAATTCTTCAAGGTGTGATCTTGCCAACTTCCAAATTTATAATAAGGACCAAACTTGCCAAGTATGAATAGTACAAGGACCACATTTGATTATTTTCACTTTTAAATATCCAGGGACCTTTAATGACAATTTTCAAACTTTTAGGGACCTAAGTTGCAAATATTCAATTTTAACTTCAAAGGACTATTTTTGACAACTCATGAATCCCAAGGACCTTTCATGACTTTTACTTTATTTTGATTTACCAGGGACTATTTTTGACAACTTTTGAAACTTGGGGGACTAAAACTGCCAATTATGCAAACTTGATACGTTTTTCACCTGATTTTGGTATTTTTGCATTTGAAACACATAAAACACTTATTTGTGATATTTTTATCATTTTGATGCATTTCTGAGTGTTTTCAGATGTTTTTGCAGCTTAAATGGTACAAAAATGATGAGTATTTGCACACTCATCAATGTTATATGTTGATTTTATTGATATTGACCTAATGTGTGTGTTATATGATGATTTGTGTGTTTTTTTTGTCTATTTTTATTTTATTTTTGTTATTTTTATCATATATGTTAATGATTATGTTTTAGCAATGTTGTTACTTAATCCATTTTTTTTAATTTGTACAGATGCACTAATTTTTATTAATTTTGTTTGTTATGTATTATGATGTTATTTATTATTATCTATTTCTATATATATATATATATATATATATATATATATATATATATATATATATATATATATATATATATATATATATATATATATATATATATATATATATATATATATATATATATATATATATATATAGGAGAGTTAACGTGAGATCAAACTTAAAGTTGTAAAAATAAGATCAAGTCTAAAAACCACTAAAACATTTATAAATAACAATTTTAGCAATAATACACATAAAAATAATATTTTAATACAAATTAACATTTTAGGAACTAATAACCAAATGATACATGAGTTTGTATTAGTGATACACCTCGACACATTACACTAATAAATATTCCAAAATCGATACACATACAAAAAAACCTGATACACATTACACTTCTAATCAAAGTGTATCACCTAGGTTTCATAATTTTAAAAAGAAATCTATCGAAACTTTAACAATTTTAGTTGTAGTTAATAAAAAATTTATTTTTGTAGTAAGGAGAGTGTCGCTTGTCAAATTTTAGTTTGATCTCATTTTAACAACTTTAAGGTTGATCTTATTTGATCTAGATTCTATATATATATATATATATATATATATATATATATATATATATATATATATATATATATATATATATATATATATAAATCGATTGTGTATAATACAGATGCACAAATTTATCAATCATGTTCATATTAATGTTATTGTTGCTGCAATAGTTGATATAAGTGTTGTTGATGTTGTGATACGGATGCTCTGATTTGTTTATGTTCATATTAATGTTGTTGTTGCTGCAATAGTTGATATAAGTTTGTTGACTTTTATTTTGTATCGGATGCACTTGTATACGAATTAGTGGATTAAGTTTGTGGATACACCTTTATTTTTGTATTCAGATGCATTTGTATGTGATTTATATGAATTAGTTGATTAAATTTTTGTTTTCGTTCACTTGTATACGAATTATGGATTAAGTTTGTTGATATGCACCTTTATTTTTTATTCAGATGCACTTGTATGTGGAGTGATAAGTTGATCACGATTGTTTTGTTGATGCACCTTTATTTTTGTATCAGGATGCACTTGTATGCGATTGATATGAATTAGTGGATTAAGTATGTTTATATGCATTGGATGTATAACTTGAAGTGATACGGATTAGATAGCTATATACGGATAAGTTGAGTAAGTTTATATGCACTTAATGTATAACTTGAAGTGAAGTGATAACGATGTATTGATATGAATTTAGTGGATTAAGTTTGTTGATGCACATTTTTTTTGTGTACAGATGCACTGAATGTATACAGATGCACTTTTTATATTTGGTTATAAGTACTAGTTACACAAACATGTTCTAATAGTTGTGTTTTCATATCTTCAGGTTTAGGTATGATTTCTTCTTCAAACAATGTTGGCGAAATCAGTAGTTGTAGTTATGTGTGTGGGAGTAGTTCTAGTTTAGGTTCTGATGGTGTACGTGCATCTAGTTCTGGCTCTGTTAGTGATGATTCTAGTTCGAGGCTTGTTAGTGCATCTAGTTCTTCATCGGTTGTTAATGTCTCAAATGTTGGTGATCGATCTATTGGTGTTTCGTCGGTTATTGATGGGTCAAGGGTTTGGGTTCTCGATGTGGATATGTCTCTTAAACCGACAAAAGGAATTGTGTTTGTGTCATTGGTGCAAGCGTATAACTTTTACAGACATTATTAAAAAATGGGAGGGTTTGATATTAAGCTTGGCACTAAGAGCAATCCCGATGGTAGTGATTGTCCTAGTATTAAGTACTTTAGCTGTAATAGAGGTGGGAAGAAAAGAGATTCATTGTATGACAGACATAGGTCGGATTCTGATGTTGCTGTGCGTGGTAGGGTGAATGGTAAAGGTGTTGATGGGGCGATTGACAATAAGGGTAAGGGAATTGACTTGTCACACGGTTGGTGATTCTTTTGCTAAGAAAAGTTTAGGAAGAATACTTCATGTAAGACCGTTGTTTAGCTCGGTTGAGGGTTAGGAAAGTCGATGGGGTTACGAATGAGGTATACGTGTTTGTTGAAGAACACAACCATCCGCTAGTTTCAAAAGAAGACATGTAGTTTTTAATGAGTTCAAGGGACATGGGGTGTTCTAAGAAACATTTTCTGCGATGCGCTCGAATTCCAATGTTGGACCTCGTTAGAGCGTTAGGCTTATGAAAGAGATTTACGGAGGGTTTGAGACCGTGACGCCTAGATGGTGGTGGAGAAGTTAGAGAACCTTGAGAAGCATTGCGAGGGGTTTTTTTTCGATTACTATAAAGGTGAAGGAGATTATTTATCTGCTTTGTTTTGGGCTGATAGTTGTGCCAAGATGAATTACCGTCATTTTGGAGACGTGATATCGTTTGATGCTACCTTTAGGTCGAACAAGTATGTTTCGTGACTTAATTTTACTTTTTGTCCATTTATTTACCGTTTAACTTTTCATATATATTGGTGCACCTTTTTATAATAAACTGATGCACTAAAAATCAATTACAGGACAGAATGGTGTTTGTGCCTTTTACTGGCATTGATAATCATAACCGATCTGTTACTTTTGGTGCTAGGTTGCTTGCTGATGAAACAATAGCGTCTTATAAGTGGCTTTTGCGGGCTTTTAAAAAGGCATTTTTAACTGATCCGCAAGTTGTTGTAACTGACCAGACCACGATGAAACAAGCCATTGCAGATGTTTCTAACGCCGCCATCGTCTTTGCATGTGGCACATCATGCAAAATTGTCGGTTAAGGTATATTCGAATTTTTAAGTTTTGTAATAATGACACATTTAGTATTTGATGCATTGATTTTTATCATTCGATGCATTTTTACAGTTGGTTCTTCTGGTTTGCAATAACATGACTTTAGGAAACGATTATGTCTGTTTTGAATGATCGATTTCGCCAAGTATTTTTGAGGAAGAATGGAAATCGATCATTGATGAGTTTGGTCTCTTCAAAATAAGTGGCTTTCGATATTTACGATATGAGGTCTAGATGGATTCCTCGCTTTGCGCGATGAAGACTTATCTGGTTTAATGCGCATAACATCGAGGTCTGAATCACAGAATCATTTTTTTGGGAGATGGACTAATGCAAACTTAACCCTTGTTGAGTTTATTAGTCATTTTGATTTCGCTATGGATTCTCGAGGTACTCAAAAATGATCATGAATCTAGGTATAAAACCGGATATGCGTGCATCGGGTTGAAATTAGAAAAAGATGCTGCTAAGATTTATACTTTGAACGTGTTCTTTGATATACAAGAAGAAATCTCATTTACGCTACGCATTGTTTGTCTGTTAGTACTCAAAGCATTGGGGTTTTGAGAAATTTTTCATTCGGGACACGGGTGTTAAAAAGTGGAATGACAAGACGTCGTTTGAAGTTTTTGAGGTATGTAAATAATTATATGTATATTTTTAATTTTTTAGATGCCCTTTTTTGTTGTGTTTAGATGCACTAATTACTTTATTTATATTCAGTTTAGCCTTAGATTAGTTCATAGAGTTTGCTTTAGTAGCCTTTTAGGACTGCACCATACTTATTCTATCTTAAAACTGCTTATCCTCTTGTTGATATGTTTTGATCTTTGTTATTCCTCATAGCTTATTGTTTAGATTTGATATGTGATGCCTTTTAGAATCATTTAGAAGCTTGTAGCATTAGCTTATTAGGCCTGCTTTTCTTTTTCCCCTCCTGTACATCATTACCATCTATCCCAATCCACTTGTTGTTTTTTAAAATCTGCATGATAAATTTAAGCTCAAAGTACTCCCTTCAGGTCTGCATGTAGCTTAAGTTAGGAAACCTGATTGTGCTTAGATGCTTTGAGCTTGTGCTTTTAGGGTCTAATTCGTTGTGAGGATAACTTTAGTGGTTAAGTTTAGTTTTAGGTTATGGAAGCTTCTGGTAGCCTTGTAGTAGCTTATAGCTTATTTCTTAGATGCCCTTGTAGTAGCTTATTTCTTCCGCCTAAGCTTCGGATGTATGGTATGTAAATACTTGTATGTATATATTTAATTTTTAGATGCCCTTTTTTGTTGTGTTTAGATGCACTAATCATCAGTATTTATATTCGTTTAATGTTACACAAAGTAAAGAAATTGATGATCATTGAATTTTTCTGATTTGTTACATTTAAATGATTGTAGTATATATATTTAGATGCATTAATTAAGGCAATAATTTATTTATTTTTAATTATACGTACTGTTGTTTTGTTCATCCGATATGTCTTACTGCTCATGCAAGAGGTTTTATTTGTTTGGGTTACTTTGCCGCCATATCTTTTACGTTTTGAGGTTAAATGGTGTTGAGGATTTCCCGAGAGAGTATGTGCTTGATAGGTGGTGTAAGACTCCTGATGATGTTTGTTCGGATCGTTTGTTAATGCCTGATCGAGCTCTATGCTGTTATTCGCTCAATTCGTCGTATTGTTGAAGACACGGTTGACAGGTTGATGCCTTGTAGAGAAAAGCTTGATGTGTATCGTTTGGAGTTATCGAACTTCTCTAGGGCCGAATCTAATGTTCCAGTTGGGTTAAAGAAGAGTAAATCGGATACATTTTGTTCAATGCTTGGTGTTAGTGAACCTGAAGTGTTGTTATAAAGGTTCCGAAACAATCAAAGAACAAAGGGACTGGGGTTCATACTCGATGGAAGAATATTGATGAGATAATTCGCAAGGAATCAAGGTGAAAGAAGAGACGAGTTTGTTTCACTTGTGGGAAGGCCGGGACATAATTCCGTGACATGCCCTTATAAAGACACGATCGTATGGTAACAAAAGAGCACGCCGTTCTACTCGTGCCATGGATGTTAATTACGAGGAGTGATTAACGTTTGCTGATTATGATATGCACCTATATACACTTTCAATTGATTTTTTTTTTAGGATTTTTCTAAATAAGCATAATATGCAGAATAATGTCATGCTTGTCTGATGCATGTATATGGATTGTTGATTTTTTTTACGGAATTGTCGTCAGTATTGGATCCGTGTTTATTGGAATTTTATGGAATTGCATCCGTATTGGATTCGGTTTTATGATATTTTGATTTTTTGTAATTGGCATAAATTTGATTATACATTTGATTATACAGTTGATTTTATGTAATTGCATCTTTGTAAAATTTGTTGCTTGATGCAGTATATTTAAAATATTGATGCACTGATTTTACTTTATTGTATGGTTAGTTATTAACTTTTAAAATATTGATGCCATAATTTTCAATATTAACTTTTCAGTTGGTTCAGTTATTTTACATCATTTAATGTAATTTTTACATCATTCAAATATGTATCAGTAATTATCATTTGGATTCACCTTTTTATATCATATTGATGCACGATTCTAACCCATATATGTTTAAACACATTTCAACATATAAGGTAATGTAACATGCCATTCATATAATCATATGTGAAAGTTATGAAAAACATTATTTAATGTAAGTTTCACATCATCCACATATGTATCAGTAATTATCAATTTGATTGTAATACCCCAACCCGACAAGGGCAAAAATGTCACAAATACAGCTTCATATCAGAACCTTAAAATACTATACAATAGCAGGAGCCTTTACAAAACTTACAAAAGAAAAATATAAATAACTTAATAATCAAAATAAATCTAAGATCCCTATTTCAAATCTTGCTCTCATCTCTACTCAACCCGTGATCGCCTATTCCATAAGCTCATCTTGAATGCTTAATACCTGCCGCAGAAAAGAAAATGCGGCTGAGCTTACAAAGCCCAGTGAACGGATATAAACAAAACGAAAACTAAACAAAATAAAAATACGAAATAAAACAAAGAAACGAATAACGAAGTCACAACGGAATAAGATCAATGAATCATTGAAGATTTTAAAACACATAATACGTAAATCCGGAAGAACAGATAGCAATTAAGAACACTCACATATCATATTGATGGCACCAACGCAAACACATCAAGATAACCAAACATTAACTAAAGCAGAAATTGAGTACATATGAGCCAAACAAAATATCAAAAGGCTAACGGACAATTTCTAAAAAGTAAACATGGCATTCATACAAATCAATTAATCTACATTTAACACACTTAATCCAATATTGTAGCAGTGGGAATAGCAGTCAAATCATGGCAGTCACACATGCAAATAGAAAATATGGTAGGAAAAACTATAACTAAATAAGCAAAAGACATAGCATAGCAATTAGCAAATTATCAAAACAGATATCATAATTAAACCATTTTCCAAACCAAAACTTAATATAAAAGAGTCTAAACATGGCGATCAAACATAAGCATAGATACCCTAACGGATAGGTAAAGTTCACTAGATTAATCGAACAATCATACTTAATAAACTTTCAGGATACTCACTTTCACACTAGCACATTCATCTCACGGATCAACTAATTCACATAACGATAAACTAACATAATATCAGATGATGTGCGAAGCATATTGAAAACATATTAATCATATCCTAGCATAGTAGACGGTAGTCACTTAAACATACAAAAGCATAACCACATATAATAACATATAACAAGCCTAGCACATAATTATAAACACTTGAACATACCGAATCAAAATCGTAATACTTAATACATAAATAGATAAAGATTTAGTTAACTACCACGAGCCCAACATATCATATCGTGAAATATCTTTCTTATTCAAAAGGTAACCTCATAAACTAATTGGAGTAGCTAGCTCCCAGAATTTTGTGAAGACGCCAGCGTATTACCGACATCATTCACGAGAAACATATCGGATAACAGATCGATCTAGGATGCATCCATAGCCCCAACAGACGGATAGTGGCCATACTATCAATAAAACGATAACGGAAAGGACGCGGGCGTAACATCACTCTATGCCCTAGAGTCATGTCAGAGGTGCATCACCGACACGACATGGAACCCCATGACTAGTGAGAATATTGGCTCGGGTGTCAAACTAACTTAGGTCATACAGATTGTCATAATTGACACAGATCATAATCAAACACAAAGTTCAACAGATAACATATCAGATAATTCATATCATAAGGTTCATGTTCAAAGGTTCAAGTCGGTTAATGTCGTAGTCACATATCATACTTTCATAACCAAATGTTCACAATTCAAAAATTCATAATCAAATATAGCAAGGTTCAACAAATGTGCGTATCAAAGTCTTTCTAACATAACGTTCAAGTCAGATATTGCATGATTCAATAAAACAGGTGTTTCAAACAAGCAACAGATCAAACAATCGGAAAGGGTTCATAGCAATGGCATAGGAAACCCTAATAATTGAAATAGAAAAGCTAACGAAAGAAAACGTCATAAGAAACCTTTACTTGAAAAGGTCAATATCCGTACCTTAGCAACGTAATGAAAACAAACGGAAAAGTAACACCGAAAGCAACGTCTGTATCTTCCAACGAATCTACACTAATTGATATCATATATTACTTATATACTCATTTTATAAGCATCTTATGCATGTATAAGTGTTTTACTTATTGATATAATCTTTTTATCTTTCATTTTCTTAACTTCATATCCGACCGTAATTTAGCGATTTTTATAAAATACTTACTTAGCTCAAATAAAATCAAGAAAATTCCCGCAGAGTCTCCAAAATTGGTGGTTCTATATCTAAAATGGCCTATGGAAAATCACAAGTCCAGCATCAGAAAGTAATCAAAAAATACACCTTAAAAGTTTACACTTATTGGACCTGTTTAGACACCTTGGAAAAATTCCCAAAACTCCCAGAAATTCATTTATATCCTAAATATCACTCCTGAAAAAGGAGAGATCCCAATTCCTTATGGGTTGAAAATGAAAAATCAAACAATCCAACCAAATTTCAGACCCGTTTTCTCAGCTTTGACACTTGACCTTGTAAAATTCAAAAATACGACTTAGACAACTCCAAATTTGACCAAACCACTTGGAAAACTTAACTAAGACATAAAATAAACTTTTCCCACAAAAACCCAGATTATTGCACTTATAAAATTGGATCTATAACACACACAAATTCGACATATGATGCTGTCCAGTTTTAGGGTTTATTAAAACCAATATAAGCACATGTTTAACCTACCCAAACACACCCATGACCCATGTAAGCTACAAAACATGGTTTAATATCGTCATAGAAAGTTTACCATTCCATATTTTTAGTCTTACAAAAATTATATACACACTTTAACCACCAATAACCATTTTATACGCCCCATAATTTAATCAAACGAACCCTAGTCCCATGATTTCTTGTGACAAGTATAACATGCAATTATGTGTAATGTTTTTAATTTGTATATTAGTATGCGCAAGGGAGAATAACCCCCATGACCAAACAGCAAACCACCGAAAGACGAGATGATAATGGTCATGTTACCTTGTCGTAAAAGAGAGGGAGGGAAGAAGGCTTGAACAAACGACCTTCTTTGTGCCCTAGGAACCCACGACCAGCAGCAACCAAACAATCCCACGACCAGGCCATCAACACCCACGACAGAAACCAACCGAAAACAGCCTCCTTATCCCTCTTGATGTCGACCAAATTGGAGAAGAAAAGATGAGCCGCTACTTCTTGATATTAGGGTTTATTGGAGCGTTTATTTTTTTCTGTTTTGTGGAGCGTACAAGAAAAATGGGGGAAGGGAAATACCGGTCTTGCTTTTGACGAGCCAAGGTGAGGCATGGGCCAAGTCCAAATTTAATTGGGCCATCAATTAAGTTATAATGTGTTTGTATATTAGGCATTTTCGGTTCATGAAAGTATTAGACGAAATGTGCATCGATTTCTTTTTGATAATCTTATACATTAGGTTTTAAAATTACTCCTAAGTTAGATGAGATTCGTATCTAATAAGCATAGACATCTTTTACGCATTTCACAATTATTAAGCTTGAGGGGTAATTTAGTCATTTAACATATTCTCGATTTTCAGGGTTTTACATTGATTCACCTTTTTTATATCATATTGATGCACCATTATAACGCATCTATGTTTAAACACATTTCAACATCATTCATTATAACCCATATATGTAACATGCCATTCATAGAGTCAAAGACATACGATTTGACCTGCTACATAACATTGTTTTATGTCCTATATTAATACGAGACCATCATAATACGGTAAAGTACGTAGATCTAGTTCGGAATTCAAATTTATCACATCATATTGTTTGCTGGTGTAAATTTGTTCATAAAGCTCCATTTTTTCTTGAGTTTCTCTTCGTGCTCATCATAATACTTTCTAACCCTTGGCTGAAGACGTTGAAATGCAGTGTTATGTAAATTCGACTTTTGAGCTTCGTTGAAATTGCTGTACCTTTTCGCCTCTTGCTCTAGCATCTGTCGTTTTTCGTTGATAATTGTCATCAACATCTTCACCACGTACTTCTTTCGAAGCCCGATTATCTGGTTTAGTTGCTGAACACTCTCTTTTTTCAGACCAGAATTGAACTCCTTTTTCCTTCCAAAGAATGTCTCCATGTGTCTCATTAGAAAAATCCCAGAATCAACGCGGTTCAATCTTGTCTCCCACTCCAGCTTCATGATTTTATGTTTTGATGTTGATATTTTAGCTGCAGCTGGGTGTTCCACTGAGTGCAGATATAACGCAAATGCCTTTGTCTGTAATTGAATGTGTTAATCAGTGTATGTTAAATACATTTAGATGCACCTTCTTTATAATCTTTGATGCACTAATTTTTTAAAACTACATATATATCATCAATACAACTAATACTAGTTTCATCAGCTACCGTACCCTAGGCTCTAAGTAAACATGGTTCCAAAACATATATGTGTCATTGGTCCCGAAACATATTGTTCTTTTATTAATCTTTGTGGCTTTGTAGTTTGTGCGTTTCGTTTTTCATATGTATGATCAATACAAGAATCAAATATGTATGTGTGCATATGTATTTTAAAAATAATAGTTGCTTTATCAAGCGGGTGACATAAATTGTTCCTTTTGTTTAATTTCGGTTGTTATAAACTGATTGTGCATATGTATTTTTTTAGTTGTTATGGATTAAATAATTTGTTTATTAATTTTTTGTGGTTACAGATACAAGTATGATGAGCAATATGAAGAGTGCACATGTGTTTTGTACATACTATCTAGCGAGAAGATCTTTATGATAAAGATTTAAAGAGTAAAGACACAAGTGCATGTCGTAGATACAAGTGCACATGAACTAACTTGAGTACTTATATATAAGGGCATATGGATGAACTCAAATGCACATGTGCATGCAAAAAAATCGAGAATGTCCAATGGGGGAAAACACATGTGCATATACGACAACATATTTGTTACTTTTAGAAATTTGTATTTGAATTGTATATCATATTATTTCAAATTTTGTATATAATTTTTTGTTTTGGATTGTATACAATATATGTAAAATAATTCTATATGCCATTTCATGCACTTGTATAAAATATTTGTGAGCAAAACACATTAGATGTTTAAGCATGAACACTAAAAACACATGTATATTTACATTATCTAAAAAACACATATGCACCTTAACAAACACACATGTTGAAAAAAATGTTATTCTAAAAAAAAAAAAATCCTAAAATTTAGGGGAAAAAACGTTTTGTATTAAAAAAGTTAAAAATTAAAAAAAATGTACTTTTACTATTATACCCTTTTGAATTAAATAATAAAAATTAGTATCCAAAAAATTCTGATTGGTTGATGCTGGTTCTGGCAGTTCTCAACCTTTTTTTGGTTCTGAAAAGAACTCTTCCCTATATATATATATATATATATATAAATAAATAATAAATAAATATATATATATATATATATATATATATATATATATATATATATATATATATATATATATATATATATATATATATAGTGAGGATCAGGTGCCGATTTTTTTAATTCGTGCGGATGTGCGGATAGATCTGGACCGCCCATTCTAGATCTGATATTGACTTTTTGTAAAAAAGTCAAGATCTGCGCTAACTTCACGGTACCAATTGACCATATAACGTTTTTTTTTAGGGATCCTTACTATTGTTATTTTCTTTCATTTTTTTATTTTTCCAGATTTTTCTGAGCACTTATTGTTTTTTTGATTATAAGTCCTACCATGATATTAACGATATTATGAGTTCTATTGTAATATTATGAAACTATGATATTATAAGCTGGTGATATTATAAAACCAACTGTGATATTAAGCTTTTTTACATGTAAAAATGAACCATGATATTAAAAAACATATGATAGTTACTATGATATTAACAATTTTATTAAAAAAGCATATGATAGTTACGGTGACATTAACAATTATATTAAAAAAAGAAAAAAAGTCCCTGTGATAGTAAAAAGGAACCGAGATATTAACATTTTTTTTATTAAAAAAGGAACGGTGATATTAATAATATTAGTAAAAAAAAAACAAAAAAGTAGTGTGATATCAAAAAAAAGTTAGTGTGATATTAATAATTTGTATTAAAAAAAAGTTTATGTGATATTAAGATCAGATCTTGACTTTTGTAAAAAATTCAAAATCGACCTTAATATCACAATACCTTTAATCATGAAAATGGTTTTTTTTTTGAAATTTTTTTCAGCGATTCTTAATAATTTAGCATCCTTTTAATTTTTTTAATTTTTTTTCTTCAGATTTTCTTGAATTTAAAAAAAAAAGAGATACTGTGATATTATCCGCACCATCCCTACTTAAAATCTAATCCGCACCCGATCCCTTCCCTATATATATATATATATATATATATATATATATATATATATATATATATATATATATATATATATATATATATAAAATACTGATAAAAGCATTTGGGATCAAAACAAACTAAAATACTAAACAGCACTATCATTTTACGCGATCACAACGGGGGAAAACATTTCACTTATGCGTAAGTGAGGATCATTAATTAATGCAATGTAGCAAGTAAAATTAACTTAAAATGCTAAGCACGCACACACTATTGAATTGGACAATTCAATGATGTATTGAATAAGAATATTCAATGCTCTATTATTTTGGTCGCGAACCAAAAGGTTTATCATATCTAAGACTCACCATCTCATCATTTTTAGGTTTCGGTTTGGAACCTCCGCTACATTGTGCTTGATCTGTTTGTGCTTGTTCATTATCATCAAGGTGAGTTTATAGCCTCGCTTTTACTTTTATTTGCAAACCCCGCGAGGGAGATACATGCTCTAAACTAGAACACAATGTTTTTCAAAAATGTTCATTTCTTGATTATTGGAATTGCTTAAGTCTTTAGCCATAAGTCCCTTGTATCATGAACCATTAGTCACCGCAAGTGAACGCAGATACCGTGTATAGTACTATGGGGAGTTATGACCACGTCTTGGTTATAGAAAATAACCGGGGCGCACCATATTTGAATTGCATTAGGTAATTGGCTATTACCTCAGTTGGGGCAAAACTTACGTACACCAGTAATTCGGTGTATGCAGTTGAGTCTTGGTTGCATGAGCTTAGCGCATAATAACATGTGATTTTCTTTATGATATTGTTAGTTTACAATGATCATGCTCATATTCTTGTGTTCAACTGTTATTTAAACCTATGAATTTCACTCAACATTTTTGTTGACCTTTTTAAGCATGTTATCTCAGGTAATCAGTGAAGATTATGACCAAGGCACGGAGTGGGGCATGTCAAGGCTTTTCTTGTGGTGTAAACATAAAGTTGTCATTTCTTTCAAACTCATGATCTTTATTTTGGGAAAACGCTTGAATATTTTACAATGTTTTGTAACAACTATGAGTTTTCGATGAATGATAACTACTTTTAATAAAACACCTCTTTCGAGTCATTTTCTATAATTATTGACTATGATCTCCATTCGAGTAACACCCGGATTAGTCTTCTGCTATCATTAAGATTTCGGGGGTGTTACATATTTTGTCTCTGTTATACAATACTATTTCTAGTAAGGTGATAAGGATTTAAAACATACGTTTTTAGGGGGTCATTTAAGCCCTAAATCATCACATTTTATATCCGTTACTAACTTAAAATCATTCCTTTTCACATTTTAGGTCTTTTGGAAGCAAATTGCTGAAATGAAGCAATTTCAAATGAAAAGGAGCGAAAACATGAAGAAAATGAAAAAGTCAAGAAAACAAGGGTATTTCACGAGCCTGACGGCGTCCCAACTCCAAGGGCGACGCCGTCGCTCACAGAGTATTCCAAAAACTCTCAAGCGATGGCTCGAAACTTATTTTTGGTCTTAACAAGTGACGGCGTCACGCCTTATTTCAGAAGGCCGTCACACTTTATTTCTACACCAGAAGACCAAAGTTTTCTCAAGACGGCGTCACGTGCCACCCAGACGACATCACAACCACTAAGCAATGCCGTCACAAGCTGATCAAGACTATCACAACATGCACGCGAAGTAGCTGATAATCTGATACTGTTTTGGCCATATCTTTTACATACGAACTCGGATTTAGGGGATTCATAAAAAGAAACGATCGGGACGAAAAAATCTACAATTTAGTGAAAAACGCATCGCAACGCCATCAATCTATAGTGCTGACACCGTCACTCCTTTCTTACCAAAAATCTGCCTATAAATATAACCTCATTACTTCACTTTTTGTAAGCCCTAAACCCTAAGTCCGATTCTTCCAAAAACTTAGAAGTTTTTAGTCACTCAATAAACATCTTATAATGGTTTATTGATTCTACCTTAATTCATGTCTTCAATTATAATTATTGTTGCTTATTATTCATTGATTATGCTTGGCTAATTCACCTAGTGTTTGCTTATGATTGTTTAAAACTTGTATATAATTAATTAGATCTTATTGTTTTCTTATTGATGCTTGTGTCTATCTTCATCATTAAGGTGTGACAAATTCAATGAGTCTAATTGATTTAGTTTATAATTATTGCATCCTACTGTCTCTTATTTAGTTGGTAGACGCTAAATTAAGGAAAAATGGTTTTTTCTTTAATTGTTGCGAGCTTGAACGTCCTAAATAGCAAAAAGCCTTATAGTGCACTTTTGGCCATTGTTGTGTTTATTGCGTGAGTTTTAGCTTAAGGATAATAGGATATTCGGGGGAGATTCCTCGGTACTTGGCGATCCCGGGTTTTCTAAAGGAGAGTTACGATTCATAGAATTGGGGAATTTTGCACCATCCTATGACTAACATGGAATACAACGCATCAATTAGTCAAGGATATGACAATTCAATAGGTAGAATTGGATAGCTAGCAAGGAGTAATACATCATAAGTTGATACGCTTCACCTCCCTTGTAGAATCTTAATTTACTTTTGTTGCATTTAGTTTAGTAGTAGTTTAATTAGTTAAAACCCCCACTCCTTCAACCCGAGATTTTTACTTGCTTTCATTAAAAAATATAAAATATAAAAAAGAATCAACCTCACCTTTGCCTTTTCGTCATAAATCTCGACTAGCATCTCTATTCCCCTAGAGAATGATCAACCCTCTGGGGTTGCCATACTACACTGCAACGATTAGGTACACTACCTAGTGGGTTGTAAAGCTTGCTCGCAGAAAAGGAATTCTTTCGACCCCGAACTACGCATCAAGTTTTTGACGCCGCTGCCGGGGAATAGAATAACTAGTTCGGTTTCTATCTCGATTAGGTTTTCTCGCTTGATTCCTATCAAGTGAGATTTTTTATTTTTGTTAGCTTTCTTGTAGTCTATCCCTCTTATTTGTGTTTTTGTTCGTAAAACCCTTTTCATTTGTCGCTATGGCAAGTGAAGATGCATTTGAATCACCAACAAATGAAGAAAAATTGAATTTCACAGATAGAATTGCCTCTTATTGTTCAAATGAATCTGTGAGTGATCTTAGAGATATCCAAGAGGAGATGGGTGTAAAGTTAGATGGCTTTGATAAATTTTTTGCATGTGTGCTTCTATTCAACAATCATTGTTAGGATCAACTCCTTTTAGTGAGATCCTTTGTAAAAAAAATTAGAAAAGCTTCCTAAGAGAAACCCATAAGTTGAATGAAATCATAGACTTGTCTACATCTCAACTTGAGGAAACAGATAAGGAGGATTTATCCGATCTTAGGCATCATGGAAAAAAGGACCTAGTTTTTAAGAACATGGAACCTAAACCCGAACAAGACTATGAGATGGTTAGAGTTGAACTAACTAGTTGCATGCATGGGATAGATTTCACCAAAACATATGACACTCATGAGGAATCCTTTAGGAAAATAGAACATAGTGATCAAATTTTTGAGAATGATTCTTATGAATCAGAACAAGAATTTGAAATGGCTAAAGAAGGATTTGAGATACTTAGGAGTGTATTTGGGTTAGATACTACCAAAACACATGATGAACATACAGGTGATTTAGATACTATGGAGAATGAGGGTAGAAATCCAAGCCCACTAAATACCCCACAAGTCCTACCATCATTTAAGGCATACACACCACCCGTGACTTACCCAGAAGGAGTAGAAGAGAATTTAGAAATCTCGATGGAGGTAGAACCTTTGAATCAAACACAACTAGAGGATATAGGTTTAGATGCTTGTAATCATAACCTTACTCTTATTTATAAGGAATTTCCTAATGTTGATGAACCGGAACCTCAATCTTCACACAATTTTCCATCCTTAGATATACAACTAGGAGACAAAAAAGGAACCGACCCACCCATCAACTTATTTAGTCCGAGTAGTTTTAGGATAAAGGAAGCCATTCACACACCCCCTTCACCTCACGTGGAATATTTCCACCCTAAGGGTGTGTATTGCAACTATCACCCGCACTTAATCTTAAGCGTATGGAAAACCTCCCCTATATCCGTTAAATAAGGGTAGAGTCAGGCTCGAGACTCGAACAAAAACAAGCGCTTCTCGGGAGGCAACCCGAGCATATTTTATTTACTTGCTTTGTTTTGATTTTAATTTTTTTAGGATGTTTGAATGCTAGTATTTGATTATGGATTATTGCATGATTAATGTGTATGTGATTATGCTTTATTTTGCTTTTTACTTCACCTCATTGGTAATTAAAGGTACTTTGCATGAGATAAGTGTATGGAAGATCATATGTGGTTACTAAGAACCTAAATTGATTATGTGATGATTTATAGTTTGAATTCTTGGCATGTTTGTTTGTTTTAGCTGTCTTGTGTGTCAATACTTGTGGATATGTTTTATGAGTCTCTACAGGAAAATGGACTTCAAAAAATAGGTTTTTCTATTAAAATTTTCCAGAAATCGAAATTTACCCATTCTGTCAGGACATGACGGCGGTCGGAGATTAACACGGCGACGTGACATTTAACTAGCAGTTTCTCAAATTTTCGTTTTCCTGTCAAATCTCTAATTTTTTTAGAAATTTCTAGAATTTCTTAAACGTCCAATTTTCTTGTATGTTATTTGTATTTACATTCTACAAGTATCATATCCTTTAATTGTTTTGCTTTGTTTTTATTTCTAAGTCTGGAATTACATCTTGTTGTGATATTTCTTAATTTGGTTTGATGCTTTGGGTTGTCGTTTTCTTAGAATTTACAGGTTATATTGGACAAGAAGATGCAAGTGTACTTTGGGACAACCTTTATGACGACTTATGCTTCTTGGAGGAGGATTTAACCGCAATTTTACACATATCTTACCGAGGTAATCTGGGGAGTATTAGTTTCTTTCTCTTTTATTTTACCTTCCTTTATCATAACTTTGATACTTTTGGGGAACATTGGGGATAATGTTCAGTTTAAGTGTAGGGAGGAAGAATAAAACGAGAACTTAGAAACTATTGACTCATTTGATATTTGCCTTGTCCTTGGTAAACCGTGTAATAAACAATAAAAATATTTGTTAGGGTAATTTTAGCACCAAATTTAAAACTTTTTATGGCACTTACGAGTAAAACTTTAGTCTTAATAAAGCTCTCATGGATAGGAGTTATATGACTAGCATAAAAATCGTATATCACTCAAATTCCACCCCAAAACTTTGAGGTTTGCCCTTAGATCTTTAGGAATAAAATCATTCATCTTTACTGCTTAGTGAGTGTAGCGGTAGTATAATAGATTCTAGAACTTGTTTTGTGATGCATTTCGAGATCGCTAGTGAGACTACATTCGTGTAGTTAGGATTAACTAAATGATAAGAGGTATTAGGATAACCATTATTTTAAACTATAATTTAATTACGTCAACCTCATCGGTTGAGTGATTTTCCCCAAACCTTTGCGATATATTCATCTTTAGTACACGATAACTCTAGTTAACCCCTCAGAGCGTATCTTTTAGCGGTTCTCGTGATGTTCCAGTTTCCGGAATATCAATGAAGAGCATTGTTTACAATTCACCCCCAAATGTTACACCCAAATCGCCTTAGCCCACCTTATATGCACTCATCTTTAGTGCATTATTGTAACTATTGTTAAACCTTACTTCAATTATCTAGTTACTTGCATGGTTGCCAAGTCGAGTCATATCTTTTGTACACAGTTTTGGGACGATTGGGACTCATGGGTTAAAGTAGTATTTTATGGAGTAACAAGAAGGAACGTTAAATTCAAATTCCCTTTGTCTACGTAATTAAGTACTCCAAGTGTTTTGATCTTTTCAATTCGGGTCAACTATTGTTAGTGAAATAAAACTCAAGTGTAGGGATGCTCTTATAAATCCCTTTATATTTATGTTACCTTAGAGGGTAAATATGCATGAAAATAAAAATAAAAAAATAAAATAAAAAAACATACGGACTACCATCCTACATCTATCTTTTATGTTTATGTATTATGTTTATTTAAAGTTGTTATTTAGTATTAGTGAGTCGAGTCTTGGCTTAGCAACATCGCATTTTACATGCATGCAACTTAGATTTTTGACTTGCCACCACTAAAATTCCCCATATCCAACAAAACCCTTTTATTCCCTACCCGAAGCCTAACATTACAAACCTTTGTAAAGACCTCTTAGATAGTTATTCCTAGGTGCTTACGCCAAAGCGATAGAGGTTTGATCTATTCTCAAGCCTATGGTAATCTATGTGCTATGACAGGTAGTGAGTTTTTATCTTCCATTTCCTTACATGTTCTATTTCATATAAATCCGAGAGATGAGAGAATCCAAACACCAATTGTGAGGTGCTAGTGTATAATTTTCATGCTTGTTTGACTATTGTGACGCTTGTACTTGTTGTAGATTGTTTTAAACAAATGCTAAATAACCACTAACTCATAATTTGATTAGCCAAAAGCACATTTGCTTGAGGACAAGCAAATTCCAAGTGTAGGGATATTTGATAAGGATTTTAAACATACGTTTTTAAGGGGTCATTTAAGCCCTAAATCATTACATTTTATATATCTTACTGCTTAAAATTGTTCCTTTTCACATTTTATGTCTTTTGGAAGCAAATTGCTGGAATGAAGCATTTTCAGACTAAAAGGAGCTTAAACATAAAGAAAACGACAAAGTCAAGAAAACAAGGCTATTTCACAAGCCTGACGGCGTCCCAACTCTATGGACGACACAGTCTGTAACACCCCCAAAGATCAACATGATAGCGGAAGACTAATCGGGGTGTTACTTGGATGGGGATCACAATTAATAATCATGGAAAATGACTCAAAATAGACGTTTTTGGAGAAGTTGTTATCATTAAAGAAAAACTCATTGTTTGATACAAAATACTTCCCAAATTGTTTTAGATGATACACAAAGACTGATCATGAGTTTGTGCGAAATGATAGCGTTATGTTTTACACCACAAATAAAGGTCTTGCATTGCCCACTCCGTGCCATGAATATGATCTTCAATGATTACCTGAGATAACATGCTTAAAAATGTCAACAAAAATGTTGAGTGAAATCCATAGGTTTTAGTTAAACAGTTGAACACAAGAACATGAACATGTAAACTCACAACTTATCATAAAGAAAATCACATATTATTATGCGCTAAGCTCATGCAACAAATACTCAACTGCATACACCGAATTACTGGTGTACGTAACAGTTTGCCCCCAAGGAGGTATTAGCCAATTACCTAATGCAACTTAAATATGGTGCGCCCCGGTTATTTCTGATAACCAAGACGGGGTCGTTACTCCCCATAGTACTATTCATGATATTTGCGTTCACTCGCAAGTGACTAATGGTTCATGATGCAGAGGTATTTTGGCTAAATACTTTTACAATTCTAATAATCAAGTAGCGAACAGTTTGCAAAACCTTGTGTTCTAGTTTAGAGCATGTATCTCCCTCGCAGGGTTTGTAATAAAAGTAAAAGCAAGGCTATGAACTCAACTTAGCGGAAATGAACAAGAACAATGAGATCAAGTACGATATAGCTGAGGCTCCAACCCAAAACCTAAGAACGAGATGGAAAGTCTCAGAATATGATAAAACTTTGGTTCGCGACTGTTAGTACAAAATGTGTGACGGGTTGTAATAGGTGTTAGTGTTGCTTGTTGGATTGGGCTAACAAGCTGTAGGCTAATCTTGTATTAATCCAAGTATTTTGATTGAATTCCCTGCACAAGAAGAGTAAACCGTTAGCCTTACCGTGGGGACGGACCCCACGATTAGACTCTGGCGTGAGACTAAGTACACATTCTTGTCAGAGAAGTAAAAGTATGTGTTTGTTATTATGAGAGAGAAATTTGTACATTGTATGGGGATTAGAGCCCCTTTTATAGGCGAGGTTTACCGCTAGGGTTTCCCTGGTTACTCGCATATAGTCGTTAGCTACCGGAGCCGGACCATTGTCGGACAAGGTTCCTGTGTTAATCACGGATGCGGACACAGAATACCGCCTGCGGCTAGAGCTTCTGTCTGCTAAGTATTTTGCGTCCGTCTTTTAGTCTGGACTATAGCCAATTTCGTTATTGGGCTTACTGTTGGTCCAGTATTCATAGTTATTCTCGTTGTTAGGCCTGGGCCCAGTATGTGTATAGCACGGGTGAGGCTCGGTAAGCCTGTTATACGTGCTATACGTCATCAAGTCCCCCCAGTCTAGTGTGTTCGTTGCGTGCGAATATTTTCGCCTGCGGTGAATGTTACTAGACTTAAGTTGACTAAGCAATGTTTAATTTCCGCACTTTTTTGAAGCGTCTTTCTGACACTTCCCTTTCTTCGGAAGTGTTTCATGCGACGTGGATGTTTTTCGAATTTTTGTTTTCTGCTTGATTTGACCTAATGTCCCGTGCGCTTCTGTTATTCTTATCTTTTTATTTTGGATCCTGATCGTTTATTCCGATTTTCTTTTCCACGTGCCCTCATCTAAATTTGGGTATTTTCTTAGTATAAATACTACCCCTGTTTTTACTATTTTCACTTTTCTTCTTCTACTGTATTTTCGCCACCGCCGCTTGGTTTTATCTTTTGGAGAAGAGAATCCCTTCGTTTGTTCGTCTTGGCTTTTGATTCTATCCGCTCGCTATGAGTGCGATTGTTGACATAAAGTGTGGTACTCCTTCAGAGATGTTTGACCCTTTCCTTGAGAAATTCAATATTCCTTCTGATGTTCATCCGGAGTGTTAATACAAATATCGTCATTAAACGTTATTTATATTTTTGATCTTCTTGAAGTTTTGTTAACGACAAAAGTAAACTTAATTTTTATAAAGCTTAAAGCTTGTCAAAGTTTAATAGATATTAAAACAAGCTTTTTCAAATAATATCTTCATCACTCAAGCATCTACATTGTGATTAATCATATCTTAATATGACTTTAAACCATAATGTATGATAGTAGTTTTTAGAATGTTTTAGTTTCTTAAAAACTAAACATTACTTATGTATTTGCATATTTCTAAAAATAGAAAAACAAACACATGACATCATGTGATGCATCATGGAAATCACTGGAAGATTTCATTAAATATTTTGTGTAGATTTGAGCTCTTCATATCTTACACAATCTTGCATAGATATGGTTGAATTTGGCAAGATTTTGATATCTTGCTGTCAGACCTCGGCGGCACCAAATCTTATAAAGGACGGAACCCTTTCAAGGGGTCCGTGGTCCGTGGTGCTTGCTGATGGTTTTGGCTATAAATAGCAAAGCCAAACCAAGTAGTTTCTCATCCCTTTCTATCATACTCTCATACGTTTCTTCTATCTATTCGGATCACCATGGGTTTAGTAGATAACACTCTTTTTACCAAGAAAAGGGAGTCACACATTATCATTGTTAAAATATATGTTGATGACATCATATTCGGATCAACTTGTCAAGAGCTATGTGATGATTTCTCTAAAATCATGCACGATGAGTTTGAGATGAGTATGATGGGTGAATTAAACTTCTTTCTAGGACTCCAAATTAAACAACTAGAAGATGGCATATTCTTTAACCAATCTAAATATATAAAAGATATGCTTAAGAAATTTGGTCTTGAAGATTCAAAACCAACTAAGACACCCATGTCTTCGGACACTAAACTCACCAAGGATGAGGAAGGTGAATCGGTAGATAACACTAAATATAGAGGAATGATCGGTAGCTTTCTCTATCTTACAGCTAAATATAGAGGAATGATCGGTAACTAAGACATCCAAAGGTATCACAATTAGAAGCTTTGAAAAGGATATTTAGATACATTAACGGAACGACATGTTTAGGATTATGGTATCCCAAAAGAATGGGTGTAGAAAATATAGTGTATGCCGACTCGGACCATGCCGATGACTATGTTGATAGAAAAAATACAAGTGGTATTTGTACTTTTGTTGGACATTGTCTCACCTCATGGTTTGCAAAGAAGCAAACGGCTTTAGCTATCTCAACTACTGAAGCCGAATATGTCTCGGCCGGAAAAGCATGTCAACAAGCTCTTTGGATGAAGCAAGCTCTCGTGGACTACAGAATTCATCTCAACGATATAGTCATATTTTGCGACAACAAAGGAGCTATCGATCTCAGCAAAAATCCCGTCCAACATGCTCGTACGAAGCATATTGAAATCTGTCATCACTTCCTTCGCGACAATGTTCAAAAAGGAAACATCTCAATTGAGAAAGTCTCCTCCGAAGACAACATTGCCGACATTTTAACTAAGCCTCTCAAACGAGAACCATTTAATCTTCTTAGACTTGGTTTGGGATTAATGGAACCAAACATGTAGGTAAAACATAGCATAAACCTTAGAACAAACAAAACAAAACAAATTTTGTTTTAAACCTGCTACTATAGCCACTACACCAGCAGCAAACAAAGCAGAACCATTTTATGGTGCCGTCTAGTCCGTGGTGACATCATTGGCAAAGCTACTACAAAACATCTTCTTCCTCAAAACCCACTTTACCAAAGCGTGTAAACATTAGACCCAACTCATTGTTGACACCTTCTCACCCACTAATCACTGGAGATAACATCATTGTAAGTATCCTAACTACATTTTATCTCTTAATTCTGAGTCTAGAATTCTAATTTGTGCACAAAATCACTACATGGGGTTTGTATATATTCTTGTACAAAACATGGATTCAATTGGCAAATTTCATAACTAGTCATTAAAATTAGGTACTACATTGTCATTTTGCATAAACAAATCACGTTTTTCACTAATAAAAAGATAATGACTATAAGGCGTTATTCAAATATCCAAATACCCCATGTCATTTTTTTAAAGCTTCTCACTTGTAGGAAAACAATTTTTCATTGTTAATACAAATAGAAACGTTAGATTTTAATCATTTGCATGCTCTTGAATACTAAAGGTATTGCATAACTAATATGCATTCCCGAGTATATTCAAATGAAGCCACATTGAATTAGGAGCATTTGGGTTATCTCATGCCTTTTGCCAAACACCCCACTAAAACCATTTTTGTGCATAAAATGAGTCGAGATAACCGTAACTCCAAATCGTTTTCATATAGGCACACACTAGAACCAAAACTTTAAGTTTATTCTCATTTTTAACATGTTAATTCTTGCTCCTAGGAATAACCATGTAGCCGCAAAATTCTATGATCACAAGGATACCCTTAACTATATTCCCAAACATCACAAAACCAAGGGACTCACCAAGGAACAAGTCGAAATCTTTAAGAGTCTAGAAACAATGTACTTCCATGAGGGTAGAACCATTCACTCCTCTTTTATCAAAAATACCAATCTCCGTCAAGAACTAGCCGCTATTCAATTCGATTGTCTCCTTGATATCGATGAACCTATTTGTCCTAGGTTTGTGTTAGAATTCTATGCTAGTGTCACCGGTTTCATTGATGAAGATGATGAGTTTAGCCTTAGGTTTAATATCAATCAAAACGACTACACCATCTCCTTAACCAACTTTGCTCAAGTACTAGGAATTCCCAACCGAGGGACATGTGTCTACTCGGATAAGTGGTCACTCACCATCCTTGATGCAATCAATGACCGCTCTCTTCCCTACCAAACACCTTTAGCAAATAAGGATGTCATCCATGAGCGCCTATTTATCCCAAGGGGAGATACAACCCGAGTCACCCGAAAAGGAAAGGAGGTGAACCGAGATCCATATGGAATGGAGCTCAATGAACTTAAGCCCGAATTTAAGAAATGGGAAGAATTACTTAGAGCCAACGTCATTAGCACCATAGGGAATAGGGATCACATCAATGCTTTCCTTTGTCACATGCTCTACAACTTGTCCACCCGTCAACCATTCTATTTAGCCTACTACATCGCTAGGAGAATGATTGATATTCCAACTCAAGGATTGGTTGCTCTTCCATACGGGTTGCTTCTCACCCGTCTCTATAGAGCTTATGCACCAATTACACCAAGCCCAAAAGGGATTCACCTTCACTATGAGCTCATCCCTCACATTTTTGTTCCCTTGAGTGATGAGCGAGTTGCTAAGACAAAAGGCAAGAGAGCAAAACCTCCAACTCCATCATCATCATCATCAAATAGCTCCGAGGATGGTCTTCCAAAATCTCGCCTTACATCTCATGAGTATTATGCATCTCTTCCCGAGATTGAGAATGAATCAGCGAAGTTCAAGCAAACCAAGGGGATGTTCAAGTGCCTTGGTAGGATGATGAACAAGATCTACAAGAAGTTGAACAAGTGAGAATCGGTTTAAGGAGTGTTTGGAACAATACATTATCTTTAATGGTTGATACAATTTGGTTGTTTTTATTTCGTAGGATGATAATATAACTCAAAACAATGTTGTATGCTAACTATTTCATGCAAGGGGATAGCACAAGTGTATTATCAAATTTTACCCATTTTTACTTCAATGTGAAAATCATTCACCGTTGGTCAAAATCTATGCTCCACTATGTTTGTGCATGTGTTATTTACTTTTCCTAACTAGAAATAATTAATGTCACATGTTTTGAGCAAGATTTCAGGTTTTGGAAATGTCCCCGACACTTAAAAATACGTTCTGTGGTGATTTCTGGTGTACACGGATCAGACGGCACCAATTTTTTGGTACCGTCTGTTATAAGAATTGGTACCGCCGTACTTGTACAGGCGGACCAGGCAGCACCCTTTCAAGAGTTCCGACTGTGTAAAATTTTGGTGCCGTGGATCATCCAGGTAATTTTCTAAATTTCACTTATTTCGACATTCCAAATTACCATTCATTGCTTGTAAGTTAACCTTAACTAGTTATTATCCATTTTAGAACTAGTATAACATACTTAGGCATGTAGGAAATCCATATCCCACCAAAATTCAAAAATTTGAAAGATCATCCCAAGGAGCCCTTTTGCATATAGGAAGGAACCAAAAATTTGATTGTTAGGATCTCACAATCATTAGAACACATTTATTGCAAATCTTTGCTTCTTCACTCCATCCTTCTTGTATGGATTGAGTTGGGTGATATGACCAGAATTTACCCACTTCTAAATCATTAGGAACCTCCTCCCTTCTATGGTTTAACATCAAATCAAACACATTTCTCCATAATTTTTCACTTCTATAAATTAAGAGGTTTTACCATGATCATCTTCACACCTTCTCAATTCTTACCGTCAACTAGCAAAACCTTAAGCCAAAATGACAAAAAAATCACCATCAACCAAGCCTTGCAAGAAAACCGCTAGGATTAGTGTAAGACCTTGTTGCTTCGTCTACTTGAGCTCTTCCTCCGAGTCATCTCCACTCACGATCTCATCTCCCATAAGGGATGACACTAATCTCACTTTGGATACTCCTACACCATCTCCACAACCACCCATTATCATCACTACTCCACCACCAACAAAGACTCCAAGCTCACCACCACCGTCTCCCATCCAAACATCAAAAACACCATCACCTCCAAAATCTCCAACACTCATCCCATTGGAGTTATTCTACACACCACTCACTTCTCCAAATCCTTTCTTAGAGGACTTGGAAGATTTGCCTCCTAGGCCCAATCATCCACCACCATTGCCATCATTTGGCACTATTGAGCGGATTGCTCATGAGTCTCCTAGACCATCATTTGACCCAAATGCCCCGTTAGAGCCAAGACCTCTTCTCTTCCACCCCATCCACAAAGACATCCAGGGTCCCTTGTATGGGGATCAACCACTCCCTAAATCAATGTCTCCTCACATTGAGGACATTGACGAGTCCATGTGGGAAGATCATCCCACAAAAGAGGAGATTCAAGCCAAACTCCAACATCTTCACCACTTCTCAAATATGGTGGATTCTCACCTAAGTGAGACTATGCAAATGTAAAGTTCTTTGCTAGCCTCCAAAATCACCACACCAAACACCAACACCAACACCAACACATCTACCATTTCACCACCACAAACTCATCAACCATACTACCCCCTAGGCATGGTTGCTCAATTTGTGAGCAAACCGCCCAAACAATAGAACGAACCCGGGTGATGGTCCATGTGTTCCAAGAGGAAATGAGGTTCATCCTCAATCACATCCTTGAGCGCTTACATGCTCTTTCTCATCCACCTCAATAGGATGGTCCTAGATTAGCTCTTCTAAGCATCTTTTTATTTTCTAGGATTTTTTTTATGTCTTTATTTATCTAGGATTTTCTCATTGTACTAAACACTTCATTGTATTCTCCTTTCATGATTCTTGAAAATCATGAAAAATTTTAACTAATGAATGGTGTTTTCTATATTGTTGGTGCTTATGACATAGTGTTTGGAAATGCTTGTAATGATGATTATTACTAACAAATCTTTTTGTAGCTTTTTCACAATCCATGTATCTTCCCATTGGCACCCAATTTAGGGGGAGCTTTGATCAAGGGGGAGATAATGGCTCGGGCTCATTACACATTCCGCCTCGCATCTTCTTTCTGTTGAGACAAAAAGGGGGAGAAATATATAGAACTTGGTTACAATTGACTTTTCTGAAAAAGTCAAACTGCATACATTGACTTTCTGAAAAAGTCAACATGATACTTCATTGGTAATATTTGACTTTATGAAAAAGTCAAATGCATACTTTGACTTTCTGAAAAAGTCAACATCATGCTTCAACTAGTGAAGACTTTGACTTTTTGAAAAAGTCAAACATCATATACTTGCATTATCATTTCTCTTTCAAGTTCTAAAACTAATATTTTTATAACTCTTGTACAATCTTTATATCTTTTATAAAAATAAAATTTATATTTTGTCCTCAACAAAAAGGGGGAGATTGTTAATACAAATATCGTCATTAAACGTTATTTATATTTTTGATCTTCTTGAAGTTTTGTTAACGACAAAAGTAAACTTAATTTTTATAAAGCTTAAAGCTTGTCAAAGTTTAATAGATATTAAAACAAGCTTTTTCAAATAATATCTTCATCACTCAAGCATCTACATTGTGATTAATCATATCTTAATATGACTTTAAACCATAATGTATGATAGTAGTTTTTAGAATGTTTTAGTTTCTTAAAAACTAAACATTACTTATGTATTTGCATATTTCTAAAAATATAAAAACAAACACATGACATCATGTGATGCATCGTGGAAATCACTGGAAGATTTCATTAGATATTTTGTGTAGATTTGGGCTCTTCATATATTACACAATCTTGCATAGATATGGTTGACTTTGGCAAGATTTTGATATCTTGCTGTCAGACCTCGGCGGCACCAAATCTTATAAAGGACGGAACCCTTTCAAGGGGTCCGTGGTGCTTGCTGATGGTTTTGGCTATGAATAGCAAAGCCAAACCAAGTAGTTTCTCATCCCTTTCTATCATACTCTCATACATTTCTTCTCTCTAACCTTTCTAACTCAGTTTCATATCATATTAGTGATCTCTTTTGTAGCAAAGAAGATCAAGTCACATTCAAGCTTCAACGAGAAGTTGGAAGTCTTGTTTGTTAGTTGTTGTATGATCTTGTGTTGATTCATACTTCATTTTTGTATCAAACCATCATAAACTTGTGAGTGTGAGTGGTTAGTATTTTAGTCTTTAAAATACATTTGTGTGTGGGAGTGGTTGTACCCTTGAAAAGAACTCGACATCTAGCTTAGTGTCGGAAATAGTGTGTAAGCGAAGTGTAAAGGTTTTCTCCGCCAGTGAAAGGAGATTGTTGACTAGTGAAGTTGAAACTCTCGAGTGTGAGACTCGAGGAGTGGAGTAGGGCAAGGAAAAAGAGTCCTTGTAGACCGAACCACTATAAACAACTTGTTATGGTTTGATTTTTTCTTTCCTTATCTACTCTTTATATATTGTTTGTATATTTCACTAACATATCAAAGATCAATATCAATTGATCTTCAAAATAAGTTTCAAAACAAAGTTTTTAATTGGTAAACTATTCAACCCCCATTCTAGTTTTCTACACGGAGCTTCCTTTTCGCAATCATACGATGCATGAGCATCCTCCGAAAAAGATTGGCATATTGATAACATCAAATAGTCCTGAATATTAAGTGTCAATTTCCCCTGATAATTCTTGTATTTTATATCATTTATATGGATTTATGCTTGTTTTCCTCTATATTTCACTTTCAGGTAATTTACGAGCATTGGAGCTAATAAGACACGGATTTGGAGAGTTTATTGAATATATATAATAGTATGCCCACTGTGAAGTAATTACGACGTAACTCCTCTCTCATATTACGCCGTAACAAGAGAATGACTCAGAAGACCAACTCAACAACATATTACGGCGTAACTCCATCTTAGGATTACGCCGTAACTAATTAGGTCAAATGATGTTCCACGCCGCTGAAAGCTACGCTGTAACTCTTTCCAATGATTACGGCGTAATCATGATTTTGTAACGTATATTGAAGATACGGCGTAACTCATTCCATGTGTTACGCCGTAACCAGGTATATCTAGAGCATTATTACGGATTTATATAGGTTGCGGCGTAACTCTCAACTTAAGTTACGTCGTAACTAGATCTGGCCTATAAATACCAACCCTAAATTATGCATTTCACATCATTCACTCTGTGGAAAACTAGAAGGGGGTTGAATAGTTTTACCAATTAAAACTTCGTTTTAAACTATTTAGATTAACTTATGTCAATCTATTTAAATATTTGTGTTGGATGTTGATAGATAAGCATATAAATAAGTAAAGCAAAGACAAAGAGTAAGAAGCACAAAACCACAACGCGAGTATTTATAGTGGTTCAGCTACAAGGACACCTTCCTTGCCCTACTCCACTCCCTGAGTCACCTACTCGAGAGTTCGTAAACACTACACAACACAAACTCCTTGTGGCAGAGAAGCCTTCACAACGTCGCCTAATCTTTATCCGGTACAAGGCTAGACACCAGGTTCTTCCACGAGGTAGAACCAAACTTATCACAACGTCGCCTACACTTTATCCGGTACAAGGCTAGATATCGAGTTCCATTACAAAGGAGGAACAACTTCCCAACACTACACAACACCTATCCCAAAGGAGATCCACTCCTCATTACAACATCAACAAGGATATCAATATCCTTTGACCCAAGCTAATCTATCTTGTACATCGATGCACCATATCGAATGTACACCCTAGGCACCTTTCACTAATGCCTTTGACACGACACCTAGGCACCCTTCATTACTGTCTTTAACACGGACTTTTGGCACCCTTCACTAATGCCTTTGACACGGATCTTCGGCACCTTTCACTAATTCCTTCGACTTGATCCTTTAGACATCTTTCACCTATGTCTTCAACACAACACTTCTAATGAGAGAGGGAAGAACTATAAACAAGATAACATCAGGAGTCTTGATGATGACGAAGCTTGGCAACCCATGGACTTGAGCTTGCTTGACTTCAAGAGGTGGGGATCTCTCCTTTAAGAGGAACCTAGAGAATCACACAAACACAAAACTACATAGAAATATCCTTTGGATCTGAGTTTAGAGAGTTTACAACACTAAGAGAAAATGTGAGTGAAAGGGGTAAGTTACAATGAAAAAATTTCTCATTATTTATAGACAAAAAATCACTACTGTTCCACGGATCCCTTGCTTGAGGGATCCGTCCAGTGTATTCCTGGGGATCCGTAGGACGCTCCTCCTAAATGGGTTGTGGGTCATGAACCATGGGTCATGAGTTATGGACTTTGGATCATGGGTATCCACATAGATACAATGTATCTAGAAGATGTAATGCATCTCATCAATGGGTCATGGGTTAGCTCCATGGGTTATGGATAATACCCATTATGACTTCATGCATGATGTCATGCAATGGGTCATGGGTTATGGATCATGCTCCATGGGTATGGGTCATGGACTTTGGGTTTTACCCAACTACATTCAATGTATCTAGTTAATGGGTCATTAACTTAGATTCTTACCGATTACATTACCCATTACATTACCCATTACAATACATAGTAAGTATGTATATATATACCCATTATGTAAACACGAGTTGTTATACATATGCATTACTATAATATGAAAACACTATTACTTTTTTAGTGTTTTATATGAAAACCTAAGTGTGTTAAAATAATTTTACGTTTGTTATCGACAAAACATTAGAAGATCGTAAAATATAAATAAATGTTTTTACGGCTTATTTGTATTAACAATCTTCCTCTTTTTGTTGATGACAAAACATAAGATTATTTTAAAGAAAAACTAAAATTCGTAAAAGGTTTGTAAAAGATTGAATTGGAGTTTTTACTCTCTTCTCCCCCTTTTTGTCGAAACAAAAAGAGTGTCGAAAAGAAACTAACACATTGTTTTAAAAAGTAAAAGTATGAAAAGTAGAGAGTAAGGGAAGAGAAAGGTTCTCATCTTAGCTCCCCCTTGACGGGTCCATCCCTTTGTGAGGGCGTCAAGTAATTAGAAAGACTAAGCGAGTGCTTTGCAATTATCTTTGCAAATGGTTTCGTCTTTTCAACGAACATGCTCCCCCTTGATAAGTCCTCCTTTGTGAGGAGGACGTCAAGTAGTAATGTAAACCTATGTGAAAGTATTGCAAGTGATTTTGCAATTGTTTTGCTTTGACAAAAAGCTCCCCCTTGTTGAGGGTGTCAAAGTCTTCAAGTGTATATTTAAAATCTACAAAACAAAGGTTAGAAAACAAGTATATAATGCATAATTTCCTGCAAATAAGACTCAAGTTAGTAATAAAAAGGGCTTCTGTTGCACGGATCCCACGGTTCCTCCCTTGGAGGGATCCGTCTAGTCTAAAATGAGGGATCCGTCTACCTATATGCTCAAGACAGCAATGGTTATGTAAAATGTGATGTTAGCATCAAAATGAGTTATGTATTAAGGCACCAAACATATACTCAAGACAATATGGCATATAACATGTAATATCATTCAATAAAAATATGATAAATGATATAAAAATCTCTAAAACTAAGAGAATGACAAAAACATGAAGTATGATTCCTAAACAATCTAAGTTAAGCTCAAGACTAGGACACCACTTGAATCCTTTAGCTCAAGGTTGTTTAGGTTTGTTGACCTCATCGAAACGTTCGCGGAGGTGATAAAACATGAAACGTTGCTCTTCACGTAGCTCATGTATCAAGCCTTCAACATTTTGACAATGATAACAATCTTTGTCATCGCTCGGAAACGGTGGTGGTAGAAATGGAATGGCTTGAGATGGAAGGTTGGGTTGAGGTTCCACAAAAGTAGGAGGGATTTGTGGAGGCTCATTTGGAGGTAGTTCAACCAAGGGTGGTGGTGGTGGAATATGTGTCAAGGATGGTGGTAGAGAGGTATCTACTTTCATGTGATCAGGTGGTTGACTTTGATGATTCCTCATAATCCAAAAGGGATTATTTGAGGGTGATGGAGAAAAGGATATAGGTGCTAGTGTCGTTTCAATACCTTGGTTTTGTTGTTGCGCTATTCTCTCTACTGAGGAGAATGTTGGCAATGGTGGAGGATGAGATGGCCTAGAAGGCAAGTCCTCTAAGTTGTAGAGGTGTGGAGATGAAAGTGGAGTGGTGAATGATAAGGCTCTAGGAACCAAATGTGATGGTTTAGTGGAAATAGGAGTGTTTGGTTTATGATGTATAGTAGTGTTTGGCAATGGTAGTTTTGTGGGAACAATCTTTTTGGGGATTAGTTTGATTGGTTGAGTTGAGGGAGGGGAAATCCTAGCGTTTGTAGATTTAACGGGAGATGAATCGGTTGAAGAAATTTCGTGAACAACACGAGCAAGTTTCTTGGGTGGTCCTTTGGTGGATGAGTTAGCACTAGGAGCTTTCCTTATGATAAGATGATAAAAGGTTAGTGAGATAGAGGCTTTTAGTTGCTGAGAATTCAGTTGTAGATGGTGACTTAGAAGTCCTAACAAGATGGTTTATAAAAGAAAGGATTTGTTAAGTGCATTCAAGGCTTAAACCACTAAGATCCTTTGAAATGTAATGATTTGCATGCACAAGAGTCATCCTTAGATTTGTACTGTTCAAGAAGGTTAATCGAGGTAAGATGGAGTGTTCAAGTTAGCAAGGAGAGCTTGAAATGATTGTTTTAGCTAGGATTAGCTGAATCTGTTAGCCGGTTCCCATGGTTCCCTCCAATGAGGGATCCGTCTAGGCTAATCCTAGGGATCCGGCTCTCAGCAACCAAGAAAAGAGGGAAATGATGTTTTGTAAGGTCTAGTACCTATACATCTTGAGTGTTTCAGTCTTCAAGTGTCTTAAATGAAGAGGGTATTAAATGATCAAGAGAAATGATTGATGGTAGCTAATGATTGCCTTTTATGGAAAGAAATTGGACTTTATGAGCAACAATAGGTAATCAAAGATGACACTAAGAAATATGAGAGTGTCAAGTGGAGTTAAATGATCCTAGAGATCAGATGGTAGTTTGAAAAAAATTTGGAAAATTCTTTAAAAAACATAATAAATGAAAAAACTTGTTTTTGGCCTATTTTGAGGTAAGGATGACTAAAACCAATTTGCTAAAATTGAGAGAAATATCAACCTAAGTGTTTTGAGATGTGAGGAACAATGTGTGAGCATTAGAGCGAAAATATAGTGAGTTTTAGTGAAGTGATAAATCAAAAACATCTTGAATGTGATCCTAAATTAGCTATGAGTCAGTGTGAGACCTACTGAGCTTGAGGAAGACTTGAGTAATCCTAAAGAATCATGTTTAACTAGTATGATATATTCTAGGGTAATGGTTTAATGTGTGGAGGTCTGAAAATTTATTTCCGTCTGCCGGATACCACGGATCCCTGAACGGAGCGATCCGTCTAGTACAAAGTGAGGGATCCGGCTCTTGCAAAACAGTACCTTCACAGAAGGTGTGCAAAATTTGCACAAGGTATCATATATTAAAGCTAGTGATTTCTAAAGAATTTGAACATCTATATAAGCGAGACATCAAACGATAAATGTTTTATTTCATGAGAATGATCATATTACAAAGATAAAAGATGAATCCTAAGGATTGAACCTATTTGGAGTGGAAACTAGGTTTCTTGAGCATTTTCACTAGATGGATTGTCAAATGGATGATGAGTATTTGCCGATTCAGGGACGAAAAATGACGTAATGTTAGATGTGTTTAGAGGTTCCATCATCTTGTTCAGAAGTACGTACAACGGACTTTGAAATTGAGGATGAAAGTACATGATGTGATAATAAAGGCGTGTGAGGAACAATCCATATGGGATTAGTTTGTTCTTGTTGCCTTGAAGGTTTACAATTCGCCTTGCGAAGAAGTAGGCGAGATTGTATGGTTGTTGGGTTAGCATACAATACATTATGTGAGCACAACAAGCGGGAAGAATTTCTCGATTTCCCCTAAGACTCTAAACATTTTCACGTAAAATGACTGCAAGAGGTTTAAGATCATCTCGGATATCACGTGTATATATTATGTTTGGATCTGAGTAACTGGATCGAGGTTTGCATAACATGCGAGTTATTTCTTGAGGGGAAGGTATGTGTGAACAATATGGACTATTTTCTTCACGGTAGTTGAAGAGAGAATCAAGAGACCAATCTTCAGTGAACGCACATTGTCCATGATTTGGAATTCGGAGAATGTGAGTGAATTTCCCAAGAGTTAAGGCAAACTTTTGGTTTTTGATCCAAAACCATAGTGATAGACATCGATCCTCGTTATGAACGAGTTCAACTTGACGAAAGAATTCTAACACAAACCGTGGATAGATTTTCTCATTAATTTCGAGAAGGCCTTTTAGTCCTATGGTTCGGAATGAGGTATTGATACCTTCTTGGTATAGTAGAGGTGTGTAAACAATACGTCCTTTATGGAAGTGGCGAGTTTTGAGATTATTGAACCCACAGACATGATTGCCAGGTGTGTTGGGCTCAAGAGAGATATTAGGAATGTATACATAAGTGAGTTGAAAGTCGAATTCATACTCATGAGTCATGATGAGACCTATGGAAGTGAAATGATTAATTTATATGAGCACAAGAGATGCATCAAAGGAGAGGACATTTGATAGGTGAAAATAATCTCCTAATGTTTATACTTGATTACCCTTATTTTTATTAACAATGACAATTAACTTACTTTGTACTAACATTCTAGTAGAATTTTTTTCTTTTATGGTAAGCTTTTATGAAGTGGTTTTTATGTTGCATGAGTTTCTGTTTCCCAGTTCCCCGGTTCCCTTTTAAAAGGGATCCGACCAGTTAAACTTTAGGGATCCGTGGATCTGCAGTGACTATAAAAATGATCTTGACGTAAATTTGATTTTTGCAACTTTTAGTTTTATAAAAGAAGGTGTGTTTTAGCCAATATTTACTACTTAAGCATGAATTGTAGATTTCAAAAGTATGTTAAGGTGAAAGATACGAACGAAAAGAAAAAAAATGACAAACACATTATGAGAATTAAACGAGATAACTAAGACATTAGTAATATGTTATTTCAATGCTAAGAGCGATACAAAGGATTGGATATATGATACAAATGTAGATTAACAACACAAAGTACATGTCTCCATGAGAAAACTTGATCATGGGATACACGAGAGCGATGAGTGTCAAGACGATGATCACGAAGGCGATATAAACCATGATGATGAAATTCTTCCTTGGTTTTGATTTGAGATGAGATGTGAGGGAAGATGAAGTTTGAATGAGAGGTATTTTTAAAGTGGAAGATTTGAAAAAATGGGGTTTGGTGGTTGTGAGACG
Source organism: Chrysanthemum makinoi (assembly GCA_910596185.1). Taxonomy (NCBI): domain Eukaryota; kingdom Viridiplantae; phylum Streptophyta; class Magnoliopsida; order Asterales; family Asteraceae; genus Chrysanthemum; species Chrysanthemum makinoi. Next base: position 209,580,915 of record OU343220.1, read on the forward strand.
AGCGGAATAGGTTTTATAAGGAAGGAGGAATTTTTGAGATTTATGTTTTGTTTTATTATTAGAAAGGTTTGATATTTAGGTTAGGATAACACATATTTATATACCTAGATTTTAGAAAGAAGAGAAACACATATGCAAGAAGGTTTCCTAATGAAGCCACGTATATCACTAAAGCATATGTTAAAACTAAGAAAATAAAATATAACCATATAGATTCCTATTCAAGCATACTTATTTAAAGCTAATTTTATTTAGAGATAGGTTTTAAGAAAGTCATACCTCTAATGCAATTATGAGTGTCCTTTTCTTTTGATAAAAAAATGTCAATAGACAACTCGGATTCCTTTGAGATCTAGGTGGTAGTTTTACGATACCTTTTTAGGAAAGGTAATCTTGTTACCAAGGAATTCCTTACGGCTTGATTAAAATGAGCTTAACTAAACAAAATGACAAGAAAGGTTAATGCATTTTTGTGAGACAAAATAAGAAAGAAAAAAAAAATGATGTTGTCATCCAATCAACATCCTACAAAAGTGTTTTTAAGACATGGTGTTTGTTTTTATAAAAGCCTTCTTTGTAGTTTTCAATTATACACGAATCGTGTCAAGTTTCTAAAGTACAATATACTCTAAAAACTTGGTAACGAAGCTCTAATACCAATTGTGGAAAACTAGAAGGGGGGTTGAATAGTTTTACTGATTAAAACTTTGTTTTAAACTATTTAGATCGACTTATGTCAATCTATTTAAATGTGTGTGTTGGATGTTGATAGATAAGCATATAAATAAGTAAAGCAAAGACAAAGAGTAAGAAGCACAAAACCACAACGCGAGTATTTATAGTGGTTCGGCTACAAGGACACCTTCCTTGCCCTACTCCACTCCCCGAGTCACCTACTTGAGAGTTCGTAAACACTACACAACACAAACTCCTTGTGGCGGAGAAGCCTTCACAACGTCGCCTACTCTTTATCCGGTACAAGGCTAGATACCGTGTTCTTCCACGAGGAAGAACCAAACCTATCACAACGTCGCCTACACTTTATCTGGTACAAGGCTAGATACCGAGTTCCATTACAAAGGAGGAACTACTTCCCAACACTACACAACACTTATCCCAAAGGAGATCCACTCCTTATTACAACATCAACAAGGATATCAATATCCTTTGACCCAAGCTAATCTATCTTGTACATTGATGCACCATATCGAATGTACACCCTAGGCACCTTTCACTAATGCCTTTGACATGATACTTAGGTACCCTTCACTAATGTCTTTAACATGGACTTTCGACACCCTTCACTAATTCCTTTGACACGGATCTTCGGCACCTTTCACTAATGTCTTCAACACAACACTTCTAATGAGAGAGGGAAGAACTATCAACAAGATAACATCAGTAGACTTGATGATGACGAAGCTTGGCAACCCATGGACTTGAGCTTGCTCGACTTCAATTGGTGAGGATCTCGCCTTTAAGAGGAACCTAGAGAATCACACAAACACAAAACTACATAGAAAGATCCTTTGGATTTGAGGTTAGAGAGTTTACAACACTAAGAGAAAATGTGAGTGAAAGGGGTAAGTTACAATGAAAAAATGGCTCATTATTTATAGACAAAAAATCACTACTGTTCCATGGATCCCACGGATCCCTTGCTTGAGGGATCCGTCTAGTGTATTCTTGGGGATCCGTAGGACGCTCCTCCAAAATGGGTTGTGGGTCATGAATCATGGGTCATGGGTTATGGACTTTGGATCATGGGTATCCACATAGATACAATGTATCTAGAAGATGCAATGCATCTAGTTAATGGGTCATGGGTTAGCTTCATGGGTTATGGATAATACCCATTATGACTTCATGCATGATGTCATGCAATGGGTCATGGGTTATGGATAATGCTCTATGGGTATGCGTCATGGAATTTGGGTTTTACCCAACTACATTCAATGTATCTAATTAATGGGTTAAGTACTTAGATTCTTACCCATTACATTACCCATTACAATGCATACTAAGTATGTGTATATATACCCATTATGTACACACTAGTTGTTATACATATGCATTACTATAATATGAAAACACTATTACTTGTTTAGTGTTTTATATGAAAACGTAAGTGTGTTAGTAAACTATTGGCTCAAACCATTTACGTATTTTATTTGTTGCGTTAAAATGATTTTACGATTGTTATCGACAAAACATTAGAAGATTGATGAGTGTGTAAATACTCATCATTTTTGGTTAAATCTGAACTGCAAAACGTTTAAAAATGCTCAGAAATGCATCAAAATACTGAAAATATTCCAAAATTGCATTTTATATGTTTCAGATGCAAAATGTTCAAAATCAGATGAAAAACGAGCAAAGTTTGCATAATTGGCAGTTTCAGTCCCCCGACTTTCAGAAAATGACAAAATCAGTCCCTAGGCATTTATTTCAAAAAGAAAAATCACCAAAGGTCCTTTTGTAATCATAAATTGTCATATTTAGTCCTTTGGTGGAAAATCCAAAAATATTTGAGAAATTACAGTTTAGTCCCTGAAAATCCAAAAATGGTCAAAACTAATCCTTGGAATTTCACAATTGGCAATAATAGTCCTTGGATTTTTGGAAATTGTCAAAACAAACCCTTGGATCATAAATTCAGAAAGTACATGTTTGGTCCCTGGAATTTCAGTTTTACAAATTTGGTCCTTTGGTTTTGAGAAATTGCAAAAGTGGTCCTTGGTGTTACTAATAAACCAAACCGGACCTTATGTTATTATCCAAGCCCAAAACAAACACCCCTGGCCCAATTCACTTACCCGGTCCTTTACCCACAACCCGACCAACCCAAACCCACGTTTTAAAATAAACAAACCCGCCCCCCTAGTTACCTGTCTTCCCCGACAATTGTGTCTGCAACCCACCTCCTCCAGCCACCTAAAATCACCCTACCTCACATATTGTCTCCCCCACCTCACCTACCCATCCCAATGCATTTAATGCATCTTCTTTCCTGTCCCTGATATCAAAAACAGAATTTGGCGCCAAAACCAAATTAATGGCTAAGATGAGCTCAAGACAATCAATGGTTGAGATTGCTGCTAGGATCCACTCAGAAAGGTGAGAGAAGCACTTTGGGTGTATAAGAAGACAGAGAGGAAGCAAGAATAGATAGTTAGTTTTTATTTTTATAAAATGTATGTCGTTTCTTAGATTATTAAGTCTTAATTAGTTTTCAAGTGTATTTTCTAGTTAATTTGTATCAAACAAAGTTATTAAAGTGTATTGCAACTCATTTGAATTCTCAATTCCAGTTTATGGTTTTATTTCAAAGTTCATGATTACTGTTGAATTTTTCAATTCTAAATTCTGAATCCCAAGCTTCAATGAGCTTATTTATAAGTTGAAACAAGTTTATATTAGCTTATAATAGCTTTTTATAAGCTTGTGTTTAAGATTGAAACAATATTGCAACCTGGTCAATGAAAGTCAACATGGGCAGAATTGAAGCAGAAATGGCAATGGGGTTTAAGCAGATATGGATCTTGGTTGAATCAAAGTTAGGATAGGGGTTGGATTAGGATAGTGTTCTTGGTTTCCTTGTTGGCAGGCCACAGTGGCTTTGGACCAATTGTAAGTGCTATTTTCAGAATTCTTGGCATAATCTGTTCCTGTGATTATAAGTAGTTAAAACCTATTAGTTAATCTGTGTTTAAGTCAAGTTAATCTAGTTTGATCATTTGTGCAAGCTTATTCAGTTGCTATCTCATTTTAATTTGTTAAACAGTTCAAAAAAGGATGTTTGGTTCTGCTGATCTCACTGTCTTTTAGTCTTATTCAGTAGCTAAAATTAGTTGGTTAAAGTTTGTTTAGCTCATTTAAGTTAGTATCAATCAATAATTGGTGCATGATAGTTCAAAAAGTCAAACATAATTGAAATCTGTCTCACTGTTAAACTGTTGGATCTTTGGAATTGGAGATCCTTGTTTTGTGTTTGGAATTCATAAACCTTGCTTGCATTAAGCTTATTACACCTTATTACATCACCATCAGTCTTAAAATTTGATTCAAAGTTCAATTTAGTCAAAATTTCAATCTGTCTCAAAAAGTCAAAATGGTGTAAGAATTGGATTTGAGCAGATATTGCAGCAGTTGCACAAGTTTCATTAGAACTTTTTAGGGTCTGAATTTTTGTCTACAAGTAGTCTACTAGGTGGTCTCTAAGTCCTCATATCTGTTTTTATCTTAAGCTTTCTAAATAAGCTGCTGCATCAGCTCTAAGTCTGGTCCTAGTGCCCTGCTCACAGGGCTCAGCTGACACTGAGTTTTCTCAGGCCTTGTGCAAGCTTGCACAGGATTCATTAGAGCCTTCCTAGTTCTGGTCTTGTGGTTACAAGTAGTTACTTAGGTCTAGTTTAAGTCTTAATATTTGGATTTTGCTTTTAAGCTTATTTGAGTGGTTAATTTGTGACTGCAAGTAGGTACCAAATTCTGTTTTAGCTTATTAGCTCAAATCATCAAATCCTTGTATCTTGTAATCCAGTGGTTAAAGCTTATTGTTTTTAGTTTCAAATTGGTTAATTTAGTATATTGTAGCTTCGTTCACAGTGTGGTGGCTTGTTTGGTTCTTTTGGCTTAATTTAGTGCTTATTTATAAGCACTTGTGACATCAGTTGCATTTTTCTCCATATAACCCACTGTTTTTCCATTTTTCTTAGCTTCTTAATATCATTTTAGAGTTTCCCTGAAATTTTCAGATTTTTCCATGCTTGTTTGCTATTTTTCTTAATTTAAAGTAGTTTTTAAGCATTTCTAATTAGCTTTTAATACAAAAAATTCAGAAAAGGTTAAAAAAATTAAGTTTTCATTTTTCTTAGGTTTAGATAAATATAAAAAGTAAAAAAAGTAATTTTCCAGATTTTTCATAGTTTATTTGGTAATTTTTAGTAATTTAATTAGTTTTTAATAGTTTAAAATTCCTAGAAAATAGAAAAATAATCAGAAAAATACAAAAATAGTTTTGAAAATTCTATTTTGATATTTTAGATTTTTCTAAGTCTTAATTTTATTTTTCTAGCTTAATTTCCTATTTTCTTGTATTTTAGGTAATTATTTAATAGTTAAAAAAATAGTTTTTAATTAGATAAATAGTTATAAAAATAATTTTCTTTTTCCATAAATTTTCTTTTATCATTAGGATTGTAAAAATGTATTTTTCATATTTTTAGGATTTATATTGTGTAAGTTTCACGTTTTGTATCTTGTACGTCGCGTAGTTTTTAATTTCAGTTTCGTAAAACATAAAAACAAAAACATCATTTTAATTATAGTGATAGCGTTTATTTAATAGATTTTATATTTTTAATTTCTTCTAATTTGCATTTTAGCCCTTGTAGTTTGTATACTTTTTCCTTAGTTATAATAATCTCAATTTCCTTTTTCGTTCAAATTTCTCGATCACTATACGTTGATTGATCCATTGCATAGCTCGCTGGGACATAAAGACCCGGGGAGACTCTATACTCCTCAGATCTTCATTGCATTCGTGCTTAGGCAGTTTTAAGCTTGTTACGGTCTGCCATTCACAAGTGGCAGGCTTGAGTGATAAAGCTTGACTGTTTGGCACGCATCAAATTTTGGCCGCTGCCACGGAGTTGTGCTGATCTATCTTCCGTTTAGCAGATTAGTTATTTGAATCCTCACTCTTTGTTTATATCATCCATCTCTGTTTATATATATATATCCATATTTTCTTCTAAAAAATCCAAAAACCCAAAAACATCCAAAAACGTATAAAACACAAAAATATTTTTCCTTTTGTTTCTATATATGTATCAAAAATAAAAATACAAAAAGATTCGTCGTTTTCTTTAATAATAACAACTTAAAAGATTACCACCGCAAACCAAGGCAGTGCACTACCTAACTGGGGGTGCGACCATAATAAGTTCCCGAACTAAAGATTTAAAACTTGCCTTTGTGTCCTTGTGATTGGTGTACCTTTTTCAAAGAAGCCATTCATCTTGGATTATTGGTTAAGTTCACTGTTGTTTTGCCTCGATTTTGTGTTAATTGATTTTGTTGTGATATCGACGTTTCAGAACCAGAAAACCCATAAAGATTCTTCTCACCCCAAAATTTTTATAAAACGTGTTCATAATTCCCATTCTCATCTGAAAGATTTTCATAATTCCCATTTCTCTCCTTAACTCTGAGTCTCTTAGAGTTAACTCTAGTGCATGCGCACTCGTTCTTCTAGATCATTGAGTCCTTTGCGTGATCTAGCAGAAATTCCTAGACGACGTTCTCGTAGACGTGCTGCCCAAATAGTCGAACCCGAGATTCGTACTATTTCAAACAATATGGCAGACGAACGCACTATGGCGGAAATGCTCCAAGCACCCACCGAGGGTTATGGAGATGCCATCGTTTTACCAGTAATCAACTCTGATCACTTCGAATTGAAGACACATTTGATCCAACTTGTGTCTACAAATCAATTCCACGGGTCTGACCGAGAAGACCCGTATGCACACATCCGTTGGTTTAACAAGTTGACTTCAACAATCAATTTCAAGGATGTTCCACAAAAAGTCATCAAGTTGATGCTTTTCCCGTTCTCACTTGAGGGGACAGCCCGGATTTGGCTGGAAAAAGAACACCCTCGATCTATCGAAACTTGGGAGGATCTTGTTCAAAAGTTTGTGAATTATTTCTTTCCTCCATCAAAGACGACTAATCTTAAAAATGAAATTTCTGGATTTCGTCAAAATTTCGATGAAAACTTTGGAGAGGCATGGGAGAGATTCAAAGATCTCCTCAGAAAATGCCCCCATCATGAATTCACGGAGCTTCAACAAGTCAATATCTTTTATAATGGGTTGAACTGTAACGATCAAGATTCTTTGAACGCATCCGCGGGTGGCAATATCTTGAATCGTAGACCTAAAGATGTGCTTGAAATTTGCGAGAGTAAATCAAAAGTTCCTATTTCTCAAAACAAAGTCAATGTTCCGAACACTCCTACTTCTACATCCAGAACTTCTGAGTTAGCAGCTCCGTTAGCCGCTCTAACGGACATGATCCATTGCATGATAAAAGAGGTAAAGGAAATCAAAAGCGAAATTCATAAGCCGGAACCAATCAAAGCCATAAACAAGGTGTGTGAAATTTGTAGTGGTCCACACGCGTATTATGATTGTCAAGCAACCGATGCTTCTTTTTACCAAGCTCCCGTAGCTTCAGTAAACCACAATCAATACCGACCACAAGCTGATCCTCACTACCGTGCACCTAGCGGTATGACACCACCTGGTTTTCCTCCTGTGCAAAACCATGGCAATCAAAACCATGGCAATCAAAACCATGGCAATCAAAATCGCTTTGTTTCGAATCAAGGACACAACTTCAATAACTCTCAAAATTTCAATCAAAACCGGAACAATTTCAACCAACCATATCAAGCTCCTAATCATCAAAGTTATCAACAACCTCCTCAAGCTCCCATGCCAAATGACTTCATGAAAATGACTGAGTCAAACATGCGTTCAATGCAAACTCAGATCAATAACATGAGAGGTGAGCTAAAAAGGGAAATTGATACTACATTATCTCGGCAGACAAATGAGTTAAAGAATATGATGAGCAGTTTCATGAACATGAATATGAACAAAGCTTCATCATCTTCTGGAGGACTCCCAAGCAATACAATTCCCAATCCAAATGCCGAGTTGAAAGCCGTCACCACTCGTAGTGGTAAGACGCACAATGGACCTTCGACTCCAATGCCCCCTCCTCCTGTAGCATTGAGTCAAGTTACCAAGGATACAACGGACAAGGTGCAATTCTCAAGCCCACGAAGTACCGCACACGTCCCACCTTCGGTAGTCCAAGCTTCAAGTCCGGAACCCAAAGTTCCGAAGAAAAATCCTGAGCCAGCAAACACTTCCATCCCGGCTCAAAAGTCTAGTCAGCTTCCTTACCCATCAAGAATGAATGATGAGAAGCTCAAAGACAAAAACAAAGAGCAAATGGAAAAATTTTTCCAAATCTTCAATGAGCTTCACTTTGATATAAGCTTCGTTGACGCTCTCGTTCTAATGCCTAAATTTGCATCCACACTTAAAGGCTTACTCACCAACAAAGATAAGTTGTCTGAGATGGCGAAAACCCTTCTAAATGAGCAATGCTCAGCGGCCATTCTTAATAAGCTTCCCGAAAAGCTTGAAGACCCTGGCCGGTTTTTAATCCCGTGTGATTTCTTGGGAATGTTTCAATGCTCCGCCTTGGCCGATCTTGGCGCTAGCATTAACCTCATGCCACTCTCAGTATGGAAGAAACTGTTTCTTCCTGAACTTTCATCCACTCGTATGACACTCGAGCTAGCGGACCGTACCGTAACTCGTCCCACTGGGATAGCCGAGGATTTCGTGATGAAAGTGGGAAAGTTTCACTTTCCTACTGACTTTGTTGTAGTAGACTTCGATGCATATCCTAGAGTTCCCCTCATCTTAGGGAGAGCTTTCTTGAGAACGAGTCGTGCTCGATTGATGTGTTTGCAGAAGAGTTGACCATACGGGTTGACAACGAAGAGCTCACGTTAAATATCAACCAGAACTCCAAACCTCGTACAAACGAGTGTTGCCACAATTGATTAAAGATCTGAAAGATTCAATGCAACACTCTCAAACTTCACGGTTAAGAGGAGTCATGAAAAACGTGCTGAGCTCAAAGCTTTAAAATTACCCTGGTTCAAACAAATGGTTTGAAAGCTGTACCAAGGAAGTCAAGAGTATTCTTGATGATGATGATGATCTAGATTCGGAGACTTCATCGGAAGTGGTGGAAACTGCTAGCTCTAAGAGCACACCACTTGTCCCACCTCCGGAATCAGTTTGTCGCATCGAGTTTGTTAACTCTGTGGATGAAACCAAACTCTCTCAGAGTTTCATCTGAGTTGGATGATGATGTTTGTGATCCAATGGGAGACATCCTTCCCATTGATGAATTGCTCAAAAATGATCCATCATCTTCTAGTCTTATTCCCGACTCTTCCATCCCTTCTCTCGCCCGATGAGGAAGATGACAACTTTTGGAATGAAGTCGATGCATTTCTTAGTGATGAGTCAATTCCAACAGGAATTGATAATACTTACTTTGATCCGGAGGAGACATCCTTTTTCTTGAAAATCTGTTGATTGAAGAACAGTTTCCCACCCTCCCTCCCGGACATCTTATTGACAATCACCATATAAGCTTCAAGTTTAAGCTTAAAATGTCAAAAATGGTGATTTGCTTCTCTCTGATGAGGAATGGACATGCATTCTCATGTACGTCTTTATTCCATTCTTCATAGATGGTGTGGTCGCTCTTTCCCTTTTCTCTTTCGGGAATGAGGACACCATCTTTGACCCCGGTATCATCCCTTATAGTTTCTACTATTAACAATACCGCGGTTGTATCTTGTCGGTGTGGAACTTTCTGATGTTCATATGTTTATTAACATTGTGAACGAAAGTCCGATCGAGATTGGTTTTCCACGTTACTTTCCCCATGAACAAATTAATGCGGGGTCGAGTCAAGCTAGCGACTCGGGAATCAAAAACAGTAGCACACGATATGGATTTTCACCCATATTTCTGACTTCTTTCTATTTTCTACCACCCTAGTGTGGGGGTTGCCCACATGTTGTGTATATATGCAAGTTTCAAAAAATCTTCTTTCTATATAATGGCCGTAGTATTTCCCTTTTACGTTCTTTGTTTCGGCATAACCGCCGGTACTTTGAATATTGAGGGCAATATTCATTTCTAAGTGTGGGGGGGATTCTCACGAATTTTATCATGTAATTATCCGCCTAATTCCCCCGTTTTTGGCCAAAATTTTTTTTGGAGTAAGTGTTCTACACTTTCTCATTTGGTTATCAGTCCGCCATGTCTAAAAAACAAAAGGATTGGCTAATCCAGGAGCAAACGGCTCTTGGTAAAGATTTCTCAAATCCGTTGACGGCTTGCAATTTGCCCAAAATTGTATGGTATTCAACTCACCATATCCTTAAAAGTGAAGAGTTGGCTAGCCCGCAAGGTTATGGCTTGTGGTAAAGGCAGTGGAAAAACCATAATTGGTAATCAACTCACCAAAGATAATTCTGATAATTTATCTAAGAGTTGGCTAGTCCAGAAGGGTACGGCTTCTGGTAAAGACACATCAAATCCGTTATATGGTTTATGATTTGCCAATAAATCAGATGGTTATCGGTGTACCATGGTTCTTACTTGAACTAAAACATTTGGCTACTCCAGAAGTAATGGCTTTTGGTAAAGAGTTTCAAATCCATTAAGTTTTTCTCAAAAGATTGCTAGGGACTAGCAATAGTTTAGTGTGGGGGATTGATGAGTGTGTAAATACTCATCATTTTTGGTTAAATCTGAACTGCAAAACGTTTAAAAATGCTCAGAAATGCATCAAAATACTGAAAATATTCTAAAATTGCATTTTATATGTTTCAGATGCAAAATGTTCAAAATCAGATGAAAAACGAGCAAAGTTTGCATAATTGGCAGTTTCAGTCCCCCGACTTTCAGAAAATGACAAAATCAGTCCCTAGGCATTTATTTCAAAAAGAAAAATCACCAAAGGTCCTTTTGTAATCATAAATTGTCATATTTAGCCCTTTGGTGGAAAATCCAAAAATATTTGAGAAATTACAGTTTAGTCCCTGAAAATCCAAAAATGGTCAAAACTAATCCTTGGAATTTCACAATTGGCAATAATAGTCCTTGGATTTTTGGAAATTGTCAAAACAAACCCTTGGATCATAAATTCAGAAAGTACATGTTTGGTCCCTGGAATTTCAGTTTTACAAATTTGGTCCTTTGGTTTTGAGAAATTGCAAAAGTGGTCCTTGGTGTTACTAATAAACCAAACCGGACCTTATGTTATTATCCAAGCCCAAAACAAACACCCCTGGCCCAATTCACTTACCCGGTCCTTTACCCACAACCCGACCAACCCAAACCCACGTTTTAAAATAAACAAACCCCGCCCCCCAGTTACTGTCTTCCCACAATTGTGTCTCTGCCAACCCACCTCCTCCAGCCACCTAAAATCACCCTACCTCACATATTGTCTCCCCCACCTCACCTACCCATCCCAATGCATTTAATGCATCTTCTTTCTGTCCCGATATCAAAAACAGAATTTGGCGCCAAAACCAAATTAATGGCTAAGATGAGCTCAAGACAATCAATGGTTGAGATTGTCGCTAGGATCCACTCAGAAAGGTGAGAGAAGTACTTTGGGTGTATAAGAAGACAGAGAGGAAGCAAGAATAGATAGTTAGTTTTTATTTTTATAAAATGTATGTCGTTTCTTAGATTATTAAGTCTTAATTAGTTTTCAAGTGTATTTTCTAGTTAATTTGTATCAAACAAAGTTATTAAAGTGTATTGCAACTCATTTGAATTCTCAATTCCAGTTTATGGTTTTATTTCAAAGTTCATGATTACTGTTGAATTTTTCAATTCTAAATTCTGAATCCCAAGCTTCAATGAGCTTATTTATAAGTTGAAACAAGTTTATATTAGCTTATAATAGCTTTTTATAAGCTTGTGTTTAAGATTGAAACAATATTGCAACCTGGTCAATGAAAGTCAACATGGGCAGAATTGAAGCAGAAATGGCAATGGGGTTTAAGCAGACATGGATCTTGGTTGAATCAAAGTTAGGATAGGGGTTGGATTAGGATAGTGTTCTTGGTTTCCTTGTTGGAAGGCCACAGTGGCTTTGGACCAATTGTAAGTGCTATTTTCAGAATTCTTGGCATAATCTGTTCCTGTGATTATAAGTAGTTAAAACCTATTAGTTAATCTGTGTTTAAGTCAAGTTAATCTAGTTTGATCATTTGTGCAAGCTTATTCAGTTGCTATCTCATTTTAATTTGTTAAACAGTTCAAAAAAGGATGTTTGGTTCTGCTGATCTCACTGTCTTTTAGTCTTATTCAGTAGCTAAAATTAGTTGGTTAAAGTTTGTTTAGCTCATTTAAGTTAGTATCAATCAATAATTGGTGCATGATAGTTCAAAAAGTCAAACATAATTGAAATCTGTCTCACTGTTAAACTGTTGGATCTTTGGAATTGGAGATCCTTGTTTTGTGTTTGGAATTCATAAACCTTGCTTGCATTAAGCTTATTACACCTTATTACATCACCATCAGTCTTAAAATTTGATTCAAAGTTCAATTTAGTCAAAATTTCAATCTGTCTCAAAAAGTCAAAATGGTGTAAGAATTAGATTTGAGCAGATATTGCAGCAGTTGCACAGGTTTCATTAGAACTTTTTAGGGTCTGAATTTTTGTCTACAAGTAGTCTACTAGGTGGTCTCTAAGACCTCATATCTGTTTTTATCTTAAGCTTTCTAAATAAGCTGCTGCATAAGCTCTAAGTCTGGTCCTAGTGCCCTGCTCCAGGGCTCGGTGACACGAAGTTTTCTCAGGCCTTGTGCAAGCTTGCACAGGATTCATTAGAGCCTTCCTAGTTCTGGTCTTGTGGTTACAAGTAGTTACTTAGGTCTAGTTTAAGTCTTAATATTTGGATTTTGCTTTTAAGCTTATTTGAGTGGTTAATTTGTGACTGCAAGTAGGTACCAAATTCTGTTTTAGCTTATTAGCTCAAATCATCAAATCCTTGTATCTTGTAATCCAGTGGTTAAATCTTATTGTTTTTAGTTGCAAATTGGTTAATTTAGTATATTGTAGCTTCCGTTCCAGTGTGGTGGCTTGTTTGGTTCTTTTGGCTTAATTTAGTGCTTATTTATAAGCACTTGTGACATCAGTTGCATTTTTCTCCATATAACCCACTGTTTTTCCATTTTTCTTAGCTTCTTAATATCATTTTAGAGTTTCCCTGAAATTTTCAGATTTTTCCAAGCTTGTTTGCTATTTTTCTTAATTTAAAGTAGTTTTTAAGCATTTTTAATTAGCTTTTAATACAAAAAATTCAGAAAAGGTTCAAAAAATTAAGTTTTCATTTTTCTTAGGTTTAGATAAATATAAAAAGTAAAAAAAGTAATTTTCCAGATTTTTCATAGTTTATTTGGTAATTTTTAGTAATTTAATTAGTTTTTAATAGTTTAAAATTCCTAGAAAATAGAAAAATAATCAGAAAAATATAAAAATAGTTTTGAAAATTCTATTTTGATATTTTAGATTTTTCTAAGTCTTAATTTTATTTTTCTAGCTTAATTTCCTATTTTCTTGTATTTTAGGTAATTATTTAATAGTTAAAAAATAGTTTTTAATTAGATAAATAGTTATAAAAATAATTTTATTTTTCCATAAATTTTATTTTATCATTAGGATTGTAAAAATGTATTTTCATATTTTTAGGATTTATATTGTGTAAGTTTCCCGTTTTTATCTTGTACGTCGCGTAGTTTTTAATTTCCGTTTCGTAAAACATAAAAATAAAAACATCATTTTAATTATAGTGATAGCGTTTATTTAATAGATTTTATCTTTTTAATTTCTTCTAATTTGCATTTTAGCCCTTGTAGTTTGTATACTTTTTCCTTAGTTATAATAATCTCAATTTCCTTTTTCGTTCAAATTTCTCGATCACTATACGTTGATTGATCCATTGCATAGCTCGCTGGGACATAACGACCCGGGGAGACTCTATACTCATCAGATCTTCATTGCATTCGTGCTTAGGCAGTTTTAAGCTTGTTACGGTCTGTCATTCACAAGTGGCAGGCTTGAGTGATAAAGCTTGACTGTTTGGCACGCATCAAAGATCGTAAAATATAAATAAACATTTTTACGGCTTATTTGTATTAACACACTTCATACACAAAGCAGAGAACGTGAGTAGGGGACTGAAGGTAGATCTTGAGGAGCATACGGAGCCATCTCCAAGGGAGAAATCACTACCTAACGATAAGCATTAGCGATTTATCATTTCTTTTACTTTCAATTCGTGTATTTCATTATGTCAAACGTTGAATTGATTGTTTTAGTTAATGTGATCGGCTAAGCACCTCTGGTGCTAGCCTAGTTATGATTCCTTAATTGTTATGTTTATGTTTACATTGCTTCCGTGTAACTGTTTCTAGTGTATGCATGCATAGTTTGTTGGTAGCTACCCTTGTTTCGGTAGTTTTGAATGGCGATAGTGTCTAGTTGCTTAGGAGAATTGACTAACTGACCCTAAGTAGGTAGACTGAGTGGGAAGGGTAAGAATTGACCAACTGACAACCCTTCTTCCCTTGTGCGAACTGACCAAATGATCACCTGCTGTTTAGATGAACTTAAGAAGTTAGGGATGAGTGTCTAAGATGCTAGAGCCCGGGCACTCATTGTTATGAATCTTGCATGTAGAGGTACTTAATGACTTGGCTTAGGGGACTAAAAACAACTGGACTTTCAAGGGTAGTAGCTTGATCTCCGGTAGAAACCTTTGCTGATAGGTTAGGACGAACTGACCAAATGTTGTCCTAGCGACCTAAACCCCTACTTGAAGCAATTGGAAGTAATTAGACGTAAACATAATATGACAGGATGAGTAACTAGGTTAGCACACTTCTCCTCTATTGATCACAACCCTTGCCTTTATTCGCTTTCTTTATTTCTTATTTTATTAGTTTATTAATCATTTCCATCTTAAAACCAATTAAAATCAGTAACACCTAGACTTAATTAGAATCCGCTCACATAGCTCTTGGGACGACCTCGGTTTTACTGCTTACGACACTACACACGATCGGGTACACTGCCCGTTAGTGCATAAGGTAGACCATAGGTAAACGAGACACTTATAAATATTAAAACCTGGTCAGTAAAACCTTCATCACATATACACTCGGTTTTTCGACCTTGCAATTTTTTGTCTGCCGCTGTCAATTTTTCTCGTCTACTTGATTAGGTACTATCATATCAATATTTCCCAGCTTTCAATCTTTGGTGCGTGTAAGATTTCGCACTTTGAAATCTTGTGTCGTGCTCATGGCATTACGCCTACTGTTTCGCCGTTTTTATGTTAATACGAAGGCCAAAGGGTGGTTCTCTTTCAGTAAGCGTGATGATGTTCCAGTGGTTTATACTAAAGCCCTTGATTCTGTGAAGAATTGGAACGAACTTTTTTTCTGGTTTGATGACTTTGCCTGTCCTGCTTTGTTTTCTTGGAGTTCCAATAAGAATTGTTTGAAGAATCCTGTTCCTCGTGCTGATGAGTATAATGCTGAACATTATGCTACTCTTGTTGCCCATCCTACTCGTTTTCGAGTGTTCCCTGAAGCATTTCTTTGCTGGGTTGGTTTGCGCCGCCACTATTCTTTGGGTGAGGACATGTATCCTGAGTTTCTTCATGATTATGGAAAGGGCGAGTTCTTTTTTTTTGCATTATTTACACCCTTCTTTTCGTATCAATATTTTGATATGTTTTCCTTATTGTGTAGTAATGAGTTGGCCTGATTATATTCAATCTCCGGATCCTGCTAAAGTCAGAATGGTTGCGCGTCCTCATCGTGAGGGGGAGCCTAGCCTCTTGGAGGTTGTTGTTCGTCGTACAGTGCCGCTTCTTCCTATTGCTCCTCCTCTCACTGAGGATGAGTTGGAGGCTAGCGTTAATGTTCTTTTTGGGCCTGAAGGTGTTGATGTTAATATCGGAAGTGGATCAGCCCTCGAGGCAACTAATTCTGATGTTGATCCCGCTACTTCCGGTCCTTCATTGAAAAGGAAAGAGAATCCTCCGCTAATTCTTGGGGAACCTTCTAGTCCAGCTAAGAGGTTTCGTCCTGGTTTCCCTTAAGGGCGGTCTGCCGGTAGCGTTCCTGCTGGTAGTTTTCAGGCTTTGTTAAATAGTAGTGTCTTGGAGGCTGAGTTAGGTTACACGGCTCCCCACACTGTGCCTTTTATTACATCTTCTATTTTAACTACCCCTGAGCGCGAGGTTGGGTCACTACAACAAAAGTGGCTTTTTAGGACCCTTTGTGTGGGACGGTATGATAATGGAGTCCTAAAAAACTATTTAATAGGACATATGAGCATTTAGGGTCCTTTTTAAATATTTGCTACTTAGGCGATGTCCTAAAAAGGTATATAATAGGATGGTCGATGATTTGGGGTCCTATTATCATATAACTTAATATGACACTTAAAATATGGATCCTAATAAATTACCTTTATAAGGCGTTTATTCATTATGGTTGTATTATAATAAACCATAATAGGACACTTGAGTTTTGAGTCATAAGACATCAGTTAGTTAAAACGCTTATTCACAAAAAGTTTTATTATAGCAAAATTTAATAGGACCTTTGACACGTGGGTATTATAACGTTAACCTTTATAGGACGCTTATGTACAATGGTTTTATAACATCATTTTTTTAAAATGATTATTTGCAAAAGTTTTATTATAACAAAACTTAATAGGACCCTTAAAGGATGCATATTAATTATGGTTTAATTACAATACACCATAATAGGACACTTGATATATAAGTCATAAAACATTAATTATTTAAAACGCTTATTCGCAAACGTATTATTAAAACATAATTAATATGACAGTTGACACTTGGGTCCCATAGATTGATACACCATCATAAGACACTTGATATTTGAGTCATAAAACATCGGTTTTATGGAACACTTATTCGCAAACGTTTTTTTTATAAGAAAAATGAATAGGACCCTTGACAATAGCGTCTTAGAACGTTAACCTTTATAGAACGCTTATTCATAATGGTTTGTTTATAATACACCACAATATGGCACATCGTTTTAGAGTCGTAAAACATCCGCTTTTTATAACGCTTATTCAGTTTTATAGAACGCTTAATTGCAAAAGTTTTATTTGAACAAAAATTAACAGTACCCTTGACACCTGTGTCTTTTAACATTAACCTTTATAGTACGCTTATTTGTTGTGGTTTTATTATCCTACGCCATAATAGAACACTCCTTTATTTGAGTCATAAAACATCAGTTTTTAGAACGCTTATTTACAAAAGTTTTATTTAAACATTAGTTAGTATGACACTTGATACTTGGGTATCAAAACTTGATACACCATAATAGGACACTTGATATTTGAGTCGTAAAAGATCAGTTTTATGAAACGCTTATTCACAAAAGTTTTATTTAAACATTAGTTTTATGCCATGTAGGATTTCCACTAAATCCTTATTATAATAATACTTCCCCTATTATTTTTCCCCAATTATAAACCCTAAATAAATAAAAACATAAAATGTCTTCCTCCTCAAATAGGTTCCTCGACGTCGAGACAAGTTTCCTAGGCCGACGTAAACGTGCCCCGACGGTTCCTAGGCAGACGTAGAACGACGGAGCCTATTTCGAAACGACTAAGGTTCCTCGACGTCATTGACCGAGTTTCTTAGGCCGACGTAGACTTGCCCCGACGGTTTATCATTAACCTTGATATTAGTCACATTGAGTGTTTGTGTGACTAAATTCAAGATGTTATGTATGGTCACATGAAGGCGTGCAAAATGTACGAAAGCGAACACAACGTAGCAAAACAAAGAAAAAAAGGAGAATGACATATGAAAACGAAAAAATCGTACAAAATATACAAAAAGTCGTAATAAAGTTTCATAACGTTTTAATACGAAGGAAAACGTTAGAAAAAGCTTGAAAACATATGAAAACGAGAGAAAATTGCCAAAACGTTCAAAAATAGATGAAATCGGTCGAAGAGGTCGAAATCAGTCGAACACGGTCGTAGTTGGTCTAAAACGGTCTAAAACTAGCGAGATTGGTCAAAATCAATTGAATGGTCAAAAGGGGACGAAAAATGTTACAAACGGATGGTAACGTAAAAAAAATACAAAACGTATAAAAATGTTGTATAGTATTTGTCTTAGTTTACAAAACCCAATGCACATGACCCATGACCCATGTTAATTACCAATTTTCGACCACCAGTCATGTACTGGTCGATAAAATGACAGTATAGCCACTACAACCCAATCACATGACCCATTACCCATGTTAATTACCCATTGTCAACAATCATGGATGTGTCGTAACATGACACTCTAAGCAACTATAAGCCAATGCATATGACCCATATGATGTCAAATACCCATTAATTAATGGGACCAGTGATAACCAAATGTACATGAGCCATGACCCATTTGAATTGGCCATTATCACCGGTCATGCATGGGTTGCACCAGCTTGGTAGGTGTATAGTTATAGTGTGAAGGTTATATGAATTGTATTGGAAGTTATTAAAGGCGGTCATGCATTGGTTCCATTACACTATAAGCCACTACAACCCAATGCACATAACCCATGACCCATGTCAATTACCCATTGTCGATCACCAGTCATGTATTGGTCGATAATATGACACTATAAGCCACTACCACCCAATGCACATGACCCATTACCCATGTTAATTACTCATTGTCAACAGTCATGGATGTGTCGTAACATGACATACTAAGCAACTATAACCCGATGCATATGACCCATATGATATCAACGCCATCAACGGCGGTCAAAACCCACAAATCTTGTTAGAAGTACCCAAAACTCACCGTAAACTTATTTTGATCACTTATAGTATCGTTTTAATCTATTACAAGTTGTTTTTTAGAAAAATCTTCCCGAAAATACATAAAGCTCCCTAGAAATACACAAAACTTAGCGGAAATACCTAAAATTTTCCAAAAATGCCAATCCGATTAATCACCGATTAATCCCGCCTAGACCGATTACAAGCTACAAGGTGGTCGACCGCCCGACTACCGATTCTTGATTTTTGCAACCTTCTATATCACTTACAAGCTCGAAAACTCAACTATAACTTGAGTTGAACTTATATAAGGTTGAGCTCAACTCATTAAACATTTCGAGTTCATTTGATAGGCTTGAGCTTGAGCTCAAAGCTTGATGAGAATAAGCTCGTACGAACTTTAGTTGGCTCGAGATCGGCTAGTTTATGCCACACGATATGCATTTAAAAGTGACAAATATACGTCACACACTTGAACAATATCACCAAATGTCATATATGGTCACACTAAATTAGTTTATTGAATTCATTTGTCGTTAAATATTTATATACGTTTTTATTATTACTACCCCGTAATATAAATTTTTCCCCAAAATTTAGTCTCCCTCTCAAATTTTTCATCATATCCCGCCCACATTTTCCCCCAAAATCAAAATTACATTCTCAGATCCCTCAATTTTTCTATACCCTCAAACCTTGCTTATTCAGCCACACACTCACCCTTATCCTTCTCCCCCAAAATCAAATCATATCCATTAGTTCATCACCAACTACAAACCATCTCATTCTGTAGTTTATCATCTTCTCCATACAACAATTGTTGCTCCGATTTTAAAGCTATTAATCTAGAAACCAGGTACTATAACATGTTATATATTCAATTTAGAAACCAAATTAAGGTGTTCATGGGTTAATTTATTATTCTTTTGATTTTCGTGGATAATAAACCTGATTTAAAACATGTTTTTGATTCACTTTCGTGTGGTATAAATGGATTAAAAGGGTGTGTGTTCTGTGTAGATTATATTTCAAGTCGGGTCAAACCCGTTTGACCACGGGTCAAACTGGTATCAAATCATTATTTGTTGTTATTGTTATTGTTTTGGTCACGGTTTGAACCTGGGTTTATTACTATATTATTGCCAACATATAGTCATTTAGCGGTAATATGTCCTCAGAGAATCAAACATTTTAACTTGACACATAGTTTGAGATAATTGACTATTTGTCAATTACATAGAAATCCGTTGATAAGTAAAGGAATTTTGTGGAGCCAAATCGATGTTATTTGTTTATTTATAATGAAGATAATGTAGAGATAAGTGAAATCTAGTTATGATATTTCGTAAGTTAATGTTTAATAAACATTTCAAAAGCTTGTTAATGTTTTAAAGGTTAACTATTGATCCAGTATATTTATTTTTTTTGCCGGTAACTGCTGTTACTAGATCCCAATGCTTACCATCTTGAATGGTCGAAGATCTCTCAAAGGAGCCACAAGTAGAACGTAAATTGATGCTCATTAAGATTAATGCAGATCCATGCTACTGTTTGGAGGTAATTATGCTATATGGTCCGCGCACTTTTTGGTTAATGAGCTATTCATAACATGCTGCTTTGTTTTGATAAATTGCGATAAGGTGATCTGTTCTTGTTTTATATGGTAAAGTTAAACACAGATAATATTTGTTGCAGTATATACCACTTCTAATGAGCGAAAAAAGTCATGTATTTGATCGGTTTGTTGTTTTATTATTGACTCGGAGAGTGCTCTTGTGAAAAGGTGAGTCGTTGTTTGTAGGGTTAGACTCATTGTTGGCCACCTGCTTATTATTGGCCAATTTTTATTTTATCTTTCGGACCTGTAAAAGATGTAACAATGTTTGGTAACTTACCTCTGTATGATATGATTTATTATGTAGGACCTTACCTTCCATGCTCGGATTTTGGAAAACAACAAGCAATGGGATGGAGAGAAATTGATCATATTGACTTGCGTTTCACCCTGGTTCATGTTCTTTGACTGCATATAAGCTCACTCCTACCAGATATGAATGGGGCCGTGCTAACAAAGATAATGGAAGCAAACCTCATGGGTATCTTCCAACCCACTATGAGAAGGTCCAGATGCTTCTAAGTGACCGTTTTCTCGTGTTCTACATGGTAAGCAACGATCACACATACATTAGGTTGAACTTAATTTATAGTCGAGTAAATTTTGCATAATTTGTCCCTATGAATTGGTGGAATAAACGGAAACCGTCTATGCTTGATATCATCTGCATTGGTTAATTTGCTGTCACTTCTAGTCCCTTGATATGTAATTAGATTAGCTTTTGGCTGTAAATAGTAAACCAATTATGTACCGGAAGTGAAAGCAAGTTTTAGTGCACTCACACACCACATATGCAACGAGGTATAGATGACGGGCGGTTTCTGTAATTTTCACCAAACCACTAGGACTATATAATCTCATACACTCTTGATATTTAAAGCGAGCTTTTTTATATTTCTACTATATATATGATGACTGTAACTAATCTCTATATTGATTTTGTGCTTCAGTGTTCTGATAACGGTCCTTGGAACTACAATTTCATGGGAGCAGGCATGAAGTATGGGATAAAGCTTGTTTCCTGGTGCTTTTTCTCTGCTCAGTATCTGAGTCTAAAGTGTGCTCTTGCTGATGATGTCTATTCACCCATTAAAGCTCATTAGGTACTCAAATAAAATGACTAGGAAATGTATAACTTTACACTATGTGAACACTTTGAGTAGCTCATCTGTATAAACTATTTAAATTATGTAGTCAACATTTACCTGGTTCTATGAACCCACAAAAAACTAAGGAAAATTTGTTTTTGCTTGCAAGGGTACGGACAAGAGTTTGGAAAAGGCATGAAGGCTACATCTCGGAAACAACCTAGCCAATGGGCAGAGTTAACCATAGATGTTTATGTTCTTCCGAAACTAGTTACATCAGATGATGCAGTGCAGTTCTTAAAAACAATAGCTCCACAAGAACCAAAACAGCACGCTACATCTTCTGTATTACAAGCTCCATCAATAGTTGCCATCTCAAGTAGGAGCCCAAGTACAGTAGAACATTATTTGGAAGAATGTGCCGATCTCCAGTGGTTCAAAAGCTTAGGTTCTAAGAAATTGTGTGGCCTTGGTCTTCCTCTTATGTATGAAAGCTAAAGTTATCAAGGTACATGGCTCTATACGTTAATCTGCCTTTCATGTCTGTATGTTCTATAGAGCGTTGATATTTGCAGGAATATCCATGAAATGTTGGGGACTCAACTGGGGTGGATGCACAATGATCTACTTTCTTGGTCAGCGACTCCATTTTGAGCTCTTTGATTTTTCATATCAAGTCCTGAATATTGCAGAAGTTGATAGTGCAGCAACTGGACCGTCGAATAAGAGTGCTCACTTTTCTCAGGTTCAATTGCTTTTATCTTTTAGCTCAATTATGATATTTTTTTCTCTTTCCATTGGATGTTCATTGATCCCCTACACATCTTTCCTTTTCCCTTATCATAAATGTGAGTATTGCCATAAGAATTATCAAGTGGGTCCAAAGGTGTTGAACATTAGAAATATTGAATTCATGTTTTCTAGTTTTGGCATTTGGGGTTTCGATCAATAGAATAGATGTGAGGTAGTTATGACCATGTGCCGATATTTCAGCTCGTTTAATCATATAGCAGGTTGTAAAGTATAATACTTCATGAAGTTTGTTACAGTTTCTTGTCATATTAGAATCAACATTGTTGCAAATTTAAGTGTAATGGAAGTGCAATCATTTTTGGGAAGTAGTTTTCTAGTTTGAAAATGTTAATGCTGCCTTGAATAAATGTTACTGCTGCTGGAACAAATGTTACTGCTGCTAAAACAAGTTCTGCACATGAAGAATGTCGAAGCTCGGCCCAAGTACAAAGCATCCGAAGGCTTGCAACTCTACCAAAGATGAAGTATAGTTGATAGAAGCCTTGTACAATGTATTTGAATGTAGTCGTTATATATGAAGAACAAATGTTTGCTGAGATACTGTGGTGCAACCATAGCATGGCCTTGTCCCTTTATCTCGTATGTCTTTGTTAATCTGTGATACCAATAATTTTACTAACATGGGGCTAATGCTATACATGGGTGTTTAGTTGTAGGTGGTCCGTGAGGATTGAGAGAGATGATGCATGATGACCACGGACTAAGCTTCTTGTTGCGTTAATGTATTGTTTAATGTTAACAGACTTTATGTTAGATTCTGTCTACCTTATTTATGTTTAGTGATTTTGTTATGACAATTGCTAATTTGAAATACAATTTCGTTTTATTCATTTAATATTTAGTTGAGTGTTTTCATATCGTAATAATAGAGTGTGCATGGTGAAAATAGCGTTCTATCATATGACTTGTCCGGACTTTGAAATTGTCCTATTAAACTTATTAACCGTCCTAACAATTAACTTAACATTGTAAAAGTGTCCTATGTGTTGTTATTAGGACGTTATTTGGTTGTTCATAGACATATTATGCGACCATAAATTTGGTTTCATAATCGTATTTGGGATATTAGGACCCTTTTCTTGTTGTTAAAGTAACTATAATGGTATATGATAACCGTCCTAAGAATTAACATTAAAGGACGCTTATATGTGTATCAAAAGATTAAAAGTAGGTTACCACATGTTAGAACATTGGAAAAGTGTCTTAATATGTTTTTATTAGGACGTTATTTGTGTTGTTTATAGACCTAAAATGCGACATAAAATTGGTATCATAATCTTATTTGAGTTATTAGGACCCTTTTCTTGGTTGCTAAAATAGCTATGATGTTACATCATAAGCGTCCTAACAATACTTTTAAGGACGTTTTATGTGTCTCAAAAGATTAAAAGTAGGTAATCACATGTTAAAACATTGTAAAAGTGTCCTAATATGGTTTTATTAGGACGCTATTTGTGTTGTTCATAGACATATAATACGACCATAAAATTGGTTTCATAAAGGTTAGGACGCTTTGGACCTATTACAACCGCCTTACATGAAACGCTTTCATCATTGGTCCTATTAAATGAAAGGTCCTAAAAAGTACCATTTTATGACGCTTATGGGGGTCCTAAAAAGCCACTTTTCTTGTAGTGGGTTTCTGTTGATTCTTCCATCAGGCGCGAGCCTTTTATTGGTCCTCTTCAAATGGTTCCTTATTTTATTTCCTTGATTTCTCTTCTGATTCTAGTACCTCTACTGCTGGAGCTGAGGTTACTTCTTGTACCAGGTCTGAAACTGCTTTAGGTGTTGTTGCCACTACTGTTGTAATGACTGTTTCTGCTTCTGTTCCAGTATTGAGGAGTATCCTTCCTAATTTCTCCCCTTTTTTGAGTAGTTCGCCCTCAGGTGGAGGTGCCGACCGAAATGTCAGAGATCTTCCTATTCCTTCTGCTAGTCAGCCTTTGGCTGATGATACTCGAATTTCTATTGGCTTTTACCCTTTGCGGTCACAGGAGCGTTATCTTCCGGATTGGAAGGTGTTCAATGGGTCTCTTCTTGTTAGTCCCTTAGACTGTCGTGAAGTTGTTGACGGGGTTGCCCCTCCCAGAATTTTTTCTTCAATCCGCGAGATGATTTACGATATGTTGCTTTTGGGGTTTGATGTCTTGTCAGCTCGCCATTTGTGTTTTGGTTCTGAAGTTCGGATGCGTGCGGAGCGTGATTTGCAGGAGAAGGAAAGGTTGTCTGATAGGTGTAGTCGTCAGGCTGACATGATTTTCAGACTAGAGTACAGGTTGTCTCAGGCTGAATCTGAAGCTTCTGAGACGCTTTTTCTTCGCGGTCGAATATCCTCTCTTGAGGCAAATGGTAGAGAGAACGAGGTGTTGCTTGCTAAGGTTAAGGAACTTAAGTCCTCTAATTCTGGCAAGGATGACGAGCTTGGGCAGCTGCGACGTGTAAACTCCTCTCTCGAATCCCGTAATGTTGAGCTTGTTAAGCAGGTTTATCTATCTCCTTTTCTCTTCTCTCTCTCTTTTTATTATTTTATTATTTTTTTTATATATATGTGGTCTTGTTGCTTTCAGGTGCAAGCTTTGGAGAGTGAATGTTTGTACCTTCGTCCTCGTGCCTTATAGCTTAATCATTTGAGGGAGATTTTTCTAAAGGTTGCCCTTTATTTGGAGTTGTAACATATTGGTTTTCACAAACACACAAATACATAAGTTATGGGGCGTATGAAATGAGGTTTAGAGAGAGAAAGTGGAAGAGATTTGGGAACTTAGTGAGACAAAGAAAAATGATATTGTGAAAAGCTCCAACCCTTTGCCTTGCTAGGCAAAGGGTATTTATAGTTACAAATAAGACACGCCTCCTACGGGCTGTGGATCAGGCATACAGTGGGTAAAGACCCGTCCGTCCTCCACGGTGTTACTTAACAAACTACCTACTAACACTAATAGAATACGACTACGAGCTTTCTAACTAATACATATACTTGAGGTGACCGACTCTTTAACTACAGGATTTTATAAATCCTAATAATCTCCCCCTAAGGGAGGTCACCTCAATTACATCAATTACAAACAAATATTACATTTTTGGTGTATTTGGATTCTTGATTAAGTTCTTTGCTTAGTAGCCCGTAGTCTTTGTGATGAAACTGTAGACCTTGATAGATCTTGAGCACTCGCAGATCGTTAGTATTACTTATGTAATCACAAGCAAACTAATAGACAATCTCTACGACTTATATTCTTTAACGGAAAATCAAATATAAGCACAAACACAATAACTAAGAACTCGTTGATCCTCTATGGATCTTTATATTAATAAAACTCTGTTTTTCAATTCGTTACAATAATCATTCTATTGTGTTCCTTTTATAAGCAAGAAACCCTAACTTGTTTCCTAAGAAACATATAATCATAAAACTAAATAAGATATACATTATCACTTCCTAATAAAGCTCATGCATATCCTAACTAACTATATAAAAACGGAATAACTATTTCGCAGAAAACAAACTACATACTATACTACTTCAGCACATTCTGTTCTTCAGCAGAAACATTGTACTTCAGCAGAATCTCTTCGGCAGTAACATCAGCAGAATTCTAACTTAGCAGAATTCCCAACAATCCTCCCCTAAACTAGAATTTGACTTGGTTAAGTTCCAGTTTCTTGATAGATCTTTAACGCTTCAGAGGATTGTACTCGAACATCAGCAATAAAAACACAAAACATTGACATCTCTATGATGACAAAACTTTGAAACACCAGATCTTTGCAGCAACAAATGACAACATGTACATCAAAACATATTAGTTGCATACTATTCTCATCACATCCAGGTGTGTTAACTCCTATGAGAGGTGAATCATTGAAAATAATGGATTTGATGTCTCTTTACCAATAGCCATCACTACTGGAGTAGCTAAATGTTTAAGTTCGAAGACTATGGTACACTGATAACCATCTGATTTAGTAGCAAATCAGCAACCATATAACGGATTTGAAATGTCTTTACCTGTAGCCGTTTGCTCAGGACTAGTCAATTCTTAGAATTGGTGAATCGATTACAAATATGGTATTCCCTTGCCTTTACCACAAGCCATATACATGTGGGCTAGTCAATTCTTGGATTCCAAACAGGAATAAACCATGGTGAATTAATGACCATACAACTCTCAGCAATTAAGCATGGGTGGTTGCATACCCTATGATTTTGAGCAAACCATTACAGCTATCAACAGATTTGATGTGTCTTTACCAAAGCTGTACCCTTTGGACTAGCCAACGCTTTGACATACACAAGGTACATCTGGTGAGTTAATAACCCTCATGAATATACAACATTGATTCCGATAGTGTCCTTGCTCCCCACATCCGAAGCATGTGACTACGGCTTTACCTTTACAATCCCTGGCTAGATGTCCCGGTGTTTGACATTTGTAGCACTTAGCACGGCAAGGACCCGAGTGATGAAAATTACATCGATTACATAGTGGGTGTGTTCCAGCATACCCTCTACCTCTCATTGGTGCAGCGACATAAACCATTCCCGCTTCTTGCCTTCTATTTTGTTGTTGATGACGGTTAGTGTTGCGGTTTGGTTGTGGTGTTATAATCTCCTTGGTTGTTTTCCCATTTCCTTTTGTTGTTGTTGATTTGGTTATCATCGTTGTTGTTGTTGTTTTGGTTATTGTGTTTAGTTGGTGTGGTTGTTGATATTGTTGTTACGGTTGGTGTTGGTGATGTTGTCCCTCTTTACTACTTGAGCCATGAGCTTTTGAGACACTCGAATAGATTCCTCAATCGTTGCGGATCAAGGAGGTCACATCACCTTGAATAATCTCGGGAAGTCCTTCAATGAAAGCCTCCAGTAGCTTCTCATTATCCGAAACCATAGATGGACATAACACGGCCAATTCTTGAAACCTTCGAATGTAAGTATCAATGTCATACCCATAGTACCAACTCATAGAATTCTGTCTCCAATTTCTTCACCTCCGTACGCGGACAAAACTTCTTTGTTACCAAACCTTTGAATTGCTCCCAAGTGAGCTTGAAAGCATTCTCCATTCCCATCGGTTGAGCATATGAGTTCCACCATGACAACGCTCCATCAAGTAGTGTACTTGTAGCAAACTTGACCTTACTATCATCCGGGCAATTACACAGCAAAAACACGGACCAATTCTCGAACCATCGCACCATGGCAGTAGCTCCTTCAGTCCCTCTAAACTTAGTGGGATATCCACTTTTGAAATCTTTGTACGAACAATTTTTAACCCCGGATCCTCCTGCATTTCCAGTAGCAGCAGCAAGCCTAGCGGCTTCAGCAGCAGGGGATCTCGGCGGCAGCAGCAGCCACCGTTTCCTTCAATCCTTAATGCCTCTGCTACACTATCCCTTACCAACTTTTGAATAGCCGCTTGAGTCATTACAGGTGTGGCTTTCTTCGGCGCCATATCTTCTTCAAAATAAAAGGAAGATGAGAGTAGCAAAGTCCGATGTCAAAAAAATAAACGCTCCAAAGAGATGTGATAAGAAATGATAAGTTTGAGGTTATTTTTCAAAATGATCGACGGTTTCCGAAAAGATGGGTTATGAGGTGTTGTAAATGTTTCAAATGTATGGTGGTTTAGTGACTTAATGTGTTAATAACGTGTAACTCGACATGTTAGTGGTGCAACAAAGGAGTGAGAGTGACTTCGCCCTATATAAAGGTTTATCTCGGCATTCGACGTTATCGGTGAAGAGTCAATTGATGTAAAAATTATGATAGGGAATGACAAAGTATTCACCACATTAGAGTATGAGGAAATGATAATAGGATGGGAATTTAAGAGCATCCATGTGACAATCGATATGAAATGAAAGTAAATAACTCGAAAAATGTAAGTATAAACCGCATGTAAAGTGAACATGCACTTATGATGAAATGATGAGATGCTATGATGATGTAGTTATAGTCTAGGGTCAATGATGCAACCTAGTTCTCTATAACCGAAGCTCTGATGCCAATCTGTCACACCCCCAAATTACCTGTTTTGCAGCGGAATGGAATTCCTGGGGATTGACTGTCATAGCATCACAATCACAGTTATATTGAACGACCTAAAGTGTCGTTTGAAAAATACATCACTTGATTTAATAAAAACATTCAGAGTTACAAAGATAGGTCCCAAATGAAAGTTACTATGCACGGAAAATAAGTTTAGTACAAGTCAAACGATGTTTTTAAAGTTCATAAAACCCAAGTGAGACGAGTGTCACCGCGACCCATGATGTGTCCAACTGCATGCCATGAATTGAATGCCTTAGATACCTGAGATAAAACATGCTTAAAAAGGTCAACACAAAGGTTGAGTGAAATCCATAGGTTTAATTAATTCGTTTGAACACAATCATCGTAGTGTGAGTTAAATGGTTCACACTCATCGTTGAAAACAAAATCGTATTTATTTCACTAAGTTCATGACACCAAAGCGTAAACATCGCACCAATAAAAATTGGTAATCATCGTTTCATCGCCGCCCTAATAGGTAACTTGCCAAATTACCTACTGGTTCAATATAGTGCGCTCGATTCCCCAAACTGGGTCAATAAGAATGAGAGTGTTAATTCCAATAGGCCTATTCACAATATTCGCGCTCACTCGCAAGTGACTAATGGTGCATGATGTAGGGACTTCGAACATGGCAAATACTTAGTGACAATAAAACATTAGGGTTATATAGCATCAGTTCAAAGCATTTGTGTTCGATTTAAAAATGTAGCATGTATCTCCCCCAAGAGTTTGTAAAAACAGTTAAAAGAGTAAAAGTGGGGCTATGAACTCACCTGTTGCAATGATTACGATGACAAAAGTGGATACACTGAAATATAGCGTGAATCTCGAAAATGACCATATAGTGAATGATATGATACTAAATGAGTTGCAATGTAATGTATGCATGCATTTGTATGTTATTTATACCATTTGCGAGTTTTGAAAATAATACTTTATCGTCGAAAAATACTCTTTTGACGTCTTGACCATTCTTAAATCACTTTACAAGTATTTACGTCAAAATGTCATCCTACAATGGTTTTGTAATGATTTATAGTGAAATTATCACTTTTCGTCGTAAAACAATGTCGTCGGAATTTTCATAAAAGTGACAAAAAATGGCTTTGGAAAACTAGTCGTAAAATGGTGTACGTCGCACATTAGGAAATGAACTCGACGGTTTTGGAAAGTTTGTATCGAAATCTAGAAGTTTCAGTTCATGAGTTTTCGTCATAGAGGTCTCGAACATAAAGATAATAAAGGTTAAAGATGGTGATTTTGTCTAAATGTGGTTTAAAAGTGAGTTCGGCAAAGTTTAAGCGACCGTAAATAACTTATTACAACTCTGCTATACAAACGGTTGGTCATTTTGGAAAATATGCTTGGTCATCTTAATTTTATTAGAAGACATCTCGTCACAAAAAGTTCTACATCGTCGTTAAAAACACCTCAACATGTCGTTTTAGTTACCGTAACACTTGTCTCGTAAAAAAAAATAATATAGTTTTTCTGAAAATAATAGTTACGGCAATTTTATGAAAACGTGCATATCTTAGTCGTTTCAAATCCGTTTCCTACGTATTATACGTCCTTAGCTTCGTATCAAATTATACTAATAGATTTTTGATAAGTCGAAATAATTTGTAAAGCTTAAGGCCGTTTTTGACCGTACAAAACAAAAACACTTTGCTGAAATTTTTCAGAAATTATATATTTCGTCGTCAAACTTGAAAAATTCATAACTTCTTCGTTATAACTCCGTTTTAATCCGGTCAAGCGGCCACGGATTCGTTTTAAAGTATATTTTCTAAATATCAAGGCCAAAATTTCGTGCCTACTGTCGGATTTTCCAGAAAAATAAAACAAGGACAGAACACTTTTTATACTTACGAAATAGTTTTTTCGTACTAACCTATTCTAATCCCTTCAAATCAACTCCAAAGCTAATCTAATCCTACCATACACCTTCTTAGGGTGTCATGGGTTCCTAAACATCATCAAGACCAAATATACCAAGGGAATAATTCTAGGATGACTTTATATATATAAACTCTAAAATCAATGTAAAAATGGTATAAATCAACATAAGTCTTGCATGCTTCACCAATAAAATGATATGACCAAAAAAATGAATATGAAATAAGAATATGACTATGAATGCTTACTAGTGATATGATGAGGTTTAATGGACAAAAAGGTTTCCTAATCACTTGAGGTTTATATTACAAAACCTTGCAACAAGTGATACTAGTGTTTATAAAACTTGACTTAAAATCTTGGAGTGATCCTTCCTTGGTCCCTTGGCGCCGGATTAGTAGAGAGAAAAGAAAGATGAAGCTTTGGTCTATTGGTTTACAAAATGAAGTGAATGGTGAAAGTAGTGAATAGATAAAATATAATACAAGTATATACATTACTTGTCATGATAATTTGCAAAATATCTCTGGTGATTCACTAGAAAGATCCATAAAATATGGAGGACACTAAGGGGGTGTGGGATGGGATTCATGACAAGAAAAGAAAAGTTTGAATTTTTTTTTATTAATAAATGTTAATGTGTAGATATAGTTTGTAAGTTGTAAGTTAAAATAGTATTTAGGGTAGCGTTAGCTAGAAATAAATTTTAACAGAACAAAATAAAATATATCGATGTCATAAAAATTATAAAAATACATTTCTTGCAAAAATTTGAGTGATATAAAAATTTTCGTGTAGTTTTTAAGAAAAACGTCGTAATAATATAACTTTAACGATTTATATACCAAATAAATTTAAAACACTAGGTAAACTCAAAATATAGTTTTATAAACTAATCATAAGTATAAAAATATATCGGGATCATTTTTGAAAGTAACGGATAAATAAAAAATAATCAAAATAATAACTCACGCGATAACGTTTATTTAATATATAATTTACGCGTTAAATGTGAAATGCAATGTCATGAATGAACTAATATGATGCAAATGATGTTAATGAAATGTAGACTAAACTTAGTCCATATGAAATGTTCGTGATGATATGATCATGAATTCGCCGCTAAACCATAAAGGTTACGCGAATTTGGAACACGTAAACCTAGTTTACGATAAATGTTGAAATTGTGAAGCATGAATTGTTTCGAGAAATGACCTGAAAGTACGGGTTGTCACATTCGCCCATCCAAAAAGGAATTCAGTCCCTGAATTCAGTTCGTGTTAGTCTATCGAATTTTTGAGTTTGTGATGAATAACGAGGAGAAAAGACATGGAGAAGTGTCGTTACGGTTGTCGATGATCAAGAGCGTACAAAACATCGTATTGGATAAATCTCGCATGAGTAATACTTTGACTGTGGAATATGTGAAGATTTTGCTTGCACTAAGATTTATAAATAACCGCTCCCCACATAACATGATCCCTCCAGAATTAGACATAGTTAGCTAGGCTATGTATAATAAGGAACGATGACGTGACGTTAGGTTTAGTTGTTATAACTCTCGATGCTTACAAGGATTTAAACCGTGTCGTTAAAATGGTCGATTAAGTAAAAAGAAGTAAAATTCTCGTAAATGATATCGAATCGAAAGGAAATAAAGTACGATAGATGAGAATATTTACAACGAGTGGTTTAGCAAAAGTAGTACAACTTAAGTCATAAGATCCGAGTATGATGGAAGACATAAACTTAGTACAACATAGTACATAAGGATAATTAAGACTGTTAGTTTCCAAACTTCTTCAGTCTTCCGCGTTGTTGTGACCATGACGAGCTTCTCCTCCTCCTAACATGTATGCATTCCCATGAGCACCTTCAATTGGTTGACCTTGGTTTTGAGGACATTGATTCCAATAGTGTCCTTGCTCCCCACATCCGAAGCATGTGACTACGGCTTTACCTTTACAATCCCTGGCTAGATGTCCCGGTGTTTGACATTTGTAGCACTTAGCACGGCAAGGACCCGAGTGATGAAAATTACATCGATTACATAGTGGGTGTGTTCCAGCATACCCTCTACCTCTCATTGGTGCAGCGACATAAACCATTCCCGCTTCTGGCCTTCTATTTTGTTGTTGATGAGGTTAGTGTTGCGGTTTTGTTGTGTTGTTGTTATAATCTCCTTGGTCGTTTCCCATTTCCTTTCGTTGTTGTTGATTTGGTTATCATCGTTGTTGTTGTTGTTTTGGTTATTGTTGTAGTTGGTGTGGTTGTTGATATTGTTGTTACGGTTGGTGTTGGTGATGTTGTCCCTCTTTACTACTTGAGCCATGAGCTTTTGAGACACTCGAATAGATTCCTCAATCGTTTGCGGATCAAAGGAGGTCACATCACCTTGAATAATCTCGGGAAGTCCTTCAATGAAAGCCTCCAGTAGCTTCTCATTATCCGAAACCATAGATGGACATAACACGGCAATTCTGAAACCTTCGAATGTATGTATCAATGTCATACCCAATAGTTACCAACTCATAGAATTCGGTCTCCAATTTCTTCACCTCGTCACGCGGACAAAACTTCTTTGTTACTAAACCTTTGAATTGCTCCCAAGTGAGCTTGAAAGCATTCTCCATTCCCATCGGTTGAGCATATGAGTTCCACCATGACAACGCTCCATCAAGTAGTGTACTTGTAGCAAACTTGACCTTACTATCATCCGGGCAATTACACAGCAAAAACACGGACTCCAATTTCTCGAACCATCGCACCATGGCAGTAGCTCCTTCAGTCCCTCTAAACTTAGTGGGATATCCACTTTTGAAATCTTTGTACGAACAATTTTTAACCCCGGATCCTCCTGCATTTCCAGTAGCAGCAGCAAGCCTAGCGGCTTCAGCAGCAGCCGGTGCCTCGGCGGCAGCAGCAGCCACCGTTTCCCTTTCAATCCTTAATGCCTCTGCTACACTATCCCTTACCAACTTTTGAATAGCCGCTTGGGTCATTTCAGGTGTGGCTTTCTTCGGCGCCATATCTTCTTCAAAATAAAAGGAAAGATGAGATGTAGCAAAGTCCGATGTCAATAATAAACGCTCCAAAGAGATGTGATAAGAAATGATAAGTTTGAGGTTATTTTTCAAAATGATCGACGGTTTCCGAAAAGATGGGTTATGAGGTGTTGTAAATGTTTCAAATGTATGGTGGTTTAGTGACTTAATGTGTTAATAACATGTAACTCGACATGTTAGTGGTGCAACAAAGGAGTGAGAGTGACTTCGCCCTATATAAAGGTTTATCTCGGCATTCGACGTTATCGATGAAGAGTCAATTGATGTAAAAATTATGATAGGGAATGACAAAGTATTCACCACATTAGAGTATGAGGAAATGATAATAGGATGGGAATTTAAGAGCATCCATGTGACAATCGATATGAAATGAAAGTAAATAACTCGAAAAATGTAAGTATAAACCGCATGTAAAGTGAACATGCACTTATGATGAAATGATGAGATGCTATGATGATGTAGTTATAGTCTAGGGTCAATGATGCAACCTAGTTCTCTATAACGAAGCTCGGATGCCAATCTGTCCACACCCAAATTACCGTTTTGCAGCGGAATGGAATCCTGGGGATTGATGATAGCATCACAATCACAGTTATATTGAACGACCTAAAGTGTCTTTGAAAAAATACGGCTTGATTTAATAAAAAAAACATTCAGAGTTACAAAGATAGGTCCCAAATGAAAGTTACTATACACGGAAAATAAGTTTAGTACAAGTCAAACGATGTTTTTAAAGTTCATAAAACCCAAGTGAGACGCGTCGTCACCGCGACTCCATGATGTGTCCAATGCATGCCATAAATTGAATGCCTTAGATACCTGAGATAAAAACATGCTAAAAAGGTCAACACAAAGGTTGAGTGAAATCCATAGGTTTAATTAATTCGTTTGAACACAATCATCGTAGTGTGAGTTAAATGGTTCACACTCATCGTTGAAAACAAAATCGTATTTATTACACTAAGTTCATGACACCAAAGCGTAAACATCGCACCAATAAAAATTGGTAATCATCGTTTCATCGCCGCCTAATAGGTAACTTGCCAAATTACCTTATGGGTTCAAATATAGTGCGATCGATTTCCCCTAACTGGGTCAATAAGAGCGGGAGTGTTAATTCCAATAGGCCTATTCAAAATATTCGCGCTCACTCGCAAGTGACTAATGGTGCATGATGTAGGGACTTCGAACATGGCAAATACTTAGTGACAATAAAACATTCGGGTTATAGCATACAGTTCAAAGCATTTGTGTTCGATTAAAAATGTAGCATGTATCTCCCCCAAGAGTTTGTAAAACAGTTAAAAGAGTAAAAGTGGGGCTATGAACTCACCTGTTGCATGATTACGATGACAAAAGTGGATACACTGAAATATAGCGTGAATCTCGAAAATGACCTATAGTGAATGATATGATACTAAATGAGTTGCAATATAATGTTATGCATGCATTTCGTATGTTATTTATACCATTTGCGAGTTTTGAAAATACTACTTATCGTCGAAAAATACTCTTTTTGAGTCTGACCATTCTTAAATCAATTTACAAGTATTTACGTCAAAATGTCATCCTACAATGGTTTTGTAATGATTTATAGTGAAATTATCACTTTTCGTCGTAAAACAATGTCGTCGGAATTTTCATAAAAGTGACAAAAAATGGCTTTGGAAAACTAGTCGTAAAATGGTGTACGTCGCACATTAGGAAATGAACTCGACGGTTTTGGAAAGTTTGTATCGAAATCTAGAAGTTTCAGTTCATGAGTTTTCGTCATAGAGGTCTCGAACATAAAGATAATAAAGGTTAAAGATGGTGATTTTGTCTAAATGTGGTTTAAAAAGTGAGTTTCGGCAAAGTTTAAGCGACCGTAAATAACTTATTACAACTCTGCTATACAAACGGTTGGTCATTTTGGAAAATATGCTTGGTCATCTTAATTTTATTAGAAGACATCTCGTCACAAAAAGTTCTACATCATCGTTAAAACAGCCTTCAACATGGTCGTTTTAGTTACCGTAACACTTGTCTCGTAAAATAATATAGTTTTTCTGAAATAATAGTTACGGCAAGTTTATGAAAACGTGTATATCTTAGTCGTTTCAAATCCGTTTTCTAAGTATTATACGTCCTTAGCTTCGTATCAAATTATACTAATAGATTTTTGATAAGTCGAAATAATTTGTAAAGCTTAAGGCTCGTTTTTGACTCGTACAAAACAAAAACACTTTGCTGAAATTTTCAGAAATTATATATTTCGTCGCCAAACTTGAAAAATTCATAACTTCTTCGTTATAACTCCGTTTTAATCCGTTCAAGCGGCCACGGATTCGTTTTTAAGTATATTTTCTAAATATCAAGGCCAAAATTTCGTGCCTACTGTCGGATTTTACAGAAAAATAAAACAAGGACAGAACACTTTTTATACTTATCGAAAATAGTTTTTCTCGTACTAAACCTATTCCAATCCCTTCAAATCAACTCCAAAGCTAATCTAATCCTACCATACACCTTCTTAGGGTGTCATGGGTTCCTAAACATCATCAAGACCAATGTATACCAAGGGGATAATTATAGGATGACTTTATATATATAAACTCTAAAATCAATGTAAAAATGGTATAAATCAACATAAGTCTTGCATGCTTCACCAATAAAATGATATGACCACAAAAATGAATATGAAATAAGAATATGACTATGAATGCTTACTAGTGATATGATGAGGTTTAATGGACAAAAGGTTTTCCTAATCACTTGAGGTTTATATTACAAAACCTTGCAACAAGTGATACTAGTGTTTATAAAACTTGACTTAAAATCTTGGAGTGATCCTTCCTTGGTCCCTTGGCTGCCGAATTAGTAGAGAGAAAAGAAAGATGAAGCTTTGGTCTATTGGTTTACAAAATGAAGTGAATGGTGAAAGTAGTGAATAGATAAAATATAATACAAGTATAATACATTAACTTGTCATGATATTTGCAAAATCTCTTGGTGATCACTAGACAAGATCCATAAAATATGGAGGAGACTAAGGGGGTGGCGTGGGATTCATGACAAGAAAAGAAAGTTTGATTTTTTTTATTTAATAAATGTATAATGTGTAGATATGTTTGTAAGTTGTAAGTTAAAATAGTAGTTAGGGTAGCGTTTAGCTGAAAAATAAATGTTAACAGAACAAAATAAAATATATCGATGTCATAAAAATTATAAAAATACATTTCTTGCAAAATTTGAGTGATATAAAAATTTCGTAGTTTTAAGAAAAAACTCGTAATAATATAACTTTAACGATTTATTTTCCAAATAAATTTAAAACACTAGGTAAACTCAAAATATAGTTTTATAAACTAATCATAAGTATAAAAATATATCGGGATCATTTTTGAAAGTAACGGATTAAATACTCAAAATAATAACTCACGCGATAACGTTTATTTAATATATAATTTACGCGTTAAATGTGAAATGCAATGTCATGAATGAACTAATATGATGCAAATGATGTTAATGAAATGTAGACTAAACTTAGTCCATATGAAATGTTCGTGATGATATGATCATGAATTCGCCGCTAAACCATAAAGGTACGGCAATTTGGAACCCGTAAACCTAGTTACGATAAATGTTGGAATAGTGAAGCATGAATTGTTTCGAGAAATGACCTGAAAGTACGGGTTGTCACAGCATCTGAGTAGCCATTGTATCTAATTCTTTACGTCTCTCAGGAGGCAATGTAGAAATAGATTCAGCTTCAATCTGTTTAGCCAATTCAGCACTTTTCTTCAAATTTTCACATTCAGCTAACAGACTGTCTTGTGCTAACCTTTCCTGTTCACTAACCAGAGCTAGACCAACCTCAGTGTCAACCCTTACTCCTGTCTCTTTATCAGTAGATTCAAACACAACATCAGCTGAAGGAGTATCATCAAAAGGAACTTCAGAAGATTCATCCAGATGTGCATCAAAAGAAACATGTTGAGATAAATCTTCAACAGGTGTTGAAAATACATCAGCTTCTAGATTCAAATTAAAATTCCTTCCAGTAAGGAAAACTTCAGAAGTATCAGCTGAAGGTATAAAAGCAGGTTGTGCTTGCACAGATGAAGCTTGACCAACTTCAACAGCAATGTCCATCAAAGGAGTATCAGCAACAACATGTTCTTCAGTAGTTGAAATATTCTCACTTGGCAAGGTATCCTTGCTCAAAGATTGCTTTCTCCTCCTTCTGGAAACAAAATTGCTCTTTTGCAGTACAGATCTATAACCATTGGAGTAGAGAATATTAGATTCTTGAGCCACATTAGCCAACATATCAAGTGACTTAAACTGAAAATCCACCTCCTCCTCATTAGAAGAAACATCCAATCTCCTTTTTTCTACTCGACCCAGTTGTGCTTCCAAATCCTGAACCTTTCTTTTCAATTCTACATCTCCCACCAAGATTGATTTAGTCTCTCCAAGCCTTCTTGAGATAAGTAACTTCAGTTACATACATGTCACTAGAGCATACAAAGATGTAAGTGTAATAGGGCCTCAGCTCACCAGCAGATGCTTTGTGGTAATGGGAGCATCATTGGGCATTTCAGAAGAAATATCAACATGCTCAAAGAATGGAACACTATCATCAAATGAATCTCTAACAGGACTAGGAGTGGGTAACCTATTAATCTCAGTCTCAACATGATGAACCCTGTTGTAGGTGGGGGACTAGAACTAGGTCTAGGTGAAGGGTGAGTGTAGGTTGTTCAGGAGAAACCAGAGGAACTTCAAACATGGATTAGAAGGGTTCATCCATTGTAACGATGGATTCCCATCAGCGCAAACAGTAGTAGAAGGTGGAGAACCAACAACATTCCTTCTTCAAGCCGCCTCATTGCCTTGAGGCAACATAGCCGTAGCAAAGGATGATGTGCCCCCCTCATACTTAGTTCTCATTGAGGCAAATAGTTTAGAAGTTAAAACTCCTATGGGACAAAAAGCTTGGGCTTGTGTGGTAATGTCTAAAATCATCTGAAGAAACCTAGGGTACATCAAAAACTTATGCTTTTCTTATCTATATTTTCAACCATATTATCAAAAATATACTTAGAAAATTATAAATCAAACCCTGAGAAA
>OU343220.1:209619210-209767259 GCA_910596185.1 Chrysanthemum makinoi
ATCAGTCTCTACATATATACTTTTAGGAAGAATGCATTGATGTTGAGGAATCATTTGTTCCAGTTCATTTAGTGGGTCAATGTACATCCGATTGTATGTTTAGTCACGTGTTGGGCATTTGACATAAGTTGATTACTTCGGAGTTAATCATTTATCACTTATTTGAGATTGAAGTTGACTTTCACTAAGGCGTGTTCTTATTTGACAACTTGCTCGGGCTTAAGAATTTGAGTTGAAGACTTGGTTTATCTAGTTACCAGAATGGGTGGATGGTTGAAGACCTGTTTAACTATCACTATTAGGAGTTACGTTGTTTTACTCAGTGACACACGCACATGACGTTGTGGATAATCACAAGAGGTGTTAATGTCTAATACTTTGATTGAGTAGTGAGTACTTAAGAGATTTTCTTGGAGCATAAATTTCATAACCGTTCTTTTCAACATTAGTGCAAGATTAAGATACAAATGCGGGGACTTATACTTCAGTTTCAATTTTGGTATATCGGTTTGCTTCTTCGTGGTCACTTCAAATTGTCTACATATGGGTTGATAAAGATAGTCGAGAGAGTTTCAGAGTGCTTGATTCTCACAGATTCATTTGAGCTAATTTTGTTCTTCTCTATTTCAAGAATATTTGGTATGTATAATGTGTTGCTAATTCTGAGGTATCAAAACCAGCAAGGGGGAAGGAGACACACATCTAAATACACAACGAAAGTACACGGATGAAATTAATAATTCTTCTCTATTGAAGTAATCCCGGGAAAGACAAATGTCATAACCGCAGAGAAACTCGTCTAACTCTCGAGCCTTG
The DNA here is from genome assembly GCA_910596185.1 of Chrysanthemum makinoi. Classification (NCBI taxonomy): domain Eukaryota; kingdom Viridiplantae; phylum Streptophyta; class Magnoliopsida; order Asterales; family Asteraceae; genus Chrysanthemum; species Chrysanthemum makinoi. Next base: position 209,620,027 of record OU343220.1, read on the forward strand.
GTGTGTCATTCCAACTATTTGGGGAAGGATGCATTACTCCAACAATTTGGGAAGTGGTCTCGAGACTTTTGGTTTATGTTACTCAAGTTCTTGGATGAATTATGAGAAGAATATTTGGAGCGTGAGATGATATTGCTTATCGACATCTTCTATATGATTTATTGTAGAAGCTCCGCTATTGCTTCATGTACAATGTAATGATGACCATGATCGCAACCATCGTGAGAGATATGTGTACATCAAGGTCGCACAACATGTTCACATGATCGCTTTAATCGCTTATTCCGGAGTTGACATCCGCAGAGAAGATCGTGATTCAAACCAGCATCGCGGATGTCGTTGTTTCTACTCGTTGGGTACTTGTGTACATTATGGGTGATTGGTTATATGGAAGATAACCGAATGCACTTGGTAAAATGAAGAAGTTGATATATTGTTCCCCGAATTGACAACCTGCCAAACTCAACGTATGTACATCGGGGACGCACAACAGGATCATGTGATCGGGCTTAATCATTTATTATGGGTTTGATAAATGCAAAGATGATCCATGTTATCTTGTTATTTCCAAGTTCTCGTCTTCTTCGGGGTGGTGATCGTCATTCAATGAGACTGTTTGCTTCACTTCTTCTTTTTGAGGAAATTGTCATTTTTTCGAGGATTGTCGGTTTGGGGGGAAGCTGCCAAAGATTCTGTTGGGATATGAAAGTGCTGAAGATATCAAAGTACTGAAGATATCAAAGTACTGTAAGTTGCAAAGTACTGGAAGAAGTTAAAGACTCAAAGAACTATTAAAGACAAAGTCAAAGTACTGCAATATGAAGTCAAAGTACTGCAAGAACAAAAGAACCGTTATATTCGTTTATGGAAAGAATTGTATTCTATGTTTAGATTACTTTTCGTACAAGGTTATCAATTGTAAACCGATGGGATATCCTTGAGCCTATAAAGGACCTCAGATTGGCATTAGAGAAATGCATTTCTGAATTAGAGTTTAAGAGAAAAGTTCGATTATCTTAGAGTTGTATTAGAGTATCTGCATAATAAGCAGATTTAGAGTTTATAATAAAAGGTTATTCTTCTTAGCTTTGTTAAGTAAATTCCGCGTACTTAATAAAGATTACTCAGTGTTTCTTTGTTAATAACTTAGGATTTATCCGAGGTTATTAAACCTTAACAAGCTAGTTAAGATAGTTTGATTAAACTATATCGATCCAACAGTTCTGTCACATGTTTCTTATGTTCAAAAACAGCAAAGAGCCTATCTTAAAACTGGATTAGGTTTTGGTATGGATTTTAGTAAGATAGAAGAAAACCAATCTAGTAATCAGGATGAAGGTGAGTATGAGGATATAACCACTAGTGATGAAGAACTCATTAATTATGTAGATACATCTAGTAATGATGGTTCAATAAGTGACTCACCTCCTGCATATAATAAAGCTAATGATTATCATGCTGTTCCACATCCTACTGGCATTCATCAACCCCTTAGGCCTGATGTTTCTCATTTTGAATAGAGTCTAGAGTTTAGGAAAAGCTAGTTGCTAAATCTAGGTTCTGAAACACCCAAAGAAACCTGTTGAAAACGTGTTCAAAATCAAGCAGTACCTTTAAATCAAAGTACTGCTCCACAAGCAGCACCTTCTTCAAAACCTTTTCAAAACAGTACTGCTAAACCTTTTTGGGATAATTTTGGTCAAAACAAGTTTAATCACTCACCAAGAAGGCAAAATAATTTTGGGCATAGACAGAGAAAATGTCACTTTGACAAGATGGGTCGAACTGTGTTTTGTGTGTTTCAGTCCTACTCATCTAATTAAGGATTGTGAACATCACTCAAAATACCTTAGAAAATTTCCAAAGAACAGACTACAACCGAAACCTAGAGAGTACAAACCAGTTTAGACTAACTCAAATAGGGTTAATCACGAAACTTCACATCGATCATAGATACCCACAACAGAGAAGACCTTCATTGTATCTCACCGTACTTTCCAAAGTATCGTTAACTCTGGCCCGACAACTTTCACAAAGTACTACTCGCAGACAAAACAAGGTAACGATCACAATACTTGGTATAGAAATTCTAGCCAATCTCACTATCAACCTAGAAGGTATTCCAATTCACATAGGAGATTTAGATCGGAGGAACCAAGTGTTAAAACAGAATGGGTTAAAAGGGAAATGCTGAGAGAGAGACAAAAAGCGATGCGTTCAACAAAAGTGAATCGATGTTTTGTGACACAAGAAAATGCTAAAAATGGTGAAAGATTTATGTTGAAAAACCATAAAGTTTTGAAAATCCACATGCTAAAAATCAAAAGATAATTTTGGATCATCATTTGAAAGATAGTGGGAATTACATTCTCAAAGAATTTGAGTTTGTAACTCCACAAAGGGAACACAAGTCGATAATGGCTTGGGTTCCTAAAAGTTCTAACTCTTTTCTTTATGCAGTGCGGGGCAACCCGGAAGAGGAGCTTAAAGATCATCTTATTGTGGATAGTGGTTGCTCGGGAAGTATGACAGGAGACAAAGAGATCATATGCGATTTTAGGAAGATTAGTGGAGGAAAAGTTGCATTTGGGAATGATCCCAATGGAGGTAGGATTACCGAAAGGAACAATTAAAGGCTGGAAGAATCGATTTTGAGAATGTCGGATATGTGAAGGAGCTTAAGTTCAACTTGTTGTCAGTCTCTCAAATTTGTGATAAAAAGCATCTGTGTTATTCAGCGACGCGAATGTCTCATCCTTTCCTCGACTTTAAACATTGATGATGACTTGGTAGTACTTAGAGTACCAAGGACAAATGATGTGTATAGTTTAGACATGAAGAGTCTACATTCATATGGCAGAGCCACATGTTTGGTGGCTAAAGCAACATCCGAAGAGGCACATCAATGGCATAGAAGATTGGGCCATGTTAATTTCAAGAATATCAACAAGCTGGTCAAAGGCAATTTAGTTAGAGGTCTACCTTCAAAGACTTACAAGAATGATCAATCATGTTTGGCATGCAAGAAGGGTAAACAACACAAAGCTTCACGCAAGAAGCTTGAGGAGAGAACTATTAGAGAACCTTTGGAGCTGTTACATATGGATTTATTTGGACTGTCTGCGTGGCAAGTTTAAATAAGAAAAAGAAATCGTTTGGTTGTTCTTGATGATTGTAGTAGATTCAGTTGGGTTTTCTTTATGGGTTTTAAAGATGATACTTTTGATGCTATCCGCATTGACGATTATTGCTCTTGAAAACCAATTGAGACTCAAGGTTAGAGGTATTAGATGTGACAATGGAATTGAATTCAAGAACAAACTTATGGATGAATTTTGTGCAAACAAAGGCATAAAAAGGGAGTTTATTATTGCAAGAACACCAACATGAATGGTGTTGCGAGAAAGGAAGAATAGGACTTTAATTGAAGCGGCAAGAACAATGTTAGCGATTCTCACCTACCTATTCAGCCGGATTAAAGGCGGTAGCGAAGTCTTTGCTTGTTATGTACTTACTGAGTCTCGGTCACTAAACCACAGATGAAGACACCCTATGAATTGCTGATGGGCACTAAACCCAACATTCGTTTTATGAAATCTTTTGGATGCCCTCTTACTATTTTAAACACTATTGATAATCTGGGGAAGTTTGATGGCAAGTCTGAAGAAGGATACTTATTGGGTTATTGCACTATGATGGGGCTTTAGAGTATACAACAAAGTTACTAAGAAGGTTCAAGATTGTCTTCATGTTGAGTTTTTAGAAGATCAAGACAATGAGAAAGGTAAAGGTCCTGATTGGATGTTTGATCTTGAGGTTTTAACTCCATCTATTAACTATGTACCTGTTAGAGAAGAAAATCAACGATTACACGATGGGAAGATTTACAATATGTGGTTCATGGAGTTCATATTAGACCTCGATCTTTGTCGCTCTGATGAAGATCCTGTTGGTCCAAAACAAAATCTTGAAGTTCCAAAACAAAATATTGTTGTTTCAGAATCTTCTTTATCTGCTGAGGATCAATCCATTCAAGAGGAACTTAATCAGATGCTTATTCAAGATGTTTTAGCGCATTCTTACACTGATGAACAAAGGAGAGCTTATTAAGAGGCAAAGAAGAAGAACAAGACTGCGAGAATACTCTCACGGTACTTTGGGCGATACTTTTGAACAAAATCTTCTTTGCACCACGATTAATGATACTTTAGTGTCGAATGATCCTACCATGCGGATTAGAAGATCTTGATGATGAATTTGAAGATGAAGGTATTTTCCAAATTCCAATGAAGGTCTTGATGTTACTAATTTAGATGATAATTATGAAGTTCCACGGTCTCCAAACTTAAGAACTCATAAGGATCATCCTTCTGATCAAATCATTGGTCCTTCTACTTTTGAGTCTTGACTAGACACAAAGCTAAGGGTTTCACAAAACCTCACAATGCTTTACTTAGCTTTGTGTATAAACAAAACAAGTTGAATCATAAGGACCATCAAACCTGTCTATTTACTTGTTTTATCTCTCAAGAGGAACCCAAGAATATTGCTCAAGCTTTGACTAAAGAAAGCTGGGTTGAAGCTATGCGGGAAGAACTTCTTCAATTTAAACTTCAAGAAGTTTGGGTTTTATGTGATCTATGGGAAGAGAGTTATTGGAACCGGTGGGTTTTAGAGTTAAAAGAGATGAAAGAGGTAATGTTATCAAAAACAAGGCAAGGTTAGTTGCTGGGGTTATAGGCAGGAGGAAGGGGTAGATTATGATGAGGTATTTGCTCCTGTAGCAAGAATAGAAGCTATTAGAATATTTCTTGTTTTTGCTTCTTATATGGGCTTTCAAGTTTACGGATGGATGTTAAAAGTGCCTTTTTATATGGCAAGATTACAGAGGAAGTTTATGTCAAACAACCTCCCGGTTTTGAAGATCCTAAACATCCAAACAAAGTCTACAAGGTTGTTAAAGCTATTTATGGCCTTCATCGCACCCTAGAGCTTGGTATGAGAGACTCTCCACATTCTTATTGCAACATGGATATAGAAGGAGCTATTGACAAGACTTTGTTTATCAAGAGAGACAAGAAAGATATCATGTTAGTTCAAGTTTATGTTGATGATATCATCTTTGGGGCTACCAAGCAGTCCATGGTTAAGGAGTTTGGCGGTGATGCGAGTAAAGAATTTCAAATGAGTTCAATGGGAGAGTTGACTTTCTTTTTAGGACTTCGTGTTAAGCGGTCAAAGGAAGGTATTTTTATCAGTCAAGACAAGTATATTCTTGACATACTTAAGAAATTCAATTTTGATGATATGAAGGCAGTTACTACACCTATTAAATCTATCAATTCATTGGGCAAAGATGAAGATGGACACCCTGTTGAAGTCAAGCTTTATAGATCAATGATTGGATCTCTTATGTATCTCTTGCATCCGGGCACGATATCATGTTTGCAGTTTGTCTATGTGCAAGATATCAAGTCTCACCAAAGATCTCTCACATGAATGCAGTAAAAAGAGTTTTCTGTTATTTGAAACAACAACCTAAGTTGGGGTTGTGGTATCCTAAAGATTCACCTTTTCACTTGGAAGCTTTTTCAGATAGTGACTATGCGGTGATAATTATGATAGAAGATACACAACTGGTGGATGTCAATATCTTGGAAGAAGGCTAGTCTCCGGCAATGCAAAAGCGGACAATTGCGGCAACATCATCTTGGTGAATATGTAGTATGCTTGCAAGTTGTTGTGGTCAAGTTTTGTGGATGCAAAATCAACTCTTGGACTATGGGTTCAATTTCAAAAATACTCCTATCAATATTGATAATAAGAGTACAATTTGTATTGTGAAGAATCACGTATCATTCCAAGACAAAGCATATTTAGATTAGGCATCACTTTATCCGAGATTGTTATGAGCATAGGCTCATCAATGTAGTTAAGGTTCACACGGATGACAATGTAGTTGATTTACTCACAAAAGGTTTTGATGTGTCACGATTCAATCACTTGGTCGTGAGCATTGGAATGATTAATTACTAAGTTTTCTTTAAGGGGAGGACTATAAGGTGTTAGTATAGTCCTGTGTATTGCTTGAGGGAGGATGCTTGTTTATACTTGGTTTATATGAAGAAATTTTGGCAAAATCTTGTTTTTCGAAAGTACTTGCTTGGAAAATGCTTGGGAAAGTCTGCTTATGTGGAAAGTCTTGTTTGTCGTATTAAAAATCTTTGTTCCAACGGTAATATTGATGGGTAATTGATAATACTTGGTAACTTTGTTATTATAGGCTGTGATTTTTCAAATCCCACCTATAAATAACTACTTTCCGATTTTCCTCTCATATTATTACTTTACATCTTTTCCATACTTATCTCCCAATCACCATCTCTTTATTCTTCAATAAAATCTTTATTGTGCTCACTCATTCAACAATGGCGAATCGTTTAACTGTTTCTAAGCACAATATGGTGGCTAATTTGGACAAGACTGAGGCGAATATGGCTTTTTATGATATTGTTGATTATCTTATTGGGTCGCCTATTAGTTATGCTCTTTTGGTTGAACCGGATGTTATTGAACCATGGATTCAAGAATTTTGGGCTAATGCTAGAGATAACATGGAGGAGGATGAATAGTATATTAGATCTACAGATTCTTTGGAAGGACTATCAAGATTCTGAAGCCTCTATTCGAGAAGATTTATTATTTGGAGATGAAAATGGGGCTATTCGATTTGACAAGCAACTAATTTGGGATACTTTTAGGAATCTTGGTTATGAAGGATCTTTAACAGAACAAACAGTCAAGAAAGCATTATTACATGCCCTCTCCGGGTCAAAATGGTGATGTACCCACGGTTTTATGCCGGGTTTTCTTAAACAAGCAATTGGTGATGTTCCAAAACCTCACTTTGCTTTGTTACCATTATTGTGCAACAAGCCAAAATCTTTACATTTATGGCTAGGAGAAGTGTTTTGTTCAGAGGTGGAGATATTCCATTAACTTCTACAATGATGGAAGTTGTTCAAGTTATGCGTAATGAAGGCTGGAGAGGATGAAGAAAGTGAAGCTCCTGATTACGTACATGTACTGCCTTCACAAAGTGCTGCCTCTCAAAGTTACTGTTTCTCCAAGATCGCTTCACAAAGTCTTTGCCCACAAGGTCTTGCATCTGAAAGTCTTGCTTCTATTGAAGGTACTGCATCTTTACAGTCTTGTTTCTCCAAGCCCCGAGGTTCAAGCAGAGATTGAAAGAACACCTACTCCATCTCCACAACATTACGTTTCTGTTTCGAGGAACATTCACATCTTCAAGGTGACGATCATACTATACCTCGTGAAGGTTTGACTTTAGGTTGAACAAGACTGTTGAGTTTCAAGCTAAAGCGCTTAGGAAATTGAAGCGTATGTATGTTTGGTTGAGGAATTTTATTAAACCATATATTCAAGGTTTCAACTTATGGGTTAAAGAGGAAAACAAACGTCGTAAACAACTTCGAAGGAATTAAAACGAAAGAAGGTTCCTAAATCATCTTCTGTCAACTTGGGGAGGAATTTAGAAAAGGAAAATTTGAAAGAAGATTTTGCGAAGAAGAAAGAATGCATGAAAGTACCGCTGAGAAAAGATTATTTGATTCGAGGAAGAAGTGCAAGTTCAAGGATACGATGTTCAAAGTGCTGATGTTCAAGGATAGCGATGTTCAAGGTCTTGAACATCAAAGTAATGTTTTTCATGATACATCTAGTCAAGAAGTAATTACACCAAGGGTATTGAATTTTGAAGAAGATTCTGGTCCTTCTACAATTGTTATAGAAGAAGAGGAGGAAGCTACATTCAAACCCATTTACTCTACAAGTGATGATGAATTAATTGCTACAATATTAGATTTGTCACAACCAAGAGGAGGAGTTACTATTAGAGATGTACAAAAAGAAGAACAACCAAGAACTTCTCAACCTTCAATTGATCCAAAAGATAAAGGGAAAGGTATTATGGTTGAAACAAAGAAAAAGAAACTCACTTTGGTAGAACTTAGAGCAATTGAAGTTGCTAGGAATGAAGGTTCTGACTATAAAAGTTCAAGAAGAGTTAGATGCTCAAGATAGAAAGAACAGAAGCTCAAGAAGAAGCTCGAATAGAGAAGCGGCTCAAAAGGTGCAAGATAAATTAGATCTTTGAAGCTCTTGAACCTTCTGATCCCTACACCTGTTAGATATATGCCAAGAAGACCTAATTTAGCTAAGGACAAGAATGCTATGATGGCTTATTTAAAAAGTCGAGGATATAAGGGTTTGTAGAAGTTAAACTATGTTGATATGAAAAGACTTTATGATGCGAAACACAGACTTATAAGAAGAGTGTTCTGATATTAAAGACTTTAGAAGAAGCTCATTGGGTGAATCGAAAGGAAAAAGAGAAAGAAAAAGAAAAACTGAGATTCTGAGATGTTCAGTTTTCAAAGAAAGAAAAGGTTGAATTAAGATCTGAGACTAGAGATGAATTGAAGAATTATCTCAGAATGGTAGATTTTGATTATACAAAGGAAGATGATGACATGAAGATGAACAGATCAAAGATCGGTGTTTTTAAAGTTGTGAAATCAAGAATGAAGAATACATGATTTTTATAAAGAAGATGAAAGCTTCAAAGTTTTCAAAAGGCTATGGGATTTACTGCATATTATAGATAGAGTAGATCTATTCTACTTATATCATGTTGTGAATGCTTACTTTGAAAATAATCCATTGGAAGGGATTGGTTTGGTTTTACATGGTGATCTCATAACTCTATGGAAATGAAGAAGAAAGCATTAATGATATCGGAAGAATCAAGAAAGCTGAGAAATAGTTTCTTTGGAGATTCTTTGAAGAATCTGGAGTTCATGTTTTGGAGCTAGAAAATGGAACAATGATAAACATGTTTGCAGAAAGAAGATACCCTCTCACAGTTGAGCTCATGAGAAGAATGCTAGAGCATGGATTGGAAGTAGAAGAGGATAATGAAGCTGCTTGCATGGTTATCAACTTGTTTATAAACTGGACTACCATTGCTGAGAATGATCAATAACTGGTATGAATTTTATTTGAATAAATACTTTTTGATATATCAATACTTTTATTCAAAATCTTCTTGATCGACAACCGATACTTTCATCAAAGTCTTGCTTCTTTGAACTAAACGAGTTAAATAAATTTTAGAAGAAACCTTGTTGCTAAGTAATAAATATTTTGAAATAAAGGTTTAATAAATGGTTTTTGTGATGATAACATCAATAGGTTATCAATCCACCATGGTTACAAAGGATTGACTAATCCATGAGCAAACGGCTCCGGTAAAGATATATCAAATCCGTTTTTAGTTGACAACTTGCTAATAAGTTGGATGGTATTCAACTCACCATATCAGTAATGTGAAGAGTTGGCTAGCCCACAAGAAAATGGCTTGTGGTAAAGGCTGTGGAAAAACCATTATTGGTAATTAGTTCACCATTAGATATAAGAACTAACTAGTCCGTAAGGGTGCAGACTTTTGGTAAAGACAAAACAAATCTGTTGATAGGTCGGTGGTTTGCTAAAAATCATATGGTTATCAATGTACCATGGTCTTACACACCAAAACATTTGGCTACTCCAGAGATAATGGCTTTGGTAAAGAGTTCTAAATCCATTAATTTTTCAATGATTCACTTGAAAGTGATGAGAATAGTATGCAACTTAAACTGAATTACTGTACAAATTGTCATATGTTCTTTGCCGTGTTCTTTGAAAAGATGGAGCTTCTGGATCTTCTTTGTAAAGAAAACAATTCTAAGAGATACTTTGACAAGAACAGATGTTACAAAGATAAAAGCTTGAAGACTAAGAAACAATCCGTCTTTAAAAGATGAAGCTATTAAAGATATATTCACAAAGGAACTTGAAGTCAAGCAAGTAGAATTCAAGTTAGGGGAGGATTATTGGGATATGAAAGTCTTTGAAGATATCAAAGTCTTGAAGATATCAAAGTAATCTTGTAAGTTACAAAATCTTGGAAGAAGTTAAAGACTAAAAAACTGTTAAAGACAAAGTCAAAATCTTGCAATATGAAGTCAAAGTCTTTGCAAGAACAAAAGAACTGTTATATTAGTTTATGGAAAGAATTGTATTCTATGTTTAGATTACTTGTCGTACAAGGTTATCAATTGTAAAGCCTAGGGATATCCTTGAGCCTATAAAAGGACTCCTAGATTGGCATTAGAGTGCGATTTCAGAGGAATTAGAGTTTTAGAGAAAAGTTCGATTATCTTAGAGTTGTATTAGAGTATGCATAATAAGCGATTTAGAGTTTATAATAAAAGGTTATTCTTCTTAGCTTTGTTAAGTAAATTCCGCCTACTTAATAAAGATTTTTCGGTGTTTCTTTGTTAATAACTTAGGATTTATTCGAGGTTATTAAACCTTAACAAGCTAGTTAAGATAGTTTGATTAAAGTATATCGATCCAACAAATGAATCCTTTGTCAGATAGCTCTTCTAGTTGCTTAGACAATTCTTTCATTTTCGAGGGTGCTAAACGGTATGGTGCTCGTGCTACGGGAGTAGCTCCGGGAATAAGATCAATTTGAAATTCGACTTGTCGAGCAGGTGGGAGTCCAGGAAAATCTTCTGGAAGCACCTCAGGAAATTCTCTAACTACAGGTACATCCTCTAGTCGTTTCTCTTCCGACTTATTTTCCGTTACCTGAGCTAAGAAGGCATAACATCCTTTCTCCATGTACTTTATCGACTTCGTACAGGATATGATACTTAAGTACTCTCTACTTTGATCTCCTTGAATAACTAAGGTTTCACCGTTGATTGGGATATGAACGGTTTGCTCGTCGCAAACAATCCTAGCACGGTGTTTAGACAACCAATCCATGCCAATTACGACGTCAAAACTACCAAGTTTGATTGGCAAAAGATCTATAAGGAACAAGTGATCTTGTAACAGAATAGGGCAATTACGGATTACGGTGTTGGTTCCTATTATCTTTCCATCGGCTAGTTCTATCTCATAAGTTGTATCTAAGGCAATTGGGGATATTTCAAGAAATGGTGCAAAGGTAGTAGATACACAACTCTTATCGGCTCCAGAGTCAAACAAGATTTTTGCAGAATGATTGTTAAGAGAATACGTATCCGTCACAACATCAGGGTTCAACGGCACATCTCCATCTCCTAGCACGTACGCCCTTGCATGAGCATTATTCTGTTGAACTGCATTCATCTTTGGGAATTGACTCTTGAAATGACCTTTCTCTCCACATCCATAACAACTCATATTTGCCATTGTGTTTCCACCTCCAGGGTTTCGGCAATGCTTACCTTGATGACCTACCTTATTGCACTTGTTACACTTTACAGTGCATGGTCTAGAATGGTGCATCAAACATCTATTGCACTGGGGATGTCGTCCGGCATATCCTTTTCCAGAATGGGTGCTGCATAAGCCCTTGCGGCTTCTTGTCTTCGGTTTTGCCGATTGTGATGCTGGTTTCTGTTGCGGTGATACTGGTTGTTATTGTTCCGATTGTTGTTGTTGGACTGATGGTGGTTGGAATTTGAGCTTTTCTGATCATCAAGCTTTCTTTTGTTGTCACTTGAGCCTTGTGCATTTGCAAGCTTCAATATCGGCTCCATAAGGCGGTGAGATACAATGACAACTTCCTCAACAGTCTTTGGATTAGAAGCGATGACATCTCCTTCAATGCCCCAAGGTAGACCTCTGATCAAAGCTTCCAAAATCTTTTCATTGGTAGGGAACAGATGAGGACACAGAGCTCTCAGCTCGTGGAATCTCTTGAAGAATGTCTTGAGATCATTACCTTTAGCAGCCAAATGGTAATACTCATCTTCTAGCTTCTTTATCTCAGTTCTCGGGCAGTACTGTTTCATCAACAATTGTTTCAGATCTGACCATGAAATTCTACAGGCTTCTTCCATTCCGATTGGTTGAGCTGGGCTTTCCACCAAGATAACGCATCTTCTAGCAAAGTTTAGTTGCAAACTTGACCTTGCAATCATCTATCACGATCACTTAGTAGAAACACGTTCTCGGTTCTCTCAAACCAATGAAGTAGGCCAATAGCAGCTTATGTGCCCTTGAAGAATGTTGGCTTGTAGTTCATGAACTCTTTGTAGCTACACTTACGAGCTACGGAAGACTCACTTTGATTTGTTGGAGTGTTGGTTTCATTTGAGTTTGTCATTTCAAAAATATGTGCTGCTGTTGCAACACGAGTTGCTTCAGTAAGACGAGCAGCCTCGGCTTCACGCGTCTTTGGGCAATACGCCGTTGCTTCTCGGCGATCTCCGCTTCTCGGCAATCTCGGCTTCTCTTGCAATCTCGCTTCTCTTGCAATTTCGGTTTCTCTGCAGAATTGACTTCACGTTCCTCTTGGGCAATTTGTTCGGCCAAAGAATGCGTTCAACCGGCTCAAGCGGTGTTAGCGGCATGCTGAGCTATAGCAGCGCTAACGCTTTTGGCGACCATTTTTTGAACAGCTGCTGGAGTGATAGTGGATGAGGTAGCTTTCTTCTTGACCATTTTTCTAAAATTACCAAGAATAAATACCAAGATTAAGAATCATCGACGATAATAAAAGTGATTACATATTATAAATATCACAATAGTCAAGATCATCACTTTAAATTAATGAGATGATATCGTTATGAACAGTAATAAGTGAATCATGATTTATCTCAACAAAATCATAACATATATAAGGACATAATGATCGGTTTGGCATATATGACCGATGAATAATATCACAACACAAGAATATAGAAATACAACCATAGATAACATAGAATACATCAATACATAGTAATTGTTCACAACCATAGGTTACAACATCAACATTCTTGTTCCATAGTTACAAACCAAAAGGATACAAGCCTTAATGCCTCATATGGCGGCTTTATGATACATACTACAATAAAGATGACTAGAATCTACGCATCTCCTGATGTGTCATCATGACGATGGAGAATCTCCTCAACCATGGCTGTCAAATCTCGGATTTGCTGCTCACATGCTCTATCTCTCTCCTCGAGGTCATTAATCCTCTACTCTAGTATAGCAGTGTGAGCATGAGCGGATGCAAGCTCATGATGCAAGGCGTTCTCTCAGCCTAAGGCAGTGTCTCTCAAAGTACTGTCATCTCGAACAGTAGTCTCAAGCCTCTGGATCAATCTGGTCACGACACCTCTCGCCTCCATAATCTGGGCGCTCATCATGTCAAATACAATCTCAATGGAGTAGCGACCTATCACGAGGTTTTCGACCTCTTCCTCCAAGCTCTCTATCCTAACTAATGGAATCTCATCATAATGTGCCAGGAGCTCACTCACGGTGTGGCTTGTCTAACGAGTCTAGTTGCCAACAGAGGAATGGTGTGGTGTACAGGCTCACCGGTAACTAGCAGAACTGGAGCTGGTGCAGTATTTGAGCTCTCTCCAAGCTCAAAAGAACTAGGTGCTCCCTCCTCTTCTCTCCAACAACAAAGTAAAGGTATCAAGAATGACCATCGTCTAGCGTCGTCCTTCTTCCTAGGTCCGGTCTCGACGTCCACTTGAGTAGGCATGTAAGGATCAGATAGTGATGGTGGATAACATTTAATGCTAAGTGGCAAAGATGGCTCACTGAAAGTGTCCAATTGTGGTGATTTTGTAGGCGGTGATGAAACAGGAAGAGTAGTGGTCTGATGGTAGAATACAAGAGAGGTGGCGGTGGTGGTGAAGTAGCTTGAGGTGGAATAGTAGGTGAAACTGGTGATGAAAGAAGCGGTGGAGCTGATGGTGTCACATGAGTCATAATGATGGATCACACACGCTTCCTAGCCGTGTGTTTGAAGATGGTGCCTTTAGGATACAGTCTGAAAGGCACTCCAAATGGCTCAGGCTCATAGGGCTTCAGGACACGGATCCTACGTCGGCATCGACGGATTGGTAAAGAAGATGATACAGAAGAGTCTGATGAAGCAGAATCAGTGCTCTTGGATGACTTCGATGATCCATCATCCACTACGACATTTGAAGCAGGTAGCCATTGCTGCGACTCATAATGCTATTGGCGGTGGTGGTGAAGTAGCAGTAGGTGGAATAATGGGTGAAACTGGTGATGACTGTGCAGGTGGTGACTGAGCTGATGGTGTTACATGAGTCATAATGATGGATCGCACATGCTTCCCAGCCGTGTGTTTGAAGATGGTGCCTTTAGGATACAGTCTGAAAGGCACTCCAAATGGCTCGGGCTCATAGGGCTTCAGGACACGGATCCTACGTCGGCGTCGACGGATTGGTAAAGAAGATGATACAGAAGAGTCTGATGAAGCAGAATCAGTGCTCTTGGATGACTTCGATGATCCATCATCCACTACGACATCTGAAGTAGGTAGCCATTGTTGCGACTCATAATACTGATCTAGTGTTATAGTAGCAAAAGCATTATGCTCTTGAGAGCAAGCAATCGTAGCTGGAATAGTAAGAGTTCGGGCAACCTCGCCTTCCTCAAAAGGTTCGGTCTCGTCCGAAACAGTGGCTGGTATGACTGGACTGGGATGAACTGGCATATTGACAATCGTAGAGGACATAGTATCTTTCATCTCAGTGTCTGAGGACAGAACAACCGGGTGGGAAGCAGTCATGGTATTGTAACAACCCATAAAATAATCATGTAAGTAAAATGCCAAATAGTATGATTAACAAGATTTTAGTTAGTTGCGCACATCTGCCAAGCAAATCTCCATGCCTAACTAAAATGAATGCAATTTTACTTATGATCTAGCAATGCATCAATCCTATTGCATAGAGCGGTCACGGAAGGGCATAGGGCAGTGGTGTAAAATAGTCACGTTTTAAAAGTGCAGTTATAGTCCAAATGTTTTTGAAAAACTCTTTGGTTCTCTATAACCTTGGCTCTGATGCCAATCTGTAACACCCTCGAAATCTTAATGACAGCGGAAGACTAATCCGGGTGTTACTCGAATGGAGATCATAGTCAATAATTATAGAAAATGACTCGAAAGAGGTGTTTTATTAAAAGTAGTTATCATTCATCGAAAACTCATAGTTGTTACAAAACATTGTAAAATATTCAAGCGTTTTCCCAAAATAAAGATCATGAGTTTGAAAGAAATGACAACTTTTTGTTTACACCACAAGAAAAGCCTTGACATGCCCCACTCCGTGCCTTGGTCATAATCTTCACTGATTACCTGAGATAACATGCTTAAAAAGGTCAACAAAAATGTTGAGTGAAATTCATAGGTTTAAATAACAGTTGAACACAAGAATATGAGCATGATCATTGTAAACTAACAATATCATAAAGAAAATCACATATTATTATGCGCTAAGCTCATGCAACCAATACTTAACTGCATACACCGATGCTTACGGGTATGCGTAAGTTTTGCCCCAAAGGAGGTAATAGCCAATTACCTAATGCAATTCAAATATGGTGCGCCCCGGTTATTTCCTATAACCAAGACAGGGTCATTACTCCCCATAATACTATTTACGATATCTGCGTTCACTCACGGTGACTAATGGTTCATGATACAAGGGACTTATGGCTAAATACTTAGGCAATTCCAATAATCAAGAAGCGAACATTTATGAAAAACCTTGTGTTCTAATTTAGAGCATGTATCTCCTAATGGGTTTGCAAATAAAGTAAAAGCGAGGCTATAAACTCACCTTGATGATAATGAACAAGCACAAACAGATCAAGCACAATGTAGCGGAGGTTCCAAACCGAAACCTAAAAATGATGAGATGGCGAGTCTCAGATATGATAAACATTTTGGTTCGCGAGCAAAATAATAGGGCATTGAATATTCTTATTCAATAGATCATTGAATTGTCCAATTCAATAGTGTGTGCGTGCTTAGCGTTTTAAGTTAATTTTACTTGCTAAATTGCCTTAATTAATGATCCTCACTTACACATAAGTGAAATGTTTTCCCCCGTTGTGATCACGTAAAATGATAGTGTTGTTGAGTATTTTAGTTTGTTTAGATCCCACATGCGTTTTACCGCATTATATATATATATATATATATATATATATATATATATATATATATATTTATATATATATATATGTTTAAGATATTCGATGGTAAAATACTTGTTTTTACGAATTCATGATAAGTTTATAAATTTTCTAAACTTTTTCCCGAATTTACACTTTTTACCCTCAAGTTTCGAAATGTATGACTTTAGTCCCTCAACTTTGAGAAATGGACACTTTTTACCCGAAACTTAATCCATATCAAGTTTTCAAAAGTGTCAATTTCGGTCCCTTTACAAATCTGTTTCTATAAATATTTCGAAAGTTGATGTTTACAAGTTTGGCACTTCTATTTCCAAAGTTTAAACTTTTAGCACAAAACTTTATTTCACCTTATAACTAGTTTACTCAAATTACAAAAACAGCCCTTGTGGTTTTCATGCATTCATGCATGCGTATGGAATACCCCTTTAACTTTCAAATGGATACAAAATACACCCTAGACTTTCTATGGTTACATTTTACCTTTAAAACTATCCTTTATTTTTCGGAAGTGTTACACTTTTAACCCGAATACCACACATTTTGCAACTCTAGTCCAAATTCATGTTTTTCGATTTCTAGCTTATTTAGACTTTTCAAAAGCTTACCTTAGCTTATAATTTAGCTTATAGCTTAATATTTCTAGTTAATGGGCCGGTTAAACTATTATTGGGCTAAGGTTTAGACGTGTTGGGCCTTTAGGCCCATTATAGGATATGTTTGGTTTGGTGATTTAACGAGGCATAGGAGGGATTCTAAGGGTTTCATTAGGTTGGTTTGTAGTGTCACGACACGATGTAAATCATTTATATAAGCTTTTGTTTTCCCGGAGTAACCCATACGCGACAAAGGTAGTACGAGGGTTGTTATTCAATAAGAACGTGTAAGGAACATAGTGTAAGTCGTTTTAGTTTTTATAAGCACTTATGACTTGTGATAGTGTCTAGCATGCTTACTTAAACAAGTTTTTGTATAGTTGGTTTTTAAAGTGTGCATAACTTGCATACGTGTGACATGAACCTTCAACGTTATAAATATAGTTAATTCGCTAGGGTGCATTACAATATACATACGTGTGATATTGAAACGAAATCAAGGAAATGAAACAGAAGCGAGTTGGAAAGGAACTTACAACACACAATGTGTGGTGATGAGACGAAAATGAACGTGACTAGAATAAGCCCTTGATCTCCCAAGACGATCGATGACCCTTGTGTGATGTTTTTCTCCTTTCCTTTCCTTCGACCCTCGATTCCTCAGTGGACGATTTGTGTAGTGTGAGAGTATGTTTTTGAGAGTTGTTTGATGTTTCTAAGTGTTTAAAGGTTGTTTATAAATTGAATACAATGCATGGCTTGATCATTATTTTATGCTTGTTTTACTTATTCCCCAGGAGAGGTAAGGATGATTTTTGTTTGGGTTTGGCATGCACGAATGGCAGTCAAGATTTCGGGGCATGCTATTGTGGTGTCAAGTCAAAAAGTGCATAGGAAGCACATTAACCATTGGGTTACCAAGTCAAATGGGTGGTCAATGAGACTTAGGGTATTATAAAATAGGATTAGGGTGGCTAAGGTTTGAAGTTTGTCTCATCTTCTTCACATGATCACGCAAGCTTGGGACCAAGAAGGGAAAAAGAAGTATTATTGTTTTGTGTTTTAATGTTTGTGTCTAGTTCTTCTGTCGACCGGTTACAAAGAAGAACACCAAAAAAATTGTCACAAGTTTGACTCTTGTGTGATAGGGCTTGGGTATAAACGGTTAGGCCCAAGAAAAATAAACTAGGGAGTTGGTTTGGGCTTATTCTTATCGTGGGCCGAAATGTCAAAAAGGGTAGTGTTGGGCTCGGCATGACCACAAGGCCCAAATGAAATGAGATGGTGAGTTGGGCTCGATTTGAGGCCCAATAAGTTTTCTAGGTCCGATCCAATATTAGTGTATTTTTATCTTTTTGTTTCTTTTATATTTTTATAAAATTTTTATACATATATTAAGCATTTTAAGAATATCGGGATCGTGGAAAATTTTATTCTGATCACAACGGTATATTTATGAACACTCAAGTTGCGTTGGTCATGCATATGCCAAATGATATGCAAATGTGATAAGTAGAAAATTTCATGATGATGTAAATCGTGCTTTATTTCTGATTAAAGTCTTAAGTATAATGAAATTTTTCGGGAGCTTACAAAATACTTAAGGTATTTTGTCATCTGAAGTTTGTGTCAGTCTTGTATTTTAGGATTACGGTTGTATTTCATACTTGTATAAATAGTAGTCATAAGGTGGAGTAAAAGGGTTAAGCTTGTGCACTGAATGCTTAGACATTCACAATCCCTTTTACTCCTCCAAATACAACTAAGTCCCTGAGGTTAGCTCAGTTGGTTAGCATAGTTGTACTTAAGCTTAGCTTAAGTTTAGTGAGCAGTAAACCAAACATTGGCATTCAATCCCAAGTGTTGTTCCACAAACACATGGTTAATATATTCTTTGATTAGCTTTTAATAAGAATATAAGCGTTAAAAAACTCTTGTCTAATTTACTTTATGTTTTAACTTGTTAAAACTGTTTTTCAAACAACATTGCTAAGTCATGGAGCTTGGGTAAATTAACTTTGTGGTTAATTGTAACCAAGTTAAAGGGAACAATAGAAGTGGTTTTATCATTCAAAATATTCATCAGCTTCAAAACATGTTCATTAGTAAAAGACAAAGTACCAAAAATTTTACATTACTATTGACCCCCAACATTGTTATTTTTGTTAAAACCACTTGTAGGCTTCAAATTAGGATTTTTCTTAAAACCTGGAGGGTAGCCAATTATTTTAAAACACCTGTCAATAGTGTGCCCTTTAAGATCACAATTTTTCCATGGTAAACTATCATTATTCCCTCTGTTGTTATTCCTATTGTTACTAGGCCAATTGTTATTAAAAAAATTCAAATTATTACCACTAGGCCTTGAAACAAAAAAAAAACACTTGAGGTTTTTTGGATTTCACAAATGAAGAAGGAATCTCTCTGTGGGATTCTTCTCTAGATATAATAACAAAAGCATCCTTGACTTCATAAAGGATTTTCCTAGTTAAAAGACAGTTTCCTTATGGGTTGATAAATGTCATCAACCCCAATAAGAAATTGTATTAGTTTTAACAATTCTCCATGATCAATCGATTCAGCTTTAGACTCACATGTATGGTCTGGTAATTTGGTAAGAATATCAAACTCTCTTCATAGACACTTCAATCTGTCATAGTATTCAGACACAAGTAAACCCCTTTGTTTAAAATTATTGATTTTCTGTAACATATTAATAACAATAGAACCATCTACTCTACCATAAGTCTCTTTTAACCTTTTCCACACATTTGCAGCATTATCAGAAAACACATGTCCTAAATAAACATCTTGAGATAAAGAACTTAAATCCAAGACAAGACAACAACATTACACCTATCCCACTGAGAAAGTAACAAAGGACTAGCAGCATAACTAGTTTTCAGACAAGTGCCATTAAGAAAACCCATTTTTTTTAAATTTGAATAGCCAATTTTATAGCATTACCCCAGATTCTATAATTTTCAACACCAGATAGTTTAACAAAAACAATAGGAACACCATTAAAGTCATTAGTATGCAAATACAGAGGATTACTCTGATCCAAACTACTAATCATAATAGCCATGAAGAAAACAAGACAAAAAAACAAATAATAACCACAAATAAACCAGAAAAAGTAAACAATAGCAAACAAAGAACAGAAACTAACAAATACACCTCAACACCAGCAATCACAAGTAACCACCAATTATACCAAACAATCCTCAACTTCCAAGACTGCTCAATTCCTAACCTCCTGCACTCTAGACTCAAAACAATAAAACTAAACGCAAGAAATAAAAACTCACACCCAAGAATAAGAAGTATCCAGCAGAGCAGACTGGGACTAGCTAGAGCAGGTTTTCGTACCAATCAAGTTGACTGGCTAGAGCAGGTTTTCGTACCAATCAAGTTGGCAGGTCAAGGAGTTAACCAACCCTTTTACACCCACTCTTACTAATACTGTCATCTTAAAGAAAGAAGTATCACTTACAGTAACAAGTCGTAGCGGAAAAGACAATCAATCACTCTAGATTCACTTAGTCTAGAGTAATTGAAACAAGAATCCGCCTAGAACCACACAGATTCACCAGATTAAAAACCCCAAAATTGCCAAATTACGGTTTTCAAGAACCCAACCAAGAACTAACAATTAACCGTCAATTTTTCAAGAAACCACCACCAGATCTTCCTAATTGTACCAGAAACAAAACCCCCAAAATGTAGGATTTCAAGAAAAAACCTTAAACATTCAATTGATACCCTAAATCTTCGATTAAACCAAGGACCAACCAATATCAACACCTAAGCGTTGAATCAATCAACTCTAACCAAGATAAAAAAAAACAATTAATCAAAACCTGGGGCTCTGATTCCATGTGAAAATGGTACCAAAGAAAACAAGATTTCTAATCACACAACCAACCTCCCCTTGGTGATCTTCACTTTTATTATAATAATAAGCACATATGACAAATCCCTAAACAGGCTCTTGCCTACAGATTACAAAGAAAGAATGATAGTCCCCAAACGGATGCTATCACAAACAAATACAACAACTCACACTATAAAACCAAAAAACCAAACTAATACTAGCAAACTATAGATCAAGATGATCTAATCACTAAAAACCAGACTTAAAACTATAGGATCCCAATAGAGAGATTCTAGAGAGAACTTTGAGTGATGAAACTTTGGAGAATGAATAAGTGGTCTGAAACCCTAGCTGGATGAGATGATTATATAAAGCCAAGTTACACATTATACCCTGCACAACCAAAACACAACATAACAAACACCAAAGTTATGTTAGATAAAAACAAGCTAAGAAAATTTCACTTTAAACCTTTAAGTTTAATTAGTTTGCTATTGAGTATTTGTTTCAATAGAAACCGTAAATATCCTTGTTCAAACCAAGACTGATTTTGACGTGATTGTTCATGTTTGGGGTCATATGGAGATTCTGGTATAGGGTTTGCTTCGACTTCAAACCTCCTTAAAAAGACATGTATGGGAATTGAAAGAAGTGAAACTCCTTTCTTATTTATGGATTTCTCATAGAAACAAGAATGTAAAACCAAACCTTCAGTACTTTTTTGTGTTTTTCTAGCTTCTTTCTCGTGCCTAACGAAATCGTAGCTGTTCATAAAAACTCAATGATATTTTTGAAGTTTTTTCTAGTCAACCAACGATCTCATTGTATGTAGTTATGTACGATCGTTGAACATAATTATACAGACAAAACTTGATCTTACAACCATTTAATTATAGAATATTTTGGGAATACCACTATTATACAAGTCTTTGGTAGCATTCAACGATTTGATGACAAAATTTTTTTTGATAACATACCAGGAACATAGTTTTAAAACAATTAAATTGTCATAAAACGTGATTAAAGGAATAAAATTTGTATTTCTACTGAGTAACACCAAAGGTCTAATGAAAAGAATATCTCGTTTCTACTACTTATAATGTATGTATATGCATTTTTAAAATTAAAATGTTTAAAACTGAGTAATGTTAATTGTTTATAGTACCTTTTAAATTTAAATGCTTAAATGGCAAGTAATGTTGGTGGACTATTACACCATTGATTAAAAATGATAACATCATCGACAACTAAAATAATATTTTAAACATTGTTTAATTTTTAAACTTTTATCATTTTTCGTTTCTAACCAAGAACTTTTTCCCCGCAATGACTACAAATTCAACCTATAAGTTTTACATCAATGGTCATACTAGAATCATTATCTCGAAGTATAATTATTTGTCGCTATGCACCATCGCTTTACGCATGTATTCGTCTAATAACGATGAATATAGATATGAAGAAACCTCAATTTATAAATTTCAAAACATATCTATACATATATATGGGACTACATTGACACATCATTAATGCTTACTAGACACATTAATGATGACATAGAGCATCATATGATGAGGTGGAAATGCCACCATGGCACTATAAGCTTACATATTTTTAAAAAAAATCACTTGCAAGGTTCGAACCCTAGACTTCAAGTTCAAGTACGAGCGCCTCAACCAGTGGAGTAATCCATTTTATGTTCTACAAATCTTCATCCTTAATTGGTATTCATTACAAACTATGTCCATCTTTCATCTTATCAAAGAACCATAACAGACACCCTACTCAATGTTAGTCAAACAATATCTCATCCTCCCTCATTTCACTCGGCATTTGCAATTTCAAATCCCCCCAAAAAACAAAACGCGTAATTAAATTCAAAAATGGATTGACCTAATCTATACAATTTTTAGATCTATTTTTTTGGTTTGATTCTTTGATATTCAAAAAGAATCAGCAAAAAGGTTACTTGGTCAATTCTTTCAATCGACTATATAATCAACTGAAAAGTAACCGCCGGCTTCATAATCATCTTTGGAGGTAATCTTTTATTCAATGTGTTCGGATTGAATCAAATTAGGTTACTTCATCAATTTTGATGTTGGCATTTTAGGGATTAATTTTGTTCAGTTTTGAATTTTACTTATTGATTTTAATTATTGATTTAGGGCTTCAGAATCATCTTCGTCCTTGGTTTCGCAATACTGAATTCTGATTAAACACCGCAACAAGAGGAGGATAATTAGGGTTTTAATTCAAATTATGATTGGTTATGTAACATTTGCGTTTGGAGAAACGGTTAGAAACATTTTAAATAAAACCAACCCTCATTTCATATATAGTGCAAGAGTTTTGCTTTTGGAGAATGTTTATGTTGACATCATGGTTCGGTTTCAGGTTATTGGTCGCATTCTAATGATTCGGCAAATTCTCACCAGCTTAATCAGGTGTGAATACTAACATTGTTTAACTGTTTAGTTTATAATATTGCATTTAAACCTTTGAAAGTGTCTATTTATTACCAAATATGATGTTACCAATTTCCATTGACTACTTTAAATGTACTATTTGCGAACTATGTTGTTTTGGCTCCTCTCCTGTAAAACCACTTTAACCTGTTTAGTAGATATATGAACCTTTCTTAGCTTCCGTGTCTAAAAACACATGCTCATATTTTCAGGTTGGGTTTTACGGGACTGGTGTTGGTTCTGTCTATCATGGTCTTATGTCTATGATAGAGGGCATGCTTGGATGAAGAGAGAGGCGGTTGTTTGTCTAATGCAGCTGCCCTTGACCATTTGAAGAACTATATTTACATTGAAGCAGATAAAGAAGCCCATGGCAGAGAGGTACATTGTTAGATCACTTAATCATATTTGTTGGTTGTATTGACAAGAAATTTTATGAAAACAATTATATGGTTCTTTTTTAGGCTTGCAAGGGTATGAAGTGTGTTTGAGACATGAGAATGCAGTTGGAGAGGCTATTGAAAAAAAGTTTAAATTGATTTAATATCAAGCAATGGTGATTTGGTAGCAATTAAGAATGCCATTATCTCAGGTTGTTCGCAAACTCAATTAGTTTGTTGAATACATTATAACCACCATGGTGTATTATTCTTTTGGTACTTTTCAGGATAGTTCCCCCACTTGGCAATGATACGTGAGAATGGATTCTACTTATCCAACAAACATCGTGAGAGTATCTATATTCACTCGAGCTCTGGTTTAGCCAAGGTAACATTCTGGCTACAATAACTTGCAATCAAACTTAGAAAAACTGTAATATGATGGTGCTTTGTATTGGTTGTTGATGATTCGGTTTTTCTTGTAAAGGTGCTTCCTAATTGAGTGGTATACCATGATATAGTCTTGACTGTTAAACAATATATGCGAGAGGGACGTACTCTGTTACTGCCTATGCTGTTATTAAATTATCATATAGCTTCCAATGATTAGGAGTGTCATTTTGTTGTAGGTGATGGTTGTAACTACTCATGAAGGGGTTGCTGAATAATTCCATGGCGCAAAATTGGTTGGTACCCGAAGGTTGGTTGCTCCAACAACCATACTTTCTTTTTCTTAATTGATGTTTCGTAAACACGATTGATAAATGTGTAACTTTTTTTTCACCTTTTCTGGATATTTCAGGGGTTGACCTGGTTTCCTTCACTTCGCACCCCACTACTGTTATATACTCCTAAAAAATGGATGGGACGGTACTATCATAATCATTCAGGTAGATGTTCAATCTATTAGTGTTTATGCTTGCATGATTTTGATATTGCAGAATTTAAGGCTTCTCTCATTACATGACAAAAAATACTTGCACTGCTTTAGAGGTCATCATGACAGGCAAGGTCTCATCGTAAACTATTTTTCTTGCATGCCATTGTTGTAGCAAACTAATATACTAAATCTTTGCATGGTTGTTTCTTCTAGGGCTGTCTTTCTTAGTTTATGTGCTCGGGCAGAATGTTTTCTCTTTGGCACTCTTGATATAGCTGTTCTGCTTTGGGATCAAAGAGCTGATAATGTTAGGTTGTCTTATAGTCCACCTGATATACTTTTTGATTTATGTATGTATATCATGAAGCTGAAGGATCTAATAATTTATTGATTTAGGGCATTTTACGTGTACAAGGAAAACCAGCTACAACTTATGACGATCAAGGGCTTGTCTTTACAGTTGCGTATGGAGGAACTGTGTTCTCCATGATGTTACTGATTAACGATTATACTGCTATTTTGGATGATTTTATGAAATTCATGAGAAAAATTAGTATATAGTTGCATTAAGTTATTGGAATCGGAACTAAGCACCTTGTTGATTGTTCTGTAAATAGGACCATGTCCCGATAGTGTTTGATAATTTCAGTGCCAATGTGGTTGTCAATGGAAGCACGATTAGTCTAGGCTTGTGGGATACTACTGGTTACCTTTCAAAAATTCCAGAAACTTCATAATTTTTAATGTAATTACATATATTGATCGTGTGTTATGTGAAACAGAACAGGAGGATTATAACAGATTAAGACCGTTGAGTTATCGTGGGCCGATGTTTTCATTTTGGCATTCTCCCTGATCAGCAAAGCTAGCTAGGAAAACGTCCCAAGAAGGTAAAAAAGATCTTATTCTTCACGACTTTCATGAGTTTTGGATAGAACATACTACTTGTGCTTATCTGCTTATTTTTGGGTAAAATAAGAATTTTTTAACCAAACTATGCTTATATGAGGTGAAATATAATCTAAAATTGTTGAGTAAATAGATTCAGTTAACACTTTGAAGTTTGAACCAAATGTTTTCAATGTCCAAAGTACATTTTTTTACTGTATAAGCAAATCCAAACACTATTTTTTGAATTGCTAATAGGCTGTGAAAAGTAAGCAATGCCAAACACCCTCTAAAGTGAAATAAGCAAAATTAGTAAGATGTCGTGGACTCTCTGTTATGTGGTGTTAGCAGAGTTTTTTGGGCGGAGGGAGTGATTAAGTTAACACTATTGTGTGATCTTATGCTTCTTTTTCTTACTTTTAAGTTAAAGAACCCCAAAATCCAAGTTCCAATCTTTAAACCACTCTACTTAACAAAACCAAATCTTTCTTCAAAACCCATCTCACTTGCCATTTGATAACCAAAACCCAGAAATCTTTTTAACCCAAAATTACATCATCATCATCAGAAATAGAAATGATATCAGATTCTCCATCTCCAAAACCAGAAACTCCTGTAATAGCTGATGTATTCAGGCCTGTGCTTACGACGATATTGCGAAACTGCGTATTTTCGTCGAAAAGGAAGGTGTTTTACTTACTCAGCAGGATGGAAATGGCTACTACCCTCTTCAATGGGCTGCTTTAAATAACTTTGCTGATGCTCTTCACTATGTTATTCAGGTCCTTTTTTTTTTTTTTTTTTGAATTTTGATGCAAGTTTGTATTTTTCGGATACCCTTTATTGAGTTTGATCTGTTTCTAAATTTGGAGAGTGTTTTTTTGGTGATGTAGCATGGCGGAGATGTGCACGCGGTTGACAATGTGAGGCAGACTGCATTGCATTGGGCGGCTGTTCGGGGTTCAGTTACAGCCGCGGATGTGTTGTTGCAGAACGGTGCTCGTGTTGAGGCGGTTGATGTCAACGGTTATCGGGGTAAAAACGATTAACATTATTTGTACAATAGTTTCTTAGATATGTAATACTTTGTAAACGCAAATCCAAACACCATTGAATAGCAAATGGGTATCACATGTTGGTTAGCAGTTGTAAGAACATGTCACAAATCAACTGTATATCGCTAAATTGAGCTAATCAAAATGTTAAGTCTGTAAGTTACTTAAATGATAAATCATTTTGATTATGAACGTCTCTGCAGGCAGTTCACGTTGCTGCTCAGTATGGGTAGTATCCAAGTATCATACTGATTTTGATGTACCCGACAATGAGGGAAGGACCCCTCTTCATTGGTATGTTAAAGTTTCCTTTTTTTCCTATCCGGTTATGTGTAGTCGTGGAAACTAATAAAGGCAGTAACGAAGCGCTTCAAATTTAATCACAATTTAGGGTACTTAAAATAGTTTGATTAAAGCATCTGAGTTAGATAATATGCTCTTTTTGTGTGAATCAGGGTTGCTTATAAAGGATTTGCAAATACAATAAGATTACTTCTTTTTTGGGACGCCAACCAAGGAAAACAAGATAAAGAAGGTACTTACCTGTTTCTTATAAGTAATTCATTATGTGCCATTTAAACATCCCATAATACAAGTTAACCATGAGACGAATGTCGATAATCCAAAATTAGGTTGCACCCCTTTGCATTGGGCGGCATCGACTGCGATAGTTACTTATTGCGTAGACTCACTTTGTTGTGACAAAGACCGCGAATACACATACTCCACAACCAACGTTGCTTGCAAAGATGTTTTATTCGTATTGTATAATTAAGGACCATCCATTGTATTTGTTATCATATTTTTCATTGTTCTTTTTACGTATGTTACATGAATACTTTTCTTTTTATCAATTTTTTGTTAAAGATATTTTGCGTCATTCATTATTTTATCTATGTCCGGTTAGAATTCTTCAAGTAATATTATGAAGCTAGCCCGCCCATTCGGGCGGGCTATGAAGCTAGTGTAGTATAAGAAAAGTTGATAATAAACTGACAAATTAACCTATTTACGAACCTTATATTAAGATTTTAAAAGAGATTCAAATACCGTACGTGAGGTGAGACTTGAGAGAGTTTTATAAAAAAAATTAGAAATATCTTGTGAGGATAGGCTAAGTTACAATAAAAGCAGCCTACACAAATCACAGGCCTACAATAGTCCAACGATTTCAGCTATCGTTTGGGCTCTTTCGCCTCAGTATTTTCTTTGATAATTAGATATGGTTTTACCCGTAAAAGTATATCGAGTTGATGAAAAAATCGCCATTTAATAAGTATCAACGCCCAATTTTAGAGGTTTAAAAAGCACGAGTGAGCAACAAGTTGGGTATCCCAAACAATGACGGAATCAGCGTGGGTCCTGGAAGATCCCGAGATATCCATTATTTTTTGTGTCCTAGTGTTGATGTTTTTTCAAAAAAAACCTTGAATTTTATAAATACACGCGGTCCTAAAATATGTGTATGTAGTCTTGTTTGATTTTTCCTAAAATACACCTGGTAACTTTTTGTTGTGGTTCCGATCCTGATCCCAAATGCTCTCATTGACGTGCTTACTCATAATCATCGCTCTTAGCCAGTTAAATATGTCAAAACATAACTCTCTCTCTCTCTCTCTCTCTCTCTCTCTCTCTCTCTCTCTCTCTCTCTCTCTATATATATATATATATATATATATATATATATATATATATATATATATATATATATATATATATATATATATATATATATATATATATTATTAAGCGACTACCCGCTGTCTATGCAGGCATGGTTTTAGCAGTTAACGATATGCGATATTGTGGTAAGTGTTTCGTATAACGCTCAAACCTGATTCACCAGTTTCGGTTTTAACGGTTCCTCTCTGGTTTGTTTTCGGATGGCTTTAATTGGTTAGCCGAAAACCGGTGGCGACACCGGTTCCCGGTTGAATACGTTGGTCCGGTCCGGTCCGGTTTTCAAAACTATATGTAACATCAACTTGTTAGCTTGTATGAAGTTTTGTGTGTTTTATTTATTTGTATAATTTGTATAATAACAAGTATTTTTCTTTTTTGGGTGTTTTAAAAATATCATTAATTAGTGTGTTTAATTATTTTATATTTTGTTATGTTGTAGCTTTTTTAAATTGTACCTTATGAAAATTTTATTTTACTTTTTAGTAAAGGGTGTTTTAATTGGTTGTTTTTAATTTGGTAGATGTGCTTTTAATAAGTTGTACAATGTGAATAAAATATTGTACTTTTAAGTAATAGGATGTTTTAGTAAGAGTATTAATTACTATGCATTTCTCTCTCATTTGACCAATTTCAATAATCAACTTTTCAACTTTTCACCTTTGACCATTTTTCTATTATATATATATATATATATATATATATATATATATATATATATATATATATATATATATATATATATATATATATAGTGTTATATTCTACGCAAGACTACGTCATATTAGATACGATCTTTCACAGACTCTTAAAATGAATCTAAGCCATTGGATGTGTTTGATCAAAGGCTAGAATTAAAAGTGCAGAAATTGTAATTAAACAAAAGATGAAGGTTTCTTTTTTAATTAAACAAAAGGCAGAAAGGGCATTATGGGAATTTTACTTTTAAATATTTAAAAACCGTCCCTATTCTAAAGGATACAAAAAAATCTGATATTTCTTCATCTCTCCCACTTTCACAACCCCCTCTCTCTCTCACACACCCATCAAACATAACCCTAATCCTTAAATCCCTGCCGCCACTTTCACAGCCTCACAACCTTCTCTCCATAATCCTTTTTTTTTTTGTGTTGCTCGTAGTAACCACCAACCTAAAAATCGCCCCTCTTTCAATCTTCATCTCCCTCACAAAAACCCTCATCGCCCCTATCACAATTCCTTGTCTGCATGATAAATAAACAAGTAGAACGTTGGTGATGGGCGTATTTCGTGAATGGCCGTCGGATTGTGGTTTGTCTTTCCGAATATGTGGCGCTGTCATGGTGAATCCAGAATCGAGAAAATAAAAAAGCAGTTTGTTAATTTTTTTATTATTTTGAAATGGGTTTTGTAGGTTCTTAGTTATTATTGTAGTGGTTATTTGTGTGGTGGCGTTTGGTTATTGTTGCTACATGGTTGTTTCTTTTGTTCTTGTTCTTATGATGTTGGGATCAATAATGGTTTTGTCTTTAAATTTTTACAAGATCTGTTATAATCACGTCCAAACACAAACTTGATGTCTTTTTGTGTTTCTTGTTTTAAATTTGAAAGTGTGTATTTGTTTGGAGTTTTTGTTTATGTGATGAAATGAGATGGTATTTAGGTAGTGTTTACTTTTGTGGTTCTTTATTTATTGTTGTTTGACTATGATTAGTTATTGTTGTTTAACTATGAATAGAGCAAAGCAGTTAGTGACTTGGTTCTAATTACTCAAAGTGCATGTTTGTTATCTTTTATAGCATACTAATGCACTAAGTTTGATGCTAAAGTCTTAAAGGTTTCGTGACCAGTTGCAATAAATATAAATATGTGCTTACAACTATTCTAGCTACCATGAAAAGAAATTGAATTTTGATGAGTTTGCATTTACAGAAATGATTTGAACGTATACAGTGAATCAAAGCATTCAATAAATGTTATTGAATGACATAAGAGAATAATTTAACCCAAAAGATAAGCAAGGAAATTAAAGATTTTGGTTTTATTTCATTTCAACTACCAATTTATCAACAAAATAGAAGCATGTGTTACATGTTTTGGTTATGATTAAGAGACAATAATTCCTATTAACTACCCTTTCTTTTGCATTAACTTCTCATCTCTACATTGACTTTGTATTTCTGGATATCATTCTTTGTTATTTACTGTAAATGATATATTGCATTGTATAATATTCAATTTTGTAAGATAAGATTAGACATGTTTTAGATTCTAAGGCAAATGACTCAAAAAGCACATAAGTTATGAGTAATTTCTAATCCACTTTGTATAAGGAATTGAAGTAGATCCGATATCTTGATATCTTGATAATAAACTGTTAATTGATTAACCTTTTGTTTGCATGTTCAGCATGATGAGAAGCGCAACCTGCACATATGATCTAGGAAGGAAGGGTACACATATGTTCTACTCAATTTGATGAGAAAGTGAAGCGTGCATATATGTTGGTAGAAGAGTGCACACATGTTACTAAGAGAAAGAGCGTGCACGTATGTTTTTGGAAGAGTGCACACATGTTTTGTGGAAGAGTGCACACATGTTTTTGAATAACGTGCACATTTATATTTAATAAAAATTACATTTGTATTTTGACTTGTATTTTATATGATATTAAATTTTGTGTATACTATTTATGTTTTTGGTTTGTTATAAATTTAAATGTTACATGTATATGTTTATGTTTTTAGTTATAAATTTTGAAGATTAAAGAACGTACACTAGAAATATATGTCAATTATCATTTTAAGTAAAACAAATTTGATGTATATACAATTGTACACAAGAAACATAATAAATTTACAATATTAAAAAAAGAACATATATGCACCTCATTTTTCTGAAAAACATGTATGCTAAAAAAAATAAAAATAAAATTATTTAAATTTTGAAAATTTGGGGGACTTAAAAACGTTTTTAATTAAAAAAAAAAAAAAGGTGAAAATGGGTTTTACTTTTATACCCTTTTGAATTAAATAAAAATATTTAATGATACTAATTTCTTATTGGTTTAAAATAGTCTGTAAAATCAGATCTAATATTGATCGCATGAACGCTCTATATATATATATATATATATATATATATATATATATATATATAAAAATATAAAATGGAAAAATGGTCAAAGTGGAAAAAAGTGAAAAATGTTGAAAGTTGAATGTTGAAAACATGGTCAATGGAGAGAAATAAATAATATAATTAATACTCTTATTAAAACACCCCATTACTTAAAAGTACAATAATTTATTCACATTATACACCCAATTAAAAGCACATCTACCAAATTATAAACAACCAATTGAAACCGATACGGGTTGACCGTTGAAACCGATCGGGTTGACTGTTGAAACGATGGTTGACGGGGACGCTTCAAACCCCGTGGTCACTTGATTTAATTTGACATTTTTCACCCAACCTATCGGTTTGACTCGGTTTAAATCGACTGTTTTTATCGGAACGGTTCAACAGGTTGAACCACCCGTGAAATCGGGTTTCAAATTTGACAAAATTATATGAGAAATGATGAAGTAGTTGTGGAACCCGTGACAATTGTTTTGAAAATAGAGACCAAGTAATTGTAGTTTTGGTTTATTTTGCTTTGACACATGTAATTTGTCATTTGTATAATGTTATTTTAAAAATGTTGCTCTTGCACCATTTAAGGGACTAGCATATATGAATCATCGTTTAAAAGTTAATATATATTGTATAGCCCTTTGTCCAGTGTATCAATAATGTTATGTAAGTTTATTAAAATCACAAAAATAAATAGTATTGTTATCTTTAGCGATAATTATTTGTACCTCAAACAAATAGCTTTAAACAATGCATAAATATCTATACAAATTGATAGTACAAAATAATCTTATATGGTGATATCCAATTTGCAAAGTTACAATTTTAAAAGCCACACACCAAATGATAAACGTTACACATGTAAAAAAAATAGTTATCAATGCTTTCTAAATTAAATGACAAAACAAGAAAAAACGGTCACACATGTTGGCTATACCTCTAAACTACAATATAATATTGCCAACTACATAATATCGTTGCTTTTTGTAATGCTTGAATCTATTATTACTAAAAATCTTAATAACTTAAAACAATCCTATTAGAAAATATACTCACACACTTAGATCGACTCCACCTAATTTTTTAAAAAACTATATATTTATCTTTGTTATGCAACCACGCATCGTAATTGTAGTTATTCAAAATGATTCTCTAATGCTACAAATACAGTTTGTTGAAAGAAACTTATGAGTCATCGGAACTTTATGAAAACTAGACATGCCACGCTGGGTACTCGTCTAGTATATATATATATATATATATATATACATATATATATATACATATATATATATATATATATATATGGGATAAGTGTTTCTAAATGTATCCAAGTTACCCTGTTTTACTAAGTTGTGTATTAAAAAATTAATCCTCCTAAACAATGCAAACAACTTACTAATCATACTATTATATACATATTTTATCATTTGTTTAGAGATATTTACATAAATCGTCCTTGTGGCTAGAAACAAATTGCAAAAATCTTAAATTTATTTGCATAAATCGTCCCTGTGGTTAGCATGGTCAACTGTCGTCAATGCCACGTGTCACCACCTGAGTGGTGCCACGTCATATCGGGTCGGGTCGGTCAATGGTTCGGGTCGGGTTGCCACGTGGACCAATGAGGTGGTGCCACGTGGCATTGGTAAAATATACCTCATTTTAGCTCGAGTGGGATTCGAACCGGGACGTTGTGAGAAGCATAGCTTTGCCAACCGGGCTAAGCATAGCTTCAATAATATTACCCCTAAATCAATTACATAACCCTTCCTAAAATTTAAAGGCCCAATTCAATAATACTAAAAGGTTCAATTTAGTTTTTTGGCCTATCAATTTAAGGGGTTATATGGACTGTAAAAAATAAATAAATATACCATCGGACTAGTTTTTGTTCTTTCAATGGTATGCTCGGGAATTTTTAGACTCGTTAGAACCTCAAAATGCGAAAACGTCGTCGAAAAATGCGTAAAACGCCCTTTCCGAGGTGCAAAGGAAGTCAAAAATTCCGAGCATACCGTCGAACTCGCTTTTTGTGCTCTTTCCAATGGTATGCTCGGGGAATTTTTTCGACTTCGTTTGGACCTCGTAAAATGCGAAAATCACTATTTTTTCTATGTTTTCGTATTTTTCGAGATTCAAACGAAGTCGAAAAATTCCCCGAGAGATAATTCAACAACTGGCCAGAGAGATAATTCAACAACTGGCCAGAGAGTTCCACATGGACTGTGAATGTGTGCGTGTGTTTTTGGTAGATTTGAAAAGAAATGGGAGAGAAGAAGTAAACAAGGTCTCACAATCTTTCATCCTTTCATCTTCCAAGAAGATCAAAGCAATCAACTTGTATATTTAAATACAAAGTTATTTCTTCTGCTACTATTATCATCACAAAGTTACCTCTTGACCGTGTATATCTTAAATACATCAGTTCTACCATAACCTTGTATATTGCATTCCTATACTAACTCACCCCTAGGGAATC
The DNA here is from genome assembly GCA_910596185.1 of Chrysanthemum makinoi. Classification (NCBI taxonomy): domain Eukaryota; kingdom Viridiplantae; phylum Streptophyta; class Magnoliopsida; order Asterales; family Asteraceae; genus Chrysanthemum; species Chrysanthemum makinoi. The sequence goes on from OU343220.1 coordinate 209,653,524, forward strand.
TAATGCCTCGTAATGTTCCCTATTTATGGATGTCTTGAAACTTAAAATGTCACACATATGAAATATCACTTGTCTAGCTTGACACTATGCGATATAAAGATGATGACTTTATTACAAAGTTGCAACCACACTTTGCAAATCGACATGTATGAATCAATATAGGTTGCCCCATTCATATCGAAACTTGATTGAATTCAAGTCACCCTCAATCTAAGGCTCTCATTCTTTTACCAATCGACATGTATGATTGATCTATCGTAACATTTACTGCTATTTAGTATGGTCCCTTATGTTGTGCATGAAATAAAACTTGTACTTGAAACAATTGCATTGTTTAGCTAAGATAAGAAACCGAACGAGAGCATGTGTTATTGGCCTCCGATACAAATGGAAGTTAATTAACCATATCTCGTCTCACCGACAAAACCACATCAGTTACCTTAATGTGCACGTGTGTAGACTTGTGACCACTTCCTTAACCCGCACGTGTCTGTCACACAAACATCTTTACAGCCTTTTGTAGGACCCGTTACAATTATTGTTTTAGATCCCTGCCGGACAATGATAATTCCATCATTAATACGGAGTATTTGTCAACGTCATTCAACCGTGATCATATCCGAAATCTGCAATGCACCAGTGTAAGTGTAAGTGTGTAACTATCTTTTCTAATGTTTTTACTTTAGAGGGAAGAATAAATAACTTTGTCCCTTACAATATGTTACTTGCTAGCTTTGTGTTGTTGAATATGTTACTTGGCAACCATGAAGTTTTTCTAGTCCGGGCCCGAGCTTAAAAACTAAGCTCAACTTATGTATATAACAAACTGCACTTGAGCTTAGAAATTGGAAGGTAGACGTCGACTTGATCTTATGAAGCTTTCCGAGTCGTATCGTTCAATTGTAATATTGTTAGGACGTCTAGGTTTATTTTCACTTATGGTCATGGTTAATTGCAAATGTTATGCATGTTTAGAAATTGTCTGGTTGTCGAATATAATTTTCACATATCATCACGCTGCAGGAGCCAAGCTAGCTCGAGTTGATTTGCCACGTATCACATCGCTATATATATACATTATGGTTATCTGATTTTTACAGAGTATTATTGGAGAGATTCCATACATAATAGTTGTTATATGAGAAAAATTGACCAAAACTAAAATTATGAAATTGACAAGTATCGTATGATCAAGTATGCTAAGGAAACCCATTTGAGCCAAACCAGAACTACCTTTAACTTGTATCGTATAAATATACAAACACATACACTGTTACACTCATATATCGAAAGTCATTTTCACCATTATTGCAAATTAAATATTTTGGGTCATTTAATATGCGCAAATACAGATACATATATGTAATAAGTTCAAACTTAAAATAAAATCAATTACAAATTTACCTTCTTACCCTTTTTCCCGGCCATCATATATAAATACATTCACTGGCATTTTATCACACAAATATATATAGTAACCATAGGGTGATATGTAACTTATTCATATTCCATCCATACATTCTGGTGGAGTAACCGGGTTCCTTTGTTTATCGGTACAATAATCATAGACCATATGGTTGGTTCGGACCCATCGATATCGACGGGCTGCAACCGCATCAAGCTGTTGATAACCTGTGCCCTCCCACCAGTTGGTTGGGTTGGACGCACAAGCACTTGGTCCTGGTGCAGGGCACCCTTCAATATCAAAGTCTTTGTAGTATGCATAAAATGGTGCTTTATTCCAATCAATTTTTTCTAGCCCACCTCTTGTGGCCCAATCATCTGCTTCCCATAATGTTGAGTAAATTCCCATTGGTTGCAATTTTGGAAATGGGAGTCCTTTGGCTTCATTGTTTTTGTACACTCTTATAGGTACTTCATCTACTGAAAAGCTACACAAATTATGCATTGTTTAGCTCACTTTTCTATAGTATAAATATGACTTATAGTTGTATACATTAGTGAATTGACTGAATTCTATGTGTACTTACACAACATGGTGGTGGTTCCAAAGGATGGAGTACGTGTGGAAATCGGCAGCAGGGTCGAACCATAGGTTAACTCTTTGTTCTCTATCACCCTTTCCATGGGCATACACATTGGTTTGGACCGAGTATGGTTGTCCGGTCCTGTTCCCCAAAAATTCAAAATCTAGCTCATCACGTACTTGATCAGTATCCGAATTCATCTATCATGTAAAACCATATAGAAAAGTAACGAACATTAATCATATATGTTAAATAATCATGTGCAATTTTTCTTTAATATATCTTTGTTAAAGATCATACGTAAAAAGCAGTCACAGTGCCAGCAGAGTCTCCTGGAATAAGCTTGATCTTCATGCTCACACGACCGAATAAATATTGGCTCTTTGAAGCGAACCCACATCCTATAACATATAAAAATCACGTACGTAATTTACTTATTAACTTGTAACGCTCACATTATTTGATCACACGAATAGCATAATGTGTTACGTACCAGAGTTTTGGTCGAGGAGTAGTTGAATGCCTTTCCCACCATCAAGTTGTTTGATATGGGAATCGGACCATGTTACACGAAAGTCCTGAAGGAATGTAGCCGGTTTCGCGTTGGTCACAGACAACAATGTGACTACACCAACTAGGAAAATAGCCACAACATTATTTTTACAAACTATACTAAAAGAATGTGTCATTTTTACTATACAAATATTATATGACTCGTGTATTGTATGTTTTGTGTGATGAATAAATGTGAAATCAGGGGTTATTTATAGCTTAGGTTTATATAATACCAAGGGACTAAACAGTGGTATAGTTGAATAGTATAAGGGGTGGAATGTAAAATTAGGATCGCTTTCCGCACAGCTAATGACAAGCCGTCAACTGGACCCGGTGATATTTAACAAAATATCGTCTTATTCACTTTTTATTTTGTTCTATTGGTTTACTTTGACTATTGGTTGAGAAAGCTAGATGAAAAGCTACTTGAATTATGAAAGATATCGACTCTTTTAACTATTTTAACACAAATGTATGAGGAAAAGTTTTAAACATTAATTGTATTGATTAAACCATAGTAATAAGTTAACTAACATAAAATAGAAGTGCAAAAACATTGAGAACAAAATTTCTTCAGCAAATATGTTGATTTTTCTTTTAACGACAATAGGGTTAATATACAAAAAAGTTACTAAACTTTCAAAAAAATTTGTCCTAAGTCACTAATGTTTATCTTCTGTCATCTAGGTTACTATACTTTACGTAACCGGTTATCTTGGATACCAATAGTGAGACAACCTATTGTTACCGGTTAAGAAGGTGACGTGTAACACACCAAGTTGTGGCACATGTTATCTAAGGTACTAAACTTTGCGAAAAATTTGTCAAAGTCACTAAAGTTTCATTCTGTATCTAAGGTACTAAACTTTGCGAAAATTTTGTCCTAAGTCACACGTTTTATACTGATTTTTATACCTTTTATTTTATTCATTTTCATTCGTTTTATACGTTTTGTTTGTTTTTACGTTTTTGTCCGTTTTATCGTTTTATCGCATTTTTGTCCCATTTTACGTCCGTTTTTATAAGTTTTATGTTTTCATCTATTTTTATCGTTTTTGTCCGTTTTATATGGTTTTATCCATTTTATCCGTTTTTATCCGTTAGTATTTTCTTTTACGTTCGTCCAATTTTCTTACGTTTGCCTATTTTCTTATGTTTTCAAACATAAGAAAGGGACGAAATGAATGAAACATAGAAAAACAGCAAAAACATAAGAAAATGGACGAAAACGTAAAAAAAACGAAAACGATAAAACGGATGAAAACGAATAAAACGTAAAAACTAATAAAAACGATAAAAATGTACAAAACCATATAAAACGGACAAAACGTATAAAACGGATGAAAACATAAAACGTATAAAACGGACGAAAATGGGACAAACGGACGAAAACGATAAAAACGATAAAACGACAAAAACGTAAAAAAACAAAAACGTATAAAAATGAATGAAAATGAATAAAAACGTATAAAAGGTGTATAAAATCGTATAAAACGTAGTGACTTAGGACAAATTTTTCGCAAAGTTTAGTAACCTAGATGACAGAAATGAAACGTTAGTGACTTAGGACAAATTTTTCGCAAAGTTTAGTGACTTATTTGTATAGGTTTAGTAACATATGTGCCACAACCGGTTGCCCTTCCATGTAGTGACTAGGGTAGCACATATAAAAAGGTTTAATAACATATGTGAAAAACCCATGAAATATAGTAACTTAGATGACAGAAGATAAACATTAGTGACTTAGGACAAATTTTTTTAAAGTTTAGTAACTTTTTTGTATATTAACCCAACGACAATACTACTAAGAATCTAACAAGAAGTTAAAGAAATCAAGTGACGAGATACAAGTTTGGGATAGAGTCTAATTGTCACTATTATTTATGGCTAATGATTTATGTTAGTATAAAACCTATGCATAAAAAGTGTGCGATATGTGTAACTGTATAAGTCTTTAAAATTCTAAAAAATTCTGACTTTTTTTTTCTATAATATATGTGTTCAACAAGATATTATTTTAGACTCAGCGTTCATTTTAATTTTGGGGAGAAATGAAAGAAAAGAATAGGATGAAGATGTGTTCTCCGGTGTTCTTTATAGCAAGAAAAAGAATGAAATGATGGAAATTGAAGGGGAAGATCGTGTTAAAATTAAACTTTCTTTTAAAAAAATGGACGGAAATAGAAGTAAACTAAAGTCTAAGATGTCAAATTATAAAACTATAATTACTTTTTAAACTTTAAAACTTTTTAATATGAGTATAATAGTAAATAGAACAATTACTTTTATTTTTCCTCTCTATTCAACTCAAGACACAAAAACGTACTAATTTTTTCTTTCTTTTCCCCTTTTTATTTTTCAACTCATGATCACAATTTTTTTTTTCACTCTCCTCTTTCTTTACTTTTCTTTTTCTTTTATTCAATCAATAACTCACGAAACCGGACTGACTGTAAATGTTTTACTTTGAATGTCCAGTGATAATAGTGTTATGCTTAAATGTATTATAATCTTAAAAAAAGTTATGTAACTTTTGTTTATAAGATCAGAATTTAACTGTTTATGAATTTTGCACAGGGCCTCTGAATTTTAGAAACTGCCCTATTTATACATGGTTATAATCTCAATTGCTATACTTGTTCGGCTTTGTAAGAAGGCCGCGCATAATTTGTTTACTTTTTCAATGTTATTTACGTACAGTTGATGGATCGGGTGGTTGTGCACTTGTGGCCTTGTGCACTTGTAATTTGTTATAATGACACGGTTAGATTTAAATGTAACGGATATATAACTGATACAACTATCATTATGAATTACATATAAGGGTCGATATGTGTTGGGGACAGTCTCAAATTGGACCAAGTTCATCAAGACTAGTTCATTTAGACCGAATATAACAGAGAGATCTAATGCTCGAGAAAAAGACTAGTCGAGTTTGAGGCAAATGGGGACCAACTGGATTATATACACGACTAGCTAAATTGGGGCTGATTGTAAATAGTTTAACATTGTCAAAGATTATAAACAATCTTCACATAACCAATCCACTAATGATTATAACATATAGAGTAAATTACATGGTTTGTCCTTGTGGTTTGGGCGAAATCACTACTCTCGTCCCTCGATTTTTATTTTTGCATGGTTCGTCCTTATAATGAAGTTTCATAACATCGTTCGTCCTTACATGCTTCGGCCCCTCGTGGTTTGGAAGAAATCACTACACTCGCCCCTCTGCTTTTAGTGATAAGGACGGATGGTGTTATGAAACTTCATTATAAGGATGAACCATGCAAAAATAAAAATCGAGGGACGAGAGTAGTGATTTTGCCCAAACCACAAGGACGAACCAAGTAATTTTTAGCAATCTCAATAAGCAAAGACTAAAAAGACTCCAAACAAACTGTTTAATTAGCTATATCTTAACACAGTTTCATTGAACATTGTTATTATTAACTTAGACTAATTTTCTAAATAAACATCTCAAACATATCGATGGTCAATTAGGTGGGCAGTTCACATCATTTTAATGCTAAAGGCAAACAATATTATACAACAATTTATGAGGGTAAACAAAAGAAAAACGTATCAATGGGTGTAACTAGACTCTTCTTTGTAAGCTGGAAGACCATAATTGCACCGTAGGTCTGTGACTTTCGTATCAACCTCTTTGTCGCACAGTCAGATTATAGAATAAGGCACGTATATATACAAAATGCATTGCCCCGAGAGTGACTCTTTACCAAGTTGTATGATCAAACAAGTGAATGAATGTTAGTTGTTAATGTAAAAGGGCTTTCTTGAAAATTAAATGCTTAAAAACTGTGATGCCTGCGACATGTAATGAACGATTAGTACCATTATGGACATGATAGTTATGTACGCTACAACAAAAGCATGGTAGGTGACTCTGCAATCATAAAATTGATCTAAGGTAACATTAAACTGTAATTTTTTTACTGCAACATTTGGACACTTAAAAACGTTTGACAGACGACGTAAGTTCACAGCCACAAAGGAAGTGAAATTACTTTTTCACATAGAAAATGATTTCACTGAATTCACCGAATTATAGGAAGCTAATATATATGCATATTTTGATTCCACAAATTAAAAAAAAATAATAAATAAATAACGCAAATATGATAATGTTTAGAATATTCAAACTAATCTTGTATTTCATCCATACTGGCTTCCTATCAACTAACACTTCTTACGTGGTGACATTATCGTGTTTAAGATCTTAAACATCTTCGTATTAAATGCATTCGAATTATGTGAGTATTTATAAAGTTAGTTTTATTCTAAAAAAAAAGTGTAGATTGACATGAACACCCTGACTTCGTGTACCTTTTGACACTAGTCATTGTTTAATTCATAAAAAATAGTTCCAGTAACTCTTCTGATCTAGTGGGGCACCAATTAAAATGAGCACGAGCCTACACTCGAACCTCAAAGCTCTTATTTTATAAAGACTTATACATAATGATGACAGGTTTAAAAAACTAAAAGATTCATGTTTTGGAGATTTGACATAAGAAAAACACAATTGTAAACCCCTAAAAAAGTTTATCATTATTGGTGAAAAAAAAAAAAAAAAAAAAAAAAAATCCTCGTAAGACAACCAAGTAATATTGTTTAATGTACATACCAGCAGAGTATTCGCATGTTGCGGCAACGGAAACTTTGAAATAAAATTTTTTGGTGAATCATGTATTTTAATTTATTACGTTCTTTTTAACAATAAATTTACGGATATTAAGAATTTCGTTTAGCCCGTGCTCGTTCGGGCTCGAGCCCGTTTGGCTCGTGCCCGTTCGGGCTTAAACCCATTTTGCACATTGGCCATTCGAGCTTGAATATCTGTATAATGTACTTTATTATTTGTATTAGTGACATTTAATGCAGGGTTCTCGCGCGTTGCGGCGGTGGATACCCTTAAATAAAAAATTTCGGTGAATCATGTATTTTAGTTTATTATGTTCTTTTTGATAATATATTTACGGATTTCAAGAATTTCATTTAGCTCGTGCCCGTTCGGGCTCAAGCCCCTTTTGCTTGCGCCCGTTCGGCTCAGCCCATTTGGCCCGTTGCCTGTTCGGGCTTGAATATTTATATAATATTCTTTATAATTTGTATTAGTGACATTTAATGCATGAATTGTGCTTAATTTGGTTGTACAACATGTTTGATAATTTGTATTTCTAATGTAAGAGTGTTTTAATAACTGTATTAATTGTATTTATTGACCAGTATGATTTGACTACATTAAATAGCATTAATGTTGTGTTTTGTTTTTTTTAATATGTGGATTAAAGTGGTGTATGCTATGCTTCTTGTCTTATACGTCTGAAAATTATGTGCATTAAAGTGTTGTACACTATGCTTTTTTTCTTGTAAACTCACTAAGTATTTGGCTTAATAGCTTCATTAGATTGTAAATTGTGGTTGAATAGTTGTATTTTTTGGTGAAAGAGTAAAGGCGAGGCTATGAACTCACCTTAGCAAACAGAATCCGAGTAGTGTAAAGTCAAGTAGTATGAGCACGAAGTACCGTCACGCGACCTATAATTAGTATGGCAAGTCTTAGTTTATTGTTTTTATTCATAACTTAGTGTATTGAAAACGGTTGAAGTATTCTCAAGAGTTTGTGTTTATTATCGCTTGTGTGGCAATGGTTAAGTTAAAATAGATTTTGAAATACTTGTAAGTTTTGGCCCTTGAAAAGTGCTTACGTATATAATTATATGAAAATAGTCATGACGAATAAGTCCTTGGTTTGAAAGCAACCGAATGACTAAGTATGAAAAAATATTCACAAGTAAAGTGTTTGTGATGTTTCACATGTCGTCGGTAAATAATAAATATTTACGTCAAGTATTTATAATATAAGTGTTTACGTTCTACGATAATTATTTATATATGCATATATATACTATACTAAATTATTGGGTGATAGGTACAAAAACGTTTATGTTATATTTAATATCTAGTTTTCGTAATTTAATCAATTTTATGAAAATAAACTAAGTATATTATTTTAACAAAATTTTGGGCATGACCCGTTCAGTAATTATTAGTTTTCCATCTAAAATTTGGTGACCCAAAGCATTCTTTATCAAAATAGGATAGATAAAAATATAGTATAAGTAAGTAAAAGAGGTCTAGTAACATGCTACTACTAAGAGAGTGTGCTAGTAAATTTATAAATGGTTCAAGTGCTAAGGGTGGCAAGAGTTTCAAAAAGATTAAATGATACAAATGATGGAAGCATGAATCGAACCCCAGACCTCGAGCTTATGCTCCCAACTTCCTAACCATTAGACAACTCTACCTTTTGTGAAATATTACCAAATTAGTTTATATATATATATATATATATATATTAAAGTTAGTGATTTCGTTTTATACATATGTGTAACAGTGTGCATGCATCATCTTCTTTGTTTTTGAAATGAGTTTAGCTTGGACCATGCAAGTTGGTAACCTTTGTTAAGAACTTCAAGGTATAATAAGCACTCATTATTGAGTCAACCAAAATAAGCAATTCAAACGCCCCTCTTGAGCTTGTCTCGGCCCAACTTGGGTCGATTAGGAAAGCAAAAGAACTCGGTCCATTTAATGGGTCGGTTTTTACGACAATAAGTTACGTATTAATTTAATAACCTAAAGTTAAATAAGTACTCTTGTCCAAATGAGTCAAAACTTATGTTTTTATTAGACTTATACCTTCTTTACTTGTTTTAAGTTCAAAAAGCTCCCAAGGATTTATGAATTTATACATGAGTCGATTTGTTGTGCAAGTAACATTAGCTTATTATTATTAGTATTGCTTAGGTTCTTATTAGTGCTAACCATATTCAAATGACACCACACAAGCTCAAAACCCAAGTCTTGGTTCCAGTTGCATGTTTGTAGAGTAAAGTTACCAATCAAGAAACACATATTTTGTTTTCAAGACTTAAAGAATATACCATATTATAAAGTACCACATGTTTGTAACTCAAATGAACAATGAAAACACAAAATTAAAGAAGTTGAAGTCCCTTAAAGGAGGGGTTGCTTTGTATGTCGAATGAGATATCAAACCAAGAACCAAATTCTTTTCCTAACCCAAAACTCCAAGTATTTGCTTGTTTACCCAAGACTTTTACCCAAGATTTTCCAAGCACTATCTTAGCAATTGTGAAGTAGTAGTTAGAAAAACTTTGAAGAGTAAACTGTGAAGTTGAAGTGTGTGTGTCGAGTGGGTATATAACCAAAAAGTCATAGATCTTGCACCATCTAATTTACCATTGGTCAATAGGTTGCATGGTGCTTTGATCTTTATTACTCAAGTATTATGCATTAAAGTATCTTTCACACTTTCTAATACCAACATGTGACTTAGTGATTCTTTGGTAAATGGAGAACTATTATAACTTGAGCTGTTCGATCATATGTAGGAAAAGAGAAGAATCACCTTTGGCCCATTTAGCTAGTGGACATAAGTGTGTATAGCCCCTTTTTAGATCTAATATTCATGTATTAACATGCAAAGTGGTTTTTTTTTTTTTACAAATACATGAGTCAAGCATGTGATTATGGCTGAGAATCTTTGATCTTGGCAAGTCCAAAAGTCAATTGGATTATAACTTGCATTTTCTCTTTAAACCTTAATATCCATTTAAAAATATGTAAAGACACTTTTGAAAATTCCCTAAGTTAAACATGTGACAAATATGAGTTGGTTGTGGCTGCATATACGAATTTTTTTGGGATAAAAGATACATTTCAAAATTTACATAATGTATTTTATGTCCCGCTTGAGCTTAAATGTGCGTCGCGGTGTCCCGGTTTGACGTTTTTGGCGAGACGTGTAATATATAATTTAGAGCACGTTTTTATAAAGGTAAAAATAAATAAATAAAAATATTAATTCTAATTCATAAAAATATTTATTCGACTTTAGCCATAACTAATTGAGTGTCGGTACGTGCGCTCGAAGACAAGAAAATTTCTTGTGAGACGATCGGCTATCAAGAAATATCGCATGATTAAATAAGACTACTCGGAGTTGCGTAAATTTTTATGCAATAAAATGAAGCGTACATGCTAAAATGCTCAACTTAGCTCAAATAAATTTTGATAAACAATCTAGTTTATTAATATGAAAGTTGATGATAGTGAAATTTTACAGGTGGCTACAGTACCAACCCCTTAAAAGAATTCCGTCATGAATTTTAGTTTACGGTGGTTGTCGGAGTTGAATTTGCAAATAGATGCGGGTACTTAACACGCATGGTGTCTTCGCGTTCCCACGGTACTCCGTCCTATCTTGGAGTTCCATCTAATCTTGGCGATAGGAATGCGACTTTGCTTAAGTCGCGACTTCCTATCCATGATTTCGATTGGTTCTTCGACAAAGTTGAGTTTGTCATCGAAGTTTAATCTCTTTAGTGAAACGACAAGAGATTCATCCGACAAGCATTTCTTCAGATTTGAGACGTGAAAGGTAGGGTGCACTCTACTAAGTTCTTCTGGGAGATCAAGTTTGTAAGCAACCGGGCCGATTCTTTCGAGAATCTTGAAAGGGCCAATGTATCGAGGATGTAACTTTCCTTGTTTTCCAAATCGAACCTTTCCTTTCCAAGGTGATACTTTCAACATAACTCAATCACCAACTTGAAATTCCATGGGTTTCCTTCTAACATCGGCGTAACTCTTTTGTCGATCTCTAGCAGCTTGAAGTCGTTGATGAATTTGTACAATCTTCTCGGTTGTTTCTTGGACAAGCTCAGTCCGATGAGTTGGGCATCTCCAACTTCAGCCCAACAAATGGGTGATCGACACTTTCGACCATAAAGTGCCTCGAATGGAGCTGCCTTGATGCTCGCGTGATAACTATTGTTGTAGGAGAATTCCGCCAAAGGTAAGTGTTTATCCCAACCTTTTCCAAAGTCGATCACGCATGCTCGAAGCATGTCTTCCAAGGTTTGGATAGTCCTTTCGCTTTGGCCATCGGTTTGGGGATGATATGCGGTACTCATATCCAAACGAGTACCTAAGGCCTTTTGAAGAGATTTCCAGAAGCGTGAAGTAAAACGACCGCAACGATCGAAATGATGGAAATTGGTACCCCATGACGGGATACAATTTCCTTCAGGTATAGTTGAGCAAGGGTTTCCATTTCATCATTTTCCTTGATGGGTAAGAAATGAGCGGATTTGGTAAGGCGATCGATGATAACCCAAATGGTATCGTAACCTCTAGCAGTCTTTGGTAGTTTGGTTATGAAGTCCATAGTAATTCTCTCCCATTTCCAAACTGGGAGTTCGGGTTGGGTTAACAATCCGGAAGGTTTTTGACATTCGGCCTTGACTCGAGAACATGTAAGACATTTCCCGACATACGTTGCAATCTCGGCCTTCATGTTTGGCCACCAATAAAGCTTCTTGAGATCCTGGTACATTTTGTCGATCCGGTGAATGGAATACTTAGACTTGTGAGACTCATGCATAATGAGTTCCCGTATTCCTCCATAAAGTGGTATCCAACTTCTATTGCCAAAACATAAGGTTCCATCCGATCTTTGTGCAAAACCATTTCGTTTTCCGCATTCCAAAGATTTTCTCGTTGGGGGTTTTCGTGTTTGAGAGCTTCTTGAGCTTCAAGGATTTTGATGGAAGGGTGACTTAATTGTCATTCCCAAGGATCTTACTCGAAGGGGTTTAGGTCGATCCTTTTGACTAAGAGCATCAACCACGACATTTGCTTTTCCCGGGTGATAACGGATTTCACAGTCGTAATCACTAAGCAATTCTATCCATCGGCGTTGTCGCATGTTTAACTCCTTTTGATCGAGTATGTGTTGGAGACTTTTATGGTCGGTGAACACCGTACACTTGGTCCCATATAGGTAATGTCTCCATATTTTGAGAGCGAAAACCACGGCTCCTAATTCCAAGTCATGGGTAGTGTAGTTCTTCTCATGAGTTTTAAGTTGCCGCGAAGCATAAGCGATCACCTTGTTCCTTTGCATCAACACCGCACCTAACCCTAGGTGTGATGCATCACAGTAGACCACAAAATCTTTTACTCCGTCCGGTAGGGCTAAGATGGGAGCTTCACAAAGCTTTTGTTTCAAGAGTCGAAAGGCTAACTCTTGTTTCTCTCCCCAGTCAAAGTTTTTCTTTTTCTGGGTTAGCTCCGTTAGAGGTTTAGCGATTTTTGAGAATCCTTCAATAAATCTTCGATAATAACCAGCGAGACCTAAGAATTGGCGTATTTCGGTTGGAGTAGTAGGGGATGACCAATCTTTAACAGCTTCAATTTTTGCAGGATCAACGTGAAAACCATTACTATCTATCACATGACCAAGGAATTGTACTTTTTGAATCCAGAAGTCGCACTTGGAAAACTTAGCATACAGTTCTTCTTTCTTGAGTAGTTCCAGGATGGCTTTCAAGTGTTCCGTATGTTCTTCCTTGTTGTGGGAGTAGATGAGAATGTCATCGATAAACACAATCACAAATTTGTCCAAGTGAGGTTTGCACATTCGGTTCATTAGGTCCATAAATACCACCGGTGCATTCGTCAAACCAAATGGCATCACTTGGAACTCATAGTGGCCGTATCGTGTTCAAAAGCGGTTTTGGAACATCTTCTTCTCTAACTCTCGGTTGGTGATACCGGATCTCGAGATCAATCTTGAGTAGACGCTTGACCCTTGCAGTTGGTCAAACAGATCGTCAATCCAAGGCAATGGATAGCGATTTTTCACCGTTAGTTTGTTCAACTCTCGGTAATCAATGCACATACTAAAAGATCCGTCCTTCTTTTTGACAAATAAGACCGAAGCTCCCCAAGGCGAAGAACTCGGTCGAATGAATCCTTTTTCGAAAGTTCTTGAAGTTGATCGACAATTCTTGTAGTTCGAGGGTGCCAATCTATAAGGTGCTCGTGCACGGTGCCGCCTCCCAGACTAACTCGATTTGGAATTCTACTTGTCGAACCGGAGGAAGGCCGTGCAAGTCTTCGGGGAATACTTCGGAAAGTCCCTAGCCACGGGGACATCTTTTAGTTGTTTCTCATCCGCTTTCTTCTGCTCCGTTACTTGTGCTAGAAAAATGTGGCATCCTTTTCTATGTACTGCGTTTTGACACACGAGATGATATTCAATCGGGTTTTACTACGATCACCCTGAATGATTAGAGTTTCGCCATCGAGAGGAAGGTGAAGCGACTTTCTCGCCACAGATGATTCTTGCACGATTCTTGGATAGCCAATCCATGCCAATAACAAAGATCGAAGCTACCAAGTTGAATGGGCATAAGGTCTATATTGAACGGGTGATTTGATAAGGATAGGTTGCAACCTCGAAGGACAGTGTTAGTTCCTACTATTTTTCCATCGGCTAACTCTACTTCATAAGTGGTATCTAGGGTAGTTGGGGTGGCTTTTAACAAAGGTGCAAACTTAGAGGACACAAAGCTTTTGTCGGCTCCAGAATCAAATAACACTTTAGCTAGATGATGGTTGAGTGAAAACGTACCCGTAATGACGTTCGGGTTTTCTTGTGCATCTCCATCTCCTAGCACATAAGCTCTTGCTCTGTGGTTGTTGTTGTTGTTGTTGTTGTTGTTGTTGTTCCCGCATACTTTGGGCATCTACTCTTGACATGCCCAGCTTCTCCACATCCAAAGCAAGTTATTCCAATTGGTTGAAGGTTACTTCCAAGAAAGGTGGCTTCGCAATCCTTGTGGGTATGGCCCACCTTGTTACACTTTCCACACTTAATAGTACAACGTCCCACATGATGCAGGTTGCATCGAGTGCACAAAGGGTGTGGTCCAAAGATAGCCTCTTCCAAGATGGCGGGGTAGCAAGATAAGCCCGCAAGAACTTCTTGCCTACGGTTTTGTTGATTGTGGTGGTTGTTTTGGTTTTGGTGGTATGGGTTGGGATTGTTGTTGCGGTGTTGATTGTGATTGTTGCGGCCTTGGTTGTTGTTGTTACGGTTATGGAAAGAGTTGTTGTGATGGTAGTTGTTGGAAGTGTTGCCTCGACGATCATCAAATTTCCTTTTGTTGTCGGTATTGCCTTGCACGGATCCATGTTTCAGGACTTGATCCATGAGTTGGTAGGAAATTGTGATCACTTCTTCCACAGTCTTGGGCTTTGATGTAGTAACATTGCCCTCAATGCGGGGTAATCCCCAATGAGGTTTTCCAAGAACTTGACATCATCGAAACCATGGAGGGCATAGAGCTTTCAATTCTTGGAAGCGCTTGAAGTAGGTTTTGAGATCATTGCCCTTAGCAGCCAGATGATAGAACTCATCTTCCAGTTTCTTGATCTCGGTCCTTGGACGTATTGCTTCATCATCAATTGCTTCGTTCATCCACGTGGTTTTAAGCTTCTTCCATGCCAATAGGTTGGGCATGAGCTTTCCACCAAGACAATGCATCCTCTAGTAAAGTACCAGTAGCAAATTTCACCTTGCAATCTTAGAGCAATCGCTAGAAGAAACACGCTTCAGATCTTTCGAACCAATGAATAAGGCCAACGGTTCCCTTGAAGAAAGTAGGTTTGCAATTCATGAACTCCTTGTATCCACATTTGCGATTTACCACGGTTTCATTCGGTTGGCTTGATTTGGGGCTTCATTTGTTCGAGCCAAAGGTCTTCAAAAGCAACACCAATTTCATTGGTAACCGACCTCCAATTGCTTCAGGGGTCATCTCGGAGTTTCAAAGAGAGGTAGAGGTAGTTCTTGTTCTTGCCATTTTCTAAAGACATACACTCGATTTCGAATCATTCAACATAATTGTGAATTATTATAAAAAAAATGATTTCATAATAGTCAAGATCATCACATTATATCAATAGAGTATAATCATCATAAGAAGAATCATAACATGTTAGAACCACACAAGAGAATATATGTAAATGATCACTTCGATTCACACAAACCGATAAATAAGGAAGATCACCATACATAAGAACATAAAGAAACGACAACCATAATGTCATAGGTCTATCATCCATACATAGTGATACAATAACCATACAATGTCACACCAATAGCTTGTTCGATAGTTTAACAAAACATGCGAATACAAGCCTCTATTAGTGCCACAGCGGCAGCTAAAGTACTAGAAAACTAAATAGGTGAACCACCGATCTAGAGTTGCCGGGTGTGCTCCTCAATCGGCGCCGCAGTCACGGACTAGCTCTGCCGGATCATCCACCTCTCTATCTCGTGCCTCCATCTCTGCTCCAAAGCAAGAGGCACGAGTCTCCATGATCGCCATCCTCTCGACTGCCGTCGCACAACTCCCTCCAACATCTCACTCGGCCCAAAGGCCCTAATCTATCGACTCCATCCTCCTCTCCAAGACTGCCATCGCCCACTAGCTCTCTCACTGGGCACCAAGGCCAAGCACTCCCTCCATCGTGGTCCTCCCGTTGAGGAGCTCTCCAACCTCGTCCTCAATTTTCTCGATCCGAACTAATGGAACCTCATCAACGAATGCCACAACATCCTCAAGTCGATCCTCAGCCGCAGAACTTCGGGCAGCTAACAACGGAATGGTATGATGAATGGGTTCTCCCGGAGGAGAGTCTCGGCGGAAGACAACAGGTGCTCTCCAAGCTCCACAGGGCTAGGTGCACCCTCCTCCGACCTCCATCGACTAATGAGCGGCATCATGTAGGACCAACGTCTAGCATCGACCCTCCTACGGGCTCTCGGCTCAGAGGTACCAAACATAGCCTGGTAATATGGGTCCGAATGTGCGGGTGAGACGGCTCTCTTCCCAAGATATGTCAGAGCTCGATGTGCATCACCAAGGTAATGGTGCACGGGATGAGGATGAAACCGATGCATGGTGGTCGATAAATGAATGTGGTAGGTGGTGGTAGTGGTGAGAACGGTATGAGTGGTGGTGCAAAGTGCGGTGATGGTGGAAAAGCAGAGGATGATGGTATGTCGGATGGTGGAACAAAAGTGATGGGTGTCCTTACCTGCTTTCCGGCGGTATGTATAAAGGTAGCACCCTTCTTACGGTAATGGAATGGTCGGATGGCGCGCATGCTCGTAGGGTTTGAGAACCCTAGCTTCGCCTTCTGGGCGAATAGGTAGTGGTGATGGGCGAGAAGTAGACAACGTAATCGGTGTGAGGGTGTCGGGATACAATGTCGAGAGGTGATAGCCATTTGTGACTCCGGATATCGGTCATAAGTGGGGGACCAAAAATAGGCAAACGCCGATGTATGGTCAAAGCAGTGGGGTGGCAACGACTTCACCCTCCTCGAAGGGTTCTCCGAGGACACGCAATGAGAGCCGTGCCATGGGAGCGGGAGAGGACATAGCATCCTCCATCTCGATGTCGAGGTCGGTCGATAGGGTGAGTAGCGGACGACATGGTATCAGAACAACCCAAAAGAAAATATGCACTTATAAGTAAATAAAGCCATGCAGTAAATAAGATTTAGTTAGTCGCGCATAATCTGCCACGCAAATCTAAATGCCTAACTAATGAAAGCTAGCATTATAAGTTTTTATCATGCAAAGTTTTATTAGTCATGTATTACCGCCGAATCTCATACGGCAATTGGTACGTAGCAGGCGCTGAGGGCGTGAAGTGGTGGTGTAAAATGGTCCATTTGAAAACGTGGTTATAGTCCAATTTGTTTTAAAATACAAGTTGGTTCTCTATAACCTGCTCGACCAATCTGTAACACCCCAAAATCACAATGTGACAAATGAAGACTATTTGGGGTATTACTTAGAGGATCACAATCATAAGTCATAGAAAACGACTCTAAAAGAGACGTTTTAATAAAAGATTGTTACCATTTCATAAAACTTCGGTGTTTTGGAACACAAAAGGGAATACCACATGTTTTGAGTTTACATAAAAGATAGTTCAAATGTTTACGAAATGATAACTTTATTTAAAAACAACACCACCTCCAAAGATCCCAAGACGTCCCTTCCGTGCCTTCATGATATCTTAATTAGCACCTGAGATAAGCATGCTTAAAAAGATCAACAAAAATGTTGAGTGATATTCATAGGTTTAATAAATTGGTTGAACACAAGTAAGAGATGATAGTTGCTTCGAATACAATTACCATGGAAAAACATAGATTATTATTATGCGCTAAGCTCATGACACCAAACTAACTGCATACACCTAATTACTCGTGTAAGTAATAATATTGCCCTCAGAGATGGAATTGCCAATTCCATAGTTAACCAAATATAGTGCGCTCCGGTTATTTCCGATAACCGAAGTCCAGTCGTTAATTCCCATAGTACTATCCACAATATTCGCTCACTTCGCAAGTGATTAATGGTTCATGATGTAAGGGACTTATAAAGCAACTTAGGCTATAATAATAATGATCGCAAAGATACAGCTTTAAGAAAAGACTTGTGTTCTAGTTTATAGCATGCATCTCCCTCGCGGGGTTTAAAAGAAATAAGTAAAGCCGAGGCTATGAACTCACCTTAGCAAACGAATCCGAGTAGTGTAAAGTCAAGTAGTATGAGCACGGTACCGGCCACGCCGACCTATAATTAGTATGGCAAGTCTTAGTTTATTGTTTTTATCCATAACTTAGTGTATTGAAAACGGTTGAAGTATTCTCAAGAGTTTGTGTTTATTATAAACTTGTGTGGCAATGGTTAAGTTAAAATAGATTTTGAAATACTTGTAAGTTTTGGCCCTTGAAAAGTGCTTACGTATATAATTATATGAAAATAGTCATGACGAATAAGTCCTTGGTTTGAAAGCAACCGAATGACTAAGTATGGAAAAATATTCACAAGTAAAGTGTTTGTGATGTTTCACATGTCGTCGGTAAATAATAAATATTTACGTCAAGTATTTATAATATAAGTGTTTACGTTCTACGATAATTATTTATATATGCATATATATACTATACTAAATTAATGGGTGATAGGTACAAAAACGTTTATGTTATATTTAATATCTAGTTTTCGTAATTTAATCAATTTTATGAAAATAAACTAAGTATATTATTTTTAACAAAATTTTGGGCATGACCCGTTCGTAATTATTAGTTTTTCCATCTAAAATTTGGTGACCCAAAGCATTCTTTATCAAAATAGGATAGATAAAAATATAGTATAAGTAAGTAAAAGAGGTCTAGTAACATGCTACTACTAAGAGAGTGTGCTAGTAAATTTATAAATGGTTCAAGTGCTAAGGGTGGCAAGAGTTTCAAAAAGATTAAATGACAAAAATGATGGCAGCATGAATCGAACCCCGGACCTCGAGCTTATGCTCCCAACTTCCTAACCATTAGACAACTCTATCTTTTGTGTAATATTACCAAATTAGTTTATATATATATATATATTAAAGTTAGTGATTTCGTTTATACATATGTAACGATTATTGCATGCATCATCTTCTTTGTTTTTGAAATGAGTTTAGCTTGGACCATGCAAGTTGGTAACCTTTGTTAAGAACTTCAAGGTATAATAAGCACTCATTATTGAGTCAACCAAAATAAGCAATTCAAACGCCCCTCTTGAGCTTGTCTCGGCCCAACTTGGGTCGATTAGGAAAGCAAAAGAACTCGGTCCATTTAATGGGTCGGTTTTTACGACAATAAGTTACGTATTAATTTAATAACCTAAAGTTAAATAAGTACTCTTGTCCAAATGAGTCAAAACTTATGTTTTTATTAGACTTATACCTTCTTTACTTGTTTTAAGTTCAAAAAGCTCCCAAGGATTTATGAATTTATACATGAGTCGATTTGTTGTGCAAGTAACATTAGCTTATTATTATTAGTATTGCTTAGGTTCTTATTAGTGCTAACCATATTCAAATGACACCACACAAGCTCAAAACCCAAGTCTTGGTTCCAGTTGCATGTTTGTAGAGTAAAGTTACCAATCAAGAAACACATATTTTGTTTTCAAGACTTAAAGAATATACCATATTATAAAGTACCACATGTTTGTAACTCAAATGAACAATGAAAACACAAAATTAAAGAAGTTGAAGTCCTTACAGTGGAGGGGTTGCTTTGTATGTCGAATGAGATATCAAACCAAGAACCAAATTCTTTTCCTAACCCAAAACTCCAAGTATTTGCTTGTTTACCCAAGACTTTTACCCAAGATTTTCCAAGCACTATCTTAGCAATTGTGAAGTAGTAGTTAGAAAAACTTTGAAGAGTAAACTGTGAAGTTGAAGTGTGTGTGTCGAGTGGGTATATAACCAAAAAGTCATAGATCTTGCACCATCTAATTTACCATTGGTCAATAGGTTGCATGGTGCTTTGATCTTTATTACTCAAGTATTATGCATTAAAGTATCTTTCACACTTTCTAATACCAACATGTGACTTAGTGATTCTTTGGTAAATGGAGAACTATTATAACTTGAGCTGTTCGATCATATGTAGGAAAAGAGAAGAATCACCTTTGGCCCATTTAGCTAGTGGACATAAGTGTGTATAGCCCCTTTTTAGATCTAATATTCATGTATTAACATGCAAAGTGGTTTTTTTTTTTTTACAAATACATGAGTCAAGCATGTGATTATGGCTGAGAATCTTTGATCTTGGCAAGTCCAAAAGTCAATTGGATTATAACTTGCATTTTCTCTTTAAACCTTAATATCCATTTAAAAATATGTAAAGACACTTTTGAAAATTCCCTAAGTTAAACATGTGACAAATATGAGTTGGTTGTGGTGCATATACAATTTTTGGGATAAAAGATACATTTCAAAATTTACATAATGTATTTTATGTCCCGCTTGAGCTTAAATGTTTGCCAAGGTGTCCCGGTTTGGCTTTTTGGCGAGACGTGTAATATATAATTTAGAGCACGCTTTTATAAAGGTAAAATAAATAAATAAAAATATTAATTCTAATTCATAAAAATATTTATTCGACTTTAGCCATAACTAATTGAGTGTCGGTACGCTGCGTCTTGCTCGTAAGACAAGAAAATTTCTTGTGAGACTGATCGGCTATCAATTAAATATCGGCATGATTAAATAAGACTACTCGGAGTTGCGTAAATTTTTATGCAATAAAATGAAGCGTACATGCTAAAATGCTCAACTTAGCTCAAATAAATTTTGATAAACAATCTAGTTTATTAATATGAAAGTTGATGATAGTGAAATTTTACAGGTGGCTACATATCTATACTACATTATAAAGCATTTGTGACTTTCTATTAAAGGAAGTCTTAAAATTTTAATACTAAAAACATTACTATAAAAGGAAAAGTAGAAAGTGAATGTAAAATCTGAAAATTTAAGTTTCATTAAAACTATATGTAACCGCCCTCCAATAATGATACATTTTAATGAAATTGTTTATAAGAAAAGTTCACTACAGTTAAACCACCAATTTAATGCTAAAATTTGAAAAATAAAAATGTTTACCATTTACACTATTAATAATTTAGACTATCTATTTTTGAAAAACATTTATCTACTACTTTATAATAAGGAAATTTAAAATAAAAAATATTGCTCGCCACGAAAATAGTTATCGGGTACCCACCGCCGCATTGCGCGGGTACCTTTTTAGTGTAATATGATACATGTATACATAATATCTTGGATATCCTTTTTATACACCCTCGAGCAGGAACTTTAAGCATTTTCCACTTCTTATTCAACACACCAAAAGCCCGTTCCACATCTTTCCTTGCTGCTTCGTGCCTCCTCTTGTACAATATTCTTTTATGATCACCCGTGGGAGGATTTGAAATAGACTTCATAAGAACGGACCATTGTGGATATATCCCGCCAGTAAGATAATATCCCATTTTATAAGCCACACCGTTAGCCTCGAATTCAAGGTCTGGTGCTCTCCCAGATTTGATATCATTGAAAACAGGGGAACGACGTAAAACATTTACGTCGTCATTCATTCCGGAGACACCAAAGTACGCATGCCAAATCCATAAATCTTGGGAAGAAACCGCTTCCAATAAAATGAATGGATGTGGCCCGTGATCACCCCTACAATGTTTAGCTCTCACACTATTCGGGCAATTCTCCCACTCCCAACTTGTACAATCAATGTTTTCCATCATCCCAGGAAAGCCATGCTTATGCTCGTGATGAGCATATATTCTTTCAAGGTCAGAATACGTGGGCTTTAGCAAATACTCACGACCATATAACTCCATGATAACCTCGCAAAACTTACGGAGACATTCACGGGATGTTGTTGCACCGAGTGCCGATTTCGCCAAGAGAATCGTGAACGAAGCGTATCCCAATTGACGAATGGCCGCAGTACACTTGACCAATGGGCTAATACAAGGTACGCCCCTAGCATCAAGAGTTTGTCGAAAATAAGGAGAGTGATCGGTTACCTCTCGAATAATTTCTGTGAATAGTTCTTGGCTCATACGGAACCGTCGACGGAATGTTCTTGTGTCGAACTGCGGGTTTTCGGAGAAGTATGCCGCCACTAAACGATTATGAGCACCTTCATGATCCCTACGTATGTACCGTCGAACTTTTTGGTACGTGATGCTTTGTAAGCCTTCCAAGCAAAATCCGCAAACTCACTAAAAACTTCTTCATTATCGGAAGACGAAGAAGAACCGAATAAAAGCTCGAACGACATATTAAAGATTGTGTTTCGTGGGTATATCGTTAGAATGGTTGATTGAAAGTGTGTGGTTTAGAAATGTGTTTGAGTTAGTATTTATAGATTAGTAAAGTTTTAAAAAAAAAGTTTTTTTTTTTTTTTTTTTTTATGCAACGGTCACAGACATTTTTTTTTAAATTTAAGCCCAAACGGGCAAATAAAGTGGAAATGGAACGTTGTGAATATCGGTTGAAAACTAGCCCGATATTGTTTTTTTGGTCCCTCGACCGATGTGTCGACCGACACCCACATCCCACTTGACCGATAAACTAGACTATTAGTAATATTTCATTTCAATGCTAAGAATGATACAAAGGATTGGGTATATAACCCCAATGTAGATTAACAAAACAAAGTAAATGTCTCCGTATGAGAACTTCGTCATAGGGAACACAAGAGCGATGAGTGTTAAGGCGATGAGCACGAGGGCGATTTAAACCATGTTGAAGACGAACCTTCTTTGATTCGGATGAGATGAAATGGAGAGAAAGATGAAGTTTTAAATGAGAGGAGATTTTTGAAATTGGAAGATTTGAAAAAGTGGGGATTTGATGGAGTGGATGACGGTGGGAGTTTTTATGGGAAAAGAGGATTTTTTGATATTTGTGTTTTTGTTTTATTATTAGAAAGATATAATTTTTGGATTAGATGAAATAAAACACAAATTATATAATCCCCGACTTTGGACGAAAAGGTAACACGTATGTGAGAAAAAACTTCCTAATGAAGCTACATGTAAAATATGTATATGCACAAAAGATAATCAAATAAATACTTAGGTAAGCATACTTATTTATCAAGCTAATGTCATATATAGATAAGTGTAAAGTCATACCTCGAATGCACTTAGGAATGTCTTTACAAATGACACAACAAATGTCAGAATACAATTCCAGCTCCTTTGTGCTTAAGATACCTTCTTAGGGAAGGTATTATTGTTACCAAGCGATTCCTATGGCTTGGTAGATATGAGCTTTGACTAATCAACATGACAAAGAAGATTAGTGCAATTAAATGAAAAAAAAATAAAAAATAAAATGTTGTCATCTTAATCAACATCCAAATAAAAAGTTTTAAGAGACATAGTGTTTGTTTTTATGAAAAAACCTTCTTTGTAGTTTTCAATTAACCATGGATCGTATCAAGTTTTTAAAGTACAATATACTTCAAGAAACTTGGTAACGAAGCTCTGATGCCAATTGTGGAAAACTAGAAGGGGAGGTTGAATAGTTTTGCCAATTAAAACTTCCTTTTTAATATTTAGATCGACTTATGTCAATCTATTTGGATGTGTGTGTTGGATGTTGATAAACAAACATATAGAAGTATGTAATGAAAAGATAAGAGTAAGAAGCACAAAACCACAACGCGAGTATTTATAGTGGTTCGGTTACAAGGACACCTTCCTAGCCCTACTCCACTCCCCGAGTCACCTACTCGAGAGTTCGTAATCACTACACAACACCAGCTCCTTATGGTGGAGAAACCTTCACAACGTTGCCTACTCTTTTTCCGGTACTAGGCTAACCACCGGGTTCTTTCACACCAAGGTGAACCACACCTACCACAACGTCACCTACCCTTTATCAGGTATTACGCTAAGTACCTAGTTCTTTCACACCAAGGTGAACCACACATATCACAACGTCGCCTACCCTTTATTAGGTACTAGGCTAAGTACCTAGTTCCATTACAATTGAGGAACTATTACCCCAACACTACACCAACGACTAATCCCAAAGGAGACCAACTCCTTATTACAACATCGTCAAGGATATCAATATCCTTGGATCTAGTACTAATCTATCTTGTACATCGAAACACACAATATCGAATGTACATCTAAGGCACCTTTCACTAATGCCTTTAGCTAGATCTTGAAGACACCCTTCACTAATGTCTTGTGACTTGACTTCTAGGCATCCTTCAATAATGCCTACAATATGGACGATCGACACCTTTCACTAATGTCTTCGTCTTGATACTTAAGACATCTTTCACTAATGCCTTCAACACTACACTTCTTAGAAGAAAGAAAAGAATCATCAACAAGAGGATTTCAGTAGTCTTAATGATGAGAAAGCATGGCAACTCATGGACTTGAGCTTGCTTGACTTCAAAAGTGGTGATCTCGCCTTTAAGAGGAACCTAGAGAATCACACAAAAACAAAACTACAAACATAGATCACTTGGATCTGGGGTTAGAGGGTTTTAAACACAGGGAGAAAGTATGTGAGAAAGGGGTGAGAAACAATGAAGAAATGGCTCACTATTTATAGAGGAAAATGTCTATCGTTCCTCGGATCCCACGGATCCTCCCACAAGGGATCCGCCTCAGTAAAGCTAGGGATCCGTGGGACGCTCCTCTTTACCCATGGGTATTTTGGTTATGGGTCATGGGTCATGGGTTATGGGTTGATCCATGGGTCTTTTACTAGATACAATGTATCTTAAGAGTGCAATGCACCTAGTCACATGAGTATGGGTCAATACCATGGGTTATGGATATTATCCATATATGATATAAGCATGATGTCATGCAATGGGTTATTGGTCAAGCTCCATGGGTCATGGGCTTTGGGTTGTACCCAACTACATTCAATGTATTTGGTCAATGAGTTAGGATACTTAAGTTTCTACCCATTTATATTACCCAATATACTACATACTAGTTATGTGTATATTTTACCCAAATATGTAAACACTAGTTGTTGTACATATGTAATATTAAATCATAAAATCACTTATACTTGTTTTAGTGTTTTATGTGAAAATGTGAATTAGGGCTGAGCATCGGTCCCGGACCGGACCCAACCGGACCGGACCGACCAAGACCGAGACCGAACTTGCCCAAAAGCCGAGACCGAGGACGGACCAATGTGGTCGGTCCGGTCCGGTTCGGTCCGTCCGTCCGGTCCGGCCCAACTAGGCAAAATAGCCGTTTGTGGTCCGGACCGAACCGACCGGACCGACCGACCGACCAAGACCGAGACCGAATTAGTCTAAAAACCGAGACCGAGGACCGGACCGAATGTGGTCGGTCCGGTCCGGTCCGGTCCGGTTTCGGTCGGTCCGTCGGTCGGTCCGGTCCGTTCGGGTCGTTTGCTCAGCCCTAATGTGAATATGTTAGAAACTATTAGTTCAAACTATTTACGTATTTTATTTGTTTCGTTAAAATGATTTTACGTTTGTTATCGACAAAACATTAGAAGATCGTAAAATATAAATAAACGTTTTTACGGCTTATTTGTATTAACATATTATATTTTTACCAAGAACCAAGTAAATGCAATAAACTTATAATTAAATCTCTAACATATTTAAATTCAGCCAATAATCCATTTAATAAACCACCTAGCCATAATTATGTGACTCATGAT
The DNA here is from genome assembly GCA_910596185.1 of Chrysanthemum makinoi. NCBI lineage: Eukaryota > Viridiplantae > Streptophyta > Magnoliopsida > Asterales > Asteraceae > Chrysanthemum > Chrysanthemum makinoi. The sequence continues at coordinate 209,679,100 of OU343220.1, forward strand.
TCCGAAATTATGTCATAGACTCGTGGTTCTGAAATTAATTTATGTCATGATGTTAGACTCCATTCTACAAATATACAAACATAAATGACATGATGTTAAAATGTATTAAAAATATACTTACGAGTTACAAGTTTTATCAGAGCAGTTTCAACCATAACGCCCCAACGGCGTTAATGGCCAAATTAACAAGTAGCGTTATTCCCATTGGACTCCTCGGCTAAAGTTATAACGACGTTAGTCCCCGCCTTAGTGGGATAACGCGCATTTATGCCCCTAAATGAAGGGCTGTTTTTGTAAATTGTTGGGAATGTTATTGATGTTATTGGGATGTTATGGTTGTGGGTGTTTTTTGGTGATGTTAATGTTAAATGTTAAAGTTGATGTGGCGCTGACGTGGACGATGTTATTGGTGTTATGGTGTTATGATTGGGAGTGCTTTCAGTAACAAAGAATCATAAAGTTTAGTTAAAGTTGAGCAACATATGAGTTCTAGCGTTGAATTAAAGAAATTAACTCACTTTGTACCTAATGATATAGCATATGTGGTTATTGTAATCAAAGAAGAACATATGAGTTTACAACTTGAATCACCCAACGGGAAGAAGAAAACTATTCCATAATGCATTAAAGTGAAGAAGTTACTCACTTTGTAAAATCAGTCACACGACTAGGAGCTTGAATAAAATAAAAATGGGGTAATTTGGATGAAGGGCAAGAACTAAGGTCCTCATTAAAATAGTTGGGCTTCATAAAAATGCTTTTATTTTTACATATCATCACAAATTTCAAATTGCGTTAATTGCGACTATTGCGAGCATTACACAAATGCGATAAAATAAGGTCAATTGCGAAGAATCTGAGATGGCTTCGCATTAGGTACCATGATGCGAAATTTCAAATGCAATGCAATGATGCGTGCAATTTGCGCAATGATGCACGCATTTTTAAACCAACGTGCCCACCCTAATCACATGATGTTCGTTTAAGTTTTAACTTTAATTTTAAACATGCTAACTACAATGTGCCGTGTCGTCAATAATGAGGCGGTTAGAAATACAACGATCATAGACGGAACTTGAAGGCAAAATGGCATATCTTTTAGTTTCAGAGAGCCAAACTTCTATTTTCTACATATAATGTACGGTATAAACTTTTTAGTACAACATGATTTTTTTTTTTTGGAGGGGGCGGGGGCACAACCCTTCCCAGTCTTTACTAAGGTATGTAATGACGACGATCGTAAAATGAGTTATTAGTGTGCATATATCTGTAAAAACGATCCCGGCATAATTCATATCTAAAGTTCCAATTTCAACTTCTCATTAAAACCCTACACCCGTATGATTAACTATGTAGGTATAACTTTACTTATAACCTAATGCAAATCGTAAAACAAAACACTATTTATGATATGATTCGTCGGTTTGGATAGAAAAGTTTGTTTATTGTACACTGGGAGCCAACAAATCATGGGGTCCGAGGCATTATGTTCACCACAGTGACATCTACTTGCGTTTTGGGCCAGGTGCCTTGATAGTTAACCATTGGTTAGAAGTTTGAAAGCCATAAACCAAGTGGGGTTTCAGGCGAGACCAATAATTGAATTCTAAAAACTTACGAGTAACTCATCCACGCCCATTTTCTTTAAACGACCCAAAAATTTATAGCGGAAAATGATACGTTAATAAAATGTTCATAAAGAATCTTTTTCAAAATGACTTGTCACTAATAAAAGTCATCTTAATCAATTTTCCATCTTTCTTTTAAATTGTCATCTTCCTATCAATGCATGGCACATCATTTAATGGAAAAATCTTTTCTAAAAAATTTGTGGTTGTAGAATGATAGAATCCCTGTTCTCTTTTTTTAAACCGTGAGGCACTCATGGTAATGATTTTAAGATGGTGTACTAATGAGAAACACTATATCCACACAAATCTTACAAAAAAACTTTCACAAAATGATTTGTTCATGTTTTGATTGATGTTTTTTGCTCTAATTTCTTTTTATTCTTTTTTATTAACCCAATCACACATGACCAACTCAATTTTGTGATATTTTTTTTTGTAAAATTTGTATGGATAGATATAGCATCTCTTTAAAAAAATGCAATCACTATATTACACTAAGAGTTAAAATCTACCCTTAACTTTTTAATAACTGAAATCTTGTAACAGCAAAAAAATTGCATTTCTATAGTATTCATATTAAAGGAGCTTCTCCAAGACAGCAAGGGGTAGAGGTGCACAAAAACCGGTTTTTACCGGTTTTCGGTTTTTGGAAAACCGGTTTTAAAAAAACCGGTTTTTCCAAAAACCAGTTTCGGTTTTTTTCGGTTGTACAGGAATCGGTTTTTTTTGGTTTTAAAAGTTCGAATCGTGTTTTTTCTTTTCAAATTTTCGTATCGTTTTTTATCGGTTTTTACCGGTTCGGTATTTTTCGGTTTTAAATGTTCGGATCCATTTTTTATCGGTATTTTACCGGTTCGGTTTTTTTTCGAATTTAAAATATTTAATACTAATACATTTTCAATACACTCATAACTTTTATTTAAACAATACAATTATACAACTATAAAATACTAATACATTTCAAATACAATAATAACTTTTATTTAAACAATACAATAAGAACTAAAATAAGTAAATACTAATACATTTCGAAGCTTCGCATGGCCATCACCCAAAAACATATTAGTATATTCAAGTATATCGAGCTTCGCATTGCCATCACCCGTGTATACTCAAGAAATTAAATCATCCAAAAATTCTTCTACATCTAACTCTTCAACATCAAATGGTTCAAATTCACCTTCATCTAATTCGGTAGGCAGAGGTGATAGATCCATTTCACCTTCTTCTTCTGCTATAGTTTCTTCAACTTCTTCAATCGAACCTTCCAACGATCTTTCATGTTGTAATCTATCTAATTCGGCCCATATAATCTTTCAAACATACACATACTTCCACGGATTCGGGGCTTAGTTTTATCCTTTTTTCCGATATAATTCTACCACTATGAGAAAAGTAGATTCGAAGCTACCACAAAGCTAGGACCGCTAATAAGTCACGAGCCATAGCGCTAAAATTGGAAATTAGATTTCCTTTCTTTCCACCAAGCCAAAATGTCAAAGTTTGTAACTCATCGGGACTTTAAAGTTGTTAAAAAGTTTGTAGCCATATATTGTCCCAACATAATTAATAGCTAAATTAGTCTATTAGTAATCATCTAAATTAGTCTATTAGTACCCGATGACTATTTTGTAGCGAACAAATGTTTTTTTATTTTTACGTCTAATTCAAGTAAGTTTTTCATTTTTACTTCTAATTCAAGTAAGTTTTTCATTTTTACGTGTATTTTGATTGGAAAAATGATTCTAAGATCAATGGCGTAACTTTCGTGATTTTTCGACAATGTTTGAGGGTTGAAACGAGCTCGAGAAGCGTTATCTTGAAAGATTGGGCAATTGACGCAACCGGCCCCTCCATTTTAATACCAAACGCACCCTTAACTTGGAGAATTGACACCCTTGGTCCCTCTTGGGGTATAAAAACTCTCCACCTCACTCATTCTCTCACTTTTACACATACAAATTCTCTCTCTTCTCTCTCTTTAATATCCCACACCGAATTATTTTCCTATACCTTCTCCCCGACTATTCCGCCTCTAGCGCGCCGTATATACTACACCTCCTATACCATTTAATAGATCGGTGTATTGTGATTCTAACGGATACGTAGCGCCGAAACTCATTCACAAGTGCTAGATCGGAGTTTTTAACTTTTTTGGCTACGAGTTGACTTTTTTTTTTAACTAAAAAAAAAGTTTTTCAAATGAAATTTGGTACTTTTAGAGAATGTTAACTGAAAATGCATTCTGACCAACCATATGTCATAATTTTGGTTTTTTCGAAAAGGACTTTACCATTGGAATATATGGTCGTTTTACCAAAATGCATTCCAATGCATTCTGACCAACCATATGTTAACTAAACATATTCTCAACCATATGCATTCAAATGAAATTTGTTTTTCTGGAAAAAAAAAAAAAAAACCGGTTTTAACCGGTTTTTAAAAAAAACCGGTTTAACCCAGTTTTAAAACCGGTAAAAACCGGTATTCTAGAAAAACTTAAAACCGGTTGCACCGGTTCGGTTTTACAAAACCGAAACCGGTTTTGTAAAAACCGGTTTTCGCTAAAACCGGTTCCGGTTTTTTTGGTCGGTTTTTTTAAAAACCGGTTCTTGTGTGCACCTCTAGCAAGGGGGTGCTGGAGTTACCTTATTTTCAAGGCTTATTTTGATTTTAGATTGCTCATAGACCTCTCTTTTTTAATTTTGTTAACTTGATTTCATAGTTCTAAATAGATAAGCCTTTAGGGCTTTAGGCAAGAAAGTAAAGATTAAATAAATCTACCAGCTATTCAAATATCAAAAAAATTGATAAAACTACAAAATAAGCTAATCCATTCTCCATTATTTTGGGCCGTTTTTATCACATATATGCATTGGGCCTACTAGTATTAGACGATTAGACGGGCCCAGTTGCGTTTTATTTTAAGCATGTTGGAGCAGTTTTGGATGGGCACCGGATAATGTATAGAATTACTAAAAGCTCAAAAAACTGTCAAAACAAACTTTCTTACTCGCAAGGTTAGAATTTATATAGAAAGATAAAAAGGTGAAACTAAATTTTTGTGGATACGAGTTAGAACGCATTGTTCAATTCGGTTTTATTCGTCTAAGTTACTGAAGTTTTTTTTTTGTTCAATTCGGTTACTAATATATATTTATTTACATGGCTAGCACTCTCCTCTTTGCTTGATCACAAAACTCATAGAATAGTTTAATTACTTTAATTTATCGTTTTAGTAGTTATAATTAAATCAAATCAAAACCCCTTTGAAACTTGTAAAAATCACTAGGTTAATTTTAGATAACACTACTCCTGAGAACGACCTCGTACTTATCTCACTGGCTACATCTGATCGGGACACTACCTGTGAAAGTGTCTTTAGGTACAGTCCGCCAAAATATAAATTTAAAACTTGAATTTAAAAATACTTACAACAAAACACACATAAAAAATCTACAAGGGTTGTGTTAACAAGACTTAAGGTGCGTTTGGTTGACATGTTTTGGCATAGGATTAAGTAATTATGGTAAGTTTTGGTTGTTTGGTATGTATTTGTGGGCCCCAAGATTGGGCATCAATACTAAAAATGTGGCATCTTGAAATTCCTTTTAATAATACTTTGTTTCTTTCAAGAATAAATGGGGCTAAGTGTAATATCCAACCCTCATAACAAGTTGTTGTACGTTTTCATCCGTTTTTATACGTTTTCTTACATTTTAAAAGAATAAGCAGTTTTTTTTTTTTTAAATTTAATTATAATAAAATTAAAATTACTTTTTTTTAGTTTTATTATAAATTTTTGATTTTTTATAAAATTTAAAAAAAATAAAAAATAGTTTTTTTAATTTATTATAATAAAATTAAAATTTGTTTTTTTTTTAATTTATTATAATAAAATTAAAATTAAATTAAAAAAAAAAAAAAAATTTTATTAAAAAACTCAAACTCCCAAATACAAGAATATGATTATTCAAGATTCAAAAGGGTTTTGTGTTTTTGATTAGTTCTTCATGCTTAAAAAGAAAAAGTAGCTCATAACATCACAAAATCTTCAGGGGTTGTTTTAAGTCATGGAAAATTATTAAAAATAAAGGATACAAGACTTATGGTTTTAGTGGCTGAATTCTCATTTTTATTTAAATGAATGAATACGGTTTATAGTTTATGAATGTTTAGGTTTTAATTTCATACGTTTACGTTTTTAATTATTTATGTAACGTTTTTAATTTATGATGTGGCGTCGATGTGTTTAGTGAGTGAGGATGTTTTCAGGTGACCGATAAAGATAACCTAAATTAACAAAGTTGCATAGTTCAGTAACATAATTGAACAAGAAAAACTTTAGTAACTTAGGTGAACAAATTCGCAAAGTTTAGTAACTTATTTGTATAAAAACCTTTTATATAAAAATTATTTTTAAATTAATAAAAATAAAAGTCAGATGCCTGCGTGGCAGGCAACTGGGTATCAAAGGTTAAAAATAGATCGGTCCATAATTTGTCCGGTAACGATAGTCCAATACCCTATTTGCACAAAAATAAAATTTGGTAACTTAGACGAATAAAGTTGAAAAGTTAAGTAACTTATATATCTAAAAACACATAAAATAATAGTTGGGTTATTTTGGGGACTAATAATTTACTACAAACTGTGTGACGAATCTCGATCACACAACACATATAATCCAAGAGACAAGATCAAATACTAAAAAACACTTCTTATTTTTACAAATTACATATCTCAAAAACCAATGTTTAATAACCCCCGAAGGGTTTTGTTACTCAGTCTAACACTAGACTACGAAGTGGTCGTGAAAGACTCTAACGAGTCACAATGGTACGTTTACCAAACCCAATAAGACCTCATAGTCTTTGTGTGAATGAGAAAAGTTCAATATAAAACTCATATTTGTCATAAAACCAATCAACCAATCATAACCACTCATTTATTTTATTAAAATATATTCACCATTTTTTTAAAAATTAAATATCTCACAAACCGTTAATCGTTACGTCAAAAAAATCATATATCTCGAGGATTAAATTATCTTTCTATAGATATGCATTGTTATATACTTTCGACGAACTTTTTTTAAAAAAAATTTCGTCCAGAAAAATCACATGTGATCTGTAAAAATCACATGTGATTTGATTTTTACGAATCACATGTGATTTTTCTGGGCGAAATTTAAAAAAAAAAAAAAACTTCGTCGAAAGTATATAACAATGCATATCTATAGAAAGATAATTTAATTCTCGTCACAATGGTATATTTTTTATAGCTTGAAAATTTACCGTTTGCAAGATATGTTGTTTTAAAAAAAATATGAAAAATAATTTTTTATTAATTTGAATAAAAAATGAATGACCATTAGTTCTATTACAAACATGAGTTATATATGAATATTGTCAGAACCATTTTTCACAACAAACTACTAGTTGAATTTGTGATAAAATAATTTTAACAATGGGCCATCAAGCCCAATTCCTCAAGAGAGTATGTGTCGTAAACAACTTAGGTTGCGAAGCCCATAAGCTTCAAAGTGCGCGTTCAGATTATTATAACAACATGCCCAACCCAACTTTTAACTAGGGCAGTAGGGTGTGTATGTAAATTTGGGCCGAAGCCCAGTTCCGTAAGAGTCTGCTTGATTTGTACGGCCCACTTGGGTGTTCGGTTTTGCGACAACCACAATAAAGTATGTTTGGTTTACTGTCAATCCAAGTTACATCTCAACTCGCCTTCGTCTTGTCCGACTCGCCTCACACGATATCATTATTTACGTACCATTTGCACACGTCTCGTATTACGAATATATGTGAAAACACATTGGATAACGAAGTATAACAAGAAATGAAACTTGAAAACACATTTCAAAACAAGTTTTAGACTTACATTTTAACTCAAATGAATACTTTTTATACTTTTAAAATTGCTAAGATATAAACTTGTAAACACTTACTTACATATATTAAATTTAGATATTAAAACTTTATAAAACTTGTTATACAACTTTTGACATTAGTCACTTCGGATAAATGAAGTATACACCCGCGTCATGCTCAATTATCGACAAACATATCTATTATTTTACAATTGACAATTGAAATGTATTTATTAAAACTTACGTTGGCTTTCTTAATTACAAATGTATACAAATTAATTTACACTTAAACTTTTTCTAAATACAATTATACTAACTAGGGATGAGCACGGTATCGATCCCGTACCGAATTAGTGGTACTGATTTTTTTCCGAGCATAAATTAGTGGTACAGGTACGTACCGCATCAACGGATTCGATACCGGACCGGAAATCGTGTCTTTCCCGCTTTTTTCGAATTTCCCGATTTGGAATACCGTCCCGTACCTTAGGAATTAGTGGTCCCCATTTTTTTTCACCTTATTTCGTAGTCCCGTTACCGTACTGTATTTCAAAAATCGGTACCATTTCGGTACGGTACCGGCACGGTTTTAGTTTGATTCCGGGATTCGGTTCGAAATGCTCATCCCTAATACTAACAAATGTTAGTGACATTAAAATGAATATATATATGTTCTCACTTAATATATATATATATATATATATATATATATATATATATATATATATATATATATATATATATATATATATATATATATATATATATATATATATATATATATATATATATATATATATATATATATATATGTATATATATATATATATATATATATATATACACTAGCCGTTTAAGCCCGCCCAAAAACGGGCACGACTTGTGATTTCTTGCTTGTTTAATTCATATTAGCAGGAATATGAATAATCAGCTCGTTGATTGATTTTCAACTTTAAGGTATATTGCTACTTGTGTCAATGGAACAAAACATACTTGAATTAAGAAAATTAAATCATCATATTAAATAGATTAAACTTTAACAGATAAATTAATGCATGATGAGATTATATGATAGCTAAATACTAAAGTATGAACATAGATTTAAGATCATTTGAGGACAAATGATTCTTTACATACTAAGGGATCAATCTCCCACCTTTATTTTTATTTGATATAATGGATGAAATTAATCCCAACAATTTAAAAAACTCACTTTCATCATTTTTTTCAAATATTAATATTTTTCAAACCGTTAATCGTTAAGCGAAAAAAAATATATCATTGCGACGAGTATTTAATTATCTTTCTATAGATAGGCACTTTGATATACTTTCGAGAAAAAAAAATTTCGTATTTTTTACGTTTTTTTTTATTAAGTTTTTTCGCTTTTTTTACGCTATCTGAAATTTGCATTAAAAATCATATATGATAAAACACTAATTTGAATATCACATGTGATATTAGTGTTAAATCATATATGATATGTGATATCACATGTGATATTAGTGTAAAATACCATATATGATATTTAATATCACATGATATTAGTGTAATACTCATAGGTATCATACATACATATCAATATATATTTAACACTAATATCACATGTGATATTCATTTTACCTAGTGTTTTATCACATATGATTTTTTTCATGCAAATTTAGGTAACGTAAAAAAAAAAAACACGAAAAACGTGAAAAAAATGAATTCTTTCATTTTTTCGAAAGTATATCTTGAAAAGTGCCCGCCTATATAGAAAGATAATTAAATGCCGCTTCACATACGTTGTAAATATTTTTGCTTAATGATTACGGATATTTAAAGATATTTAATTATAAAAATATGTGAAATAATAAAATGCTTTTAATCTCAGCCATTGATTCTTTTTTAAATGGATGATGGAGATGAGTCCCTTGGTATGTGAGAAAAGTTTGGTATGTAAAATAACTCTCCTCATGAACATATACTTATAGGGCAAAAGTTCAATAGAAACCAAAATTTACCAATAGATCCAATCAACCCGATAATAGCCATTTTTTTTATTATGATAAAATTTCACCCTTTTAAAAAAATTAAATATCTCGCAAACCGTTAATCGTTACGCGATAAAAATTATATCATCGTGCGGAAATTAAATTATCTTTCTATAGATATGCACTACTATATATTTTTAACAATTTTTTTTTTCAAATTTTCGGTCAACAAAAATCATATATGATTTGTGAAAATCATATATGATTCGATTTTTATGAATCACATATGATTTTTGAGAATATCGTATATGATTGTAAAATCATATATGATTCGTAAAAATCGAATCATACATGATTTTTTAAAATCATATATGATTAAATAAAATCATATATGATTTTTTCTGGACGACGAATTTTTGAAAAAAATGTTTGTCGAAAATATGTAAAGTGCATATCTATAGAAGATAATTTAATAAAATCTCGTCACGATGGTGTATTTTTTATATTTTTGAAGATTTACCGATTTGTTTCAAGATATGTTGTTTTAAAAAAAAAAGTGGAAAATGATTTTGTATTAATTTAGATAAAAAATGGAGGGTTATGATTGGTTCATTTGTTCTATGACAAATATGAGTTCTATATTGATCTCAACTCATACTTATAGTTGTTTTTGATTTTGTCCAGCTCTCCTCCTCGCCTACAAATGTTTTTTTGAGTTGTCGCATTACTTTATCAGTAAGATACATGTAAGCAATATCTCCATCATCATCAATCAAGTGCGCTCTAATTTGTCCCTAACCTAAAATAACCTGAATTAGTTATTAGTAATAGTATGGTTTAATATAGTTTGCAAGACCAAAGTTAAAACATAACTGTTTAAGTCACATAAAAGTGACATCCTTTCGAGCACGTCTTGAGATAGCAACAAACCTACTTTTAATTTGACTAACTCGTTCAAGATTAAGCGTACTAATCTTTGTAGTCAACTTAGTCAAAGTTGGATGCGCTTCCGTGTCTAACGTCCTTGCCTAAATCATAATAAGATGGGAAGAAAAGCTTTATTAGATGTGATCAAAGAGATTTACCCGGTTTGACTCTATATTCAAACCCCATGGATTATAGTTAATCAAAAGGTTGGAAACCATGTTTACCCAATAAAAATAACAAAGGGCTGTTTGGTAAAGTGTCAGACACACACACTCAACACTTGTGTCATTTGGTGTATTACAGAAAAAGGAGACACCTAAAGGTTGCAATTTTAGCCCTCTTTCTTATGAATGGATAAACTCGCATTATGCTTTATGTATGACTTTACATGCATAGTTCAACGTCCCCCGTTGGATCAAAATTAGACAATATGTCAGCCACGGCAGGAAGTAAAGGCCCAAGAAAATCAGCCCCGCTGCTGCAAATGAATGAGAAAATACTTTTGGGTAACCGCAAAAAATAAGTTTCGGAGCATTTGAATATAACAAATTACATCTCCTTGTATACATAATTCAGAAAATTTCATCATATCAAGATATGAATCTAAATTTGTTGAGTTCCTGTCATGAAACAAAATTGTTAAAAACAATACATTCACAAATAAAGTATATCAAACTGCTCAAGATTTATCTAACATAATGAGTTTTCTAGATCACCAACCATCTAGTCAATCCACGGTCGGTGACAGGCACGTTTAGGGAGACATGGGTCGGTTTTAGAACCGTCTTCTAAAGATTGGGTCGGGGTTTTATTCTAATTTTTCATTCATCCATAATTGTTTCACCATTTTCATCCCCAACGTCAGCAAAAAGCTTCATAACAACTATTTTTTTCCCTCCGTTTTGTCTTGGGGAAAGTAGAGTGGAAGTAATCAACATTTGTAAAGGACATACAATAGAAGTGTCAAGTCAGACAGGAAGTTCACTTTTACCAATACTGAGAGCAAGCAAATCAGGAGTCACATGATTAAGTAGGGAAACATGCCTTGCTTAACTGGCATTATAGATTAACAGACACAATCACCAACTTACCTCTTATATATTTCAGTATCATTTGTTGTAATTGTGCAGAAGACCACATCTGCAATTTTTATTTTTATGTTTCTCAAGAAAATTGCGGATGGTTCCTGTCAGAAATAGCAATAGAATATATGAGTTAGGGAGTTAAATATCATCATATACATGCAAAAAGAGAATTAAGGAAATAGAAGATACTTCATCTCTACTATATTCGTAACATGACCACCATGAAAGAATATAATCATTCTAACTTAATTTGCTTCCTTCATCCTCGTTTCCTAAGAACCTTATAACAAAAAGTGTGGTGTGTTATACTTGGACTGAAATTTGTGATACATTCAAGGCATGTTCACAAAACGCATCCAACGTTGAACAAAAGATCATTGTATTAATGTATTCCAAGTCAATTAGACGCAAGCTACATGTCAATGAGATTGACTCAAACATCAGATTGGTATCAGTTTGCAGCTCTAATTAACGATCGAATATATTCTTATGGAACAAAAGAACTTCCGCTAATTACTATTGTATCATATCAAAAGATCACTAAGTACTATACTTGCACCATGTTAGCAAAGTAATCAACTGTTTTTGTTAAAATACTTGGTCTGCATCACATGTCTCGTAACCTGATCTTGTCCTTTTACGGCTTTTCACTGCAAAACAAAAATCATAATCAGTCGAATAGCTAGATAGTAATCAGTTGTGTGTATAAACCAAAGATAATCGCAGCATATCTGGAGTAAATACTTTAATGCATTTTGCTACAGACTTCATGGGTGTCACTGAATTTGGTCCTGCTACAGCAGTCAAGAACCAAGTTAGACATACCATTATAGACACAAGGCATATCTGTAATTTTTGAAAAGAAAAAAAGAGACATTTCGTAATATGTTACCTGGTGCATTCATGTCTTGCTCAGATCGAACGTTATGATTTGGCGTAGCAGACTCGTGCCTAAGAATTTCTAATTGAAAAGACGGTGTAAGTTGTCCTTACTTCTGTTATGCCAGCCTCACAGCTGCAATTAAATACCACTTGTCACTTGCACTTGTTAAGGTATAGCTGAAATTTATAAAAAAAACTGTAATTTACCTTGATGTTGTGGGGAAAAACAGTTCCTGCAGCGAAAGTCTCATAAGGAACCACCCACCATAGCTTGCATACTTTGGGACTTTGTTGAATTAACATAAAATAGATGCACACCAATAATATCCATGTTAAATGTATAATAAAACAAAAAATGCACACCAGATGATAAACTTTCTGAAACGTTGATGCAGGTTTTACTGACCAGGTTTTAATATTTATAATTACTCGTTATACCTATGGTCTACCCTAATGTACTAAAGGGCAGTGTACCCGGTCGTGTGTAGTGTAGTAATCGGTAAAACCGAGGTCGTCCCAAGAGCTATGTGTGCGGATTTAAACTAAGTCTAGGTGTCACAGATTTTAATATGATTTTGATATAATTAACTACTAAAGAAAATAAAGGCAAAGGCTGTGATCAATAGAGAAGAGGGGTGCTAACCTAGTTAATATTCCTAATTAGTAGAGTTTACGTCTAATTACTTCCAATTACTTCAGGTGGAGTCAAAGTCGCTAGGACAACATTTGGTCAGTTCGTCCTAACCTATCAGCAAAGGGTCCCACTGGAGAAATCAGGTGTCCCGTCATAAGTCCAGTTATTCCTGGTCCCCTAAGCCAAGTAATTACGTACCGCTACATGCTAGATTCATAATAGTGAGTGCCCGGGCGCTAGCATCTTAGACACTCACCCCTTACTTCTTAAGTTCATCCAAACGGTAGGTGATAAGTTGGTCAAATCGCACAAGTAGAAAGGGTCGTCCATTTTTGGTCATATCTTACCCTTCCCATCTCAGTCTACTTACTTAGGGTCAGTTGGTCATATCTCCTAAGTAACTAGCCTCTACCGCCATTCAAAACTACCGAAATAAGGGTAGCTACCAACAAACTATGCATGCATACACTTAGAAATAATTATACGGAAGAAATGTAAATGCAAACAAAACAATTAAGGAATCATAACTAGGCCAGCACCTAGAGGTGCTTAGCCGCTCATATTAACTATAACAATCGATTCAATGTTTAACATTACGAAATACATGAATTGAAAGTAAAGAAAAGATAAAAAGCTAATGCTTATCGTAGGGGAGTGATTTATCCCTTGGAGATAGCTCCGTATGCTCTTCTAAATCTGCCTTCGACTTCTTCTCACGTTCTCTGAACGTTGTGTGTGAAATGGGATGCTTTAAAATGCTGCAAATCGTAGGGTATTTATAGGCCAGATCTGGTTACGGCGTAACTAACTATAAGAGTTACGCCGTAACAACCAATTCTTCATATTTTGTACTAAAATGCTGGTTACGGCGTAACCTCTAGAAGGAGTTACGCCGTATCTTCAATAAATCTTTGTTACGCCGTAGTTGTAGCATGAGTTACGGCGTAATTAGTAGCGGCGCGAAACCTCATGTGACCTAATATGTTTACATCGTAATCTTGGATAGAATTACGCCGTAATCTTCTGTTAAGTTGGTTTTCTGAGCCACGCTTTAGTTACGGCGTAATGTGAGTTAGTTACGGCGTAATTTGAGAGAGGAGTTACGCCGTAAGTTCATAACTTCTTCAAAGTGAGCATACTATGATAAATCTTCAATAAACTCTCCAAATCCGCGTCTCTTTAGCTCCAATGCTCGTAATTTTCCTGAAAGTAAAATATAATGGAAAACAAGCGTAAATCCATATAAATGATATAAATTACAAGCATTATCGGGGAAAATTGACACTTAATATTCAGGATAATTTGATGTTATCAAATATCGCCCCACTTGAACTCTACTTGCCCTCAAGTAGACCTTATTAGATAGATTCCTAAAAAGATATCTTCCATTACCTGGAAAATATAAGTTTACAAATCCCTTATGTTAGAATAAAACAAAGCCGAACACCTCACGAAATGGGAACGAAACACTCAAATCTCTCAACTATTCTAAATTTTAATTTCGGGGTGTTCACTCAAATTCACATTCATAGCATGTATTCTATCATAAGCTTGGCGGTTACACAAATCTCCACCACTAGAGTTAAGGGCTAAAACAATTCTCGAAGACAATATGGGTAGACACGACAAAGGTTAAGGGTGACTCGTCATTACTAACATGTCACGGGGAAGTGGACAAAACCAATGGTACATGACCAAATCCATGGCCAAGACACCAAAGATTGCTCGCTGCATCACCTAGACACGCTTCATGACTAAAGGGTAAGATAAGACATGGGATATATAAATTATGTAAAATAAAAATCAATCAAATAGTCTAAATCTATAACCAAGTCATCACCACTTACCGTCTGCCCAAATTTCAAGTTTCGAAGTTAAGAAACCGGATCATCATATACTAGGTAGATGTGTCATTAGAGGACGTCATGATGGGCACACTACCTTTTCTCCAACTGTTGGCGCAATTACCAACTCCAATCTTCAAATGTGACCAAAGTGGCCTCCTCAATACTAAATCTATATTAAGTTCATAACAATAGTGCTTATAACATCGCACTTTACAAACAAATGAAAACAATAACTGTAATAAATTTTTTTATTTTTTTTGAATCAATTCATCATTTTTTTGAACATAACATAATAACATAACATCCCCCCACTTGAGATGAACAATATGAGAATTTGGGGGGTCTTCAATGATCTTTAAGGATATGTCGTCGACGAGAGCGTGATTCCAAGAGCGTGATTCCCGAATCTTTCCACTTGAACATTGAACTTTGGCAAATGATGACTTCCCAATTACAAATAAAGACTACAGGGTAGGCCAAGGTGTAATGATGTATCGAAACAATATGTTGAGTGATCAAAATGAAAAGAATGACTCAGAAGGGTGTATCTAGGGGTATCTTGCACTAAAGGTGAGTGCAACAAAAGGGTTTAACATGGGGGTCGAGAATTCGAGGTGACTAATCGATAGACACACAATGGTAGGCTATTTGGGTGATAATCCTATAATACTGCTTTCTTAAACTGAAAGTCCAAATACATCGAGCTAACTCAACATACCTCGTCTATGGTCTCGAAATGATGCAAAGGCCAAGTTCTAAAGTTTACAAGCTACCGACACACTCATAATTTGGTGAATTTGGGGTAAAAATTTGGAAACGGATAAGGCTAATCTCACCATATAATATCAAGGGTTATATGTGCTCGGCTAAGGTCTAATCTAGTTAGGTTAAGAAAAACATGTCAAAATTTTAAAAATGGCATAATTTTTCAAAATAAACTAGAAAATCGAGGGAAAAATAAAGTTCAAGAGACAATTCTACTCCCGTCCCCCCACTTGAATTGTACAAAGTCCCTTTTGTACTAAGCATTAAATAAAGGTGAAGAGAAAAGTAGAATTAGAGCGAGAACTTCCCTGAAATTTGCAACAAAAAGAAAGAAGGCCCACGAAAAGAGTCGTGCCTTTGCATAAGCATCCACGAGCAAACTTCAATCCCTGAAATCACACTACCGACAAGCATAATTCTAAAAAGAAAAAGAAAAATTAAAAAGAAATCTAACTCACTTTCGTAGGAATCACGGTTGCATTTAGCGTATGCAATAAGCCTTTTAAACCACTTGGTGTCCCAAGTGGACGAGTGTAGTCTCGTGAGGGCTTACAGGGAACATACCCACAAAGTTCATTTGAAAACTAATACAAGGTTATTGTATTTAAAATGAAAGAAGTAATGCAGAGGAAAGTTACGTCGTAACTCCAGAAGGAGTTACGCCGTAACTAGGCAAAACCTGGCAGACGCTGCAAAAGTGTAGCTACGGCGTAACCTCTGAGATGGATTACGCCGTAATTGGTAATGCTTCTGAAGTTCTGCTGCAAAAGAGGCTGTTACGGCGTAACCATGAGAATGAGTTACGCCGTAACTCTGATTGGATCAGCATGCTGCAGCAACAACTTTTCTTCGTTTCCTGCAAAAATGGTTAAAAATACAAAACCCAATAGAAATGGAAATAAAACAAAAGAAAAGGATAATTCGGGTTGTCTCCCAAAAGAGAACTTTTCTTTATTTACTAGTCTTTAAGTTAGACTCAGAGCCTTGGGGCTTTATGGTGGCCTTTGGACTTGGCCAACTTCCTCCACTAATTGGCGGCAATCATTCATCCATTCGATAAAAACCTTTTTTCTCGCTGTGTTCCCGATGCTATATGTTCCAAATTTTTGCGAGAGCCACTCATTATATTATAAACATGACTTCCCGCAGTCGTCACTTTCTGCTATAGGACCAATTGTTGTACTTATGTTTGATCTTTCATCATTGATCATTGCATCAATAAGGTGATAGTTATCGTAATTGCATTTTAGTTGCTTTACCAATCTCGTATTGATTTCCTAGTCTCCAAATCTTACCTTGTACCAATCTTCAAAGGATAATTTTCTGAATTTTATATCGTGTCTCTCAATCTCGTGAGGGCACGTCCATTCATCCGCCCTTCCATCACAAAATTCACGAAAAGGGTTACACGAGGGCCATGCTTTCATTGATTCGTTATCTTCTGTTAATATAGGGTTGCAGTAATGTTTGTTTGGATCCGGAGCTTCCTTAATACCCTCAATATGGACAATCTCTCCTTGTTCCTGTTCACAACTATCAACATTCTCTCCACGATTGTTAGTACTAAGATTATAACACATAGGTGGGTCGAGCGACGGAATATTGACAACATCAACTTTATTTGAAACTTCTAATTTTGGGTTTAATTGCTCTTTCATGCTGAAAGTTATTCGTTCTTTTTCAGTTCCCAAAGAAATTTGTTTTTAAAAGACCCTAATTTGTGCTCGACAAGTGGCCAGAAAAGGTCTTCCAACAATTAAGTTATAAGTCTCCCGTTTTCCCATATCAATAACCACAAAATCAGTGGGAAAAAGGAACTTTCCAATTTTAAGGAGGACATTATTAACCACTCTCCTAGGTACAGCTTTAGAGGAATCAGCCATTTCAATCATCATTAATATTTCTTTTAAATTGGTAAGTTTTATTTTATCAAACAAAGTGATAGAAATAAGGTTTACCCCAGCCCCCAAATCAGCTAATGCGGGAATTTTAAGATTACCGATAGTGCATGGAAGAAGAAAACTTTCCTGACAGTGTTGTTTCTCAGGAAGTTGTCTTAGCAGGTCCTCGCCGTCTTCTGATTTATCATCTTCTTTTAGGTAGTTAATCCCGGATAGATCATTGGTGACATAAGAGGTGCACTGTTCTCTCTTCGGTTTATCTTGTGCAAATATGGCTTCACAGGAAATGGCTTTGTCATTACTGGTCTCAAGGTTTTTAGCTAACTGCCCAATTTGGGTTTCGAGGTTTTTAATTGCGGCATCTTGGTTCCGCAAGTTCATGTTGGTGTCTTCTTTTACCTTGACCATCCATTCTTTGAGTCTATCGCTTTTCTTTGTAGATTCCTCGATATGTTTATGCATTATTTCTTCAAGGCTTGTGTTAATACAAATAAGCCGTAAAAATGTTTATTTATATTTTACGATCTTCTAATGTTTTGTCGATAACAAACGTAAAATCATTTTAACGAAACAAATAAAATACATAAATGGTTTGAGCCACTAGTTTACTAACACACTTACGTTTTCACATAAAACACTAAAACAAGTAAAAGTGATTTTATGATTTAGTAATACATATGTACAACAACTAGTGTTTACATATTGGGTAGATATATTGATAACATCAAATTATCCTGAATATTAAGTGTCAATTTCCCCCGATAATGCTTGTAATTTATATCATTTATATGGATTTATGCGTTTTTCCATTATATTCCACTTTCAGGTAAATTATGAGCATTGGAGCTAAAGAGACGCGGAATTGGAGAGTTTATTGAAGATTTATTATAGTATGCTCACTTTGAAGAAGTTACGGCGTAACTCCTCTCTCACATTATGACGTAACTAAAGCGTGACTTAGAAAACCAACTTATCAGAAGATTACGGCGTAACTCTCCCAAAGATTACGACGTAACCATATTAGGTCAAATGAGGTTCCGCGCCGCTGATAAATATGCCGCAACTCAGGCATCAACTACGGTGTAACTCTGATTTATTGAAGATATGACGTAACCACTTCTAAGGTTACGCCGTAACCAGCAGATCTAGTGCAATTTACGAAGATGTTATACGTTACGGCGTAACTATTTTATTAGTTACGCTGTAACCAAGATCTAGCCTATAAATACCCCATGAATTCCAGCATTTCAAAGCATCCCATTTCACACAAAGCAATCAAAGAACGTGAGAAGAAGCCAAAGGCAGATCTAGAGGAGCATACGAGCTATCTCCAAGGGAGAAATCACTCATCTACGATAAGCATTAGCATTTTATCTTTTCTTTACTTTCGATTCATGTATTTCGTAACATTAAACATTGAATTGATTTGTATGGTTAATATGAGTGGCTAAGCACCTCTTGGTGCTGGCCTAGTTATGATTCCTTAATTGTTTTGTTTACGTTTACATTGCTTCCGTATAATTATTTCTAAGTGTATGCATGCATAGTTTATTGGTAGCTACCCTTGTTTTGGTAGTTTTGAATGGCAGTAGAGGCTAGTTGCTTAGGAGATATGACCAACTCACCCTAAATGAGTAGACTAAGACGGGAAGGGTAAGATATGACCAACTGATGACCCTTTCTACTTGTGCGATTTGACCAACTGATCACCTACCGTTTGGATGAACTTAAGAATTAGGGGGTGAGTGTTTAAGTTGCTAGCTCCCGGGCACTCACTATTATAAGTATAGCATGTAGCGGTACTTAATGACTCGACTTAGGGGACCCAGGAACAACTGGATTCATGAGGGGACACCTGACTTCTCCAGTGGTGGCATCTTTGCTCATAGGTTAGGGCGAACTGACCAAATGCTGTCCACTCGACTTTGACCCCACCTGAAGTAATTGGAAGTAATTAGACGTAGACATTACTAGCTAGGATGATTAACTAGGTTAGCACCACTCTCCTTTATCGATCACAACCTTTGCCTTTACTTGCTTAATTAGTTAATTAATTAAATCATCTTAAAATCTGTGACACCTAGACTTAATATTAATCCAACACACATAGCTCTTGGGACGACCTTGGTTTTACCAAATACTACACTACACACGACCGGGTACACTGCCCGTTAGTGCATTAGGGTCGACCATAGGTATAACGAGACAATATAAATATTAAAACATGGTCAAGAAAACTGCATTAAATTTTTGTACGCTTGAGTTATATTAGATTGCTATTAAGTCTTTCATTTTTGTTTTGTTTTAAAATTTTCAAATTCTCACGTTCACTTTTCAAGTTTTCAGGTACCATGGAAGTTGTTAACATTGATGACCTCACTCTCGAGGAATATTTGGCGTTAACAAGAGAAGAACAAGGGTTGGGGCTCGTAAGACCGATAATTGGAGCTGATGTCCATTTCAAAATTAAAGACCATTTCATGAGGGAGCTTCGTGCTAACCCTTTTTCAGGAAACAGGGACATTGATGCATATGAGCACGTTGAAAATGTCTTTTACATCGCAAGCCTTTTCAACATTCCAGGTGTTTCTCATGACGTTGTTATGCTTAGGGTGTTCCCTATGACTCTTACTGGGGCTGCCAAAAGATGGATCGAAAGATTGCCCGCTGGGGCAGTTAATACTTGGGCACTACTAAAGAAGCACTTCATTCAGAGGTATTGTCCTCCGTCAAAGATATCTAACCAGCTCTTGGAAATCCATAATTTCAAGCAAGAAGACAATGAAACGTTGTATCAAGCCTGGGATAGATACAACGATCTCCTCTACAAATGTCCTACACATGATCTAAACAACCAGCAAAAAGTCAACATCTTCTACAAAGGAATGAACGTGACTACAAGAAAGATGCTGGACTATCAAGGACCAATTCCGAGCATGAATCCTACTCCAGCAGTTGAAGCCATTCAAAAAATGGCTGATCACTCCCAAAAATGGCACAATGGAAGAAACAAAAGAAACAAAGGCGGAAGTTTTGACGGAATTGCAGCCATCGCTAGCAAAATTGAAAATCTAAGTCGAGATATGCTAAAAATCAAAGAAACCGTTCATGCTATCCAAGTGGGTTGTGAAAGCTGTGGGGGAGGACATCTCACCAAGAATTGTCCTCACAACAACGATGAAAATATAATCGAAGAGGCTAAATATGGAGAAAATCGACCATTTTACGGAGATAATCGTAATAGTAATGGTTTTCGTGGAGGATCTGATAGAAAATACAATCGTGGGCCTTATGGAGAAAGAAAGCCCAACCTTGAAGAGACAACAAACAAATTCCTGGAAAGTTCAGCCCAAAGACAAAAGGAACAAGATGAATTACTAAAAGAATTCCAGGAAAACACTGACAAAAGTCTCACCAATCACGACACAACCCTAAAAAATCTTGAAACAATGGTGTAAAATCTTAGTGAGAAGGTAAGGATGAATAACACTAAACCGGACAATGGAATATAAGGTCATTTTTGCTGATGATGACTCAAAGATACAAGCTAATTCTCACACCGAAGATTCGGATTCTAGTGAAAATTCCGGCGACAGATTGGAGTTACGCCGTAACCTGTCTGAAGATTTGCGGCGTAACTATGTTTTTGATAGCGATCGTGGGATTATGAAAGATGTCGATAAGGATGACTCAAGTGAGTTACGCCGTAACCAACCAACACAGTTACGGCGTAACTGGGATACATGGGCAGACAGATTTCTCAAAGTGGATGAATCAGGAACACAGGTAATTGACGGATGGTCCCATGACATTAATTTATGCCCTCTGTCCCCATCTAAAAAGAAATATCACTGGTGCAAGAAGATACCCGTAGCTAAGGGGGACTGGTATGATCTATGGGCTTCGTGCGACCCTAGAAATGAAATTTGCGACTGAGGAACCGATAAAGATAGGGTCAAGAATAACAAATTCATGTGGACTGCATACACTGATTAAGAAAGACTGGAAAAGCTCTCATTCGAGGAAGAAGAGGAGCCGCCTATCACTCACTAGTGCACTCCAATAATCATAACTGACGATGAATCCACACGAGCATGGCCTATGTGCGACCCTTTCCACGAGTATTGCAACGGTGGTGGTAGCTTAAAAGAAGAAGAATGGACGTGCCCTCACGAGCTTGAACGACATGATGTCAAGTTCGAAGATTTGACATTTGATGATTGGTATGCGATACAATTCGGGAATGCTAAAATTAACTCGAATCTTCTTAAAAAGCTCAAGATTGACTACGAGGACCATCATCAAAAAATGAAATTGGTTAATGATGACGTCTACTATGTGGAAGATCCTTTAAGCAAAGACTGATGACAAAGAAGCCCGAAGTCATTGGTGTGAAAAGATAAAATCTCCTGGGGAAGTTTTCTGGGCATCATGCAACCCTTATGACGATAAATGTAATGGGGGAAGCAGACTAATGAGAGTTGAGGAGGATGAATTCTTTTGGACCTCAACCAACGATACGAAAAGAACAAAATTTCCTTGGTTAGACAACTTGGGATTTGACAGTTGGGTCAAGATCAAATATGAAAATGTTGATACGTTGACAAAGGAAAAGATCTAGAAATAATATATGAGTAAAGAAAGTCCGAACAACAAGAGTCCTAACAACTTAAGTGACATAACAATCGAAGATACCAAAGAGTCGGTAAGAAATGAGAAGGAAGAATGCAAACGTGTACTGGTAGAATATTTTCTCGACGAGGAATGGTTTAAAGGCACCGAGTCTGACGACGATGACATAGAAGGGATTTTAGATTACCTTGAGTTGCAAGGAAAAGAGGAATTTACTGACCCCGACGATGAAGCATATGAGAAAAGGAGGTGCAAACTCCTTGGCATTCCGTATAAGAGGCCACCACCGATTATAGCCGAAAAGTATGAGTTCACTCGATACCACTTGGGGCCGGAGGAAAATTTTTGCAAAATTCGGAAGATCGAGACTAAAGAATACCTCCGCATTGCCACAAATGTCGCTTGGGTCAGACATAACTTAATGAAGGACATGGAGGAAGTGGACCAAGTCCAAAGGCCACCATAAAGCCCCGAGGCTTTGAGTCAAACTTAAAGACTCGTAAATAAAGAAAAGTGCTCTTTCGGGAGACAACCCGAATTATCCCTTTCTTTTGTTTTATTTCCATTTATGTTGGGTTTTGTGTTTTTATCCATTTTTGCAGGAAACAAAGACAAAGTTGCTACTGCAGCATGCTGATCTGACCAGAGTTATGACGTAACTCATTCTCATGGTTACGCCGTAACAGGCCCCTTGCAGCAGAACTTCTGATGCACTACCAATGACGGCGTAATCCCATCTTAGTGGTTACGCCATAGCTACACTTTTGCAGCGTATGCCAGGTTTTGCCTAGTTACGGTGTAACTCCCTCTAGAGTTACGACGTAACTATTCTCTGCACTACTTCTTTCATTTTAAACACAATAACCTTGTATTAGTATTTTAAATGAACTTTGTGGGTGTGTTCCCTGTAAACCCTCACGAGACTTCACTCGTCCACTTGGGACACCAAGTGGTTTAAAAGGCTTGTTGCATATGCTAAATGCAACCGTGATTCCTACGAAAGTGAGTTAGGTTTGTTTTTCATTTGTAATTTTTTTTCTTTTTAGAATTATGCTTGTCGGTAGTGTGATTTCAGGGATTGAAGTTTACTCGTGGATGCTTATACGAAGGCACGACTCTTTTTCGTGGGCCTTCTTTCTTTTTGGAGCAAATTTCAGGGAAGTTCTCGCACTAATTCTACTTTTCTCTTCACCTTTATTTAACGTTTAGTACAAAAGGGACTTTGTACAATTCAAGTGGGGGGACGGGAGTAGAATTGTCTCTTGAACTTTATTTTTCCCTCGTTTTTCTAGTTTATTTTGAAAAAACTATGCCATTTTTAAAATTTTGACATGTTTTTCTTAACCTAACTATATTAGACCTTAGCCGAGCACATACAACCCTTGATATTATATGGTGAGATTAACCTTATCCGTTTCCAAAATTTTACCCCAAATCCACCAAATTATGAGTGTGCCAGTAGCTTGTAAACTTTAGAACTTGGCCTTTGCATCATTTCGAGACCATAGACGAGGTATGTTGAGTTAGCTCGATGTATTTGGAATTTTCAGTTTAAGAAGGCAGTATTATAGGATTATCACCCAAATAGCCTACCATTATGTGTCTATCGATTAGTCACCTCGACTTCTCGACCCCCATGTGAAACCCTTTTATTGCACTCACCTTTAGTGCAAGATACCCCTAGATACACCCATCTGAGCCATTCCTTTCATTTTGTTAACCCAATATATTGTTTCGATACACCTATACACCTTAGCCTACCCTGTAGTCTTTATTTGTGATTGGGAAGTCATCATTTGCCTAAGTTCAAGGTTCAAGTGGAAAGGTTCGGGAATCACACTTTCGTCGATGACATATTCTTAAAGATCATTGAAGACCCCCCGAATTCCCTTTGTTCATATCAAGTGGGGGGATGTTATGTTTAGTTAATTATGTTTATGTAGAAAAAAAAAGTGATTCGAAAAAAAAAGTGATTCAAAAAAAAAGTGATTCAGTCTTTTGTAAAGTGCGATGTTATAAGCACTATGTTATGAGCTTTATATAGATTTAGTATCGAGGAGGCCACCTCGGTCACATTTAAAGATTAGAGTTGGTAATTGCTCCAATAGTTAAAGAAAAGGTGGTGTGCCCATCATGACGTCCTCTAATGACACATCTACCTATGACGTCCTCTAATGACACATCTACCTAGTATATCTTGATCCGGTTTCTTAACTTAAAAGCTTGAACTTTGGGCGGACAGTAGTTGGTGATGACATGGTTATAGATTTAGACTATGTGCTTGATTTTTATTTTACACCATTTATATATCCCATGTCTTATCCTACCCTTTAGTCATGAAGCGTGTCTAGGTGATGCAGCGAGCAATCTTTGGTGTCTTGGCCATGGATTTGATCATGTATCATAGTTTTTGTCCACTTCACCGTGACATGTTAGTAATGACAAATCACCTTTAAACCTTGTCGTATCAACCCATATTGCCTTCGAGAATTGTTTTGCCATTAACTCTAGTGGTGGAGATTTGTGTAACCGCCAATCTTATGATAGAATACATGTTATGACATTGCGATTGAGTGATCACCCCGAAATTGACACTTAGAATAGTTGAGAGATTTGAGTGTTTCGTTCCTATTTCGTGAGGTGTTCGGTTATGTTTTATTCTAGCATAAGGGATTTTTAAACTTATATTTTCCAGGTAATGGGAGATATCTGTTAGGAATTGGAAATTCCATAAGGAAGTGTCAGTCACCCCAATTATTTTCTAGTATATGTTAGCTCGTAGACATATCATTATTTACGTTACTTAGTAGTTAATTAGTTAGTTATTAGCTTAGTTTAGCTTAGTGTAACACCATGGAGGAAGGACAGGTCTTTACCCACTGTATGCCTGATCCACAGCCCGACAGGAGGGCGTGTAGGTTGTAACTATAAATACCCCTTCCATCCTTGGAAGGGGTGGAGCTTCTAATCTAACTTTTCTTCTTTTTTGTTAAAACTCTCTCAAGAACTCCCTCTCCTCTCTTCATCTCTCTAAACATGGCATTCATATACTATCACCATCCTAGACCACCCGAATCATCAAACAACATAATATGTATGATCCTAAAATTGGCATCAGAGCCTAGGTTGTATTGTTTTGATGATTCGTATGGGTTCGTATATGCGGTTTGTGTAGTCTTGTATGCGGTTTGTGTAGTTTTGGATGAGGTTTGATATGGCTTGATGTTGTTTTGATGTGTATAGATGCTGTTTTGATGTTTGGTGTTGTTGGTTGTTGAATCCGGTTTATAACTGTGTTTATATGGTCAAAACATATTTTCTACAAGTTCTATTACAAGTTCTGTTGATGCTAAAGTTGTTCCAAAGCTGTTTTAGTTGTGAATCTTGCTGTTTTAGTTGTGAATCTGCTGGTGTTATATTATTAATCTGATTTTGATGCAGTTTTTATAACAGTTTTACAACTTATTCTTCAATGCGGTTTGTGGTTAATTTCTTTGATGAGGTTTGTCAAAACTGTCCAGATTCGATGTACCGAAAGAGATTTGTCTCTATGAGGTTTGTTACTATGCGTTTTGACGCCTTAGTATGCGGTTTGTCTGTTTCAAAAACTGGATGCGGTTTGACTTTTGAGTCAACTGCGGTTTGTCAATAAATGGTCAAAGGTCAACTGCGGTTTGCTAAAGGTCAAAAGCGGTTTGGGTCAAAAATCGTTTTGATTAAGAATGCGGTTTGACTCATGACTGCGGTTAAAAGGATGAAGATAAGAAGAGTTAACCGACCATGACATCAAAACCAACATGCCTAAACTCAAAGAACCTCAGATCTTACAACATCATCAGTCCACGTATCTTAAACGATGAAGTAATCACAACTGATCTACACTGTGACTCAACCATACATCTAAACAAGTCTCATACTAACAACTAACTCAAGATCTCAGTTTTAATTTCGTGGTATACTATGTTATTATCAAGACCATCTTGGGTCTAAACACACGAAATAACACCATCACAGATCCCAAACTCTTAAAAGATCTTAACATAATTACACGAGTACAAATCATCAAGATCTCAGAAGTCCTCTCTCATATGGTAAAAGCCCATTGAACTCATAAATCTTATCACAAGAAGGACATAACATCATTGATCTTGACTCAAACAACCAATACAAAATATGAAAAACATTCAAGATCTCAGATTTATCTATTTTTGGTTTTCATAATCGACCAAAGCCAACAAACCATAAAGATTAATATCGTCATCGATCTTGAAACTGAAAAGCAAGGGTAAAACAATTAAAGATCTCAGATTCGTGATCCTCATGCATAGATTTTTAAAGATCTTATGTGTGATACACGTTTTCATCATTGTTCAAAGATAAGAGTAAATCTTTTTGATTATCCGAAC
This sequence comes from Chrysanthemum makinoi, assembly GCA_910596185.1. Taxonomy (NCBI): domain Eukaryota; kingdom Viridiplantae; phylum Streptophyta; class Magnoliopsida; order Asterales; family Asteraceae; genus Chrysanthemum; species Chrysanthemum makinoi. Next base: position 209,705,670 of record OU343220.1, read on the forward strand.
ACAATAAAGATGAATTTATAACAATTGTGTTATAATCCTCTTTTGGTTCGTTTTAATTAATAGATGAATAAAGGATTTCAGTGATATTAAAACCTACCAGAGACCCTTATTTGATCTTGAAGATGAATCAAAGTACTGAAAAAGGGTAGTGGTCTTTCGTGGGGTTTGACATCTTCTGCTTGATATTCGTTGAAAAGGATCAAAGATTCTGATATGAGATTGATTAGATCAATGATGGCTGTAGTTTTGGGTGAGAGAAGGTTTAGGAGGAGGGGGCGGATTATTATGTTAAGAGGGATTAGGGTTACAAAGTCTTATGTTAGTGGCTTTATATACCCGATTAATTAGGGTATGAGTTTTGTTGTAACTATTTTGTGATGTCATGGACTTGAAGCAGATTCTCTGATGTGGGCCGAGTATTGAGCTGATTTTTTTTATGGGCCCCTAATTTTTTTGTGAAATGGGCTGAGATGGAAAACGTTGTTATCCAAATTTAGCACATCTAGATGTGAAATGGGCCGAGATGTGAAAGGGGCTGAGATGAATTTAGCACATACGGATGACACCTTCATTTTTGACTATAATGAATGTAAAAATGTTGTTATCCAAATTTTTGTGTTAAAATTTTTGGATACACTGTTTTATATTGGAAAAGAAGCGGTATTTTGGTCGGTTATAATTTTCACGGAGGATACTGCATATTCACGGCTTGTGCTTAATTTTGAAAAAAAATGGCTACGAGATTTTTGTATGGATATTGCTTACTGGGTTCTTGTGTTGATTATATGAGCCTTGGTGGTTATGTAACAAAAGATGGGCTTCTCAAGAGATTTGATTGGTTATGTGATTTGACTAATATGAGATTTGGTGCGACGATGAGATTCGTATTATTATGAGACTAGTACTTTGGTTTTTACATACTCACGGAGAATAATATGTCATGGCTTGAATTATTATTTGAACTAGGTTGACTACGAGGTTGTTTGGACGGTATTTCTTATTTGGATTTAAAGTGAGGTTTTCCGGGCGCGTTTACTTATTTCGTCTTCTTTCTTTCTACCCTTCCGCGAAGATGACTTGTTTGGGCGTTTAAAGAGTGTGATAAAGACTTGGCTATTTAGTTACTTTTGTGATTCTTTCTCGCTTAACCCACAACGTAACTATCACTTCGGTGTCTCACGCAGTTAAGGATACGTCAAGAGGTTTGGTACATTGGGTACACCGTTTATTTTTCGCAAGGATTAGTACAAGCTTAAGTAGCAAATTTGGGGAATTCTACTTCATGATCAAGTTTGGTATATCAGGTTTACTTCACCAAGTGGTCACAACAATTGCCTACAAAATTCATGAATGATGTGTTACCAAAGTGTTGAATGAATGAGATGTGATCAGCAATTCCCATAAGTTATTTGATGCCATTGAATGTCAATGATACTTCACAGTTGAAGCAAAATCTTTCTAAAATCTTCAGCGTCAATCATGACTTTTCAAGATGTTTGCATATGACAAGAACTTTTCGTGCAGATGGGTGTACACGTTAATGATGCTTCCGAAAGTTCGAAACCATCATGGGGGAGAAACGTGTACTTTGATGTTTTACGGTTAACCTCAGGGGGGAAGTAGTGTATACTACTCGACTTAGTATGGTTTGTGAAGTTGTCTACATATGGGTAAAGAATTGTTGATGATGTTGTTGATGTTGGATAATGAACCGTTGATGAACCGCTGCATGTTCCCTTAAAACAGATATTCACCGAAACCAAAGTTGTCATAAAACATTCAAACTGACATTGTTTACGGTCTAGTCTTGATTTTGTAAAATCCCGCGAAAGAAACTATTTCTTGGTTTAAATCACAGATTTGTAAAATCCCGTGAAAATGGAAACATCCTGGTAATAGTAAAGTGCATTTCTGAATCTATCTTACGGTCTATTCTTGGTTTTGTAAAATCCTGAGAAATATACTCTTTCTCGGTTTAAACTATAGAATTGTAAAATCCCGTAATGTTGGAACCATCCTGGAGAAAGGGAAAGTATTTCTGGAACTTATCTGATGTTGGAGCTACGGTTTCTACTTCAAAGAAGGGATAAAAGGGTGTACTTCATGAATTGGGTGATTGTTTGAATTGTCTTCTTGGCAGTTTGGTTATTTCAAAGTTTTACGGGGTTATGTGCTTTTAACCATGGTCGGGATGAAACCATTGTCATAGTTCACTTAAAACGTAAAAGGAGGCTAGATTTAATCTTTTAACCACAAGATGTGACAACGGCGTTAATTCAGTATTATTTATTTGAGGTTGAAGTGAAATATCACGGGCAAGTGTACTTAGTATCTGAAGCTATCGGGGATGGTTGGATGAAGATTCTTCAAGATCCTTGTTCGAGCTTTTAATATTTTCAAAAACGAAGACTTGGAAATCTAGTTATTTTTGGGTGATTTTTCCTTTTCTTTTACCACTTGGGGGAATTGGGCTCTTACCACCACAAAATAACTATCACTTAAAGGAGTTACATTGTAGTGCTCAGTGTCACATTGAGTTGTGGATTTTCAAGAGGTGATGTACGTCTAATACTTGATGGTTGGTTGGTTGAAGAGTATAGAGTACTTAGATATTCAAAAGGGCATGAATTGTCGGCACCGCTCTTTGTTACATATGTGCAAGTTTAAGTCACGAGTTCGGGTTAGTTTACTTCAAGGTCAAATTCATCATATTGAGTTTTCTCCATCAGCTGTCACGACAAAGAGCCTACTGAATGATAATGGGGTTGATTACAAGTTTTGCCAAGAGATGCTGAAAAGAGAGAGATAATGACGTTTGAACATAATAGTTCAAGCCTCGTTCTCTAAAGAAAAGAAAAGTGTACGTCTCAGTGCGCTTTATCTTCGAAAGAAGAGAAATCTCAGTTCAAACCTCGTTCTCTAAAGAAAAGAAAAGTGTACGTCTCAGTGCGCTTTATCTTCAAAACAAGAGAAATATTCTTATGACGTTTGACCACAACAGTTCGAGCCTCGTTCTCTAAAGAAAAGAAATACGTCTCAGTGCGCTTTATCTTCGAAAGAAGAGAAATCTTCTTATGACGTTTGAACACAACAGTTCAAGCCTCGTTCCTCAAAGAAAAGAAATGTGTACGCTTCAGTGTGCATTATCTTCGGAAGAAGAGAAATCTTCTCATTAATGACCATTCTCATCAACATGCTTCATACTTTTTCCATACGCTTTCAGTTATCAAGTGAACCGGACTATCATTGCTAGTTCTCCTATTCCACTTGCTCAATTAAAATGGCGATGGCGACATCATTTGCAACCTTTGAGGGGGAGAAGTGTGAAGAGACTACATTTTAAAGATATTCACTCATTTAATCAAGAATGGCATCTCCGTATGCAATTCTTGAGGGGGAGAACAAGTATGATAACTCTACATGTTGAGTTATATTTGAGAATATATGGTCATACGGCTCCTAACTCATGTAAGAACCGAGCTTCTTCTTATCGGGTCATCTTTACATGGAGTTTCTTCTAAGAGCCATTGGTTGACATCTTCTCATGGACTGATGAGTTTAACGACAAAATGCTTCCAGTTGCGGGGCTGGTTTCCTTGATGAACATCTTTCTGTTCATGTTTAATTGGGAGGGATTTGAGTTAAGGGGATTTGCTACATGTAAGTTAACGGGAATGCATTTAGTGAGTTGAAGATGTTAACATTCTATTCCTCAAACGGACAATCTTGAAAAAGGTCGAGTCTACAGTCTGTTCTACATTTTCTGAAGCAACAGTTTGAAACTTTCACTGTTGGTGAAAGAGAAGGTCTTGATGCTGCCTATGACAGGTTCCAAAATCTCCTCAGCATGCTAGAGTTATACAAGGTAGAGGTATCCGTTGAAGATGCCAATATGAAGTTCTTAAGGAGTTTGCCATCTACATGGCATGTGATTGCTACTATGATCAGAGGACAACCTGGTTTGGATGTTATGGACTTTGATGATCTCTACAACCATCTAAAGGTGTATGAGCATGAGATGAATGGCCAAACAAGTTCAAAGCCTCACAGTATAGCTTTTGTGTCATCTGAAAAGAGAGGCAGTACTTCCACTAAAAGTACTGCTTGTCCTACTCAAAGTACTGTTGCTCAAAGTACTGTATATCCTGCTCATTCTATCACAACCATGACCAACCCCACATCATCACCAACAAGCACCATCCACTCTGATGAAGTTGTATGCTCATTCTTTGCTTAGCAAGCTACTTTACCTGTTACCTATGAAGAGTATTTGTCACAAATTGAAGAGGATGCTCTTGAAGAAATTGATATAAGGTGGCAAGTTGCTATGATCACTGCAAGGATCAAGAAGTTCATGAAGAAAACAGGAAGAGGCATCGACTTCAAACCAAAATAGGGTATCACTTTTGACAAGTCCAAGATTGAATGCTTCAACTGTCAAAAGACTGGACACTTTGCAAGGGAATGCAAGTTTGCTAAATATCAGGCAAACAGGATGACTGAGAAACCTAAGCTTGAACTAAAGGAAATTCCTATTACTGAAACAAAAGCTTTGGTTGCTCAAGAGAATCTATCAGAGGTTGACTGGAGTGCTGAGTTTGATGATGAACCAGTAACCTATTGTATGGTAGCAGTGGAAGACTCAGTGAAAGAGTTTGATTGGAGCACAACTTTTGATGAGGAACCTGGACATGCTGCTTTCGAATCCAGAGATGGTCTAGGAAGCTTTGATTGGAGCATGGAGAGTGAAGATGAACCTGTTCTGCTTGCTATGGTAGCCACTTCACCAAGTTCACCCCTATCTTTGAGGTATGCTCTAAGTGTCATGATTTTTATCAAAAGGTGCTTACTAATTATATAACTGAAAGAGATAATTATAATTGGGCTAGGTCTGAGGTAGCTGGCTATCAAATTACTTTAGAGTCTATGGAAGCCAAAATAATAACACATGAAAATAATGAAATGGCTTGGGCAGAAAAGTATGAACAACAGGATTACCAGTTAAAATTAAGTGAATGGAAGTTAGGATGTAAGGTTGCTGAACTAGAAAATATGACTAAAGAAAGGGATGAATTACAAGAAAAGTTTGCTGCTTGAGGATAATCTGGACTTTCTCATGTTAGTTATGTTGAAAAACAGAGAAGAGCTTACATTAGAACTGGTCTAAGTTTTGGTATGGACTTTAGTAGCATAGAAGAAAACCAACCTAGTAATGAGGACCAACTTGATTTTGAGGATATAACAACTAGTGATGATGAACTCATTAACTATGTAGATACATCTAGTAATGAGGATTCAATTAGTCAAACACCTCCCGAATTTAAGAAAGACAAGGGTTATCATGCAGTCCCTCATCCCACTGGTAGTTTTCAACCACTTAGGGCAGATGTTTCTCATTTTGGAGTAGACAATCTAGAGTTTAGGAAAAAGTTTATTGGTCAATCTAAGTCTGAAACCTCAAAAGAAACAGCTGAGAAACCTAAGGAAGATGATGTTAAAAGCCAAGCAGTACCTTCAACTCAAAGTACTGCTACACGTTCAGCAGTATCTTAAAAAAAACCTTTTCAACATACTGCTAAACCTTTTTGGGATAATTTTGGTCTAAACAGTTTTAATCATTCACCCAAAAGACAGGATAGTTTTGGTCATAGACATAGAGGAAGCAATTTTGGGATTACAGGTCAAAAATTGTGTTTTGTTTGTTACAGTCCTAATCATTTGATTAAACACTGTGACTTTCACTCAGAGTACCTAATAAAATTCCCAAAGAAAAGAACTGCCAACCAAAAACCAAGGGAGACTAGACCAGTTTGGAGTCATTCACATAGGGTTAACCATAGCAACTTCTCACAAGACTATAGGTACCCTCACCAGAGAAGACCTTTTTCAAAACCCTCAGTACCTTTAAACACTTTTCAAGGTACTGTTAAGCCAAAACTAGTATCAGAGGGATCTAATTACTATCAAAGTACTGCTCAGTTTTCACCAAACATTTTTTGGAATAGGAACCCTAGGAGATCTAATTACTATCAATCTAGAAGGCGTTACAACTCAAAGAGGGTGGCTAGATCAAGGGACTCTAATCCAGAAGTTAAAAAATGTTGGGTTAAGAAGGAAAGTACTGATGGGGAACAAACAGTACTTTCAGCAAGTGAGAGTGAAACAGAGATTTTTGTAGAAATTAATAAAGAAAACTTGGCTGAAAAAGAGATTTTTATTGGAAAACCAACACAAGTTTTTGAACAACCAAAGATAATTGATCATGTGCTTAAAGACAGTGGAAATTACATACTTAAAGAATTTAAGTATGTAACTCCACAAGGGGAACACAAGTCAGTAATGGCTTGGGTTCCTAAAATTAACTAACTCTTTTATCTTTGTGTAGGGCAACCCAGAAGAGGAGCTTAAAGATCATCTTATTGTGGATAGTGGTTGCTCTGGAAGCATGACAAGAGACAAAGATATTCTGTCAGATTTTAGATCTTATTGTGGAGGTAGAGTTGCATTTGGGAATGATGCTAGTGGAGGAAGAATTACAGGAAAAGGAACTATTAAGGCAGGGAGCATAGATTTTGAGAATGTTAGATATGTGAAGGAGCTCAAGTTCAACTTGTTGTCAGTCTCTCAGATCTATGATAAGAAGCACCCTGTGTTATTCACTGACACATAATGTCTCATTCTTTCCCCTGAATTCAAGCTTGTGATGAAAACTTGGTAACACTGAGAGTACCAAGAACCAATGATGTGTACAGTCTGGATATGAAGAGTCTTCACTCTTCTGGGAGAGCAACCTGTTTAGTAGCCAAGGCAACACTTGAAGAAGCACATCAGTGGCATAGAAGATTGGGCCATGTAAATTTCAAGAATATCAACAAATTGGTCAAAGGAAATTTAGTTAGAGGTTTACCTTCCAAGACTTACAAGAATGATCACTCATGTTTGGCGTGCAAGAAGGGTAAATAACACAAAGCTTCATGCAAGAAGCTTGAGGAAAGAACTATTAGAGAACCTTTGGAGTTGCTGCACATGGATTTATTTGGACCTGTTTCTGTTGCTAGTCTAAACAAGAAGAAGTACTGTCTGGTTGTGACAGATGATTGCAGTAGATTCAGTTGGGTATTTTTCTTGGGATTTAAAGATGACACCTTTGATGCTGTTCATGATCTAATAATAGCCCTTGAAAACCAATTGAGACTCAAGGTAAGAGGTATTAGATGTGACAATGGGACTGAATTCAAGAACAAGCTTATGGATGAGTTTTGTGCTAAGAAAGGAATCAAGAGGGAGTTTAGTATTGCTAGAACTCCACAACAGAATGGCGTTGTAGAAAGAAAGAACAGAACTTTGATTGAAGCAGCCAGAACAATGCTTGCAGATTCATTATTACCTATTCAATTCTGGGCTGAAGCTGTAAGTACTGCTTGCTATGTGCTTAATCGAGTATCAGTCACCAAACCTCAGATGAAGACACCTTATGAGTTGTTGATGGGTAACAAACCCAACATTCGCTTTATGAAACCTTTTGGATGCCCTTTGACTATTCTCAACACAATTGATAATTTGGGCAAATTTGATGGCAAGTCAGAAGAAGGATACTTATTGGGGTACTGCACAAATAGCAAATGATTTAGAATGTATAACAGGGTCACCAAAAAGGTTCAAGATTGTCTTCATGTTGAATTTTTAGAAGATCAGGAAAATAAGAAGGGTAAAGGTCCTGATTGGATGTTTGATCTTGAGGTTTTGACTCCGTCTATGAATTATGTACCTATTAGACAAGAAAATCAAGCTGTCCATAAGGAAGAAGATTTACGGTACATTGTTCATGGAGTCCATATTAGACCTAATGCTGATCCTGATGAAGAACCCATACCTGTTGAAACAGAGAAAAGTACTGATGAACCAAAATCCTCATTGTCTGCTGAAGATCAAATCATTCAAGATGAGCTTGAGAGGCTGCTTTTTCAAGATGTAGTAGCACAATCTTATGATGATGATCAAAGAAGAGCTTATGAGGAAGCAAAGAAAAAGAACAAAACTGTAGAGTTCTCTCACAGTACTTTGGATGACAGTACTTTATATCACAGTACTTTGGATCAAAGTACTGCTGTACCAAATACTAGTACTTCTGATGATTTGAATGATCCTAACATGCCTGGCTTAGAAGATACTGATGATAAGTTTGAAGATGAAGGTATTTTCTCAGATTCCAATAAAGATGCTGCTTTCACAAATTTGGGTGATAATCTAGAAGTTCCACAGACTCCTACATTAAAAATTCATAAAGATCATCCTACTGGTCAAATCATTGGACCTTCTACTCATGGAGTGCTTACAAGAACAAAAGCTAAAGGATTCACTACGCCACATAATGCTTTGCTTAGCTTTGTTTATAAGCAAAACAGGTTAAATCATAAAGATCACCAAACATGCTTGTTTACTTGTTTTATCTCTCAAGAAGAACCCAAGAATATAGCTCAAGCATTAACTAAAGAGAGTTGGGTTGAAGCTATGCAAGAAGAACTTCTTCAATTCAAACTTCAAGAAGTTTGGGTACTATGTGATCTACCAGATGGAAAGAAAGTAATTGGTACACGATGGGTTTTTAGAGTCAAAAGAGATGAAAGAGGGAATCTCATCAAGAACAAGGCAAGGTTAGTTGCACAAGGATACATACAAGAAGAAGGAGTAGATTATGATGAAGTATTTGCTCCTGTAGCAAGGATTGCAGCTATTCGTATATTCCTTGCTTTTGCATCATATATGGGATTTCAGGTTTATCAAATGGATGTCAAGAGTGCCTTTCTTTATGGCACTATTACAGAGGAGGTTTATGTCAAACAGCCTCCTGGTTTTGAAGATCCTGCACATCCAAACAAAGTCTACAAAGTTGTTAAGGCTCTTTATGGCCTTCATCAAGCACCTAGAGCTTGGTATGAAAGGCTCTCTACTTTCTTATTGCAACATGGTTATAGGAGGGGAGCCATAGATAAGACTTTGTTTATCAAGAGAGATAAGAAGGATATCATGCTGGTTCAAGTTTATGTAGATGATATCATCTTTGGAGCTACAAAACAGTCTATGGTGAAGGAGTTTGAGAAGCTGATGCAACATGAATTTCAAATGAGTTCTATGGGTGAATTGACTTTCTTTTTGGGGCTACAAGTCAAACAATCAAAGGAAGGAATTTTCATAAGTCAAGACAAGTATGTTTTTGACATTCTTAAGAAGTTCAATTTTGATGCCATGAAGCCAGTCAGTACACCTATCAAGTCTATTAACTCATTGGGCAAGGATGAAGATGGTCAACATGTTGAAGTCAAGCTTTACAAATCTATGATTGGTTGTCTTATGTACTTAACTGCATCTAGGCCTGATATCATGTTTGCTGTTTGTTTATGTGCAAGATATCAAGTCTCACCTAAGGTCTCTCATATGAATGCAGTGAAGAGAATTTTTAGTTATTTGAAACAACAACCTAAGTTGGGGTTGTGGTATCCAAAGGATTCACCTTTTCACTTGGAAGCTTTTTCAGATAGTGATTATGCAGGTGACAACTATGATAGAAGATCAACCACTAGAGGGTGCCAATATCTTGGAAGGAGATTAGTCTCATGGCAGTGTAAGAAGAAAACTATTGCAGCAACATCATCTACTGAAGCAGAATATATGGCTGCTGCAAGCTGTTGTGGACAAGTTTTGTGGATGCAGAATCAACTCTTAGATTATGGGTTCAACTTTAAGAATACTCCTATCAACATTGATAATGAGAGTACAATTTGCATTGCGAAGAATCCTGTTTATCACTCCAAGACCAAGCACATTCAGATTAGGCATCACTTCATCAGAGATTGTTATGAGCACCGGCTCATTAATGTTGTCAAGGTTCACACAGATGATAATGTAGCAGATTTACTCATCAAAGGATTTGATGTTTCACGATTCAATCACTTGGTGGTGAGCATTCGAATGATTAATTACTAAGCTACATTTAAGGGGAGGACTGATTTGTTAGATAGTCCCATGCATTGCTTGAGGGGAGGCAATACAATGCCTATTTGGAGTTTTCGCTATTGTAGAGAAGAAAGAATGGAAAAGTACTGCTGTTTTGTCATATGAAAGTACTGCACTGAAAGTACTGCTCTGGAAAGTACTGCACACGTGGAAAGCACTGCTTGTCTTATCAACGTACTGTTCCAACGGTCAAAAAGAGGGGTAAAAATCAAATAACGGTAACTTTGTTATTATGGGCTGTGATTTTTCAAATCCTACCTATAAATAACTACTTTCCGAGTTTCCCTCTCATCTTTATTCTTATAAATCTTTTCCATATTTCTCTCTCTCTCACAATTACTTATTACTCAAATCAATCACTTATACAACCATCAATGGCGAACCGTAACACCGTTTCTAAACACAACATGGTGGCGAATTTGTATAAGACTGAAGCTAATGTTGCAATCCATGATATCATTGATTTTCTCACTGGATCTCCGATCAGTTATGCGCTTTTGGTCGAACCAGATATCATTGACCCATGGATTCAACAGTTTTGGGCAACTGCTAGTACTCACATGGAGAATGATGATTCGTATATACAAGCTAAGGTTGCTGGAAGGATTGTGAAAGTTAGTGAAGCATCAATTCGTGAAAACTTATTAGTTGATGATGCAGAAGGGGCTATCCGTTTTTATAAACAGCTTCTTTGTGATACTTTGAGAGATATTGGGTATGAAGGGTCTTTACCTGAAACAACATTCAAGAAACCCTTATTTTGTTCGCATTGGAAGTACTTGGTTCATGTCCTACTTCATTGTATCAGTTCTAAAAGTACTTCATGGGAGCAATTTGGATCCAATATAGCATCTGCTATGGTGGGGTTGGCTATAAATCGTATCTTCAATTTTTCAAGGCTGATTTTAGATGGTATGCTATCTCACATCTCTCATGGATCACGCTGGTTGATGTATCCAAGATTTATTCAAGTCTTCTTGAATAAACAATTACAAGATTTACCAAAGCCTTCAAGTTTATTACCTGTTGTGGTACAACTGGCAAATATATTCACCTTCATGGCTAGGAAGAGTGATTTGTTTACTGGAAGGAACACATCCATTGACTACTTCAATGATGGAGATTGTTCAAGCAATTAGAGGTGAGGCTGCAGCTAGTGATGCAAGAGAAGGTACTGCTTCCACTTAAGGTACTGCATCTCAAGGAACTGCTTCTCAAGGTACTGATGAAAACGAAGGTACTGCAGTTTCACCTACATCATCTCATCCTGATACTCCACCTATCGAGTCAAAACCAGATATTCCTATTCCCTCATCATCCTCTGAAGGAGATGCAGCTACTATACCTCCTGAAGGTTTAGTGCTGGATAATTATGTTTTGACAAGGGAGCTAGTCAGATTAAAGAAAATAACTGAGGCTCAAGCTGCACAGATAGCCAAGTTGAAGACCAAGTTTAGAAGACTTAAGAGGTCTGTCTGGCCTTTAGTAAAACATCACAGATTATGGGTCAAGGCTGAAAAGAAGAAAAGAAAGCATTTTAAGAAGGCTTCTACAGGCAAAAAGGTTCAACAACAATCTTCTGTCCAATTGGGGAGGAATTTAGAGCAAGAGAATTTGAAAGAAGATGCTGAATTTTATGAAGAAAAAGAAGATGAACCTCAAAGTACTGAAGCACAGGTTAATATTGAAAGTACTGAGCTTGAAAGAACTGAAGTTCAAAGAACTGATATTCAAAGTACTGATGATCAAGGTGCTGCTGATCAAAGTACTGGTCTTCAATAAACTTAAAGACAAGAGCTGATTACTCCAAGGATGCTTAATTTTATGAAGAAGCTGGTCCTTCCACTATTCTACAAGAAGAGGAAGCTGATACACCCAAAGTAGTGCACACTGCAAGTGATGATGAAACTATAGCTGAGATATTGCAAAACTTATCAAAACCAAGGGGTGTTAGTATTCCAGGAGTTACTGAAGAACAACCACAAGCTTCTCAACCAGTTTTAGATCCAAAAGATAAAGGTAAAGGTAATCTGGTGGAAACAAAGAAGAAAAAGAAGTTAACTTTAGCAGAGTTAAGAGCCATTGAAGTGGCTAAGAATGAAGAAGCTGCTAGGGAGCTACAGGCTAAGTTTGATGCTGAAATTGTTCAACCAGTGAAAGAACCTGAAGCTGTTATACCTAGAAGACCAATGAATAAGGCTAAAGAAAGAAATGCTATGATGGCATATCTAAAGGGTCAAGGGTATACTGGATTACAGAAGCTGAATTATATTGAGATGAAAGACTTGTATGAAAATGTTAGACAAGCTTATCAGAAGCAAGTTGAAAGTATTATTTCTTTTAAGGATGATAATCAGAAGGAGGATGCTGACAAAAGAAGCTTAAAAAGAAAAAGGACAACTGAAGCTGAACAGAAATCAAAGAAGATTGAGCTAAGATCAGATACAGTTGATGGACTAAGGAATTACATTAGAGTTATCGATTTTGAGAATTCTAAATCCAAAGATGCTGCAGTAAAGAAGACAAAGACAATCACTTTTGAAGTTGTAAAGTCAAAAGATGGAGATTATTTGATGTTCCATAGGGAGGATGAAAGTTTCAGAACATTCAGTTTGCTATGGGATATATTGCATATTATTGATAAAGCAGATCTGTTTCAACTATACCAACTAGTGCAAGAATACTTTGAACATATTCCATCAAGTGGAGTTGGATTTGTATTATTAGGAGATCTGACAACTATCTTTGAAACTGAGGAAACAAGTAATGATGAACTCTGGCAAAACCAAGAAAACTGGGAGATTACAAGTTGGAGATTCTTTGAAGAATCTGGAGTTCATGCTGTAGAATTGGAAGATGGAACTATGATCCACATGATAGCTGAAAGAAGATATCCACTCACAGCAGATCTTATGAGAAGAATGCTAGATCATGGTATGGAGGTCGAGAATGAGACTGAAACAGCTCTTGTGTTAATTGAGTTGTTTATCAGATGGAAAACAACAGCTGATGATGAAGCATAAGTAATGGTATGATGTTTTCTTATATATAAATTTTTGAAAAGTAAGTACTTTATTCAAAGTACTGCTGGACAAACAGTACTTTAACTAAAGTACTGCTTGCAGCATAAACCAGTAAATGTTTTTGAAAGAAAAACTTTTGTTAAGTAAAGAATATTTTTGAAACAAAAGTTAAAAGCAACAATGGTTTTGAGATGGTTATAACAATAGGTTATCAGTTCACCATGTTTTCAAAAGAACTGGCTAATCCATGTGCAAACGGCTCTGGTAAAGATATCTCAAATCCGTTATATAGTTAACAACTTGCTAATAAGTTGTATGGTAATCAACTCACCATATCAGCAATGTAAAGAGTTGGCTAGCCCACAAGAAAAATGGCTTGTGGTAAAGGTTGTGGAAAAACCATTTATATGGTAATTAGTTCACCATGGTTGAAAGAACTAACTAGTCCAAAAGGGTACAGCTTTTGGTAAAGACAAATCAAATTTGTTGATAGCTGGTGATTTGCTAAAAATCATATGGTTATCAATGTACCATGGTCTTACACACCTAAACATTTGGCTACTCCAGAGTTAATGGCTTTGGTAAAGAGACATCAAAATCCATTAAATTTTCAATGATTCACCTCTCACAGGAGTTTACTGTCACACCCCCAAATTACGTGTTTTGCAGCGGAATTGAATACCTTGGGGGAGGACTGTCATAGCATCAAAGTTACAGTTATATCGAACGACCTAAAGTGTCGTTTAGAAAATACATCGTTTGATTAAGTAAAATAATCAGAGTTTACAAAATGTAGGTCCCAAATGAAAATCAATGTATGCGGAAATAGGTTTGATACAAGCCAAACGATGTTTTTAAAGTGTATAAATCCCATGTGAGACGCGTCGTCACCACGACTCTATGATGTGTCCATATGCATGCCATGAAGTGAATGCCTTAGATACCTGAGATAAAACATGCTAAAAGTGTCAACACAAAGGTTGGTGAGTTCATAGAGTTTGGTTAACAAGTAAAGTCTTTCAAAAATTGTTCATGCAGCAAAGGCATTGTAAATCCACTCAGTTCCAAGTTCCGCCCATACAAAACTTGCAACCTGTGTGTTTACAACCCATTGCCAAAATATAGAATTGTCAATCTTGATTGTAAGTAGGACATAGGTGCATACGATATATACATGTACTTAATGCAAAGAATCACAGCCAACTGAACCTCTTGACAAGTCTAAATTGTTTGTACTGTTTCATTGAATAACAGATTATATTCACCCCGGTCACGTCATCAAGGACCCAAGGGTGGGGGTGTCAGCCCGATAGTACTATCAATACCTCTCTGCCGGCTCCCGCAGGAGTTAACCAGTTGCTAAAGTTTGTATGTTGATGCATAATTGAAAACTAGTTTAGCACATTAAGGCACATATCGCAATAAACCACACATAATGTCCAAAGTGTATAAGAAGTATATTGTAACACAATTGTATAAATGGTTTGAGTATTCGCAAGAGTGAAACAAGTATTTAAGCATGTATCTCCCCCAAATAGTTTGTAAGAATTTAAACGAGTAAAAGTGGGGTATGAACTCACCGTGATATGTAAGAGTTTAAAGTACTTGCGAAAGTAATGAAAATAGTTTGAGCATGTATCTCCCCCAAAAGTAATTGAAATGTATAAAAGTAGGGGCTATGAAACTCGCGGTAATCAGTAAACGTTTAGAGTATTTGTGAAAGTAAATGAAAATAGTTTGAGCATGTATCTCCCCCAAAGAGTTTGTAAGACAAATAAGTAATAGAAAGTGGGGCTACGAACTCACCTGGTGTGATTGATATGCTAACAAAATGAAGTGCAAGAAAATGAGGCTCGGAAACTATCCGCGACCTAAAATGAATGATATGATACTTAATGAGTTATGATGTAATGTTATGCATGCATTTCGTATGTTATTTATACCATTTGCGAGTTTTGAAAAATAATACTCTTCGTCGAAAAATACACTTTTGACGTCTTGACCATTCTTAAATTACTTTACAAGTATTTACGTCAAAATGTCATCCTACAATGGTTTTATAATGATTTATAGTGATATTATCACTTTTCGTCAGTAAACAATGTCGTCGGAAATTTCATGAAAGTGACAAAAATGGCTTTGGAAAACTAGTCGTAAAATGGTGTACGTTGAATGTTAGGAAACGAATTCGACGGTTTGGAAAGTTGTATCAAAATCTAAAAGTTTCAGTTCAGGAGTTTTCGACATAAAGGTCTCGAACATAAAAATAATAAAGGTTAAAGATGGTGATTTTGTTTAATATGTTGTTTAAAAATAAGTTTCGGCCAAGTTTGAACATCCGTAAATAATTTATTACAACTCCGCTATACAAACGGTTGATCGTTTTGAAAAATATGCTTGGTGATCTCGATTTTATTAGAAGACATTTCGTTCCAAAAAGTTCCACATCATAGTTAAAAACAGTCTCCAACATGGTCGTTTCAGCTATCGTAACACTTGTCTCGTAAAATAATATAGTTTTTCAGAAAATAATAGTTACGGCAATTTTATGAAAACGTGCATATCTTTGTCGTTTCAAATCCGTTTTCTACGTATAATACGTCCTTAGCTTCGTATCAAAGTATACTAATATATTTTTGATAAGTCGAAATAATTTGTAAAGCTTAAGGCTCGTTTTTGACTCGAATAAAGTAAAAATAGTATGCTGAAATTTCAGAAAAATATATATTTCGTTGTCAAACTTGTAAAATCCATAACTTCTTCGTTATAACTCCGTTTTACTCCGTTCAAGCGGCCACGGATTCGTTTTAAAGTATATTTTCTAAATACCAAGGCCAAAAATTCGTACCTACTGTCGGATTTTCCAGAAAAACAAAATAAGGACAGACCACTTTTAATACTTGTCGAAAATAGTTTTTCTCGTACTAAACCTATTCCAATCCCTTCAAATCAACTCCAAAGCTAATCTAATCCTACCATACACCTTCTTAGGGTGTCATGGGTTCCTAGACATCATCAAGACCAATATATAACAAGGGGATAATTATAGGATGACCTTTATATATATAACTCTAAAATCAATGTAAAAATGGTATAAATAAACACAAGTCTTGCATGCTTTAGCTCAAAAATGATGAGATGAGTATGAAATGAATATGTAAGATGAAAAATAAACATGAGATGCTTACTAGTGATATGATGAGGTGATTAGAACAAAGGATTAACCTAAACACCCTAGGTTTTTATTTCAAAACCTTGATTAAGAGTGTAACTAGATTGTTTTAACACTTGAGCTTGAAAATTTTTGTGATCCCTTGCACACCCATGGTAGAACCGGTTTTAGAGAGAAGGAAAGGAGAAGAGAAAACTTGGTTGATCTTGAATTATTGGTGAAAATGAATGAAGTGTGTGATAATATAATAAGTTTGTAAGACTTTTGAAAATATCTCAAGACAAGAATCCTCAATTTTTGGGAAATTAATGGGGGGGCGTGGGTTTTGGCTTGATTTTTCAAGAGTTGGTTGCTTTGTTGAATATATAAAGGTTATAATGTGTATTTTTGTTAGAAAATGTAAGTAAATGTACATGTAATAATACTTGTAAGATTTAATATACATTAGTGTATTTAAGGTAGTTTTAGCTCAAAATAAATTTTAATGGATCCAAGTAAAATGTATTGAGATCATATAAATTGTAAAAATACATTCCTTGTAAAAATTGAGTGATATAATAATTGTCGTGTAGTTTTTAAGAAAAGTGTCGTAATAATATAACTTTAACGATTTATAGACAAAATAAATTTAAAACACTAAGTAAACTCAAAATATAGTTTTTATAAACTAAATGTAAGTTTAAAAATATGTCGGGATCATTTTTGAAAGTAACGGATTAAATGCTCAAAATAATAACTCACGCGATAACGTTTATTTAATATAAAATTTACGCGTTTAATGTGAAATGCAATGTCATGAATGAACTAACATGATGCAAATGATGCTAATAAAATGTAGACTAAACTTAGTCCATATGAAATGTTCGTGATGATATGATCATAAATTCGCCACTAAACCATAAAGGTTACGCGAATTTGGAACACGCAAAGCTAGTTTACGATAAATGATGAAATTGTGAAACGTGAATTGTTTTGAGAAATGACCAAAAATTTAGAATTGTGACATTCTTCCCATGTCAGAGGAATCACGTCCTCGTGATTCAATCGATGATACTATGATTCGAACCTCGACAAGGGTTCTAAAAGTTTATGCTTGTGTATGGTCTATATGATTATGTCAATGCTCATGCATATGAGTTACTCGTCCCACAAGATACGTTCCTGTGCTATCGTGAGCAATTCCCATCCTAAATACATGCTTTCTTATGATTAGGCTCGATGAGACAAGCTTTCCCATTCTCAAGCAAAATTTTAAAAGACTTTTTGGTAACCGATTTTTGCTTAATCCCACAACTCATCAAACAAGAACTGTCATACGATTAGGCTAAATCGGTTTAGGTAACGACTTGTTTCTAGCTCGATCTTTGAAACTCATCAAACAAGACTGTCACTGTCACTCGGATCAAACTGGAAACAAGTGGTTTGAAGAAAATCTTTTGAAAATTCGGCTTGATTACGGAATTGCTTACACATATGAGACTACTACTCCCTTCATTGCATGATTCTTCCTGAATTAGACATAGGTGATCAGGCTATGTATAATTTAGGAGTAACTATGCAATGCTTGGACTAATCGACTCATATGATGTTTGGTGTTGAGTCATAAGTCCGCATGTATAAAGAATGTGCACTTATAATGATATGATGAGATGCTATGATGATGTGGTTATAGTCTAGGGTCAATGATGCAACCTAGTTCTCTATAACCGATGCTCTGATACCAATCTGTCACACCCCCAAATTACGGGTTTTGCAGCGGAATTGAATACCTTGGGGGAGGACTGTCATAGCATCAAAGTTACAGTTATATCGAACGACCTAAAGTGTCGTTTAGAAAATACATCGTTTGATTAAGTAAAATAATCAGAGTTTACAAAATGTAGGTCCCAAATGAAAATCAATGTATGCGGAAATAGGTTTGATACAAGCCAAACGATGTTTTTAAAGTGTATAAATCCCATGTGAGACGCGTCGTCACCACGACTCTATGATGTGTCCATATGCATGCCATGAAGTGAATGCCTTAGATACCTGAGATAAAACATGCTAAAAAGTGTCAACACAAAGGTTGGTGAGTTCATAGAGTTTGGTTAACAAGTAAAGTCTTTCAAAAATTGTTCATGCAGCAAAGGCATTGTAAATCCACTCAGTTCCAAGTTCCGCCCATACAAAACTTGCAACCTGTGTGTTTACAACCCATTGCCAAAATATAGAATTGTCAATCTTGATTGTAAGTAGGACATAGGTGCATACGATATATACATGTACTTAATGCAAAGAATCACAGCCAACTGAACCTCTTGACAAGTCTAAATTGTTTGTACTATTTCATTGAATAACAGATTATATTCACCCCGGTCACGTCATCAAGGACCCAAGGGTGGGGTGTCAGCCGATAGTACTATCAATACCTCTTTGCCGGCTCCCGCAGGAGTTAACCAGTTGCTAAAGTTTGTATGTTGATGCATAATTGAAAACTAGTTTAGCACATTAAGGCACATATCGCAATAAACCACACCTAATGTCCAAAGTGTATAAAAAGTATATTGTAACACAATTGTATAAATGGTTTGAGTATTCGCAAGAGTGAAACAAGTATTTAAGCATGTATCTCCCCCAAATAGTTTGTAAGAATTTAAACGAGTAAAAGTGGGGCATGAACTCACCGTGATATGTAAGAGTTTAAAGTACTTGCGAAAGTAATGAAAATAGTTTGAGCATGTATCTCCCCCAAAAGTAATTGAAATGTATAAAAGTAGGGGCTATGAAACTCGCGGTAATCAGTAAACGTTTAGAGTATTTGTGAAAGTAAATGAAAATAGTTGAGCATGTATCTCCCCAAAGAGTTTGTAAGACAAATACGTAATAGAAAGTGGGGCTACGAACTCACCTGGTGTGATTGGTATGCTAACAAAATGAAGTGCAAGAAAATGAGGCTCGGAAACTATCCGCGACCTAAAATGAATGATATGATACTTAATGAGTTATGATGTAATGTTATGCATGCATTTCGTATGTTATTTATACCATTTGCGAGTTTTGAAAAATAATACTCTTCGTCGAAAAATACACTTTTGACGTCTTGACCATTCTTAAATTACTTTACAAGTATTTACGTCAAAATGTCATCCTACAATGGTTTTATAATGATTTATAGTGAAATTATCACTTTTCGTCGTAAAACAATGTCGTCGGAAATTTCATGAAAGTGACAAAAATGGCTTTGGAAAACTAGTCGTAAAATGGTGTACGTTGAACGTTAGGAAACGAATTCGACGGTTTTGGAAAGTTTGTATCAAAATCTAAAAGTTTCAGTTCAGGAGTTTTCGACATAAAGGTCTCGAACATAAAAATAATAAAGGTTAAAGATGGTGATTTTGTTCAATATGTTGTTTAAAAATGAGTTTCGGCCAAGTTTAAGCATCCATAAATAATTTATTACAACTCCGCTATACAAACGGTTAGTCGTTTTGAAAAATATGCTTGGTGATCTCGATTTTATTAGAAGACATTTCGTTCCAAAAAGTTCCACATCATAGTTAAAAACAGTCTCCAACATGGTCGTTTCAGCTATCGTAACACTTGTCTCGTAAAAATAATATAGTTTTTCAGAAAATAATAGTTACGGCAATTTTATGAAAACGTGCATATCTTTGTCGTTTCAAATCCGTTTTCTACGTATAATACGTCCTTAGCTTCGTATCAAAGTATACTAATATATTTTTGATAAGTCGAAATAATTTGTAAAGCTTAAGGCTCGTTTTTTGACTCGAATAAAGTAAAAATAGTATGCTGAAATTTCAGAAAAATATATATTTCGTTGTCAAACTTGTAAAATCCATAACTTCTTCGTTATAACTCCGTTTTACTCCGTTCAAGCGGCCACGGATTCGTTTTAAAGTATATTTTCTAAATACCAAGGCCAAAAATTCGTACCTACTGTCGGATTTTCCAGAAAAACAAAATAAGGACAGACCACTTTTAATACTTGTCGAAAATAGTTTTTCTCGTACTAAACCTATTCCAATCCCTTCAAATCAACTCCAAAGCTAATCTAATCCTACCATACACCTTCTTAGGGTGTCATGGGTTCCTAGAAATCATCAAGACCAATATATAACAAGGGGATAATTATAGGATGACCTTTATATATATAACTCTAAAATCAATGTAAAAATGGTATAAATAAACACAAGTCTTCCATGCTTTAGCTCAAAATGATGAGATGAGTATGAAATGAATATGTAAGATGAAAAATAAACATGAGATGCTTACTAGTGATATGATGAGGTGATTAGAACAAAGGATTAACCTAAACACCCTAGGTTTTTATTTCAAAACCTTGATTAAGAGTGTAACTAGATTGTTTTAACACTTGAGCTTGAAAATTTTTGTGATCCCTTGCACACCCATGGTAGAACCGGTTTTAGAGAGAAGGAAAGGAGAAGAGAAAACTTGGTTGATCTTGAATTATTGGTGAAAATGAATGAAGTGTGTGATAATATAATAAGTTTGTAAGACTTTTGAAAATATCTCAAGACAAGAATCCTCAATTTTTGGGAAATTAATGGGGGGGCGTGGGTTTTGGCTTGATTTTTCAAGAGTTGGTTGCTTTGTTGAATATATAAAGGTTATAATGTGTATTTTTGTTAGAAAATGTAAGTAAATGTACATGTAATAATACTTGTAAGATTTAATATACATTAGTGTATTTAAGGTAGTTTTAGCTCAAAATAAATTTTAATGGATCCAAGTAAAATGTATTGAGATCATATAAATTGTAAAAATACATTCCTTGTAAAAATTGAGTGATATAATAATTGTCGTGTAGTTTTTAAGAAAAGTGTCGTAATAATATAACTTTAACGATTTATAGACAAAATAAATTTAAAACACTAAGTAAACTCAAAATATAGTTTTTA
Source organism: Chrysanthemum makinoi (assembly GCA_910596185.1). NCBI lineage: Eukaryota > Viridiplantae > Streptophyta > Magnoliopsida > Asterales > Asteraceae > Chrysanthemum > Chrysanthemum makinoi. The sequence continues at coordinate 209,726,801 of OU343220.1, forward strand.
TAAACTAAATGTAAGTATAAAATATATCGGGATCATTTTTGAAAGTAACGGATTAAATGCTCAAAATAATAACTCACGCGATAACGTTTATTTAATATAAAATTTACGCGTTTAATGTGAAATGCAATGTCATGAATGAACTAACATGATGCAAATGATGCTAATAAAATGTAGACTAAACTTAGTCCATATGAAATGTTCGTGATGATATGATCATAAATTCGCCACTAAACCATAAAGGTTACGCGAATTTGGGACACGCAAAGCTAGTTTACGATAAATGATGAAATTGTGAAACGTGAATTGTTTTGAGAAATGACCAAAAATTTAGAATTGTGACATTCTTCCCATGTCAGAGGAATCACGTCCTCGTGATTCAATCGATGATACTATGATTCGAACCTCGACAAGGGTTCTAAAAGTTTATGCTTGTGTATGGTCTATATGATTATGTCAATGCTCATGCATATGAGTTACTCGTCCCACAAGATACGTTCCTGTGCTATCGTGAGCAATTCCCATCCTAAATACATGCTTTCTTATGATTAGGCTCGATGAGACAAGCTTTCCCATTCTCAAGCAAAATTTTTAAAAGACTTTTTGGTAACCGATTTTTGCTTAATCCCACAACTCATCAAACAAGAACTGTCATACGATTAGGCTAAATCGGTTTAGGTAACGACTTGTTTCTAGCTCGATCTTTGCAACTCATCAAACAAGAACTGTCACTCGGATCAAACTGGAAACAAGTGGTTTGAAGAAAATCTTTTGAAAATTCGGCTTGATTACGGAATTGCTTACACATATGAGACTACTACTCCCTTCATTGCATGATTCTTCCTGAATTAGACATAGGTGATCAGGCTATGTATAATTTAGGAGTAACTATGCAATGCTTGAACTAATCGACTCATATGATGTTTGGTGTTGAGTCATAAGTCCGCATGTATAAAGAATGTGCACTTATAATGATATGATGAGATGCTATGATGATGTGGTTATAGTCTAGGGTCAATGATGCAACCTAGTTCTCTATAACCGATGCTCTGATACCAATCTGTCACACCCCCAAATTACGTGTTTTGCAGCGGAATTGAATACCTTGGGGGAGGACTGTCATAGCATCAAAGTTACAGTTATATCGAACGACCTAAAGTGTCGTTTAGAAAATACATCATTTGATTAAGTAAAATAATCAGAGTTTACAAAATGTAGGTCCCAAATGAAAATCAATGTATGCGGAAATAGGTTTGATACAAGCCAAACGATGTTTTTAAAGTGTATAAATCCCATGTGAGACGCGTCGTCACCACGACTCTATGATGTGTCCATATGCATGCCATGAAGTGAATGCCTTAGATACCTGAGATAAAACATGCTAAAAAGTGTCAACACAAAGGTTGGTGAGTTCATAGAGTTTGGTTAACAAGTAAAGTCTTTCAAAAATTGTTCATGCAGCAAAGGCATTGTAAATCCACTCAGTTCCAAGTTCCGCCCATACAAAACTTGCGACCTGTGTGTTTACAACCCATTGCCAAAATATAGAATTGTCAATCTTGATTGTAAGTAGGACATAGGTGCATACGATATATACATGTACTTAATGCAAAGAATCACAGCCAACTGAACCTCTTGACAAGTCTAAATTGTTTGTACTGTTTCATTGAATAACAGATTATATTCACCCCGGTCACGTCATCAAGGACCCAAGGGTGGGGGTGTCAGCCCGATAGTACTATCAATACCTCTCCGCGGCCCAGCAGGAGTTAACCAGTTGCTAAAGTTTGTATGTTGATGCATAATTGAAAACTAGTTTAGCACATTAAGGCACATATCGCAATAAACCACGCATAATGTCCAAAGTGTATAAGAAGTATATTGTAACACAATTGTATAAATGGTTTGAGTATTCGCAAGAGTGAAACAAGTATTTAAGCATGTATCTCCCCCAAATAGTTTGTAAGAATTTAAACGAGTAAAAGTGGGGCATGAACTCACAGTAATATGTAAGAGTTTAAAGTACTTGCGAAAGTAATGAAAATAGTTTGAGCATGTATCTCCCCCAAAAGTAATTGAAATGTATAAAAGTAAGGGCTATGAAACTCGCGGTAATCAGTAAACGTTTAGAGTATTTGTGAAAGTAAATGAAAATAGTTTGAGCATGTATCTTCCCCAAAGAGTTTGTAAGACAAATAAGTAATAGAAAGTGGGGCTACGAACTCACCTGGTGTGATTGGTATGCTAACAAAATGAAGTGCAAGAAAATGAGGCTCGGAAACTATCCGCGACCTAAAATGAATGATATGATACTTAATGAGTTATGATGTTATGATATGCATGCATTTCGTATGTTATTTATACCATTTGCGAGTTTTGAAAAATAATACTCTTCGTCGAAAAATACACTTTTGACGTCTTGACCATTCTTAAATTACTTTACAAGTATTTACGTCAAAATGTCATCCTACAATGGTTTTATAATGATTTATAGTGAAATTATCACTTTTCGTCGTAAAACAATGTCGTCGGAAATTTCATGAAAGTGACAAAAATGGCTTTGGAAAACTAGTCGTAAAATGGTGTACGTTGAACGTTAGGAAACGAATTCGACGGTTTTGGAAAGTTTGTATCAAAATCTAAAAGTTTCAGTTCAGGAGTTTTCGACATAAAGGTCTCGAACATAAAAATAATAAAGGTTAAAGATGGTGATTTTGTTCAATATGTTGTTTAAAAATGAGTTTCGGCCAAGTTTAAGCATCCATAAATAATTTATTACAACTCCGCTATACAAACGGTTAGTCGTTTTGAAAAATATGCTTGGTGATCTCGATTTTATTAGAAGACATTTCGTTCCAAAAAGTTCCACATCATAGTTAAAAACAGTCTCCAACATGGTCGTTTCAGCTATCGTAACACTTGTCTCGTAAAAATAATATAGTTTTTCTAAAATAATAGTTACGGCAATTTTATGAAAACGTGCATATCTTTGTCGTTTCAAATCCGTTTTCTACGTATAATACGTCCTTAGCTTCGTATCAAAGTATACTAATATATTTTTGATAAGCCGAAATAATTTGTAAAGCTTAAGGCTCGTTTTTGACTCGAATAAAGTAAAAATAGTATGCTGAAATTTCAGAAAAATATATATTTCGTTGTCAAACTTGTAAAATCCATAACTTCTTCGTTATAACTCCGTTTTACTCCGTTCAAGCGGCCACGGATTCGTTTTAAAGTATATTCTCTAAATACCAAGGCCAAAAATTCGTACCTACTGTCGGATTTTCCAGAAAAACAAAATAAGGACAGACCACTTTTAATACTTGTCGAAAATAGTTTTTCTCGTACTAAACCTATTCCAATCCCTTCAAATCAACTCCAAAGCTAATCTAATCCTACCATACACCTTCTTAGGGTGTCATGGGTTCCTAGACATCATCAAGACCAATATATAACAAGGGGATAATTATAGGATGACCTTTATATATATAACTCTAAAATCAATGTAAAAATGGTATAAATAAACACAAGTCTTGCATGCTTTAGCTCAAAAATGATGAGATGAGTATGAAATGAATATGTAAGATGAAAAATAAACATGAGATGCTTACTAGTGATATGATGAGGTGATTAGAACAAAGGATTAACCTAAACACCCTAGGTTTTTATTTCAAAACCTTGATTAAGAGTGTAACTAGATTGTTTTAACACTTGAGCTTGAAAATTTTTGTGATCCCTTGCACACCCATGGTAGAACCGGTTTTAGAGAGAAGGAAAGGAGAAGAGAAAACTTGGTTGATCTTGAATTATTGGTGAAAATGAATGAAGTGTGTGATAATATAATAAGTTTGTAAGACTTTTGAAAATATCTCAAGACAAGAATCCTCAATTTTTGGGAAATTAATGGGGGGGCGTGGGTTTTGGCTTGATTTTTCAAGAGTTGGTTGCTTTGTTGAATATATAAAGGTTATAATGTGTATTTTTGTTAGAAAATGTAAGTAAATGTACATGTAATAATACTTGTAAGATTTAATATACATTAGTGTATTTAAGGTAGTTTTAGCTCAAAATAAATTTTAATGGATCCAAGTAAAATGTATTGAGATCATATAAATTGTAAAAATACATTCCTTGTAAAAATTGAGTGATATAATAATTGTCGTGTAGTTTTTAAGAAAAGTGTCGTAATAATATAACTTTAACGATTTATAGACAAAATAAATTTAAAACACTAAGTAAACTCAAAATATAGTTTTTATAAACTAAATGTAAGTTTAAAAATATGTCGGGATCATTTTTGAAAGTAACGGATTAAATGCTCAAAATAATAACTCACGCGATAACGTTTATTTAATATAAAATTTACGCGTTTAATGTGAAATGCAATGTCATGAATGAACTAACATGATGCAAATGATGCTAATAAAATGTAGACTAAACTTAGTCCATATGAAATGTTCGTGATGATATGATCATAAATTCGCCACTAAACCATAAAGGTTACGCGAATTTGGGACACGCAAAGCTAGTTTACGATAAATGATGAAATTGTGAAACGTGAATTGTTTTGAGAAATGACCAAAAATTTAGAATTGTGACATTTACACACCTGGAAGTGATGAGAATAGACTGAAACTTGATGAATTAATGTACAAAATTGTCATATGTTGCTGGGTTGCTAAAAAGATGGAGTTTGCTGATTGTTGCTAAAAAGAATTACTGATAAAAACTACTTTGATGATGATGATATAAGCACAGGATCTACAAAGACAAAGTTTGAAGATAAAGCCACAATCTCTCTTTGAAGATAAAGATGTTAAAGTTTAATATACAAAGGAACTTGAAGTCAAGAAAGTAGAATTCAAGTTAGGGGAGGATTGTTGGGATATAGAAAGTCAAAGTGCTGAAGTATTAAAGTACTGAAGAGTCAAAGTCCTGAAGAAGTCAAAGTACTGCTAAAGTATAAAGTCAAAGTACTGCTCGATTTATCAAAGTACTGCATGCTTAAAGGACTGATATGAAAAATCGTTAAGGATTATCTTGTAATTCTAGAATGTTCTAAGCTTAGTATAGTATTACTTGTCGTACAAGGTTTGTAATTGTAAACCGACTAGGGTTATCCTTAAGCCTATAAAAGGATCTCTAGATTGGCATTAGAGATACGAATGTATGTGCAATATTAGAGCTTTTAGAGAATACGATATTAGAGTATTAGAGTTGTTAAAGAATCTGTATAACAAGCTGGTTCTAAGTATTAATAAAACCGTTGAAGTTAAAGATTAATTCTTCTTAGCTTTGTTAAGTAAATTTCGTATACTTAATAGAGATAGTTCAGTGCTTCATTGTTAATAACTTAGGATTTATCCGAGGTTATTAAATCCTTAACAAGCTATATAAGTTAGTTTGGTTAGAGTATATCGATCCAACATTCGGCCTGCTACTTCAATGTTATCGGTTATTCTCTCTTTGGGCATTCGGGTACTTCGGGTTCTTGAGCTTCATACACTTTCTTCAGGGGAGAGAAAAGTATACATCGGGGTTATTCTTTGGATATTGGACTTAATCTGCTACTTTGATGTTATAGGTTTCTCTGTCTTTGGGTATATATGTATTCGGGTTCGTGAGCTCTATTCTAAGAGACTGACTGCATCAATTCATCTACTTGGGGGAAGTGGTCTCTTGACAACTTTTTGGTATGGACCGCTTCAGACTACAGTGGAAAAGAAATATGAGAAGATTTTATTCAAGTGTGGGATGATACGTTGCTATTCTATCTTGATGATATAACCCTGAACGAAGAATCACAAAGATCATTCTTAAGAGGAGCAGCAAGATCGATGATAATGGTGTGCTTCTTTGTGCACCTGGCTAAGGCAAGCTTGAAATAGAGGTTCGAATCTGCTCAACAAAAGGATTTTCGGTTTGGGGGGAAGCTGCCAAAGTTTCTCTTTCTTAAAGGCTCATGTTCCGTCGACTATTCTGGAGCCTCGAAAGCTTTGGTGGTGAGAGTTTAGGAGATGATGATTTCTATCTTCTACAACGGGGCTGTTCGATATCCTTATCTCGGTACTCGTATCATCATCTTCTTAAACTATATCATCTACTCTATCTTTGTAAATAATTATTAAAAACCAAATACAAAAATATAAAACCAACTAAAACAAAATAGAAAAATATAAAACCAACAAAAACCCATAAAAATCAAAAATTTGAAAAATACCAAAAATATGTTATCACAAGACATGTCTTCTGGTATCGATAACATCTACAGTCTTAGAAATTTCATTCAATAATGGCACGGGACCATAGATGAAGTTCGAGCAGAAGGTGTAAATATTCTTTTTCAAAACATGTCTAAAACTATGGCTTGCAGTTACTTCAGACTGTAACCCGTTCTTAAACCATGGCTTGCTATTATTTTAGATAGCAACCCGCTCTTCAAAAGAAGGAAAGTGTTGCGCTAAACCAATTTTCATAAATTCATGCACTTAGCCTAAAACAAAATGAGGAAAGCATGTCCAAGGAATGCTGTTCCTACTCAAATATTTTTCTTTCTAAAAATTCTTTAGAAAAATATTTGTTTTAAGAAAATGGTGGAAAGTGAGTTGCTTATCAATGAATTCAACATGGTTAAAATATTTTCAGAGAATGAGTCATTGATTGAGGGGGAGAATGTTTTCAAATTTATATCATCTATCGAGCTTATCTAATTATCCTACGTGCTTATCTGAAAATGATATTTTCCTATGTCGAAGGACTAGGAATTTAGGATATGATTGTTAGAATTAGATGACTATAGTTTGATAAACATGTTATTCTCATGCTTTACATGATTTGATTGATATTTTGGATTGAATTTTATTAGTCGATTGCTGTTTCAGTGTTGTCGACCACCATATATTTGTATGTATGTCCACTAACATATGCAGATAAGATGGTTCCTGATCCGGATCCCAAAAATGAAGATGATTGGATGCCGGAAGGAAAGGGTAACTATATCTTAGGTCGACAAAAGAAGAAACGGAGCTTAATTGGATCTCTCTGTGGATAGTTGGCACGATAGATGCAACTTCAAAGGTATCACTGCATCTGCAGATGGTTTTCTTTCAACCTTACAGAAACAACAGAAGCAGCTTAACCACCTAACGTATCTTTGTGCAGGACAAGTAGTGAATAATGCCATTTTTTTCAACAAATTTGATAAAAATATTGTTTTGAAAATGGGAAAAATATTGTTTTGAAAATAAACTGAACTCAAATTTTGGAAATCAACCGGAATTCATTTTTAAACATAAGTCACTCAATCAACAACTACGGTCATTGATTGAGGGGGAGAGTGATTTCAAATAAAATATTTTCAAACGATATCTCTTCATAAAAGTCCGTTTGTACGAAATAAAGTGGTGATCTAAAGATTTAATGTTATGTCATGGTATGATTTTTCTTTAAAACTCAAAAATCTTTCAAAATGAATTTTTTATGTTCTTTTTTGATTGTGAAATTGTTTTATTTTACTAAAAGATCTCTTAAAACTATCATACCTGATACTAACAATCTTTAATGTCTAAAATTGGTTCTCATCAGTCAATTTTAAAATTAAAATCAAGCCATGTCTTTCCCCAAAATTTTCTAAATAATTTAAATCAATTGAGATCACAAATCTCAAAAGGTTTGAAAATTTTAAACGGGGGAGAGATCGTGATTTAAATCTCAAATCGGTTTTAAAGGGTGATTGTTTCAAAAGCACTCCTTCCTTCATGTGCCAAACGATTTTAAATACATGATGCACATGATTGAGGAGGAGCATTTAACCAAAACAAAACCAGAAGAGAATTTAAACCAGGCATAGTTTCTCCCAAGTTTTCTAAAACTATTTAAATCACTTGGGATCCAAAATCTCAAAGGGTTTGATATTTTTGATCGGGGGGAGAAAATGTGATTTAAATATGAAATCTTATAAAAGATGATCGTTTTGATTCAAAGTGCAAGTTCTCTAATATGTGCTAAACTCTTTCGTATATCGATGCACATATTGAGGGGAAGCGAATGGTTTCTATTGGAAATCATGGAAGTACTTCAAAAACTTCTTTCCTCTATATGCAAAATAATTTTCAAATATCCAATGCACATTTTGAGGGGGAGAATTTACCAAGAAAATCAAATGGCTTTTTTTCACGGAAATTGTGATCAAGAAATTATTTCAAAGAACTCTTGCCTCCATGTGCTAAAAAATTTCAAAATCATATTTACATGTTGAGGGGGAGCATTTCTAAATGATCAAAACAATTAAGGTACAAAATGCTTTGATTTTATATCACAAGTACCTTGATTGATTTTCCAAATGATTTTTCAATTGGTTTTGAGAAGGAATGAACAATACCAAAAGACCGACCAATTTACTTTATGCATGGTGTTATATGGATGGTTAGGTTAGGTATTCGTTCCCACGATCCCGCCAGAGCCGGAGGGATCTACCCAGGGACAATCCACTAGATAGTGTAGAAGTCTTTAGGTATGATGAAAAAAGGAGAAAAATGAGAATACGGGAAGAGTGCAACACAGAGCTAGTACTGGATTAAACCCAACAAGGTTCTAGTTATGAAGTCTCGGTAAGCACTGAAGGGGTTGAAGAATGAAAAAGAATTGAATGTGAAAAGGGTGAAAAGAAATAGCCCTCCATTAATTCAACCTTAGGGCAGAAACCGGGTTCAATTCATATGCTACTGGTCGTTACCAAGATAACACCAGTATTGAAGACAAGACGTCATGGACCCAGTGACGCACTGCACTAAACTTCCCAAGCTACTCAATTTCCTCTTAAAAGGACTCGTTTCATTCTCACGGGGAACCTACATAATCTATCTGTGACAACCCGTACTTTCAGGTCATTTCTCGAAACAATTTATGCCTCACTATTTCATCATTTATCGTAAACTAGCTTTGCGTGTTCCAAACTCGCGTAACCTTAATGGTTTAGCGGCGAATTCATGATCATATCATCGCGAACATTTCATATGGACTAAGTTTAGTCTACATTTCATTAACATCAATTGCATCATATTAGTTCATTCATGACATTGCATTTCACATTAAACGCGTAAATTTTTATATTAAATAAACGTTATCGCGTGAGTTAATTTTTTTGAATATTTAACCCGTTACTTTCAAAAATGATCCCGATGTATTTTTAAACTTACATTTAGTTTATAAAAAAACTATATTTTTAGTTTTCCTAGTGTTTCAAATTTATTTCGTACACAAGTCGTTAAATTTATATTATTACGACGTGTTTCTTAAAAATTATACGATAATTATTATATCACTCAAATTTTACAAGAAATGTATTTTTACAATTTTTATGATCTCAATATACTTTACTTTGATCCCTTAAAATTTATTTTAGTCCATACCACTTTAACTTCACAACTATGTACAAGTTATAACACTTTTTACTTAACTATACATTCTACTTATATTTGTAACAACTTTACACATTATAAAAGAAAAAAAAAAAATATTTGAGGGACACAATCTCCCCAAAATCCGGCCCATGGGGGGGGGAGGGTGATTTCATTTATTAAGTTGGTAAGAAAATATTGCAAGTATAGATTTATACTCCAAGTCTTCACTTATTCATTCACTCTCAATTATCAAGTGATAAAAACTTTTCTCTCTTTGTTCTCCTTCTCATGACCGGTTCTTCACAAGGGTGTACAAGGGATCACAAAATTTTTCTCAAGTTCAAGTATTAACAATCTAGTTATACTCTTATTAAAGGTTTTGAAATAAAAACCTAGAGTGTTTAGGCTAAACCTTGTTCTAATCACCTCATCATAGTAGCTTGTAAGCATATTACTTTCATTTTATATCTTTCATTTTCATTACATATGTATTTCATCATTTTCTTGGCAAGCATGCAAGACTTATTGTTAGTTATACCATTTTTACATTGATTTTAAGAGTTTGATATATAAAAGTCATCCTATAATTATTCCCTTGTTATATATTGGTCTTGATGATGTCTAGGAACCCATGACACCCTAAGAAGGTGTATGGTAGGATTAGAATAGCTTTGGAGTTGATTTGAAGGGATTGGTATAGGTTTAGTACGAGAAAAACTATTTTCGATAAGTATAAAAAGTGATCTGTTCTTATTTTGTTTTTCTGGAAAATCCGACAGTAGACATGAGTTTTTGGCCTTGATATTTAGAAAATATACTTTAAAACGAATCCGTGGCCGCTTGAACGGATAAAAACGGAGTTATAACGAAGCCGTGGTGAATTTTTAAAGTTTGACGACGAAAATTATAATTTTCAGAAATTTCAGCAACATATTTTTACATTGTTCGGGTCAAAAACGAGCCTTAAGCTTCACAAATTATTTCGACTTGTCAAAAATATATTAGTATACTTTGATACGAAGCTAAGGACGTATTATACGTAGAAAACGGATTTGAAACGACAAATATATGCACGTTTTCATAAACTTGCCGTAACTATTATTTTCCGAAAAACTATATTATTTTTACGATACAAGTGTTACGGTAGTCAGAATCGCGTCCATGTTTGAGACTGTTTTTAACCAAGATGTGGAACTTTTTGGAACGAATTGTCTTCTAATAAAATCAAGTTCACCGGGCATATTTTTCAAAACGACAAGCTGTTTGTAAAGCGGAGTTGTAATAAATTATTTACTTGGATGTTCAAACTCTGGCGAAACTCATTTTTCTGCACAACAATTAGCCAAAACCACCATCTTTAACCCTTAATATCTTTATGTTAGAGACCTTTTGGACGAAAACTCCTGAACTGAAACTTCTAGATTTCGATACAAACTTTCTAAAACTGTCGAGTTCGTTTTAACCGATCAACGTACACCATTTTAATACGACTAGTTTTTCAAGCCATTTTGTTAATTTCAAAGAAAATTCCGGCGACATTGTTTTGTCGAAAAGTGATAATTTCACTATAAAACATTACAAAACCATTGTAGGATGACATTTTGACGTAAATACTTGTAAAGTGATTTTGATTGGTCAAGACGTCAAACGAGTATTTTTAAACGATAAGTATTATTTTTTAAAACTCGCAAATGGTATAAATAACATACGAAATGCATGCATAACATTACATTGCAACTCATTGCATATCATAACATTCATCATAGGTCAAGATTTTCGTATCACATTACATCTCGGTGTACTCACTTTTGTCTTCGCATCATTCCACCAAGTGAGTTCGTAGCCCCTACTTTTACTTGCTTTCATAACTGTTTTGGGAGAGATACATGCTCGACTATTTTATTACATTCATGACTATTTGCAAACTATATGTTTATCGAACTAAATGTTTAGTCATCTTGAAGTAACATTATTGCCATACTAGAATTTCTATTTCATATTCATTGGTCTAACGGTCTTGGTATATTCATTGGTCTAACGGTCTTGGTATATTCATTGAGCTAACGGTCTTGGTATATTCATTGAGCTAACGGACTTGGTATATTCATTGGTCTAACGGTCTTGGTATATTCATTGAGCTAACGGACTTGGTATATTCATGGGTCTAACGGTCTTGGTATATTCATGGACTAACGGTCTTGGAACGATTTGAACAACACTCATATTCATTTGACGATTTCTGTTTGAACATAAACTATACATATTCTGGCAGTGGGTTGTGAACACCCAGGTTGCAAGTTTTGTATGGGCGGGACTTGGGCCGAGTGGATTTACAATGCCTTTGCTTTGCATAAGCGATTTGAACCACACTCATATTTGTTATATCAAGTAACTATTGATACATTTAGTTATGCACTATTTTGTGAATTCATCTGACGATGTGTGCTTGAACATAAACTATACATATTACGTGGGTTGTGAACACACAGTTTGCAAGTTTTGTATGGGCGGGACTTGGAACTGAGTGGATTTACAATGCCTTTCTTTATAAACGATTTGAACACACTCATATTTGTTATATCAAGTAACTATTGATACATTTAGTTATGCACTATTTTGTGAATTCATCTGACGATGTGTGCTTGAACATAAACTATACATATTCAGCGTGGGTTGTGAACACACAGGTTGCAAGTTTTGTATGGGACTTGGGCTGAGTGGATTTACAATGCCTTTGCTACATAATCGATTTTGATAGTCTTTACATTTCAACAATTTACAATGCCTTTCTTTGCATAAACGATTTGAAAGGCTTTACATTTCAACTCACACTCTATGAACTCACTCAACCTTTGTGTTGACACTTTTTAGCATGTTTTATCTCCGGTATCTAAGGCATACACTTCATGGCATGCATGTGGACTTATCATAAGAGTCGTGGTGACGACGGCGTCTCTCTGGATTTATCACTTTAAAACATCGTTTGAATTGTAACAAACTTAATTCCGCACAAATTGATTTTCATTTGGGACCTACTTTGTAAACTCCGATTGTTTTATTAAATCAAACGATGTTCTTTTCAAACGACACTTTAGGTCGTTCAATATAACTTTGATTGTGATGCTATGACAGTCAATCCCGAAATTCCATTCATTTGCAAAACAGGTAATTTGGGGGTGTGAGATTGGTATCGAGCTTGATTATAGAACTAGGTTGCATCATTGACCCTAGACTATAACTACATCATCATAGCATCTCATCATTTCATCATAAGTGCATGTTCATTTTGCATGCGATTTATCATACATTTTTGAGTTATTTACTTTCATTTCAAATCGATTGTCACATTGATGCCTTCAAATACCCATCCCATCATACTCACATCACTTTGACATGGAGAATGCCATGTCATTCCCTAGCACAATTTAACATCAGTTGACTCAACACCAAACATCATATGAGTCGATTAGTCCAAGCATTGCATAGTTACTCCTAAATTATACATAGTTTGATCACCTATGTCTAATTCAGGAAGAATCATGCAATGAAGGGAGTAGTAGTCTCATATGTAAGTGTCGAGCCAAATTTTCAAAAGATTTTCTTCAAACCACTTGTTTCAGTTTGATCCGTGGACAGTTCTTGTTTGATGAGTTGCAAAGATCGAGCTAGAAACAAGTTGTTACCTAAACCGATTTAGCCTAATCGTATGACAGTTCTTGTTTGATGAGTTGTGGGATTAAGCAAAAATCGGTTACCTAAAAGTCTTTTGGAAATTTTGCTCGAGAATGGGAAAGTTTGCCACATCAAACCCTAAACCCGAGACCAACAACTGAATTCAGGGTGAATTCCTTTTTGATGGTAGTGACACCCGTACTTTGGTCATTTCTCGAAACAATTTGCCTCACCTATTTCATCATTTATCGTAAACTAGCTTTGCGTGTTCCAAATTCGCGTAACCTTAATGGTTTAGCGGCGAATTCATGATCATATCATCGCGAACATTTCATATGGACTAAGTTTATTCTACATTTCATTAACATCAATTGCATCATATTAGTTCATTCATGACATTGCATTTCACATTAAACGCGTAAATTTTTATATTAAATAAACGTTATCGCGTGAGTTAATTTTTTTGAATATTTAACCGTTACTTTCAAAAATGATCCCGATGTATTTTTAAACTTACATTTAGTTTATAAAAAAACTATATTTTTAGTTTTCCTAGTGTTTCAAATTTATTTCGTACACAAGTCGTTAAATTTATATTATTACGACGTGTTTCTTAAAAATTATACGATAATTATTATATCACTCAAATTTTACAAGAAATGTATTTTTACAATTTTTATGATCTCAATATACTTTACTTTGATCCCTTAAAATTTATTTTAGTCCATACCACTTTAACTTCACAACTATGTACAAGTTACAACACTTTTTACTTAACTATACATTCTACTTATATTTGTAACAACTTTACACATTATAAAAGAAAAAAAAAAATATTTGAGGGACACAATCTCCCCAAAATCCGGCCCAAGGGGGAGGGAGGGGTGATTTCATTAAGTTGGTAAGAAAATATTGCAAGTATAGATTTATACTCAAGTCTTCACTTATTCATTCACTCTCAATTATCAAGTGATAAAAACTTTTTCTCTCTTTGTTCTCCTTCTCATGACCGGTTCTTCACAAGGGTGTACAAGGGATCAAAATTTTCTCAAGTTCAAGTATTAACAATCTAGTTATACTCTTATTAAAGGTTTTGAAATAAAAACCTAGAGTGTTTAGGCTAAACCTTGTTCTAATCACCTCATCATAGTAGCTTGTAAGCATATTACTTTCATTTTATATCTTTCATTTTCATTACATATGTATTTCATCATTTTTGCTTGAAGCATGCAAGACTTATTGTTAGTTATACCATTTCTACATTGATTTTAAGAGTTTGATATATAAAAGTCATCCTATAATTACTCCTTGTTATATATTGGTCTTGATGATGTCTAGGAACCCATGACACCCTAAGAAGGTGTATGGTAGGATTAGAATAGCTTTGGAGTTGATTTGAAGGGATTGGTATAGGTTTGACGAGAAAAACTATTTTCGATAAGTATAAAAAAGGATCTGTTCTTATTTTGTTTTTCTGGAAAATCCGACAGTAGACATGAGTTCTTGGCCTTGATATTTAGAAAATATACTTTAAAACGAATCCGTGGCGGCTTGAAGCGGATGCGGAGTTATAACGGCCGTGGTGAATTTTTAAAGTTTGACGACGAAAATTATAATTTTCAGAAACTTCAGCAACATATTTTTATTGTTGGTCAAAAACGAGCCTTAAGCTTCACAAATTATTTCGACTTGTCAAAAATATATTAGTATACTTTGATACGGAGCTAAGGACGTATTATACGTGAAAACGGTTTGAAGCGACAAATATATACGTTTTCATAAACTTGCGTAACTATTATTTTCGAAAAACTATATTATTTTTCGCGATACAAGTGTTACGGATGAAATAGCGTCCATGTTTGAGATGTTTTAACCAAGATGTGGAACTTTTTGGAACGAATTGTCTTCTAATAAAATCAAGTTCACCGGGCATATTTTTCAAAACGACAAGCTGTTTGTAAAGCGGAGTTGTAATAAATTATTTACGGATGTTCAAACTTGGCCGAAACTCATTTTTCTGCACAACAATTAGCCAAAACCACCATCTTTAACCCTTAATATCTTTATGTTAGAGACCTTTTGGACGAAAACTCCTGAACTGAAACTTCTAGATTTTGATACAAACTTTCCAAAACTGTCGAGTTCGTTCTCTAACGATCAGCGTACACCATTTCGACTAGTTTTCAAAGCCATTTTGTTAATTTCAAGAAAATTCGACGACATTGTTTTGCGTCGAAAAGTGATAATTTCACTATAAAACATTACAAAACCATTGTAGGATGACATTTTGACGTAAATACTTGTAAAGTGATTTTTTGATTGGTCAAGGCGTCAGCGAAGTATTTTCGACGATAAGTATTATTTTTTAAAAACTCATAAATGGTATAAATAACATACGAAATGCATGCATAACATTACATTGCAACTCATTACATATCATAACGTTCATCATAGGTCAGATTTGGTATCACATTGGTGTACTTTTGTCTTCGCATCATTCCACCAAGTGAGTTCGTAGCCCCTACTTTTACTTGCTTTCATAACTGTTTTGGGGGAGATGCATGCTCGACTATTTTATATATTCATGACTATTTGCAAACTATATGTTTATCCAAACTAAATGTTTAGTCATGCGAAGTAACATTATTGCCATACTAGAATTTCTATTTCATATTCATTGGTCTAACGGTCTTGGTATATTCATTGGTCTAACGGTCTTGGTATATTCATTGAGCTAACGGTCTTGGTATATTCATTGAGCTAACGGACTTGGTATATTCATTGGTCTAACGGTCTTGGTATATTCATTGAGCTAACGGACTTGGTATATTCATGGGTCTAACGGTCTTGGTATATTCATGGACTAACGGTCTTGGAACGATTTGAACAACACTCATATTCATTTGACGATTTCTGTTTGAACATAAACTATACATATTCTGGCAGTGGGTTGTGAACACACAGGTTGCAAGTTTTGTATGGGCGGGACTTGGAACTGAGGGGATTTACAATGCCTTTCTTGCATAAACGATTTGAACCACACTCATATTTGTTATATCAAGTAACTATTGATACATTTAGTTATGCAATATTTTGTGAATTCATCTGCGATGTGCTTGAACATAAACTATACATATTCGGCGTGGGTTGTGAACACACAGGTTGCAAGTTTTGTATGGGACTTGGCGGTGGATTTACAATGCCTTTGCTGCATAAACGATTTGAACCACACTCATATTTGTTATATCAAGTAACTATTGATACATTTAGTTATGCAATATTTTGTGAATTCATCGGCGATGTGTGCTTGAACATAAACTATATACATTTTGGCATGGGTTGTGAACACACAGGTTTGCAAGTTTTGTATGGGCGGACTTGGAAGCGAGTGGATTTACAATGCCTTTGCTACATAATGTTTTGATAGTCTTTACATTTCAAGCGATTTACAATGCCTTTCTTTGCATAAACGATTTCGAAAGGCTTTACATTTCAACACAAACTCTATGAACTCACTCAACCTTTGTGTTGACACTTTTAGCATGTTTTATCTCGGTATCTAAGGCATTCACTTCATGGCATGCATGTGGACTTATCATAAGAGGTGGTGACGGCAGTCTCTCTGGATTTATGCACTTTAAAACATCGTTTGAATTGTAACAAACTTAATTCCGCACAAGTTGATTTTCATTTGGGACCATACTTTGTAAACTTCGATTGTTTTATTAAATCAAACGATGTTCTTTTCAAACGACACTTTAGGTCGTTCAATATAACTGTGATTTTGATGCTATGACAGTCAATCCCCAGGAATTCCATTCCGCTGCAAAACAGGTAATTTGGGGGTGTGACACTATCGACTTTCTCTTAGAGATGGTTAATATTGAAGAAGGAGACCCTCTCCCTAGTCTCCGGCATAGGAAACCAAATATGCACTAATTGAGTCTAGAGCCAAGAGATCATCCACATACAATCTCATTAGGACACAAAATTGATGAAGACTTGCTATTTCACACAATGTGGAAAGTAAGAATATAATTAAGAGTCCTACGCATTATCTTTGTGGTATTTCCAGAACATCCAAGTGATATGTAAAAGTATTCACGATGAAGATGGAAATCCTTCTAGAGCCAACATCAAACAAGCTCTTGGTGGGTGACATGTGAGATCTTTTCTAAAGATCAAGCTTGTGACAACTGGATAGAAACAATGGGCGATTCATTCTTGAATCAACCTTGGTCCAGGAAATGAATTGACTAATACTTTTGGAAAAACCGTTCGATGTGCAAATCTTCTTTTCTCTAGCACATCGAATGTGTATTCGTGTTTTCAAACACAAAAAGTATCTATGATTGGAAAAATACTTTTGGAAAAACCGTTCGATGTGCAAATCTCTTATTTTCTCTAGCACATCGAATGTGTACTCTTTTTCAAATACAATAAGTATTTCTAATTGAAAATTGATCTTTCTCATAAAACCTTCGTCGTATTTCAAAACTCTTTCTTCTAAGCAATACGTGATTGTTTTTCAAATCAGTTTTTCATCAATCAGTGAATCTCAATTCGCTGGTTCACTCACTCCGTGTTGTCTACTTTGGGATGCTCCGGTTCGAGAACGGCTAGATCAAGTGCAAACCCGTCAAGGAGATTCTTCGAATTCTACGATCACAGGTATTTATACGATCAACGGGGAACCATGGTTCTTGCAACTATATTCAACAAAAGTGAACAAAGACACTTTCGTGTGTTTTAGTGCTAACTGTTGTTTGTAGGAAGATTGGATGGTTGCAGCTGATCGATATTGAGAAGTCAATTCACAACCGCATGCTCACAGCATTCACACTTAATTGAAGAAAATCATGACAATCAAAGATATATAAAGATGCTTCCGCTAGTCTGATGAAAAGAGGTCATGATCTAGAAAGTGTGAGCATGTCGGTCCAAAAGTCACAACATCACATGAAGGCAACACAATAAAGGGTGATCCAGAGATTTACTGTGGCTGATGATCTCAAAGAAAGCTCGAAGATCATCAAAGATGTGGATCTGTTCAAAGACCTCCACTTAAAGTACAAAATAATCAGACTATGAAAAGTCACTACTCAAACAAAAAGATTGCAGAATTGAAGAATTGAAGTCTATGAGCTCAGAACTGAAGACAAAATAGCATGCTAGGATTTAAAATGTAAATCATGGGGTGACCTCCCTTAGGGGGAGATTGTTAGGAATTGGAAATTCTATAAGGAAGTGTCGGTCACCCCAATTATTGTCTAGCATATGTTAGCTCGTAGACATATCATTATTTACGTTACTTAGTAGTTAATTAGTTAGTTATTAGCTTAGTTTAGCTTAGTGTAACACCATGAAGGAAGGACGGGTCTTTACCCACTGTATGCCTGATCCACAACCCGACAGGAGGGCGTGTAGGTTGTAACTATAAATACCCCTTCCATCCTTGGAAGGGGTGGAGCTTCTAATCTAACCTTTCTTCTTTTTGGTTAAAACTCTCTCAAGAACTCCCTCTCCTCTCTTCATCTCTCTAAACATGACATTCATATACTATCACCATCCTAGACCACCCGAATCATCAAACAACATAATATGTATGATCCTACAATATCTTTTTAGGAATCTTTCTAATAAGGTCTTCTTGAGGGCAAGTAGAATTCAAGTGGGGGGATATTTGATAACATCAAATTATCCTGAATATTAAGTGTCAATTTCCCCCGATAATGCTTGTAATTTATATTATTTATATGGATTTATGCTTGTTTTCCATTATATTCCACTTTCAGGTAAATTACGAGCATTGGAGCTAAAGAGACGCGGAATTGGAGAGTTTATTGAAGATTTATCATAGTATGCTCACTTTGAAGAAGTTACGGCGTAACTCCTCTCTCACATTACACAGTAACTAAAGCGTGACTAAGAAAACCAACTTATCAGAAGATTATGGCATAACTCTCCCAAAGATTACGACGTAACCATATTAGGTCAAATGAGGTTCCGCGCCGCTGATAATTACGCCGTAACTTATGGATCAACTACGACGTAACCATGATTTATTGAAGATACGGCGTAACCCCTTCTAAGGTTACGCCATAACCAGCAGATCTAGTACAATTTACAAAGAAGTTATATGTTAGAGCGTAACTATTTTATTAGTTACCGCGTAAAGATCTGACCTATAAATACCCCACGATTTCCAACATTTAAAAGCATCCCATTTCACACACAACAATCAGAGAACGTGAGAAGAAGCCAAAGGCGGATCTAGAGCATACAGAGCTATCTCGGGAGAAATCACTCCCTTACGATAAGCATTAGCGTTTTATCTTTTCTTTACTTTCGATTCATGTATTTCGTAACATTAAACATTGAATTGATTTGTATGGTTAATATGAGCGGCTAAGCACCTCTTGGTGCTGGCCTAGTTATGATTCCTTAATTGTTTTGTTTACATTTACATTGCTTCCGTATAATTATTTCTTAGTGTATGCATTCATAGTTTATTGGTATCTACCCTTGTTTTGGTAGTTTTGAATGGCGGTAGAGGCTAGTTGCTTAGAAGATATGACCAAGCCCTAGTGAGTAGGAAGGGTAAGATATGACCAACTGACGACCCTTTCTACTTGTACGATTTGACCAACTAATCACCTACCGTTTGGATGAACTTAAGAAGTAAGGGGTGAGTGTTTAGTTTCTTTAGCGAGGCACTCACTATTATAAGTCTAGCATGTAGCGGAACTTAATGACTCGGCTTAGGGACCAGGAACAACTGGACTTATGAGGGGACACCGACTTTTCTAGTGGTGGCATCTTTCGATAGGTTAGGGCCCTGACCAAATCTTTGTCCTCGACTTTGACCCCATCTGAAGTAATTGCAAGTAATTAGACGTAGACATTACTAGCTAGGATGAATAACTAGGTTAGCACCACTCTCCTCTATTGATCACATCCCTTGCCTTTATTTGCTTTAGTAGTTAATTAGTTAATTCGATATCAAAACCATCTTAAAATCCGTGACACCTAGACTTAGTATTAATCCACACACTACACTACACACGACTGGGTACACTGCCCGTTAGTGTATTAGGGTAGACCATAGGTATAACGAGATATTATAAATATTAAAATCTGGTCAGTAAAACCTGCATCATATATACATAACTAGTATGTATTATAATGGGTAATATAAATGGGTAGAAGTTTAAGTATTTGACACATTGACCAAATACATTGAATGTAGTTGGGTAAAATCCAAAGTCCATGACCCATACCCATGGAGCATAACCCATAACCCATTGCATGACATCGTGCATAAGTCATAAATGGATATTATCCATGACCCATGGATTTAACCCATGACCCATGGACTAGATGCATTGCATCTTGTAGATACATTGTATCTACTTGGATAACCATGGTCCAAAGTCTAGGACCCATGACCCATAACCCATGACCCATGACCCAAAACCTATGGGCAAAGAGTCCCACGGATCCCCGAAATACCTGGACCGGATCCTCAAGTGAGGGATCCGTGCAACAATAGCCAAATTCCTCTATAGTAGTGACCATTCTTCATTTTGGGTTTCCACTCCCACACATACTTTCTCCAGGTATTGTAAACCTTCTAACCTCAGATCCTAAAGGATCTCTCTATGTAGTTTGTGTTTTTGTTTTTGTGTGATTCTCTAGGTTCCTCTTAAAGGCGAGATCACCACCTCTTGAAGTCGAGCAAGCTCAAGTCCATGAGTTGCCATGCTTCATCATCATCAAGACTACTGAGGTTCTCTTGTTGATAGTTCTTTCTTCCTCCATAGAAGTGTTGTGTTAAAGGCATTAGTGAAGGATGCCGAAAGAGTCAAGACGAAAGCATTAGTGAAAGGTGCTTAACGTCCGTGTCAAAGGCATTAGTGAAGGATGGCGAAAGAGTCAAGACGAAAGCATTAGTGAAAGGTGCTTAACGTCTGTGTCAAAGGCATTAGTGAAGAATGCCAAAGGAGTCAAGATGAAGGCATTAGTGAAAGTGCCAAACGTCCGTGTCAAAGGCATTAATGAAGGATGCCTAGAAGTCAAGTCAAGTGGCATTAGTGAAAGATGCCAAGGGTGTTGTTGTGAATTCTACTAAGTATGAATTATGCTGAAGTTACTGCCGAAGGATTCTGCTGAAGTGCAAGGATTCTACTGAAGAAGTAATTCTGCTGAAGTAATAAAACCGTGTAGATGGTTTCTGCGGAGATAGATATTCCACGTATTTTATAGTTAGTTAGGATATGCATGAGATTTATTAGGAAGTGATAATGTATATCATATTTAGTTTTATGTTTATACGTATCTTGGGAAACGGTTTAGGGTTCCTTGTCTACAAAAGGAACACAATAGTATGAATTATGTACGAGTTGAAAAAAAAAGTTTTAGTATTATTAAACGATCCATAGAGGATCAAAGAAGTTCTTAGTTATTTGTGTTATTACTTGTGTTTGATTTCCACTTTAGAATACAAGTTATTGAGACTGTCTTTTAGTGTGTTTGTGATTACATAAGCATAACTAACGATCTACGAGTGCTCAGAGATCTATCAAGGTATGAGGTTCAACAAGTGGTATCAGAGCCTCAGGAGAGTCTTTGTGATACTAAGAACAATCTTTTCTATACACTCTTACAACCAAAACAACATTCACCATGCCTGGATCAGACGATGATATTGAGGTCACCAATAACCAAAACAACACATCTCTGCAACAACCCAGTCTCTCAAACAGCAATGCTAAATTCCCATACCTAAAGAAGGAGGAGTATGATTTGTGGGCTATGAAGATGCAAAATTAGATCTCCAACATTGATTGGAATCTCTGGGAAATTGTGAAGAAGGGGAAGAGTTTGAAAAGGCATGTCACAGATCCTGATGGTAAGGTTACCATCATTCCTCCCAAATCTGCTGATGAGATATTGGCTGTCCAGAGAGAGAATAAAGTTAGAACTATTCTCCTTCAGGCTATACCCGAGGATCATTTGGGTGACTTTCACTACATGCAGGATGCTAAGGACATATGGATGGCAATCAAGGCTAGGTTTGGTGGGAATGAGGAGTCAAGGAGAATGAGGAAATCAATGCTGAAAAAACAGTTTCAAGAATTCCAAATCTCTGAAGAGGAAGGTATCCACAAGGGGTATGACAGGTTTCATAAGATATTGAGTCAATTGAATCAGCTGAAGGCAAAGCCAGATAATGATGACTGCAACTCAAAGTTCTTGAGAACCTTACCTTCATCTTGGTTGCAAGTAAGCATTGCCCTCAAAGCTAAAGATGGGCTAGATATGCTCACTTTTGATGAACTATACAACAGACTTAAATCTATTGAGCCTGATGTGAGAAGTCCTTTTCGTTCATCCATTCCTAGTCACACAACATTTGTTGGGGCCTCCTCAAATAAGATGACCTATGCTCCAAGTCCAACTTACTCAGCATCATCATCCTACACAACCACTACATCAAACTCTCAATCCAAATCCAGTGGTGTAATGGAAGATGTGATTCACTCTTTTGTTGCTAAATATGACACTCAGCAACAACTAGCCTTTGAGGACTTTGAACAGGTGGATCCATTTGACATGGAAGAGATGAAATTGAAGTGGCAACTGGCCATGCTCTCAATGAACATCAAGAAGTTTTAGAGTAAGTCTGGTAGAAAGTTTGGTTTCCAGGGAAAAGATCCAGCTAGGTTTGACAGAAAGAAAGTTAAGTGCTATACTTGTGGACAGATGGGTCATTTCTCAAGAGAATGCAAGGATAGGAAGGCTGGTGATGAGGTGAGATATTCTTCCTATCAGCAGATTCAAAAGGAAGCTGGAACTTCGAAGGGTGGATCCTCCACAGCTCTTGTCACTATGGATGACCATGTCAATTGGAGGGTGCATGAGCCTGAGAATGATGAAGGTCCTGGTTTTGAGAATATTGGATTACTGGCAAGCTGTACTTCAGAGGATAGGCATGATCAAGTTTCCTTAATGGGCATCTCTCAGGTACATAATTGTGTTTTTGGTTGTAGTTAAAGATATAATGAACTTAAGGAAGCCTATGATGAATTGAAACCTAAATATAATGAATGCTATGTCAAAGTTGAGGCTTATAAACAGGCTTTAAAAACATTAGAAAGACAAAAAGTTTGGTTTCAAAAGAATCAACTGGCTTATGATGAAAAGATAAGGGTGTTAGAAAGTGATCTAGAATGTACTAAAATTGATTTAAAACGCACTGAGAAAGAAAAAGCTGATATAGTTTCTGAAAACCAAGTGCTAAAAGAGAAACTTGATGAGGAAGTAGCTAGGCATAAAGAATGGTTATTGCATGGAAACAAGTTAGCTAGTCATATCTATGCTAATTAAAATCCTAATACTGCAATAGGTTTAGGCTTTAATAAGTATGTAGGATTAGAAGCTAGGGATGACCTTCGTAAATCTACACCAGCTGGCTTAGCTAATTTTGTTAAAGAAGGAACATTACATGCTGTCCCTGGACCCATTAGAGGAGAACATATGCCCATTGACCTTTCCATCATAGTTTACTTTGATGGATCACACCATCTTTATGGCAAAAAGTCAAAAGACTTACCAGACCCTGATTCTTCATCTACTGACTTTGTCTCTTGTTGACACGTGACAAGTCCTCCACCAAGGGTCTACTTCTACTACCAGGTGTGATTCAATTGAAAAGTCAGACCTTCCCAAGACCTTGCCCAAGCCTACACCCAAGACTGCTTACAAGCCTATTAGAGTTGCTGAGGGAATCAACTTCCAAGACAGTTTCTTCTGAAGACTTGTCTTTTAATTCTTTGCACAACAATGCTTTTAAGTCTGTTAAAAACAATTCTGTTAATGTTTGTGGTTTGAATGCTTTTACATGTAATAGAACATCTTTCACTTTGAATAAATCTTCTAAAAAAAGACATGTTTTGTTTGTGGAAGTAAATTTCATTTGATTAAGGATTGTAATTTTCATGAGCAAAGAATGGGTGCATGTGCAGGTCAAAAGAAACCTAGACCAATATGGACAAATGTTAATGATATACCATCTTTTATTCCACAAGCAACTAATAATAAACCTTCTCCATTTCCTTGGAGAAGATCTGTTGCTAGATCTTATGTGAAACCAACAAGTTCATATTTTCACAATGGTTATTGGCTTGGATGTGTTGACTCTATGTATGATGGGAAGGGAAATTGGGATACTGCTGTGAAGCCCTCAGCAGGTTGTTCTAGGACTAAAAAGGGACCTAATTTTCAATGGAGGTCCAA
Source organism: Chrysanthemum makinoi (assembly GCA_910596185.1). NCBI lineage: Eukaryota > Viridiplantae > Streptophyta > Magnoliopsida > Asterales > Asteraceae > Chrysanthemum > Chrysanthemum makinoi. The sequence continues at coordinate 209,751,169 of OU343220.1, forward strand.
GAACAATAGTGGATCTTTTACATATACATGGCCTAAATCCTATGATCCACAAGGCAGGCTCAAGTCAGTAATGACTTGAGTCTCCATAGTGTACTAATATTTTGTATATTATTTGTTGTTGTTGTAGGATCATCCCCTGAGGAGTAAGGATTTTGGCATTGTTGATAGTTGTTGTTCCAGAAGCATGTCAGGAAACAAAGAAAAGATGCATGATTTTGTACCATAGAAGGAGGAGGCAGTGTAACTTTTGGTGGAGGAGATGGTAGAATCACAGGGAAAGGCACCATTAGAACACCATATTTGGATTTTGAGAATGTGTACTATGTAAAGGAACTATAACATTTCAATTTGTTCTCAATATCACAAATTTGTGACTCCAAGAACAAAGTATAATTTTGTGAGAATGAATGTATTGTGCTCTCTAAAGATTTTACACTTCCAAAAGATACATCCATTCTGCTGAGAGTTCCTAGAAGCCACAATTTATACACATTCAACTTGAATGATGTTCAACTAGAAGGTGACCTAACATGTTTGGTGACTAAAGCATCCCTAGACGAGTCTACAAAATGGCATAGAAGGATGGCTCATGTAAACTTCAAGACCATTAACAAGCTTTCTAAATTGGGTCTACTTGAAGGACTTCCTTCCAAAGTCTTCACCAATGAACATAACTGTGTTGCCTGCAACAAAGGAAAGCAACACAAAGCCTCATACAAAGCCATTACAGCTGTGAGCACTATCTCAGAACCTCTTCAATTGCTGCACATGGATATCTTTGGTCTAACCCAAGTCAGGAGTATTGATCACAAGTATTTCTGCTGGTCATTGATGACTATAGCAGGTTTTGTTGGGTATTCTTTTTTGGACTAAAGATGAAACAACTCAAGGAGTTCATTACCCTTGTTGAAAACTAGTTGAACAAAAAGGTTAAAGGAATTCAGTGTGATAATGGGACAGAGTTCAAAAATGCTGTGTTAATTGAACTGTGTAAGTCTAAAGGGATAAAAAGGGACTATAGCACTCCAAGAACCCCATAAAAAATGGGGTAGCTGAAAGAAAGAATAGGACCTTAATAGAGGCAACAAGATCCATGCTTGCAGACTCTAAATTACCTACTATGTTCTGGACTGAAGCAGTTAGCATAGCTTGCTATGTACTTAACAGGGTATCCATTACTAGACCTCATTTCAAGACACCTTATGAACTTCTCACTGGGAAAGTTCCTGCTATACATTACTTCAAACCGTTTGGGTGTCAAGTGACCATTTTGAACACTAGTGATCCACTGGGGAAGTTTGATGAGAAAGCTGATGAAGGTTATATTGTGGGTTATTCAGCTCATAGCAAGGCTTATAGGGTATATAATTTGATTGCTAAGAAGATTGAGGAGACACTTAACCTGAGATACCTAGAAGATAAGCCCAATGTTCAAGGTCAAGGTCATGTTTGGTCCTTTGACTTGGATTACTTAACTGATTACTTGGGTTATACTAGACATGTTGCTAACCAATCTGCAGGTACACAAGAGTCTCCCATTGACAATGCAGGTACCCTGGATGATGACTCAAGTGACGATCATGATGAACAACCAATTCTTGTACCTTCCTTCTTTCCTAACCATTTTGCAGGTGATCATTCTAAAGTAACTTCTGAGGAGCATGAAGATGAGTCACACTATGAAGAGGACCTTGCTAGGCTCAAGAAGCAAGAGTATGCAGCCAATCTAGAAGTTGAGAGGCTTGGTGGGGAGTTTGCTAAAAAACAGTCAGTGGAAACCATGATTCTCCTGAAGGTTCTCCTATTTCTCCTGACAACACCAAATCTGCTGAAAGCTCTGCTGCATCTACTCCAATACCTACTAGTGTGTCCAAAATCTTTGAAGAACCATATACACAATTTCCAAGTCCTTCAGATCTTGGTAATCATCAACCCAAAGATGGAATCTTCACCTCATCTTCCTATGACAGTGATTTTGAGCCAACTGTGAACAACCTTGACACCACCATTGCTGTCAACCCCTCTGCTACAAAAAGGATCAACAGTGCTCATCCTACATCCAATATTATTGGTGATCCTAAAGCACCTGTTCGAACTAGAGGTACTGTGTCAAGTTCCAAGTATGGTCAAGTTGCTTTTCTTTCATATGTCTCAAATCAGCAAAGGGACAATCACACATACTTTAAGCATTGTTTGTTTGCTTGCTTCCTTTCTCAAATGGAACCAACCAGTGTTACTCAAGCTCTTGAAGATTCAAGTTGGCTTGAAGCAATGCAAGATGAGATGCAACAATTTAAGAATCAGCAGGTTTGGATTTTGGTACCACTACCTGATGGAAAGTTTGCAATTGGGACAAAATGGATCTTGAAGAATAAAAGAGATGCAAGGGGTATAGTGGTTAAAAAAAAAGCAAGATTAGTGGCTCAAGGGTTCAGGCAAGAGGAAGGAATTGATTATGATGAAGTTTTTGCACCTGTAGCTAGAGTTGAGGCCATTAGAATCTTCTTGGCTTATGCATCTTATATGGGGTTCATGGTTTATCAAATGGATGTGAAAGGTGCTTTTCTGTATGGTGAAATAGAAGAGTTAGTTTATGTCACTCAACCCAAAGGCTTTGAAGACCCACATCATCCACAGCATGTTTACAAGGTTGTGAAAGCTCTCTATGGACTTCATCAGGCACCAAGAGCATGGTATGCTAGGCTTTCTGCATTTCTGCTGAAGCATGGTTACAGAAGAGGTGCCATTGATAAAACACTCTTCGTAAAGAAAAATAACAGAGACATCATCCTTGGGCAAGTTTATGTGGATGACATCATCTTTGGATCCACTAAAGAAGCTTGGTGCAGGGAGTTTGAGGAGTTAATGAAGGGAGAGTTTCAGATGAGTGCTATGGGGGAGCTTACTTTCTTTTTGGGTCTACAAGTTCAGCAGAAACCTGATGGTATTTTTATCAGTCAGGATAAATATGTGAGAGACATTTTGAAGAAGTTTGAAATGGAAAATGTCAGAACTGCCACTACACCTTATGAAGCTCCAAACCAAAGAACAATATTGAGCCAGATCCAATGTGTGTTATTTATAGATCTATGATTGGTTCATTAATGTATCTAACAACTTCTAGGCCGACATTACATTTCTTGAGTGCTTGTTCTAGACATCAGGTCACTCCACTTACTTCCAACTTGAATGCTGTCAAAAAGATCTTCAAGTATCTGAAAGGCCAACCCAAGTTAGGTATTTGGTACCTAAAAGAGTCTCCTTTTGTATTGGAAGCATATAGTGATAGTGATTATGCTGGTGCAAATCTGGATAGGAGATCCACAACTGGAGGTTGCCAATTCCTTGGTAGAAGATTGATTTCTTGGCAATGCAAGAAACAAAATATTGTTGCTACCTCACTCTACTCTGGCAGAGTATGTTGCTGCTGCAAATTGTTGTGGTCAGGTAATATGGATACAAAATCAGTTGTTGGATTATGGGTTTAATTTTATGAACACCACAATCTATATTGATAATCAGAGTACCATATGCATAGTTAAAAATCCAGTTTTCATAATAGAACTAAGCATATTGAGATCAGGCACCACTTTATAAGAGATGCATATGAAAAACATTTGATAAAGGTGGTTAAGATTCACACAGATGAGAATGTGGCAGATTTTTTGACTAAGGCTTTTGATGGACCTAGGTTTCAACACCTAGTTGTCCATATTGGGATGGTTAACCCTTAACTGCAAAGTTTGAGGGGAGGCATAGGCCTCAGGGAAGGCATATTGTTGGGAATTATACGTTTGAGTTGATAAGAAAAAAAGAATGAAACAAGAGGGACTTAATACGACAAGAAGGAAACCTACAAAAAGATGTAAGGCATTGCTTGCAAAAGAAGTTTTATTTATTAGTCCTTATCCTCTAGTATATAAAGAGGACATAGGTGTAGGTTTTAATACAAGTCTTCCAATATGTAGACGTCTAGTAAAGGTGTGTGTGTGTCCTAGGCGTATAGTCTTGTAAACGCCTAGGTGACGATATTAGTTAATTAGTGTTAGATCAAGTCTTTGATCTTTTTTTATAGTTAGTTAGTTAGTTAATGGTGAATGAAACCTTGTGTCAATAACAATTATATTTTGATTTATCCGCTGCGTGTTGTCATTGTTATTATTAAACCCTAAGGCTCAAAATGATCTAAAGGAGTTCTATCAAACTCCTCAATTGGTATCAGAGCTTGGGGAGCTCGTTACCTTGGGATTCACAAGGTTCTTGGCGAAAAAGAATGAAGAAAATCGATTTTTTGCAAAATTCGCAACTTTTCTGCAGCACAGTTTTCAAGAGAGTATAACTTTTTAATGAACCGTTGGATCGGGCTAAAATTTGAACTGGAGCTTCTTCGTATATCTATCTTTAATCTCACTGAAGGGATTGTTGATCTGAGCTCTCAATCAAAAGTTATAGGCTGTCAAAGTCTGATGCTGAAACTGAAAAAAAAAATTCGTAAGGTTACTACAGCACTGTTTTGAAACGATCATAACTTTTTCGTTAACCGTTTGATCGTGACAAAATTTTTGGTGGATGTTCTCTATATACTCATCTAACTTTCCACTAAAGGGATCTTCGATCTAAGCTTTTATGTGAAAGTACTTTGCTAAAATACTGCTCTAAGTTCAAAGTACTGATTGGAGGTTTCAAAGTCTGTTATCCTTTCACAAAGTGCTTTGCTTGAAAGTACTACTGCTTGACGAAAGTACTGCTCTTGGACGAAAGTAATGCTTCTCATTCAAAGTACTGCTGCTTATTCGACAGCACTGCTAAACGAAGATATTCAGATTTGAGGGGAAGTCAAGTGATGTTATGGATTTTTTGACGACACACACACAGGTTATTGTTCACACACTTTGGAGTTTGATTTTTGTTCTTAAAATATTTTAAAAAGCTCGAAGTTGATTTTATTGAAGAATTGATTACGAAGAGGATTATTTATCATTTATTTGAAGGTGAAGTGGAATTACTTGGATACGTGTTTTATCATACCTTTTAGCAGGAGGTAACTTGTTCGTGCTTCAATGATTATGACAAAGAATTGACATAACACTTAAAGGAGTGACGTTATTGTGCTCAGTGATTATCGTCAAGAGATTGAGGTCTCCCTATACATAGGTATACGTTCAATGTCATCTATAGTGCAAGATATAAGATACAAGTTTGGGTTATTTTACTTCTTCATCAAGTTGGTTATACTTAGATTTCTTCATTAGTGATTATTACATGGAGCCTACAGATTTGAAGAATCAAGAAGATGGTTAACATATGGGTTTTAGGGAAAGCTTATTGTTAAATGTTTAACCATCTACATGCATCACTCAATGGGAAGTGTTTGATTTTTACTACTGTTGATCATTATTCCTCTTGCAAGTTGGAGTTTCTACTGTTTTGAATCCATTTTTCTTATGATGCGTAATGGTGGGCGATTTGAAGCATTGGAAGTCTTAAATTGGAAGTATGATATTGGTTCGTGGTGGTCAAGATCATTATTTGCATACGTTCCCTATTTGGATAATAACAAAAAAGGGAAGAGATGTTTGAGTGGCATGGCATGGATTAAGGGGAAGACAAAGGAAGACATACTTGTTTCATTCATGGTGAGATCCCTGATCTCAATTTCTCTACTTCGTCTAGGGAAGTTCGTTCAAGAATGGTTTTGTCATTATCAACTAGGGGAAGATTGTTGGGAATTATACGTTTGAGTTGATAAGACAAAAATAATGAAACAAGAGGGACTTAATACGACAAGAAAGAAACCTACAAAAAGATGGAAGGACTTGCTTGCAAAAGAAGTTTTATTTATTAGTCCTTATCCTCTAGTATATAAAGAGGACATAGGTGTAGGTTTTAATACAAGTCTTCCAATATGTAGACGTCTAGTAAAGGTGTGTGTGTGTCCTAGGCGTATAGTCTTGTAAACGCCTAGGTGACGAGATTAGTTAATTAGTGTTAGATCAAGTCTTTGATCTTTGTTATAGTTAGTTAGTTAGTTAATGGTGAATGAAACCTTGTGTCAATAACAATTATGTTTTGATTTATCCGCTGCGTATTGTCATTGTTATTGTTAAACCCTAAGGCTCAAAACGATCTAAAGGAGTTCTAACAAACTCCACACATATGCCTCAGGGGAAGATTTTAGTTGTATATTTTGTAAACTTTGTAGATATTTGGTTATTTTTTTGTTTGCTAACACTAACCTGCTAATGTTCTTTCAGTTTTGTTTGTTTGGTTTGGTGTGTTTGTTTTCTCTGTGTCTGGTTTGCAGAATGCTTCTAAAAGTTGAAATTCACAAAGTTGGTTAATGGGAATATGGTCAAGTGAGCTTAAAGCTTGTTTCTACTAAAGAGAAGCTCAAGTATTGGTAAAGGTTATCTAATTGATTCTACTAAAAGGAAGTACTGAAGTGCAAATCAAGTGCTAATCATGAAGAGATAACAAGCTGATCATTCATTCAAGAAACAGTTTACAGCTTACAGCTTACAATCAACTTCGACTGAAAATACAAGACCATTCCTATACAAAATCTACCAAACATATACTGGTTCTTATCATCTATTACAAAAGCTGGTGGATATGCTTGACCAGTACGACAAAGAAGCTGAAGATGAAAATGGAAAGGATGGATTGATGAAAACGATGATGAAGATGCTCAAGAACCTAGTTTTATATCTTTGGCTCTTGGCATTGTAGATGGATTTGTGATATGAGAAATATTCAGTTGTTCCATCTACTCGTTCCACCATAAAGCATTACTTCATCTTCCCTTTTCCCTTTCCCTTTACCTCAGCTCTCTTGCCCTTTCCCCTGGTTCCATGGTATGAAGTACCAATTCCTGGTGTAGGAAGTGCTACCACCACATCCCTTGGATCTAGACACGCAGTGGAGTCGTCAGAATCACTAGAAGACTCACTTGGATCCACTACACTATCATCTTCAGAAGAAGGGAGAAAGGGATACTTCAAAGGTCGAGGTTCATCTTGATAAGGATATCAAAATAATAGGCGTGAATCATCACTTCCTGATGATGATGATGATGTTGATGATGGGGAGGAGGTTGGATAAATGACTTCTGGTTTGGTAGACACGGTTATTGTTATTTTGGAGAAATTAGGGTTTTTGAAGTCAATTGGGGCTAATTGTTATGTGATTGTTGTAAATTGGGGTTATTTTATAGGCGGAGTCAAGGCTTAATGATAATTAATGCGAGGTGGGTGTCACAGTAAAACTCAAGATATTTACTGAAGATACTAAGTCACTTGAGTTGTTTCTGCTGATTGACCTTCTTCAGCAGATTGACCATTGTTTCTACTGAAGTGTTAATTTTGAATTTGATTGGAGTTACAATACACGTCAGATATGGTCAACAACTTGTTCCGATATATTTGACCATAAATTGGGTAACTTCCACTAATAACCCACTTCGCATATCTTCGCTCAAAATTAATTGATTCCCTCTTCACTCGATTTAAACACACTTTCAGTTGCGTGAATCATAACTCATTCTCACAATTTCTCTCATGGCGCTTCAATTTAAGAAAGATCATAACAAGACTGCTTTTCTGGGAAAAGCAAAGGGGCATGAACTTTATGAAACAATGGTGGATTTCTTGAAATGGTCTAAGATTCATTATGCTCTCACGCACTCTCCAAATGGAATATATGAATCATTGGTGGAACAATTTTGGGCATCTGCTACTAAACAGAGTGACACAAAGATAGTAGCTACAATTGATGAAACAGGGTATGTGGTGACTGAGGCACCAATTAGGAGACAACTACGGTTAGATGATGAAGATGGGGTTTATCACTCTAATGCTGAAGTAATACTTGTTGTATTAAGAGCTGTGGGCTATCAAAGTACTAGAACAGATATGTGGCACAAAAACAAGCTTTGCCCGATGTGGAGGTTTTTGGTACACACTTTACTTCAATGCATTAGTAATAAGTCAGGTGGATGGGACCAATTTTCTACTCAATTGGGTTGTAGGATTGTATGTTTGTCACAGGGTTTAACTTATAATTTTTCTAAGTATATTTTTGATAACATGGTTGAAAATGTTCAAAATAAAAAGCATAAGTTTCTTATGTATCCCAGATTTTTGCAAATGATTTTAGACATACAAACCCATAATAGAGTATTTTGTCCCATTAGTGCTCTTACTGCTAAATTGTTTGCTCCAATGAAAACTAATTATGTTGGGATACATCATCCTCTGCTAGCAGCTATGTTGCCACAAGGCAATGAGGCTGCTGATGAGGGTAATGTTGTTGGTGCTACACCCTCTACCAATGTTGCTGCTGATGGTAATCCATCAGTTGCCATGGATGAGGGCCCTTCCACTACTGTTGAAGCATCACATGTTTCTCCTGACCAACCACCATCTATACCTGTACCTATACCTAGTCCTAGTCCACCTCCTACTCATGTTACTCCTGATGAGTTTGAGCCTGAATTTAATAGAATGCCCACACCTAGTCCTATTAGAGAGCCATTTGTTGAAAGCTCTCCTATTCTTGAGCATGACCATATTTCTCCTGAAAGGTCCAATGATGCTCCCATTACCACAGAGAAATCTGTTGGTGGAGCTGAGGACCCTATTACTCTTACATCTGTATATGCTTTGCTCAACAGGACTGTGAAAGAGGTTGCAGATCTTAAAAAGGAGCTTGCTGAGACTAGATATTCACTTGGTGGTGAGATTGTGGGGCTAAAGAGAAAGGTTCAGGAATTAGAGGAACAACTTGGGCAAACTAGAAAAAGGAAGTTTGAGGTTTCTTCTGATGAGGAGCAAGAGGATAATCATTTGGATTCACTTGAAATCTTGGCTGATGTGGCTCAAAAGACTCATGCTTCTTCTCCAATTGTTCCTGAATCTTCAAAGAAAAAGGAACCTATTATGTTTACCAGAAGAAAGAGAAGACAGTATTTGAGCAAGGATTCCTCTGAAGCTTAAAAAATGCCAAGTCTAGCCAATGTTGCAACTACTGATGATCATGTTGTTGAGGATGCTCAAATGTTGGATCGTGCATCTGAACTTGGTCCAGCTTCCTCTGTACAAGAACAACCAGGTCCTACACCTTCAGCAGATTATCATGAAGTCTTTGTTGCTGGAAGAAGTTTTAATTTGGATCCTAATGCTGATGTCTCTTCTACTCTTGTTGAAGACACTCCTCAACATTTTACTTATGATGCTTCCATGGGTGTTTCTCCTGAAGTTCCAATTATTGATACTCCTCATGTTGATTCTGCTCATGAGTCTGCTGATAAAGGGAAAGGAGTCATGATTGATGAAGAGATTGGTTCAGATCTTGTGAGTGAACAGGAAAGGCAAGAACAAGCAAGGATGCTAGCTGAGTATGCAGATATGAAGAAGAGTCATGCATTGGATCAAAAGCTGGAAGCTCAGTTTACCACCAATTTACCTCCTGAGAGACAAAGAGAAATCGATAAACTATCCACTCAGTTTACTGATGAGCAATGGGATACTTACACTTTCCAAGCTGCATCAAATCCTACTCTTGCACAAAGTATCTTAGGTGCTGCTTTTGATAGTGAAAACTTTGCGGCACAAATGATGGCTCTAGGAGAACAAAAGAAGCTAGCTGCAGAACTTGCTACACTAAAAAAGAAACAATTCTAAGAGAGAGAGACCACCAACTGCAGCTCAAAAGAAAGCCTATATGAGGAATGTGGTGTATAACCAAAGTATTGCTATTTATCAAACTGGTTTAACAAAGAAGAAAGTCTGGGCTTTAGATGATTCTGAGTTGAATAGCATGTATCATAGAATTATGAAGCAGATTACACCACCTTCTACAGTAAAAAGGATTGCTGATAGTATTGATGTTCCAAAGGCCAAGAGAACCAAGAAAGTTGAGATTGTGGATTCTTTTGATGATGTTACACTAAAAATGAGCTCTCATGATGTATTTACTGAGGCATCTACTGAAAGAGGTCACTCTACTGAACCTCTTGTTATTTCTTCTGAAGCATTACCTAGTGTGACTAATCCAACTCAGGATTCAAAGGGTATTCCTCCTGTTGCACCTGTTGATAAAGAAGGAGCATATATGGTTAGGAAAGCTGAACAAGCAGCAACTAAAGCCAAGAGGGCCAGAGCGGTGCTTGAGAAAATGTATGCTATGCGTGTCGTTTCCAATTTCTTCTACTTCTACTTCTTCTTCCATTCCTACCGAAGATGTCCCGTGCATCACGAGAAGGTACCATCTTCTGTCTCTATGGGGATTTATATCCCGGGTAGGAGGATGTCTAAAAGGAGACACATTGCTCTAAAGACCTGTCGGATCAGCTGGGACACACACCTCTAGGGTTCATCCGGTCTACTCGGGGTATTTCTTTGGATCTCAAGGCTGATTCAACTTTCATTAAGAAGGATTTGTCGTTTCTTGAAGGATCTCATGGTGTATTGACTACATGGACAATGTGATGAATAGTTGAACACCATCTATAGGTTGGATCAATCTTCTATGCAGTTTACCTTCTTAAAAGATATCCTTCATATGGTGGATATGTAGGATTTGAGTACTCTTCATGGTTTGGTCACACAATATTATGATTCTCATACTCCACATGGTGTTGGGTTGTACTTATTAGGAGATCTTCAAGTTCTGTTTGACTCTCAATCTCCAAATGGTAAGGGATATTCAATTTGGAAAGATTCATGTTGGAAGGTTGAGACTTGGAGATTTTATCCTATTCGGTGTGCATGTGGTGCGGACAGAATGGGATGATTTGTGTGTATGTTCTCACGATAAGCTTTATCCTTTAATGCGGAACTTGATGCAAGAATGCTTAGAAAGAAGTTGGAGGTTCCTCCGGATCCGGTTAGGAATGATATGCTTCATCTTTGAACAACCGTGGATTGATTAAGACTCGACTTATGCAACATCAAGGTTCTTCGCGATTAAGTATCTTGTTTTATATTGTATTATTTGTTTTCTTTATTTATTTGTTTCATTTATTAGTTAAAAAAAATCTATGTATATTCTTTGTTTGTCTAACTTTGCTTGCAGTCTTGTTGTACATTTTATGTTGATGGTTATCAACTTACGGATATTGCCTTGTGTATGTCAAGAGTTGGCTAGTCCAAAGGGTACAACTTTGGTAAAGACACATCAAATACGTTGATAGGCGTAATGGTTTGCTTAAAAATCATAGGGTTGCAACTCACCCATGCTTCATTCTTGAGGTTGTATGGTCATCAATTCACCATGGTTTATTCCTTTTTGGAATCCAAGAATTAGCTAGCCCACAAGTATATGGCTTGTGGTAAAGGCAGTGGAATACCATATTTAGTAATCAATTCACCAAGTTCTTCTACTAAGAATTGACTAGTCTGAGAAAACGGCTGGTAAAGACATGTCAAATCCGTTTATAGTTGTTGATTTGCTAATAAATCAGATGGTTATCAGTGTACCATAGTTTTCGAACTAAAACATATGGCTACTCATTAGTAATGGCTATTGGTAAAGAGACATCAAATCCACTATTTTCAATGATTCACCTCTCACAGGGTTAACACACGGATGTGATGAGAATAGTTTGAAACTAATATGTTTTGATGTAAATTTTGTCATTTATTCTGCAAAGTCTGGTGTTCCAATGTTTTACCATCATAGATGTATACTGTTTGGTTCTTTTTGTTGACGATGTTTGAATACAATCCTCTTTTTCTGCGTGTTAAAGATCCATCAAAAGCGGTACTTAACCTTGTCAAATTCCAGTTTAGGGGAGGATTGTTGGGAATTCTACTAAGTATGAATTATCTTTGAGATTCTTACTTGAAGGATTCTTGGCTGAAGTGCTGAGATTCTCTTGAAAAAGTAATTCAACTGAAGTAATAACCAGTGTAGATGGTTTTTCTGCGGAGATAGATATTTCGCGTATTTTATAGTTAGTTAGGATATGCATGAGCTTTATTAGAAAGTGATAATGTATATCATATTTAGTTTTATGTTTATACATTTCTTGGGAAACGGTTTAGGGTTCCTTGTCTATAAAAGGAACACAATAGTATGAATTATGTACTAGTTGAAAAACAAAGTTTTAGTATTATAAGCGATCCATAGAGGATCAAAGAAGTTCTCGATTATTTGTGTTATTACTTGTGTTTGATTTCCGCTATAGAATACAAGTTATTGAGACTGTCTTTTAGTGTGTTCGTGATTACATAAGCATATACAAACGATCTCTGAGTGCTCAGAGATCTATCAAGGTATGAGGTTCAACAGGTGTATAATCAATAAGGTGCATTGATGTCTGGATAGAGATAGTTGTATCCAAGGATATTGATATCCTTGATGATGTTGTAATAAAGTGGGTCTCCTTTGGGTTGAGTTTTTGTGTAGTGTTGGGTAGTAGTTCCTCCATCGTAATGGAAATGGTATCTAGCTTAGTACTTGGATAAAGGGTAGGCGACATTGTGATAGGTGTGGTTCTACCTTGTTGATGAAGGTTTTACTGACCATGTCTTAATATTTATAGTGTCTCGCTATACCTATGGTCTACCCTAATGCACTAACGGGCAGTGTACCCGGTCGTGTGTAGTGTAGTAAATGGTAAAGCCGAGGTCGTCCCAAGAGCTATGTGTGTGGGATAATTACTAAGTCTAATTGTCACAGAATATTAATGGTATTGATAGGTATTTAATTAATTAAAATACTAATGCAGAATATAAAGTAAAAGCAAATAAATGGTAAAGGGAAATCAATAGAGGAATAGTGGTGCTAACCTAGTTAATCCTCTTAGCTAGTTATGTCTACGTCTACCTACTTCCATTTACTTGGTGGGGGTCAAATTCGAAGGACAACATTTATTGATTCGCCTACCCTCAGCAAAGTGCCACCACGGGAGAAATCAAGCGCCGTCATAAGTCCTATGTTCCCGGTCCCTAAGCCGAGTCATTAAGAACCGCTACATGCTAGATTCTAAATAGTGAGTGCCCGGCCGTTAGGGCAACACTACACCCCCAAATCTTAAGTTCATCCAAACGATAGGTGATCAGTTGGTCAAATCGAACAAGTAGAAAGGGTCTTCAGTTGATCATATCTTACCCTTCCCGTCTCAGTCCACACACCTAGGGTCAGTTGGTCATATCTCCTAGGCAATTGGCCTCTATCGCCATTCAAAACTACCGAACCAAGGGTGACTACCAATGAACTATGCATGCATATACTTAGAAATAATTGTACGGAAGTAAAGGTAACCGTAAACAAAACAATTAGGAGTCATAACTAGGCTAGCACCAAGGGTGCTTAGCCGCTCATATTAATCATGCAAATCAATTCAATATTCAAAGGTATGAAATACATGAATTGAAAGTAAAATAAATAATAAACGCTAAAGCTTATCGTAATGGTATGACTTCTCCTTTGGAAAACTCAAGTATGCTCCCACTAGACATGCCTTGAGCTTTTTCCTCACGTTCTCGAGTGTTGTGTGTGGAATGGGATGCTTTGAAATGCGGAATTCGTGGGGTATTTATAGGCAGAGTGCGGGTTACGGCATAACCCATAGAGCGTAACCTTCTATTTTCATCGTAAATGCACTAGATACTTTAGTTCTGCGTAACCTTATAAGTGTTCGCCGTAGTCTTCAATAAATTCGGTTCGTCGTAAGTGATGCATTGAATTCTGGCGTAAGTATGCGGCGGCGTGGAACCTCTTTAGACCTAATGGAGTTATTAAGTAACCTTTGGGAAAGAGTTCAGCGTAACCTCTGATAAGTTGGACTTAAGGGTACACAATAGTTCGCAGTAAGGTGAGAGACGAGTTACGCGTAACTTCTTCCAAATAAACATACTTGTGGTAAATCTTTAGTAATGTTTCATTTCGCGTCTCTTTAGCTCCAATGCTCGTAATTTACCGAAAGTGGAAAACAGCGTAAATTCATATAAATGATATAAATAACGAACATTGTCGGGGGAAATTGACACGGAATATTCAGGACTATTTGATGTTATCAAATATCCCCCACAGAACACTACTTGCCCTCAAGTAGACCTTAATAGATAGATTCCTAAAAAGATATCTCCCAAAACCTGGAAAATATGAGTTTACAAATCGCTACATGCTAGAATAAAACAAAGCCGAACACCACCGAAAGAGGAACAAACACTCAATCTCTCAACTATTCTAAGTGTCAATTTGGGTGTAATCAACTCATCCGCACAGTCATAGCATGTATTCTATCATAAGCTTGGCGGTTTACAAATCTCCACCACTAGAGTTAAGGGCTAAACAATTCTCGAAGGCAATATGGGTGGACACGACAAGGGTTAAGGGTGACTCGGTCATACTAACATGTCACGGCGAAGTGGACAAAATCAATGATACATGACCAAATCCATGGCCAAGACACAAAGATTGCTACATTTGTATCACTAGACACGCTTCATGACTAAAGGGTAGGATAAGACATGGGATATATAATTGGTGTAAAATGAAAAACAAGCAGGTAGTATAAATCTATAACTAAGTCATCACCACTTCCGTCTGCCAAAGTTCAACCTTAGAAGTCTAGAGACCGGATCATGAAATGCAAGGTAGATGTGTCATTAGAGGGCGTCGTGATGGGCACACTACCTTTTCTTCTTCAGTTGGTATAACTCCAACTACAATCTTCAAATGTGGTGGCCTCCTCGATACTAATCAATAAAGCTCATACTATAGTGCTTATAACATTGCACTTTACAATATCATAACTCAATCAACTTTTCTTTTTTTTTTTCTTTTTTTGTTAGATTTTTTTTGGAACATAACAATATAACATAACATCCCCCCACTTGAGATGAACAATGGGAATTTGGGGGGTCTTTAATGATCTTCATAATTGTTGTCGATGAAAGCGTGATTTCCAAACCTTTCCACTCAAACCTTGAACTTAGGCAAATGATGACTTCTCAATTACAAATAAAGACTACAGGGTAGGCTAAGGTGTAAGGGTGTTATGAAACAATATATTGGGTTGAAAAAATGAAAGGAATGGCAGAAGGGGTAATATCTAGGGGTATCTTGCACTAAGGTGAGTGCAACAAAAGGGTTTCACATGGGGGTGAAAGTCAAGGTGACTATCGATAGACTCACAATGGTAGGCTGTTTGGGTGATAATCCTATAATACTTCCTTCTAAAACTGAAAAGTCCAAATACATCGAGCTAACTCAACATACCTAGTTTATGGTCTCGAAATGATGCAAAGGCCAAGTTATAAAGTTTACAAGCTACCGGCACACTCATAATTTGGTGGATTTGGGGTAAAATATTGGAAGCGGATAAGGCTAATCTCACCATGTAATGTCAAGGATTGTATGTGCTCGGCTAAGGTCTAATCTAGTTAGGTTAGGAAAAACATGTCAAAATTTTCAAAATGGCATAATTTTTCAAAATAAACTAGAAAAATGAGGGTGAAATAAAGTTCAAGATATAATTCTCTCCGTCCCCACTTGAATTGTACAAAGTCCCTTTTATACTAGGCATTAAAATAAAGGTGAAGAGAAGGTAGAATTAGGCGAGAACTTCCTGAAATTGCTCCAAAGAAGGAGGCTCCACGAGAAAGAACCGTGCCTTAAGTTTAAGCGTCATGACAAACTTCAATCCACTGAAAATACAATCACAGACAAGCATAATTCTAAAAAGAAAAATAAAATGAAAAACAAAACCTAACTCACTTTTAAATGAGAATCACGGTTGCATTTAGCGAATGCAACAAGCCTTTAAACCAGCTTGGTGTCCCAGTGGACGAAGTGAGAATCTCGTGAGGGTTTTACGGGGAACACACCCATAAAAGTTCATTTAAAACTAATACAAGGTTACGTGTTTTAAAATGAAAAGAATTGGCAGAGGAGAGGATGCTCGTGAACTCTTATAGAGAAGGATACATTAAATGGCAGCAAAACTGTTGATTTTGTGAAGCCCGAATAGTTCGGCGTAACTTCTGAGATGGAATGCAAGTAATTGGGAATCGTCAAAATTCCTCTTTGCTAAAATGTTGGTTCTGGTAATCACCAAGATGAGTTCTGTAGTAATACGTTGA